>SRMA01025221.1:0-703316 GCA_007224835.1 Danionella cerebrum | reverse complement strand
ATGTGTGGAAGCATTTCGGTTTCTCTCTGAAGAGAAAGGAGAAAAGGTGACAGACAAACAAAATACGGTATGCAGGCACTGCCAGACTGTGGTGAAATACAAGTCGGGGAATACGACTAACATGAGGAGCCATTTGTTAAATCATCACCCCGAAAAGTTATGTGAAGATATGAAGAGCAAAATCCAGTCGGGCCAAAAGACTATAAAAGAAGCGTTTACAGCCTCACTCCCCCACAACAGTGCGAGAGCACAAGAAATCACAAGATGCATTGGTGAATATATAGCCAAAGACCTACGGCCCTTTTCGGTGGTAGATAATGAAGGTTTTAAGACGTTAGTAAACATGCTGGAGCCAAAGTATAAAATCCCGTCGCGGCCACACTTTAGTCAAACTATTTTACCAGCTCTTTACAAAGAGACAAATATTTGGACTTCAAGCCCTCTCCTGTCTGAAGGATTCTTATTTACTAAGAATTCATGAATAACACATTACAGATATATCTGGGTGTAACTGTTCATGTAAACTGTTTAATAAACACTTCGGGCACTTTTTTCCTGTAAATGATTCAATAAATACCGTACCGTGAAGTTTTGATACCGTTACATCCCTAATTATGTCTGTTTTTGGAAACATGGCTCGCTGGTCAATTCTCTGGAAATGCATTTTTCTGCAGGAGCTGGCCAGATGCGTAGCTAGATTCCTGTTATTGTCCCTCTCTGTTGTGGATGAAAGGTACAAAATGTTGAACAAAAAGAGCTTTCTGTCTGGTCTGCAGAACAGGTTAGCAGTTGTCACAAGATAGCAGTTATAACTCCAAGCACACAATCCTTTTCTTGAAGCTTTGACAGATGTTGAGTCTCAACCAGTCAGTGACGGAGACGGCTAGTGCTGCATCAGCATCAGAAATAGCCGATCAGCAGGAGGCAGCTCTCGGCGCTCAGCTTGACTCACTCTTAAAGTTTGCTATTGTCACTTTTTTGAAAAAAAGTCTTGGGAAAGGGGCGCGATCAGCCATAACTAAGCTCATGCTTTTTAACGTTGTTAATTGTGGTTTCTAGTGATCATTGTTAAAAGTGGGAGCACAATCAAACAGCAGCTTATGTTTTACTATTGAAACAGGGTGCAACATTCCCATTTAACTTCATTCTGTTTCTAACTGTTGATTCCAAATGACCCGAAATATGGAAAAATAACCTTTTATGTTGAAAATATCCAGATGCTAGGTCTCAACCAGATAGCTGTATCAGAAATGGGCAGCTTTCAGCACAAATTCTCTCTTAAAGGATCAACACCCCCCTGACCTTCACACCTCAGTTTTGAAAAGCCTAGGGGAAAAGGGGCGTGGTCAGCCATAACTAAATGCTTATAGCAGGGATCCCACTGGTCATTTTCTCACAACGTGTATTTCACGGCTGCAGCGAGATAAGAGCATTTTGATGAGCACCATAGAAGTGGATTTCTCGGATGCTTCTCGACTTCGTTAATTACAGTCTTTGGTGATCATTGTCAATATTTTGGTACTGGAAAAAGGTGCAACGTTCACATTTACCTGACCCAAAATACATAGAAAACCTTTTTTTTTTCTTTTTTTTCTTTACTGCTTTTTTGTCCTGTCCTGCTCAAAAGCCATCACATGGGATAGTGCATGCCTAGCTGAGTTGGACAGTTTTGCTTTCTCCAGGGGAGTAAAACGCCTGGTGTGGTGTTTTCTCCTCTGGATTTGAAAATTGAATGTATTTATTAAATATTTAATAGTTGTGGTTCCCGCGAGTCAGTTTATTATAGTTGTGTCAGGACAAGACGGTGTTGAACTGAAAGGGGGATGGGTAAAGGATTGGGGAAGGGTGAAGGTACACGAGTGAAAATTAAAGAAAGGAAGAGGAAAAGAAGAAGAGAGGGAAAAAAATAATAATAATAATTTAGAAGAGAAGAAAAAAATAGCAAATGAATAAAATAAAATAAATAGAAAACCTTTTGACAGCAGTAAAACGTGTTGAAATCAGGGTTAACTTGGGTTTGTTATATTATAACATCAATTAGCTCCATTAAATGTGTTATGATATTATGCAGGGGCAGTCCTTTGAAGTGTCTCACTTGTATTCATAGAACATGAAGCGCAGTAGATGTAACAATATCTAAGTAACTTGGCTTTTGCCATTTCTCTGTCAGTTTGTGTGACCCAGCTCTTGACAATCTGCTGCTTTTTGCTATTTCTATCCTGCACGGCCACTTTCCCTGACATTTTCAAGGAAACCAACCGAGATGCATATAATGGGCTTTTGAAACAGTTTCTACCTTCGCAGTGAGCTGGAAATTATTATTATTAGCAATCTTTTGGCAAATCCTGCTAACACGTTATGAGGAAAGCGTCACTGGGTGTAATATTGGCCAGACTATTTAAAGAGTTGCATCGCAGATTACATTTTTTATGTGTCAGACATTGTCTGGGCTCTCTTAGAAATAGATAAGAAGGTGATAAATTGTTCTGCAGCGAATAGGCAGGTGTTTGTGGGTGAAGGTGGCGTTTCAAGTGGTGGCAAAAAGAAAATGGCACTTGCTTTCCCAATGAAAATGCCATTCAGGCACATGCTTTCGCCACCTCTAGAAACATCTTCTGTGCCACTCTTTGGTTTCCCCTCCAAAACTATCTGTAGATTATAGGTGGTCAAAAACTCACCGTGACCTCACCACCTTGGCCCTGCCACTTCATAGGTCCAGCATACATTTGTGCTCCTCGCCTTGGAGGCATTTAATCCTGTGTTGCAAATCTCTGTAAAAGTCTGCACACTCGTCTGCCTACTGCCTCACTTGCAATGGTTAAAGCCCTCTCCCTCAAGATTGCTAATGTAATTAATGACCTTGAGTCACATGACCACAGCATTGTGCAATCATCTTGTGTTGAGGTGCACAAAAGTAGCTTTTTTTTAAGCTAAGCTAAAGACCCTTTTAGGCAAACTTATGCAACCTGAGCTAAGCTCCTTATTGAACTCTAATGCTTTTACATTACTCTTAAGGTGGACTTGAGGCACAATCAAGTATAATGTATTATTATTGTTATTAATATTATTATTTTACACTGTACTCTCACTCATTCTTCCTGGTGTTCTAACAAAACCTGCTGTGACTTATCAGACAGTTGAAGGGAATGGTTAACATTAGCTAACACACTCTTTTGGTTAATAACTAATCATATTTCAGCTTAAATCCATTTTGTAGGGGCCATTTTTCAAAAATATGAATTATAACATAAAAAAAACTCAATAGTTAGTGGTTGGATGAAGCCATTTATTGTCAAACAACAGAAACTTTCCAAATTACCCCGGTTCTGCTACAACCGCCAGAAAAATAGTGAGAGAACTCTGAGATTAGTAAGGCTGTCTGAAAAAGTGTGGTGCCACTGTTTCAAGAAGCACTACAACGACACATGGGTTGAAGGTTCGAGTTGCCCAAGAAAGCCTCTACTACACAAATGCCACAAAGTATCGGTTTATAATACGCCAACCAGCTCAGAGACAAGATATTCGGCGGGATTAGACCAACTTTTTGACCAAAGGCACAGGAAGTTTGGTCAAAAACTGGTGGGAAGAAGAAGGCAGCATATTTTCAAAGCATACTAGAGGAAAATTCGTACTTATCATTGTGGAAGCTGTTCGTGGGATGTTACTGTCCAACATGACAATGAACCAAAACACAAGGCCAAGTCCATTCGTCATTGGTTACACCAGAACCAAGTGAAGGTTCTGGAGTGGCCATCTCAGTCTCCTGACCTCAATATTACTGGAGGATTCAAACGTGCAGTTTATACATGATAACCCATGTAGAAAGGGCTGCTTTACCAATAGAGAAGATAAAGAACCTCAAGAACAACTACCTCAAGAGATTTCAGGTCGTCATTGATGTTAAAATATTAAGAGCTAAACTTTTGATCATGGTCAGGAAAGTTTCTAAATGGCATCACCTAACCACCAAGGTAAATGGTCAAGGAATCTGAATTTTTTTCTCCTGAACTGTATATGTCAAGAGATCCAATTTCTCGATGTCCACATGAACTAATCATCTGGTAAACTGTGAAGACCCAGGTTTAATTTTATGATGGTTAGTACCCATCAAGCAGACGCCAACCTCACCTTCTTGATGTTCCAGAGACCAGTTCATTTGCAGCAGTCATGGCAATACAGTTTCACTTTTAGACGCCGGCATTTGTTATTAGTAGAGCCCCCTGGTCCTAGGCCCATCCAACTAATAAAACCCATCCAGTTCACATTTAAACCTGCTAAAATGAAGCTTAAAAAGGTAATATTCCAACTGTGCGTCAAAGATTCAGCCAAGACCTTTGCTTTTGAAAGAAATCCAGAGAAGGGAGTGACCTTTTCTCTTGCTGACCAGTGACAGCCGAGGTGACATTTATTCTTTTTTTTTTGGTGACATTTATTCTTATTCAGTTTCATTCACCTCTATTATGTTTTCTTTAAGCATCCATTTTTACCTTGAAGACTGATCTTAAAAATTCTGCGAAGTATGCGTCAGGCTCAAATTAACTAAGCAGAATGATTTTGGAGTATATTTAATATAAATACAAATAGCAATTACCCTTTTAGTATTCTAATTGATCAAAGACAGAGACAATTTTGTTAAATATATGGACACGAGACTGGATGAACTGGATTTTTTTTCTGGTGAAATTGTAATACTTTGCAATTTTTATAACAGAAAACAGAATCTTGGAGAAAAAAAAGTAATTTTTTTTTTACATTTTGTAGAAGGAGGGTTAACGAAATTCAAAATTGATTAAAAAATGTTAAACTTTCTCATTCAAACTAAAGTCTACATAAATGAAAATGTATTAGCCCCGTCCAGTTTTTGTGATTTGAAAAGAAAGTAAAATAGGCATTGGGTGAAATCACTTCAGATCTATTTTTTTGTCATCCGCAGTTATTTTGGTCTTTTCCCCTCAGCATTATGCAACTGTTTTCAATCTGTGTGATCTCACGGCTCCTGAATCTCAATCAGGTCTGAACCTGTGTTCAAGGGCCCATGGGAATTCTGCACCGAGAGAAGGTGACAGCTGTGATGCTCATCTCTTTCCTTTAATTCTCACAAAAACGAAGGAAAGAGATCAAGGATAGAGAATAAAGACATGGATCAAATTTTCATGAGAGCTGACTTATGAACAGAAAAATTCATCTCTGCTCAACGTTTGCCTTGCTGTGGAAGACAGACAGGCCAGTTATTATAAAACTTGTGGCGAGTTTTTTTCATCTGTTTTTGGTGAATATTTCTAAATGTTAAATGATTATAAAGCCAAGTATTTGTATCTTTTAATAAATGACTGGATAAATCGCATCCAACGTACAAACACTGCTCTTGGATACAGTAACAGGTGGGTTTAGCTATTATTATCATGCTTTTTAGATGACTTTTAAAATGGCAATTTCCTAAAAGTAATCAGCAATCAAAGGGTCACTTTCATTTTGCACTACGACCAATCCTTTTTTAGAAGATGTAATAAAGCAAAAACTATTAAAATTATTGAACAATACAGGCAAATTAATCAATGAAAAGCATGTCATAAAGTTTCATGACCTCTAGGTTATAAATCAATGAAATACGTCAACATTGGCAATGACCTCATCAATGGTTGAATGTGGGGCACCTGGAGGCGCTATAACCAAGAGTTTACATTCTAGATGTGTTCAGACTTCGACTTATATACATAATTGGTCAATTGGGTCCAATCAGAAATAACATCTTCCTGTTGATAGCGAAATGTCATTTTCGACGGCCGCTGTTCACGCATACTTTAACAAAATCAAAAAACGTTTCGCAATTTCACATCCCATATGCCTTGTTGAAGATATAACTCAAGGAGTTTGGAGACATACAGATGCAATCTCTAGGAGGAGTTCGACAAAGTATAAAAAGAGCAAAAGTGGCCATTTTTGGAAGTTTTTGCAAAATAACCGACTTCCTGTCGATTTTGGAAACACAATCAATATTACTTATATTTACGTTTTGGTACCCTACACGTGTGTGCCAAATTCCATTTGCCTACGACAAACTGTTAACGCATGATGAGCTGAAACTCATTAGGTGATGCTATAGATCCATTTTATCTGACCCATATTTTTTTTTAACTCCAATGAAATTTTCACCAGTTCTGCCATCTGAAATTTTTTTTCCCCTACCTTTTGAGCACTTTTAGGCCCTCAAAAATGCATCAGAATCCACAAAACAGTAATGATACTCTGAGCGTTCTAAGGTAAGCTTAGTTGTTTGACAATAAACTGCTTCACACAACTATGGTGTGAAAAAAGTAATTCATATTTTCTAAAGAAATCAAGAAATGCCTTCAGAAATCAAACATGTGCCCGGGGTGTGTAAACTTATGAGCACCACTGTATATGACCAGCACCTGTATGTATATAAATATAATCCTAAGATGTTTATATGGTATTTCCACAGATAATATGGAGATGTTTGTAGCATTCAAGGGCGAGACTGTTTTCTCTAAATCTACAGCTGTGGTGTAATAGTGTTGCAATATCAGAAGTGTTGGAATGGAGGAGGAAGAGAAAAACTCCACCCGATTGCCATGAGTCACATCTCTACTGCTCTTTAGCTTTCTGTCTGTTTTTTTATTAGAGATGCTCAATACTACACCACCACAAAAGCCCACGACTATTACCTTCATGACAGACTCAAATGGAGGTGGCAAGCTTGCCCTCGTGATTAATTCGACCATGTGCTAAATCAAGTACACGATGATTCACACAAAACCCACAATATGAGTAAAAATAAGCCATGGACACTGCACTACCTGGATAACAGCCTCTCTACGAGACCTTAGAGAACTTTCCTTTATGGCATACAGCTAAAAACTGAAGGCATATAAGAGCTGGAGCACAAGTCATGTTTAGCTGGATCATGTTTATCATTGCAGCCGTTCATTTTGAGAGCCCTATAGACTTGAAACATGTTTTTGGGAACGTTTATGCTTATCTACATTAGATAACAGGGTTTAGACATTCAACATGTGTGTTCTCAGATCTATTATTGGGTAAAAAGTGCTCTTGAACTTTATGAGAACAGTCTTCCCTTGGCTTGATCTTCGGGAATCTGGATTTCAGTCTCTAAAGTGATTAGAAATTAGACATAATTAGTTTGGGGTTTATCTAATGAGCAACCTTCACTCTCATTAGATTCATTTGTTGCAGAGTTCGACCATGGGCAAATTAAATTTGATAGTGTATGACCAAAAGTGATTTAGACTTTTCAGCTAGTAAATTTGCATCCAAACTTTAATGTTGGCTTGAGAAACTGTCATACAAAACATTTTTTTTTTTTTTAAATGTGAGCATTTTGACCTCGATTGCTACTTTAAACTTTACCCCATTAATCAATGATTTTTATGAGCTGAGCTATAGATCTTTTGAATCGGTTGCTAGGGTAAACAATCTGGTTTCTAAGGAGAAATCAGTTATGTAATTTAAAGTTAAAGTTTATACAAAGTCCCACATCCCTAGCTTTTTCTGAAGCTGAGATATATATCTGCTAATTTTGTTGCTAGGGTAAAAGTCTAGTTGCTATGGTGGAGTCAATAACACAATGTTATGTTCCTTGTGTCAAAATTAGCTAAATAAACCACGCCCATGCCTCTATTATTTTCCTAGGCTGAGATATGCCAAATTCGTTGCTATGATAAACAGTCCGGTTGCTATGGAGGGGCAAGTGACATAATATAACGTTCCTTTTGTGACTCTAAGTTATATAAACTAACCTCTATGTCTCAATTATTTTCCAAAGCTGAGTTCTAAGCATGTGGTTGCTAGGGTAAACATTTCGGTTGCTATGGAGGTGTCTGTCATAAAAAAAATAAGTTGTTCCTATGATTTACATAAACCAATTTTGAGGTGCTGACTCTCAACACAGCCACTTCGCATTGGGCTGCAAACTTCTCCGGTGTACACTGGAGGTCCTGGTCTGAGGAAGCCACTTCCTAATTTTGATTTCAATTCACTTTTAGATAATAGAAAGCCTCTTCAAACTGATATAAGTGCACATTTGAAGTCCAACTAGAGTCATTGAGAAGAATCCGTATGCTTTTCTGTGATTTCTAGGTTATGTCACAAGTGGAAGGCCAGCAGAAGAATCTGGTGAACTCCATCGAGTCTCTACCGAGCCGTGGGCCGCTGTCTTCTCTGGATCAGGATCTGCTGCTGCTCAAAGCTACATCTGCCGCCACGCTGAGCTGTCTGGGAGAATGCCTGAGCATTCTACAACACAACGTCTGTCAGGCCGCCCAGCACCTCAGCCACAGTCACACGCAGCAAGACAGCTCTGGTGAGAAACATTGACTCAAAATAGAACCAAATAAACTTTAGATGGAAAAATGAATAGCTTCACTATTTTTTCCCCAAGTTCCAATAAAGCTTTATCATTTTATTTTTCCTTACATGCATGATTAAAATGGAGGGAGTATTTCACTAGACCCCTGCTCCTAATAAAATCTGATAATTTCCCCTTTCCAGAAAACAGTTGGGCAAGGCCCAAAAGCACCCCAGAGGAGCAGATGAAGAATGGAGATTTAACCCAGCACAACACGTCCCCAAGACATCAGTCTTTCTCACCTGTTCATAGGAGCAAAGAACCCCTCAAAGAAAAAGAGGTTTGTTCAAACAGAGATGTGGAACTACACGTTTCTACCGGCCACTTTATTGGGTACACCTTGATAGTATTGGTTTGGACCGCTTCAGTACTGCCTTAATCCTTCGGAACAAGAGTGGAAACGTTCTTCTGAGAGTTTGGTCCATTTCGACATCATGTGGCTGCTGCAGATTTGTCGACTGCACATCCATGATGCCGACAATCCCAAAGTTCTCCATTAGATTTGGATCTGTTGATTTGAGGCCATTTGCATACAGTGACCTCATCTGAGATGCAGCAGAGCGTCTTGACCATGTCTACATGCGTAAATGCGTTTGCTAACATTTCGTATTTGTATTAACAAGCAGGTGTACCTAATAAAGTGGCCGGCGAGTGTATATTGTTTTTCACAGTCACTAGACAGATCACCCTCACTCACACTCTCTTCTGGGGACCGCTGAACACATTTTATTTATTATTATATTAATATTATATTCTTATGTCATTGTGTGATGGTGTTGAATGAATGGAATGGGCTATTTTTCATCCAAAGACATCAGTCTGACTCATATGTACACACACGCACTCACGATTCTTGCTTTCCCACCGAGCTCTCTCTCTCTCTTTCAATGACAACATCCCTGCTAACTGTCATCATTGCCCCATCATTATCTTCCCCTAGCTGGCAGCTCTGTGACTCTCTTTGTATCACTTTTAATAGGAAAGTCATCTTTCAGGGATAAAATCTGTCACCGGAATCTCTTCTGCTAATCTGATTATAGCCCAAAAGTGTCATCTAACTAATTTTAAATCTCCTATAAAGCAGACACATATTTAAGAAGTTTGAGAAATGGCTTTTGTGCGTGCGCCTGCCAGACTTCTTCAGAGAGGAAGAGGAGCACTAATTGGACGTGTTCTAGTTTCGATGTGTGTGACGGGTGACTGAGGATACCCACATCCCTCTGGATGGTTGGAATGAGTCAGCCCGTCTCTTCTGAAAAAGCTTTTATCTGCCTGTGTTGCTCCGGAGAGAGAAACAAGGGTTGCCATTATTTTGCATAATCATGTGTTGGTTTCGTTGTATCTGGTTGGTTATTTTTAAACGCACATTAATTAGAGTGTGTATGTGTATGCCCCCTGAGGATGCCCATTCGTTTTTGTTGGTTTCTCTTCCCTGTGAAGACAGAATAACGTTTCTAAGTAAATTACAGCTTTAGCTCAAATCATTAAACTGATAAATGACTCAGTTCACACTCTTGAACATTCTTGGGTGCAAAGCAAATTTTTTTTAGCAACAGGCTTAAAAAAAGAATGGTAAATGGAGTTTCTGGTGGGAAATTAATGATAGAAAAAACAACCAACACAGCATTGATGAACATGTTAGATGCAGAAACGTGAAAAAAACAACCAACACAGCATTGATGGAGATGTTAGATGTATGAATTATGAGAAAAAGCAACCAACGTAGCATTGATGAACATGTTAGATGCAGAAACTTGAAAAAAAACAACCAACACAGCATTGATGAAGATGTTATATGTGTGAATTATGAGAAAAACCAACCAACACAGCATTGATGAACATGTTAGATGCAGAAACGTGAAAAAACAACCAACACAGCATTGATGGAGATGTTAGATGTGTGAATTATGAGAAAAAGCAACCAGCATAGCATTGATGAACATGTTAGATGCAGAAACTTGAAAAAAAACAACCAACCCAGCATTGATGAAGATGTTAGATGTGTGAATTATGAGAAAAAGCAACCAACATAGCATTGAAGAACATGTTAGACATGGAAAACGTGTGAAAAAACAACCAACACAGTATTGATAAACATGTTAGATGCAGAAACGTAAAAAAAACAACCAACACAGCATTGATGGAGATGTTAGATGTATGAATTATGAGAAAAAGCAACCAGCATAGCATTGATGAACATGTTATATGCAGAAACTTGAAAAAAAACAACCAACCCAGCATTGATGAAGATGTTAGATGTGTGAATTATGAGAAAAAGCAACCAACATAGCATTGAAGAACATGTTAGACATGGAAAACGTGTGAAAAAACAACCAACACAGTATTGATAAACATGTTAGATGCAGAAACGTAAAAAAAACAACCAACACAGCATTGATGGAGATGTTAGATGTGTGAATTATGAGAAAAAGCAACCAGCATAGCATTGATGAACATGTTAGATGCAGAAACTTGAAAAAAAACAACCAACCCAGCATTGATGAAGATGTTAGATGTGTGAATTATGAGAAAAAGCAACCAACATAGCATTGAAGAACATGTTAGACATGGAAAACGTGTGAAAAAACAACCAACACAGTATTGATAAACATGTTAGATGCAGAAACGTAAAAAAAACAACCAACACAGCATTGATGGAGATGTTAGATGTATGAATTATGAGAAAAAGCAACCAGCATAGCATTGATGAACATGTTATATGCAGAAACTTGAAAAAAAACCCACCAACACAGCATTGATAAACATGTTAGATGCAGAAACGTGTGAAAAAACAACCAACACAGCATTGATAAACATGTTAGATGCAGAAACGTGTGAAAAAACAACCAACACAGCATTGATGAACATGTTAGATGTGTGAATAATGAGAAAAGGCAACCAAAATAGCATTAAAGAACATGTTAGACATGGAAAACATGTGAAAAAAACAACCAACACAGCATTGATAAATGTGTTAGACGTTAGAAATTTGTGCAAAAACAGTGGTTAGAGCCCTGCTTCTTATATTCAGTATAAAGGGTATAAAAACATATTCGAATACTGGCTCGCTTCTCGTTACCCATTTGTGTTTCTACAATTTCCAGGAATAGATTGTGTTGTCTCTGAAACTGGAACAAAGCATCTTCTAATATTCCTCATGTCCATCTTAAAAAAAATTGAATCTGAACTCCTGTGTAGCTAACTGAGGCTTTGCTAGATAACTCTAGCCAGAGTGAAGGTGGAACTGTTGAAATTGGACCAATGACCACATCTGACGTGTATCTGTAATTAGAGATTTTGTGCATTCATACGGCTTCTAGTTTGGTTATTTAAAAGCACTGATCCAAACACCCTAGCATCTGCATCAAATAAAAGGCTGGTGCATTATCGAGGCTAGAGAGTGCTGATGCATCTTTGCTCTGAAATGAGTTCATATGAGCTCCATCAATCAGCTCCATCAGGCTGATATTAGACCTCGCTCCAGGCGCCTGCATTTCCTCAAGTGCAGAGTGGTTACAATATCGGCTGCTATGCAATGCCCAGTCATACAGGAGTGCTGTGCTGATCTTTTATCACACTGTGGGCTTTGTAGCTCAGAGAGATGTAATTATAAAGCTTTGTGCTGCTTTATGTGATTGCCAGCTGCAAAAATCTCTTCATGTGGGAATTAAAGAAATAGTTCATCCACAAATGAATACCATAACGTTATTTATTCAAACCTTATCATAAGAACAGACAGCTACTTTCACCTCTGTGTCGCCATCTCTTGATCAGAAACCATTACTGCAACTAGAGACGCAGTAATCTGTTCATAGGGCTGATCTCTATACCTTTACAAAATAACAGCTGGACATGCACAGGCAACATTTTCAAGCTTCAAATAGATTTTCGCCATCGCTTTACCTGTGCTTTCTGTTTCTCAATCATTTTTAGACTTAATTTTGTACCAATTACCTAATTAAAAATATGCAGGTAGTTGTATTGCAATAACATGTTAGATATTAAAAGAGCAAAGCTATTTCTTAATTTTTTTCCCTCCAAGAAACCCTCACTAAATATGAATTGGTGCAAATTCTATACGAAAAGCAGAGAAGTATCTTAAATTGTGGTTTTTGATTTTGGAGACTTTGGTCTTGGGTTGTATAAACCGGTTTTTCTTCTTTCTTTCTGTATGTATGTGTACATTATTGTAGATTAGTTTTTCATTAGAGTAGAAAAGTTTTTCGGAAGCTTTAGGATTGCGAGGAAAAAGACACAGAGACCAGCTCTCTCTGGTTTCAGAATTGAATGTGATTATATTTATCTTCCATTACACTGACCTTGACGTAATGATTGGAATGCATGAGTTAAACTTTGAAGATATCTCTTACCAACTTATTATACACACTAATGAAAATGATACACTACTTATTCTAAGAACTTTGGATATTAATTAACTTTGACAGACAGGGCCACGGTTGGATGGTACCCCTGAAATTTTTGTCTATTTGGCAAAATCAAATTTAAAATTCAAAAGTATTGCAAGTAAAATTTCCAAATATCACATTTGAATTTCTGGCGATTTGAAGATGTTTTGAAAAATGCACCAGGAATAAGTCTATTTAATGTTACTTTAATTTAAATGTCTATTTAATTTAATTTTGTGGTAGTCGAAGATAAAGGAATATACAATGACCATAGTACATGTACAGGTTAGAAAGAGGTTTACTACAAGCCATAATGGTAGTAGCCAGACATACAGGAGGAAGGAGATAATGGATAATACATAACACTTAGCATTAAATAATATAATAACGTAACATAACATGCAGCATAAAGTAACACAATAGCATAACATGTAACGTAACATAACATGTAGCATTACATCTAGCATAACATAGCATATAGCATAAAAAAACATAAAAGCATAATATAACAAAATAGCATAACATAACATATAGCTCAACGCAACATAATAGCATAACATAACATATATCACAATGTAACATAATAGCATAACAAAACATATATCATAATGTAACATAATAGCATAACAAAACATATATCACAATGTAACATAATAGCATAACAAAACATATATCATAATGTAACATAATAGCATAACATAACATATAGCTCAACGCAACATAATAGCATAACATGTGGCATTACAGTACACGTAACACAACATAATGTTTAGCATAACATAAAATGTAGCATAAACAAAACATAACATGATAGCATAGGGTAACATAATAGCAAAACATAACATGTAGAAACACAAAAATTCCCTTTTGTGGGTTTATTTTATGCTTTCAAGAATGTTGTAATGTAACAAATAGAAACACATTTGTGGTTGCCCTTTAATAAATAGTGTCTTTTTGTAATTTTATAAGAAACAAAACAAGGTATTTTGAAGGTAAAGTAATTGATCATTTGCATGATTTGATAATGTGACCAAGATCATATTAATGTGCTTCACTTTTTAAATGCAAGCCGGTTTTGCTATCTCTGTTGTAAAATAATGTGTCCTGTAGCAGACTGAACATTGTTTCTTTGCTGTAGAGGCTGCAGTTTATAGTTCTGACCAGTAGAGGGCAAATGAACTGCAGAGGAAAGCAGTCACGACTAACAGTCACGACTGAATGAAGCTGTCTAGGGAAGGGAGGAGGAAGAGGAGTCGGTGTGTACACAGAGAGCATTAACTGTGTCTTTTTCTTCTAAATGTAAGAGTGATTTGGGGATGAGTGAGATCATAAATCCAGACTGTCAAGAGTCTGAGCTCTGAGAGTAGGGTGATACTTCAGGGTTTGATGGGTGTTTCAGTTGCTTTCAGCTCATGGTCTGACAGCAAGCTCCTCTGCTCTGTCAGAGGAAAAATGAAGGGAGCAGAAAACAACAGTGAAGCTCATCAGACTGGCATAATCCAGATGTTTGACAGCAGAGGCAGTCGAGCAAATCCTACTCAACATCAAGACTGTGCTTGTGTGCCCTGGCAAAAAGCTCACATCTGTCCATCTCAGCGGGGGCTAAAAGGTTACACAAAAGCACAGTAGGGAGGGTTTGGAAATGAAAAAGGTTTCTGTTGACGTGGTGTACAAGAAACGTGCAGTATATACATTTTTTTATTCTCAATCTGCGATCCACAACATTATAGATGACATGAAGTTCATGTTTTTTTTTTTTTAATAACTAGGTACATTCACTGCTTCAATTCAGAGGAGGAAACACTACACCAGGTGTTTACTCTCCTGGAGATAACAAAACTGTGCGTCTCAAACGAAGCATCTACTCCCCCATGTGGTCACTTTTGAGCAGGACAGGATGCGGTAAAAAAAGTTTTTTATTTATTTATTTTATTTCATTTTGTAATGCAGTGAAATTGTAAGGCCACTTTGGATGGACGCTCTGACCATTTTGTCGACTCAGATCTTAGAATCTCATTCACCAAAACAATCCTTTTTGAGTCATTTAGTGGTTTTCATACATGCAGTCCTTTTTTAGGTTTTAGGCAGATGTGAAAATCTAATCCAAGACTATTCTTTACACTAAAGATAGATCTTGTCCTCCTGCAGAATTCAATAGGGGCCAATCAGACACTTCCCTGATGGTATTGTATGGTGGATATGCATCTTCCTGAACAAATCTTAAACTCAATTTAAGAAATACTGCTCCAAACAAAGGACCTCCCCCATGCTTCACTGTTGCCTGCAGACATTATTGTAACATTTAAAACATTTCCTCATTACTCTGGAGCACGTTCTGCCATCTTTCTCCAGCCCATGTCCTGTGCTGTTATGCAAACTTGAGCCGTTTACCCTTGTTCTCACAATGCTGCAATAAAGACCATTTCTGACCAGACTTCTCTCGACAGTAGATGGATATACCTGGATTCCACTGGTGTCTGATAGTTCTAAGATGATGGAACAGCTGGGCATCTCCCACTTTCAAAGGGTAATACGCTTGAAGCGTGCTACATCTGCTGCATCAAGGCCATCCACTGCATCTAGAATCATAATGTTGCCTCTTACTTTGTGTTTCATCAAAAGAGCTTGACCAACACATCTTGAAACTACTGTCTGCTTTGAAATATTTGTCTGGGAGAGACCTTGTTGATTCATTAGACATACCTTGTGTCTTGTTGCTGTGCTCAGTCTTGCCATAACAAGAAACTCTCTTTCTCAACATCACCTTGGTTGCTGAGTTTTGCTGTTGCATCGCCCACTTTTAAGCCTCCTACACAGCTGTTTCAACTTACATGTGACATTGATGAAATAAACACATTCTTAATGTTCTTCACTCATTTAAGCTGGTTGGCACAATTGCTTAAATATCTGTTCCTGTATTGAATACATCATTACTTCACTTCCCAGGTGGTGTGTTAGCTCTGCATGGAAATGGTTGGTTAGTGGGTGATTTAGTCGAAGATCAGAGTTTTTTAAGCTCCCGGAAATGGAAACAGAATTAGGAAACAGCACTACCACAAGGCAGAGCGGTCATTTTTGTGGCATGTGGCCCATTTAAGATGATTGCAAATGTTTTGTTCATGGTGGATCTGATAGGAAACCGAGATATAATGTTTTTGTTCTGTTCTTGTTTGTTGTTGATGTCTTGTAGAGAGTGTCGGTGTAATTTGGCTCGGTAGAGTTGATGAAAGGCTCAAAAGCTCTTGCGAGTGTGTTTTCGTCCTGTTCTCTGTGCGTGGGCACTTCTGCCTCCCCGAAGATCAAGACAGGCTGCCGCTGATTGTTAATTCATGAAGCTGCTGCTGCTGTTTGGAACACTGCTTTCCCACAATGCTCTGCTGTGTCCTCTGGAGCTCCAACATGGTGTCACCTGATCACAAAGACTGATTTTTTTTTTTTTTGTCAGGTCTGAAAAAGAGATTACATCACACACAATGGGTCCCGAAGACTTATGTTATTAATAATCTACAGTTTCATTGAAGCATTTTCAAGAGTGTCATGTGTCCTCCATTCTGGAGGAAAAACATTGGTGGGTGCTGAACAGATGTACTTCGAGATGAACTGCTGTACGTCGATTACACGAGAGATAGAAGAGTATAATCTCAGATCATGGCAATTTGAAGTCCGTAGCTCACACTTAATCCTCAAACTGGTGGATTTTCTCCTTTTCTTCATTTTATTTCCTTTTGTTGGATGAAGGGATTCTGCATTAATAAACCCATTTTGTAACTGACCGCAAGTGTTAAAAAGTTGTTTTCTCAAATAACTTGTAAATATTGTCACACAATATATTTTGTTAAATAAACACATTGTTATTGCACAGGAAAACTGAACTTTATTGCTTTAAGAGCATCAGGGTCTAGTTTGATTTGTACCTGTGTTCGTAATATCCGCAACCGATAGGGGGCAGTGCTAACTTTTGTGTATTGAGAGCTTGTAAGCACTGAGAGGAAGACATTTCCTGTGCACTGCTAAGAAAAAAAGTGCATTTTTTACTTCGCTTTTAAGTGTTCCTCTTTGTTTCTCAATTAAAATAGGAGTAACTGTTTCATAAAGACAGCTTAAAGAAGTTTCAGAAGTGACTAGAAGCACAGTCACTTGTAGAACTGCTATACTCCACGGATCCCAATGGTCTGAGATGCTAAAACAACTTCTGCTTCTGTAAAACGCTTTACATGTTACAACCATTTGACAATACCAAACGACGTCACTTTTAAGGTATTGTTCTTTATTCACATGTTAAATTTTCATAGCCATTACAATCCCATCTTCCCTGTTACTAATTAATTCCCATTCTCTTTCGATATATTTCAGTTGTGTATATCCATATATATCCAGTGTGTTCTGATTCAGTGTTTTTCCTCTACATTAGGGACTAAAAGACAACACTGTGGGTTCAAGAGGCCTCTGTTCAGTCATGTGCAGATCAGTTGATCATGGGACTTTCACATCGTCTGAGATTAAGCTCAAGACATCACACACTTAGATTCACTGTGCTCAAATCGCAGGGGAGATGAGCAAATACTTGCATTTAGTCAAAATATAAAGGATTCTAAAACCTGTTGACGCACTATAACAGCTTCAACTCTTCCTGGAAGGCTTTCCATGAGGTTGAGTGCTTTTATGAGAAGTTTCAGGCACTGATGTCGAATGAGAAGGTCTGGCTTGCAGTCTTTGCTTTAGTTCATCAAAAGGTGTTTTTTTAGGTTTGAAATCAGGTTGTGCAGGTCGGTCAAGCATGGAACCGTACAGTGCCGTGCATTTGAAAGCTCCATATGTGCCTCAGCATCCGCAGATCAGACATTGTTCAAAGCCCTGATTTTTATTATATGGATAGTACAGAGGTCTTCATCAGGTGCGCTGCTGGCTAAATGGGTGTCCTCCAAATGTGCCCTAAACATAATTTCACTAAAATTGCTTTTCTGATTGCATTCCAAAAAGAAAAGGGAAAAATTAACCTAAAAATGTGCCACAACCTAACTAAATGCGTTTATTGCCCTTCCGAAAAAAGCAGGTTGTGAATGGAATAACTAAACAATGCTACAGTAAAATATTCTTCATTTTTGGATTCTAACAGTCAATAATAATTTATATAATATAATTGTATAATAATGTGAAGAACTTTTGATTGTAGTCAAAAAAGAAAAAGGGAAAAAGTGACCTGAATTTGTGTCTAACATACAATTTCACTAAATGCTTCCTAAAAAAGCCAAGTTCAGGATAAAATAACTACAAAATGCTACTGTAAAATATTCTTGAATTTTGGATTCTGACAGACAATAATGCCTACTAAAACAAAATTTAAAGAATTTTTGATTGTAATCAAAAAGGGAAAAAGTAAACTGTTTTTGTGTCCAAGACACAATTTCACTAAATGCATTTTTGTCATCTTAAAAAAGCCAAGTTCAGGATGTAATAACTTAAAAAAAATGCTGCAGTAAAATATTGTAAAATTTTGAATTCTGACAGTCTTTTAAAAACATTTTCTGAAGTGGAAAAATGAACTTGAAAATGTGTCCAACACAACTTCACTAAATGTGTTTTTTTTTTCTCGCCAAAAAGTCAAGTACAAGAAAGAATGACTCAAAAATGCTACAATAAAATATTCTTACATTTTCTATTCTAATAATCAGCCATAATACTCACTATAGTGATTTTAAAGAAAACGGGAAAAATGAACCTGAAAATATGCCCAACACACGTTTTTGTTAAATGTGTGGATGGAATAACTGAAAAATGGAACAGTAAAAAAATGATAAATTAGAATACATAATATATTTGGTTGCATTCAAAAGTGAAAAAGGTTTGTTTTTTTTCTAGTAATTGTTTGCATCCACATCGAGTTCTTTAAACTAGGTCAGTTTCAGATAAGCCATTATGGAGCTATTGGAGAGGTGGAATCTCTGCAAAAATAAAACCGCTCTCTTAGTCCTTAATGTCCCTCTTTTTTGTGTGCTAAGGTCTATGTTAGACAGAAACAGTTCCATCCATCGTCGGTCGGTCAGAAAGAGAGAGAGATGGAGAGGGAGAAGGGGAGAGTGCAGTGGGAGGGAGCAGTGCTTCATGGGTTCAGGGACAGCTGGCCAGTGAGATAAGGGTAGCAGAGTTAGAGAGTGATTGTGACGGAGAGAGTGAAACTACGAGATGAATGAACACACTGGAGCAGTTTTCTGAAGCACACTGAAATGAATGTAAGTTCGATTCTTGTTTATATCCTTGGCAAAAATGGTTGAGAGTTTGTGGAATTCTGGGTGCGAGCAGATTTGGAAACTTCCTTCATTGCCGGAATCTTTATGTATGCTTTCTTTATCGTGATATTTATTCTGTGAAGACTTCAAGTGACAAAAAGGTTTCTTTTCAAGTACAAGGCTTTGGTCATCTCAGTGAATGTTTGTCACGTTGTTTTGAGTAAAAATGATGAGCGATCATCTGAAATCATTTCAAAATGAGTTTGAACTAAAAGTCTGTGCGATCTTTCTCTGATTTCTTATCTTTAAATGAGTTTACCATGCGATATATATATATATATATATATAATATATATATATTTTTTTTAAGACAAGGCAGGGGTGTTTGTTAGTCCTCTTAGCAAACTCTTTTTTTCTACTTTTTCCAACTTTTATTTGAGTTGCTTAATAGAATTTCCATAAATATGATTGTTTCAGTTTCCATAATATACAGTTGATCAAACCATTCAAATGGGTCAGTGGGTACCTGCTCTACCTACCTTCATCACACAGATGCAAGTGAAGTAGAGTCAATTTAATGATAGAGTTTCATTAAAACTAACTAAAGATTGCCAGGTAATTGAACTTGGGTTTACACGGAGGCTGTAGTTGTTTTTATCTACTTCTGTACCTACTGCACCTACTCATTGTTACCAGAAGGTAAAGTATACACCTATTTATCCATATGAATGGGCTGTAATGTGTCGACCATTTCTGTGGTTGATGTTTTTATCTGCATTTAAAGTGTATGATGCTACCTACTGCGCTGACTTATTCTTAAAATAGGTAGAGTATGCCCTTATTTGTCCTTATGAAAGTGGCTGACAATGAATGATGTTGGTCAAGCGATTATGTTAACGTTGAAATCAGATTTACTCTTCCTTCTTTCACACTTATCTCTCAATAAAATGTTTTATTTACAAATGAAGCTTAAAAATGAAGCTAGAGCAAGCAAACGCAAATCTGCAGATCAAATTTCGATGCCATTGAATTCAGAATGTAGGATCTGAGGAAGTTTAGATGTTCGGTTTTTCATTTCAAAGAAAAAGTTTCTGGTTTTCCCCACAGGCCGATCCATAGCATGTGTACAGTCTCTTGTGGGTTTGATTAGCTTGGATGTGCATAAACAGCTTCCTCGACTAACTCTTGGCACATTACTAGCTCCAAAGCAGTGTTGCTACGACCGGAGAACCCACATATTGTCCTTGACTTGATCCTTCACAGCAGTGGACCTCCATGGAACCCAGCATGGAACTTTGTGTTGACTATCGATGATGCCCTTGTACGTATAGATCCCTCTCTGGCTGATGCGTGACCTTCCACGTGGCCTCATTCGCAGGTCTTTATTTAATCATATCTGTGATGTGCCGGAGGGAGGCTGAAAGTGCTCTTCACTCGTACCATGAAATATTCAGGGGGATCGCTGAAGCTGGAAATGAGGATGAGCTTGCTTTCGCTGGAGCACAGTATTCTCTTTTTATCACAAGTGCAGGGAAAGAGATGATGGATGTTCTGCAAGAGAATCTAATCAAATCAAGTCATAACGGTAAAGCCAATGGCATGTGCCCGGTGTTAAGTGTTACCTCGGGGATTACGGCTCATCCACAAAACCCTACTGTTTTACTTTACAGTCTAATCATATCCTAACCCATTTACATCCCATCTGCTGCCCCTGGAAAAAGAGTGATCCACTGAGAACGAGATCATGTGATTTGCTCAGCTCATCTGGCAACAGAGCCCTCAGAGGAATGGGCTTTTTCTGCAGTTCCCATGATGCTTTGGGCTAGATGCTTCTGGACCACTTCTTTACATTATGCATTAGGAACAATGTAGTGTTTTTGCTTGAGCGCTTGCAGAAGGAACTGGCTGCATTAGCCACCCTCGGCTGGAGGAAATGCCACCACTGCAACCATCTGTCGCTCAGAGGATAAGGAGGTTTTGATATCATTTATAATCTCATCCTAATAAAGTCTTCTCTTTTGTGGAAAATTAATAGAAAGCAAATTAGCTTTGGTAGTCTAGCGATTGTACCCAGTTGTAATTGCTCTGAAAACGATTGTTTGCTGCTTTCGATGCATTTTTAAGGAACTTAACGTGCGCGAAAAGTCAGATTTGGGTTCGAAAAGTAGGCAAAATGGCTCTATAGTAAAACCGGTTTGTCGTAGGTGAATGAAATTTGGCACATGTATGTAGGCTGCCAAGACTTAAATATATGTAATTGCATTTCTAAAAATGAACAGGAAATCGTTATTTTGCAAAAAAAAAAAAAACATTTTATTTTGTAAAAATGGCCACTTTTTCTCTTCATACTTTAACAAACTCCTTCTACAGATTGAATCTGTTCACCTCCAAACTACATCAGTCTGATCTTAAGGCATACGGGATGTTTTAATCGCGAAGCTTTTTTGACTTTGTTAAACTATGTGCTCACAGCAGCCATTGAAAAACTAAATTTCACCATAAACAGGAAGTTGCTAGAAACTCAACAAAAGAATGTACGATTGGGATCAAACTTGGCACACATGTTAAGAAACTGTGCCTGAACACATTAATATAGGAACCTATATTACCAGTATAGCGCCACCAAGTGGACACAAGAAATACAGCATTTGACGTTGATGAGATTTTAAATAAGAATATTGTCAAATACAATAACAAAACTATATATTTATTTCCATTCATAGTACCACCTGGTGGCACGATAACACTTTATTTTGAGGTTTTTTTTATATTTATATTTTTGAGATTACATTGCCTGAAAAGATTGCTCTTAATGCATGATGCAAAAAAGTGACCACGAGAGGCGTTGGAGCCTGAGGTGCTTGCGCCCTTTGATCGCTGCTTGCAGCTTTAATTTAATCGTCAGTTGTTTAGTCTCTAATTGAAGAATAGGAAGAAAATTTTCATGTAGTCTTTTTATGATTTTATTATAAATGTTTTTTTTTTATTTAGTTAGTTTTGCAACTATGGGTTTTAGAGTTTCACAAATGTGTATTAGGCATGTAATTTAGGGATTTAAAATTCAATAAATTCAATAATTTACTTTACTAATGTGAATGAATATTACTGTGTGTTTGCAGAAGTGGAGGAATGAGCCTCTTGACTCCAGCGAGGAGACGACGGACACTGAGGACAATGAGGAAGAAGAGCTGGGAGTGCTGGATGAACAGAGGAGCGTCATCCTGCATCTTCTGTCCCAGCTCAAACTGGGCATGGACCTCACACGGGTACAAACACATGGATTCACTATGAAGGCAGTCAAAGAATTCGCCTTCCTCCTCATGTTCTTCCTTTATACTTGCAAACAGGAACCACACGCGACTAATTATCTGCTCTTGATCCCAAGGAAGAAAGGCTTTTTTCTTATCATTAGAACTGTCTCACGGTAAAATGGCCGACACATTGACGTTCAGCGTCACTACAACAGACATTAGCGAGCCATATCTGATGTCGAAAATAAAAAGCGATACAAACTCATAATTTATTTCTGCACTTTTTTGTTTTTGAATATAGAAACAAATGATTTAAAAAATATTTCTATTATTAATTAATGGCAGATTGTGTTCTGTTCTGTACATACACTTATTTGTGCAGAAAAATAATGTAATTCCAGCATATAATGTATTTTAAATAGCATTTTTCACCTTTTAAAATATGGATATTTTTCTTTTTTTATTATTCCTAAATATATACATATACTAAACCAGGATTTCTGCTGGATCTTAAAAAGTGATAAATAAAACGTAACACATTTTAGGCCTTAAAAAGTTAATTTAAGGTCCTAAATAAGTTTTCACAGGTCTCACATCAGTTTGCGTGTGCTTGAGACAGATTTCCCAGCGTGCACCACGGCATAATTGGTTGTTTAACAAAGATGGCTGCCTTTGAAATGACAAATTAAGTCATTTTTGTCGTTTACAAACGTTAAAAAGTATGAACACATGAAACCCTGATTAAAACTTGATCTGTATATAGATTAGTATATGCTTTATTTATATAACTTCCACATTCCAGTCTCGGACACAAACTGAGGATGAATGAGGATCGGTGCAGAGGAATATGAGGCACAGAAACCAAGATTATGCTTCACATAATCACTTAACAGGATCCATTATCTGATTTGATGTTCCTATTCGTCCTCGTGATTAGGAATCTAATGAACCGATTCAAGCGTGTCGAGGGATGTCATGATGGTATCGTCCTAATTACAGTTCAGCAGTCTTCAGATAATTCACTATCTTTCACCTAAAAGTGGCATTCTCGAGATTATACAACTATACATCCCTCTCGGCCTAATGGATCCCTTTATTTCCAGGTCGTGCTGCCCACATTCATCCTAGAGAAGCGATCCCTCCTTGAGATGTACGCTAACTTCATGGCCCATCCTGATTTGTTCCTGGCAATCCCTTCGGGAGCGACACCAGAGGAGCGTATGATCCGCTTTGTAGAATACTACCTGACGGCTTTCCACGAGGGAAGGAAGGGTGCCGTGGCCAAGAAACCATACAACCCTATTCTGGGTGAGAGCTTCCACTGTGCATGGGACGTCCCGCAGGATCGGGTGCGTCCCCTCAGGACGAGCAGCTCCAGCTCATCTCCGGCTCATTCCGAGACTCTTTCGGGACAAAGTGCCTCCAGCGAGGGTGATGGGGGTTATCGGTTACGCTTTGTGGCTGAGCAGGTGTCCCATCACCCCCCGGTGTCTGGGTTTTACTGTGAGTGCAGGGAGCGCCGCATTGCTGTGAACACACACGTCTGGACCAAGAGCAAGTTCATGGGGATGTCCATCGGCGTCTCTATGGTCGGAGAAGGTGAGCATCTTGAGGTCGTTGTTTCTCTTGGGATGTTATTGTCTTTTATATAAAGTGTTTTCTGTAGTATCCTCAAGTGTCTAGAAATATGCCAAAATTAAAATGCATCATGTCTGTCTGAATATTAGATTCTGATTGACGGGTGTTGATTAATTTTATGTAACCACACAAGTCGCTTCGTTTTGGTTTGTTCACTTATAATTAGGGGGTGGAGTGATTGTGATTCTAGTCACTTCTGAAACTTCTTTACCTTGTCTTCTTGTTTAATGTAATATTTACAAGGAGACAATTATCCTTTAGTCACATTTTGAGTGAGAAATTTTATTAAAATCGCTCTCTCCATCATTTAGAGTTAAAAAAGATTAATTAATGCAAGCATTAACACTGCCCCCTAGTGGATGGGTGGTATCAAATGCGCTCATATAAATAAAACATGACCCATTTTTTTCCAGTGATGGTTCGTTATATAAACAGTTTCAATAGTTAAAAATAGTATCATATAATGGACATAATAACGAGGTACATGTCGTATCATGAGCAGAGTGTATCGTTACACCCCTTCTTATAATATCAACCCGCCATTATTAGTTACCATAGTAACTCAGGGCTTCCGTTATAATTCCGTTATTAGGGCAGCAGCAATTGCATATTTAGATATAGATCATAATTTATTATGCAAAAACCTGGTTTGTGGAGCACATCTATGGGCCTCTTCTCTAAAGCTGGACTGAGAGACACAAGACTTTGTCAGCAGCACCTAGTAGATTCCATGGTTTAATAACCCGGCATTTTGACCACATCTCGTTACAAATTCACGCATGATTTCCTTTCATGGCTCTGTCTGAGTCGGACTACTATGCCACTTCCGGCAAGTTATACCTCCATCTTGCAACCTGCAGACCCAACTCAGTTCTTTGCCTTAAAACAGCTATTCATTGAATGTCCCTCACTTAATTTACTCCTACGGGCTTCAATGGCATTTTATAAAAACATGGTTTTACTTTTATATCATTAAGAAAGTTTAATAAACAAGTCACATTAACTTAAGATAAAACACTCATTAGTTCATTGAAACTATTTATTATTAGTAGTGGTGTAACGATCTGATACATACCTCAATATTATGTCTACGATACGAAAAGCATCACAATATTTTAGAACACAATTTTTAACCAACTACTGAAACAATTATATAACGATCACTGTAAAAAATGTAATTTAACACTTTTTGAGACCACAAAGCTAAGAAGGCTAGGGTGTAGTTTGATTCCTATAAGAGCATTTGATACATCTGTCCACTAGGGGGCAGTGCTTGCATTAAGTCATCTTTTTACTCCAAGCGATGGAGAGAGCTCATTTTTAGAATCTTTCTCGTTTGAATTGTGAGTCAAGGATAATTGTCTTCTAATAAATAGTACATAAAACAAGAAAAAAAGGTAAAGAAGTTTCAGAAGTGACTAGAATCACAATGACTTGAAGAATCAAATACACTTCAGCTCCTACACAATATCTCCCAGAAGCTCTGCGGTATGTATTGCAATATATTGTTACACCTCTAATTATTAGCGAATGTTTTAAGTCTGACACTGGTCCAAGCCTTTTATGTCGCCACTATTTCATATTTTAATGTAAAACGTGTAAACCCAAATTTTTGGAGGATCATTTGATTACTTTGTTCTTTAGTCATTGATTGACAGCACTAGTTAATAGCAATCATTGGGTTTTGTTAAGTACAGCTTTGATTGAAGCCTGAGGGTTGCTCTGGTTTTCCTCCATCCCTTTAGATGTGAGTCCATAGAGTGGACTGATTCCAGGTCAGCTGCCTGTCTGCCTCAGGCACTGTGATATTTACTGGTGCTGCTATTAGAACTCCCTCTGTCTAACAGAACAAGAACATAAATGTACAGCAGCCTGAAAAACATCACGATCAATGTTTCACTAAAGTGAGCGGACGGAAGCAGACATGGTCACGCTATAAAGACCTTTAGAAACGCACTGTTCTCCGTTAAGTTGCGATACCGGAGACACTTCTTGGTGATGCAGTTGGCTGTAAGATTTTATATGACGGAAATTTTTTTAGGCACATTCCATGAAACTCCAGCTCATGAGTGATTTTACACTAAAAGCCTGTAACTCTTAATTTTGCAGCGAGGCGGATGTTCATGCAGTGTTAAGGCTTGTTAATTAGAACAACATTAATTACTCATTAGGCTGCCAGCTCTTATCCCCTCGTGTACACAGAGTTAAATGGAGCAGAAGGAGGTGGATCGTGAGGATTTTTCACACAAAACTTTCCAGACCGAAGTATGATTTCATCTGTTTCATCTAGAACAATGTGAGTTTTAGGAATCACAAATTCAATTTATGGTCAGTTCAAAACCCAAACAACACAACACTAACGGTTTTCTGCAAAGAGGTGCTCCTCCAGTGGCCGTACGTTTACTCTTCCCAAGTGATTACTGTGAGTGAATACATTTTATTTGTTTTTTTGTTACTCTTGTCGCTGTTTTCTAGAAACACGTACTTTTAATCATGACTTTTAATAAATCTATAAATAGTTCAGATGAAAGGCTAAAACCCTCCCAAATGATGTTTATAATGCACTGAAAAAAAATTTGTAAGTGTTCAAAAAAAAAAAAGTGTTTCCTTGACTATATAGAAATCGAAATGTTCTGCAAATACAAAAAAACATCGGCAAATTAAGTAGTGGGTGCTGTGAGATGCAAATATCTTGACTTCCATGAGATTGAAGGACTGCATCCATGCGATTTGGAAAGGATTTATTGATGAAATCGTTAAGAATAGCAAAGAAAGCAGGCTTGCATGCCTCTCAGAGTTCATCAATATTCTACAAGCCTGCAAAGAAAGCAGGCTTGCATGCCTCTCAGAGTTCATCAATATTCAAAATTTCCTCTTTCATCTTTCCCCGAACATGCACAATGATGTGTGTGTCTGGTGACCAGGCCGGCCAATCCTGGAGCATCTTGATCTTCTTCTCCTTGAGGAACTTTGATGTGGAGATGGGAGTATGCGATGACGCATCATCTTTCTGCAGAATTTGGCCTCTTTCATGGTTGGAAATATATTTTTCTGTAAAGCAGTTAGGAATAAACTACACATGTTCATGTGACCATGGCCTAAAGCTGTGAGAAAACACTCACCACTGGACAGATGTCCATTATGTAAGAGAATGAAAGGAGGCCAAGCCTCCTGAGAGAGAGTCAAAGAGGAACAATCACACCACGGAACTATTACATCTTTATTTTGTGAAGGAGTTTTTTTAGTACAAGATGGAGTCAAAAGGTTAGATTTAAGAGATGGAACCGAAACCTGACACTTGGTCTAAGATCATATTCATTTAGTCGTTTGGTGATTTAGAATCTTGTTTGGTGATTGACGCAGTGAATCGTTTGGTACAACTTCAAGGGGGTGTTGGTCACTCTTCATAGAGAACAGTTTGGAGGTCACGGTGTCATGATGGTCAGCCGATACATTGAAGTTTAAATTTATATCTCAGATTGTTTAAGGAGCAGTACCAAACATCACCACTAGGTAGTAACAAGCTAATCCACATGAAATGCATACAAATATTTTTTTTTCTAATATTCAGATCAGTTTTACAGATGTTTTTAAATGTAATATGTACTTTGCTGAACACTCACAGTGAGGGAAATTGGTATTTGACTCCTGATCTTGAATCTAACATTAAAAGACAAAATAAAGTTATGGAAGAATGTTTGGAATTGTCGATGTCCCTTAACAAAACATGACTTTGTACTTAGTGACACACCTCTTGTTGTCAATCGCAGATGTTTGACATATAGGTGGCATCAGATTTCACATATTCCCCACTCTTTGCAGATTTTGCAGGTTATGAAGCTGATTTGTGACAACTCAAACCTTCAGCTCCCTCCACAGATTTTCTGTGATTTTAATGTGGTTCATAATCATTTAGCACACCTGTTATTCTGTCCATCACTGTAAAATAAAGCATGTTTAAACTGACCAATTCTTCACACTTTCCCAACCAATTGTTAAATATTCTTCTTTAAAAAATATGAAAAAATATGGATCAAAACCATGAACAAAACTAGTTCAGGTTTAAAGTCAAATAATGTCGTTTTACCTGACAGTAGCATTCCGTTTATTCTCATCCTGGCCACTAGGGACTGTTGTGCACCGCATAAATACTTGCTCTTTCAGAGAGGAAGTGAGGTTGGAAATGGTTGAGTTATTTGAATTGGTTGGATGGACTTTCCTTTGTTTTGATCAAGCGTGAAATTAAATTTATTTTGGAACGTAGTTCTTGGTGGCATGGACTAGCCGCTACTATCTGAAACTCTGCTGGCGAGTGTGTTCTGACGAACGCAGTTTCTCTCTGTTGTGTTAGGAGTTCTGCACTTGCTGGATCATGACGAGCAGTATGTTTTCACTCTGCCTTCTGCCTTCGCCCGCTCTATCCTCACTGTGCCCTGGGTCGAGCTTGGGGGAAAAGTGTCCATCTGCTGTGCCCGGACTGGGTACTGCGCCACCGTCACCTTCCACACCAAACCATTCTACGGCGGCAAGGTCCACCGGTGAGAAAGAACGGAGCTCTTCAGAAAATATAACTGTAATAAACAAAAGATTATTTCAAGGTGTCGAAGCTAGGAAAAGTTGCCACTACAGGATGGAATTCAAACTATGTGGAGCAGTGATTTATTCATTAAATAGCTCTTAAAGAGTTTCGATAGAATCTTCTCAAGTGATTCGTGTCACTGTTGTGCTGCGCAATGTTTAACAGAACATGTTTTATTTCCTATATGCGTAATTCTATGGAATTCTGGTTTCTTATAGGTGCGTAAAAAAAAAGGAAAAATCTTGTTGGCTTTAGAACAAATCACAGTTCTCCAAAATGCTAATTGGATTAATTGGAATTGGCTAATCTTTCAAAACAACTAGTAAATACAATAACATTAACAACAAAGAGTAGTTTGGATTTGAGAGAAAGTGCTTCATCCGAGGTGAGAAGCATGATCAAGACGTTTAAAGAGGTCGACACAATCTGCATGTTTTTGTGGCTTTTCTTTAGCGTGACGGCGGAGGTGAAGCATGGTGTCAGTGGGACGGTGGTCTGCAAGGCTCAGGGCGAGTGGAACGGGATACTGGAGTTCACCTACAGCACCGGAGAGAGCAAAGTGATTGACACCTCTAGGCTGCCAATCATCAGGAAGAAGATCCGCCCACTTCACAAACAAGGACCTTACGAGTCCAGGTGAGTAAAATTATCACCTAATTTATCCTTCCCTCTTAAAAGCAAATGTTAAAGATATCGGGACTATGAAGGAGCTACTGGGAGATATCGTATTGAAGCTTACGCGAATGTGATTCAAGTCACTTCTGCAACTTCTTTACCGTCTCTTCTTGTTTTATGTAATATTTATTAGAAGATAATTATCATTTACTCACATTTTAAAGAATTAGCCTAGAGTAAAATAGATAACTTAATACAAACACTGCCCCCTAGTGGACGGATGCATCAAATGCTCTCATACAAATAAAACTAGAGCCTAGCTTTGTGGTCTCAAAACTTTTAAATTACCGGTACGTTTCTTTTTCTAATGACGGTTCGTTATTTAAACAGTTTCAATAGTTGTTAAAAAAAAGTGTTAAGAAGCTTATCGTAGACATAACATTAAGCTATGTATTATATCGTGATACACCCCTAATATACGAATATTTTAAATATATCTATGTATATTAATTTGGCTTTTTTCCAGGCGTCTCTGGCAGCAGGTTACGGCAGCGCTGAAGGGTGGAGACATTGATGCAGCCACGGAACACAAGCAGATACTGGAGGAGAAGCAGAGGAGAGAGAGCAAGCAGAGAGCAGCCTCAGGAACCAGCTGGAAGCCACAGTACTTTGTTCAAGAGGTGACGCATCACTTCCTCTTCCTGTTGTAGTTCAAAACACGTGTGGTACATGTAGTGTCCAAACTTATTTTCAACGGTAAAGATTGGATCAGCAGAAAATGGGTCAAGGTGTTTGTGATTTGAACCAGTAACGTTCCATTTAACAGCATTAAACCCAATTAAATCTGCATTTGATTTTTAGGACAAATATATATGAAGAAGATTTGATGTTTGGATCACCAAAAAGAAACTGAGATTTTAGAAACTATTTACTTCAAGAAAATTAAAAAATTAATTCAATATTTCTTTCATATTTAATATCAAATTTTCACTCAATGTTTACAATCAACTTTTGTTTGATTTTTAGTTTTTGAAATTATCTGGTTTACTTAAGTTAGAGTGGGCTGCAACCATGTGTCTACTGCCATCTTCTGGTGTAATATAAAATAGCTATTTGTTTACTGTGAATTTTATACTGTAGTCAACAGTGCTGTTATGCATTATTCAGAATTTTACAGTCTAAAAATTGAAAAACCCAAATTTTAGGCCTTTAAGTGTCTTAAATTTAATGAAATTAGTTTTTCCATAGCTTTTGGTTGTTTAACAAAGAAGACAGCTATGCTGCCACAAATAATTGTTTTATTATTGTTTAAAAATTATGAAGCATAAAGTCCGAAATTTAAATTAAGTCCGAAATTATAAAAAAGTGTCACAATTTATTCGCTCGTGACATTTTTTTAAAAGATGCAAATGTATTGTTTAACATTAGATTTCATGTGTTAAGTGCATTTATACACTGAATAGGGTATTGTAGATTACACAAAGTAGTTTTAAGGAAACATTTAGACTAATGACATGTCACAATATAGTCTTATGTTATATTTTTTTTTACAAGCGACATGTTTACAAATGGTTCTTTCAGAACTATTTAACTGTTCATCTGAAGTTCTTTTCAAGCGTTAATAACAAACAATATTTTAGAAAGAAAACATTCACATCACATTTTCACTGTTGTGGACAGTTTTGATTCATCCGTTTGACCTGTTTATATTAAGGAATTTAAAAAAAAAAAACATTTTTTTTAAATAACACATTTCAGAACATTTTAGATTTTTATGAATTATTAAATGTTTAGCTTTGTGATGATGAGCTCCAGCAGTGTTCTGCAGGATATTGCTCCTCTTATCAGCTGTGTTTGTGTCCCACAGGGTGAGGGATGGGTCTACCAAAATCCTCTATGGAAAACCAAGTGAACAAGGAGTGACGATACTGGTTCACCTCTGCCTGGTGTCACTGGTGGGCAGGATTGCGCCAATGAGGAGCTGTCAAGCCAGTAGAACTCCATGAGCAGCAGACACTTCTAATGATGTCTGAGGGAGAGCAATCCGTGCCAAAAATCCTCCATTAACCAAAAGGTGGTTCCTCAAAACCCTCCGGATAATGAAATGGGAGGCCAGGACACTGCTACTTTGTGCAATAGTTTCATGTCTGTGTATTACAACCGTGATCAATATTCTTCAAAGTGTTTCCACACTTGAAAGGGGATGGAGATTCTGGAGCGGGGTATAATGACTGCTGGCTGTTGTAGATTGCTACCAATCTGTTGCATTGTGGGTATTGAAGTAGAGCTGCTACTGTGCATCAGGACATTTAATGTAATCGTACGCTTTGGTCAGGCACAGCATGTGATTGTGGAGACGTTGACCTCTGAAGGAAGAATAAAACAGAAGGTTCTGGCTCTTTTAATCATGGACAGGCTTTCCAGTTCTTACCCATGAGGTACAAGTAGAAAGTACACATTACTTCAAAACATTGCTAGTTTGAGATATTTAACTAAATTGAACCTTTACAATAGCCATGTAACCGCTGATCTGATCGTTATTTGCATTGACGCGGGTTAAGATGTTGAAAAACCCGGGTTAAGTTCATCAAATCTGACCAAATATTTCATTTGTTGGACTATTTTATTTAGCCAGTAGGTTTTGTTCATAGTAACAGTAAATCTTAATAAACATTTGCTACTTTAGAGAGCTAACAACTATAACCAAATGCATATTAATCATGAACATTTTCCCATTCTTGACCGCACATGTGATCAAGTTTTCAGTGTTCTGTTTAAGGTTGCACAGCAGATGCTCTTGTGCTGCCATCTAGTGGACAGGAACAATATTACACCGAGCAGGGCTTTTGTAGATTTCGCGTTAATTTTAAAGGTCAAACAGCTAAATGCACGCATTAAGGTACGTTCACATCGAACGCGGTGAGTGCTATGAGCCGCATCTTCATGCTTTTAAAGCTATAAATAATAGTCTATTATAAATAATAATTGAAAAGAATAAAATTATATATTCTTTTGATGATTGAAGAATGAATAAAAGTATCTTCCTTAGAAGAAATATAAATAAACCTACTTGTGTTATGCACTGGCCGAGATCCGAACCCGGGTCTCCCGTGTGAGGAGGCTGCAGTGTTACCACTATACTAATATATATACATAGGATACCTTTTTCCATAATAATTAAGGTTGATCGAAATACCAAATATAAATAAAGTTGTGAAAAATGGTGACACATATATACCACTGGATAATGTAGTGGATGTGTAGGCTGGTGTAGTGGTTACACTGTTGCCCTTCACATGGGAGACTGGGGTTCAAATCCCCCCTCAAGAGATACAACAATGCTACGGCAACGAGGAGCCAGGACAGTGGGGATATCATCATCCCCCCCAAAGACCAAGGCCCATGAGCATGGGGGAGCCAGAGTATGGTAGTATTTAGCACTAAATACTACCATACTCTGGCACCCCCATGCTCATGGGCCTTGGTCTTTGGGGGGATGATGATATCCCCACTGTCCTGGCGTCCTGCCCCCACATCCCCCACCACGCCCCACCCCTCACATCCCCCCCACCACCCCCCATCCTTCCTTGCCGTAGCATTAGTGTTGTATCTCATGAGGAAGATCAGAATCCCAGTCTCCCATGCGAAATGGAAGGCCTACAATTTTTTTTTTAATTAAAACGTAATTAAAATATATACTAATTCTACGGCAGGCAAGGAAGGATGGGGGGGAGCGAGGATATCATCATCCCCACCACAGATGTCCTGTACTGGCTCCCCCTTGCCGTAGCATTGTTGTAACTCTTGAGGGGGGGAGAAACGTCCCGACCAGGATTTGAACCCCGGTCTCCCATGTGAAGGACGACAGTGTTACCACTACACCATCTTACACATCTATTGGTATATATGATCCAGTGGTATATATGTGTCACAATTTTTCACAACTTTATTTATATTTGGTATTTTGACCAAACTTGATTATTATGGAAAATTTTATTACTATATGTAGGATAGTGTAGTGGTCACACTGCAGACTCCTTACACGGGAGACCCGGGTTCGAATCCCTGGCAGAGGGCATTCATTCAGCGGAGGAATATATATGAATTTCTGCCAAGTTGTATAAAATATAAATATTATTTCTTATTCTTTTAAATTATTATTTATAATAAACAATTATGTATAACTTTAAAAGCATGAAGATGAAAAAAAGTTTTGACAGTCCTTCACTGTTTTAATTCTAAACAATCTCCGAGCTTCTGATTGGTCACGCGGCGGGGAATATCTATATCTATATATATATATCGTATATTTTCTGAACTCGAGCGGTTCGCCCGTCTACGGCCGATCCGCCCGTAGCTCCGCCTCTGTCCCCCGTCTGCTGCTGCACCCCCTCCAGCTCCGGCAAAGACTCGCGTCTACGGCAGAGGGAGCTACTGTTATCAACAGCTGGTCTCACTTCGTGTCAACGAAGCTCCACGTTCAGAGTGCTTTTCTCTATAGTTCCCCGGATTACAAAACGACTTCTACAAGGAGATGTGTTTGGATGCCAAGGAGAGAGCCCTCTTTACGCTTCCCAAGGATGACACGCTTCGTCAAAAATAGTTAAAATACTCCGTTGCCATTTTGCAAAAACACGATTTCACTGTTTTTACTATGGAAAAATTTTTATATATATATATATATATATATATATATATATATATATATGACACGCCCCCTTTAGTGCGTCACACTCCATGCGCACTGCCACCGTTTGTTTTCATTTTCCAACCGCCGCTACATTTCATAGTAAAAAATATAACATATAATACTCCCCTTTAAGACTTTTAAAGACCAATAAAAATCAATTTTAGACCTTTATCATAATTACAACAAACTGCCCTAACAAAATGACATTTTCTCCGCTAACATTTTATAAAGTCCCAAATTCGTAGATAAAGGAACAGAATAAATTTGATCTGAACTTTAGTTTCTTGAAATATCAATGTTTAACACTTGAAAATAGATTTGAAACGGTTCTAAAATATCAGCAAATGCAGAACTTTTGGTCATTTGTAAATTTTTAAGCATTGAACTTAACTGCGCCATACAGGAGACTATCAAGTGATCTTTAAAGTTATTAGTCCAAAATTTACTAACCTTTTTGCGACTTATAATTATTTAGACTTATATATGCATTTATGACATGAATTCTAACACAAAACGGTGGATTTCTTAATGTTGCAACTTATGAAAATGTCTTGAGCACTTACTAACTTAACTTTAAAAAAAAACTCTGAAGCACTGATTTGAATTCATGTTCTGTACTAGCTTTAAAGTGTTTTATGTGTGTCTTCTGATCAAACCACTCTGTACCAAACTGCTTGATGTTTACTCCCAATATAAGTCACTTTGGATAAAAGCATCTGCTAAATACATACCGGTAAATGTAAATGTAATGTCATGAGTGCATTTTTCAAGAAAAACTTTAGGAGTTACACTTTAGGACATAAGGTGTAATCATTACGTGAAAACTAACATAAATGAATGTTTTCATAATTGTAAAACACTTAATTAACACAATGTTTTATTTTAAATATTTATGATTACTTGGGCAGCCATCGTTGTGCCAGCTCCCGCGATGCATGCTGGGAAATTTGCCTCCCTCGATCTGAAGTATATTTTTTCTCATTTTTTTCTTAAATTTGTGTTTAAAATTTTTTCGCAGAAATCCAGTCTCCGCCCAGATTCAGAAGAAGACCCCTAGATCTCTCCGGCTGTGCAACAGGAAGTTGCTGAAACTTTACAATCATCGAGCCACTTGTGGCTGGGGTATTGTGAGCAAACTCTCATTTACTCCCATGTTGAACAAGCTTAACTTTACAGAAGATAACACATTCAAAAACTTGTAAACCATTGTTCAAAGACTCCATTGTTGAATAAAATTTACATGAGAGTGACATTCCCACGGCTGGCTGCGCCACTTCGTCAGAAACCTAATATGATTAGGTTACACAAACATCTATGGTTTCACACAGTGTAGAGCCGTGTCCCAATCCAGGTGTTGCTCCTTCGGAGGACGCAGTCTACCCAGCGTTCAAATACTACATCTTCAGAGGACTCTCTCATTGGTAAATGGGACTGTCTAGCATCATTTTGACTATAATCTCCTCCGTGTGCTCCTTGCTCCCTACAACAAAATGATGCAACCAAGTGGCTAGATACAAGCGTTATTAACGTACACATTATTAAAGTACATATTTTAAGCACAGAAACGGAAGTTCTCATTTCATGTTATTAACTTCGATGTATGCAAAACCTGCTTCGAGAAAAAAACATGAGAGTGCAAACAAAGATCAGACAGTCGTTCTTCGAGTCTTTTAATCACAAATGGCAACTACCCATTCTCACAAAACGCTTTTTTTAACCCTTCTCTAAATTTAAACTTTACAATTTATGGAATCAATTTTCACTTGGAAAACAATGACAGTTTTTGCATTTCGAGATGAAATCCTCCTCTTCAAATCAATTCTCATTAATAAATACCTTCCCATGAGTTTAACTGAGGAAAACAAAACAGACATGTTGTGGAGAAGAGGGGGAAACCTGGAAGAAATCCTTCAAAACAAAGAGGGAAGACAAAACCTTCAGGTGTTACAGGAAGTGCCCTATTCCAACACTACAAATATGCACTCTCCACCTGCATGCTACTCAGTAGTGGATCCACATTAAGGTGAACGAAGACAAAGTGCATTCGGGCTAGAAATGCAGCATCTGATAAACGTACAACTAACGTAATTCTCCTGGCCCTGGCAGACAGTCGTTCAGGAGCTGGGGAAGGTTCTAAAGGGGCCTGAAGAAAAATAAAATCAGATTTTTTTGCAAATGTGTGCATTGAAGAAGTCAAACCCTCTGGATCAACACAAGAAAAATAATAAAAGTAGATTTCTGATTTAGAATTATTGCAAGAAAACCGATGAAAAACAAACAAAAAAACCTAAAGCATGAAAGACATCACAATTGTTAAAGACAAAATAAATCAAGCCTTTGCCTTGACGAAGAGAAAACTCAGGCACAAAGAAACCAGTTCCTTATAAACATTTAAAACCAAGAGAGCATTTGACTTCTAGCAGCTCTTTCCATTTTTAATATTCTACCGTTTTTAAATCCAAACGTAACAATTTTCACAGGCTGACAAACAAAACAAATCTCTTTGGTGCTCCAGGGTTCACTGCGCTCAACAGAACTGAGATGTGTCGCTTTTTTTAAGCTTTGCTGGATGATATTAAACTGTACCAGAAAACAATTGGCTGATGCTTGAGAGGTGGGCGGGGCTCTCGCATCACCAGCGCGTTCAGGTAGAAAAGAAAAACAAGAACAAAAACACGACAAAAGTAAGTCCAGAGTTGTCGGATTAAAACTGACTCCCGTCTTCCTCCACTGCATCAAGGAACCTTAGCGTTGTCGTGGCAATCGCCACCAATCAGAGGTACTCGGGTGGGCGGAGCCAAACATATTTTTGATTGGTGGGTTACTTACTAGTTGCATCAGTTCTTGTCTTTTGTTTTCCTCTTGTTCCATTCTTAACATTCTGGTTTAGTAGCTACACAGACTTCCTGGTCAGTTTCTTGCCTTTTTTTACAACAAACTTGTTTTTGATATGTCCTCTCTTCCTCTTGGCTGTCTGCAAAACATCAGAAGGAACTAATTATGTACAGATTGTTATATCAATTACGGAAACATCACGATTATAAAATTGATACAGAAGTTTGTATGAATTTGTTTTATTATGTTGGCTCTTAATGGGAAATTTCCTTTGACGTAACATGGGGTCAAACTTTGGAAAACTGTAACTCAAATCGAGAAGCTTGAGGGGTTAAATATTTAATATTTCTTTTAAATAATTCAGGGGGATATAATACCATTGAGAAAGGGATTTATTTACCATTTATTTACCATTCAAGTAAAATTATTATTTCTTTTATATCACTGATCGTTTCCTAGCAAACAGTTTACCATAGCAACCAAATTTCTAAACTTTTATCTCCGCTTTGGTAAATAATAAAGACACAGGGGTTGGTATATATCAGCTAAGAGAAATCATAGAGAATTGAGTTTGGTTCATATGACTCATATTGACGTGGGGAAATTTGCATGAGGTCACTGACTCCTCTATAGAAACCAAAAAAATACTATCTTGGCAAGCATTCCATTTTCCTAATAAAAATACTGTTAAATGGCACTTTTACAAGCTTCAGCCATCTAAGTTTAGTGTATTATTCTAATGCTTAAATATGTTTAAAAGGATAGCATCTGGGATGCACCAATATTCTTATTATACACGCCATACTTTAAAGAGTTTGGTTCCAAAACTCAACAAAACATAATATTCAATTTTCAGCCTGTCTCTTTTTCTTTTTACTATTATTTCTGTTTTGTTTTCCCAAACACGACAAACAGCAGCAGCGTTCTAGAGAAAAATGCAATCCGGCCCTTGTGGTGTCGTAGATGGTTTGCTGGACATAGGCAACCCAGGTTTGAAATCATTTCCCAACCCTCCCCGTTTCTCCACCCACTCAGTACAGCTCAGATACCTTCTTTGAGGTGTACTTCTGCTTTGCTGCGATATTGCGGAGCTTGTGGTCGAGCGTCTGCCGGTTCTCCTGCTTCTTGACCCTGTAGATACGCACCAGCCAGTGCTCGGAGGTGAAAGCCTCCTCCAGATGCTTCAACCGGATGTCCTTGTTCCCTATCTCAGCATTCCTCGTCCGGTCAAAGCCGGGAGGCGTGCGAAAGTCCAGCTGCGGAAACAGAATTCACAGCTAAACGTGAGGAATCACGGAGCTTTTGTTTTCATGCATTTACTCTACCTTTCAAAGAAGGAAATTTAAGACTTTTTCAAAGTTTTTCAGATTAATGGGTGGTCCGTTTTGAGCAGCAATGTGCTTTATTTAAATTAAAAGCCATATTAACCATTAGCTGTATCCAAAGAACAGTATTTGGCGCAGATGTCAAGCTTAGTTGTAGAAGAATCTGCTTTGAAGGGGTGTAAACAAATAAAAATGTTCTTTACACATTTCTGCTGGTTAGCATTTCCTCCTAATGTTCTATTCCTTTGGCTTAATGAATACAGCATCTATTTCCAGGTCTGTGTGTTAGCTCTGCATGGAAATGGCTAGGGGAGGAGTTCTAAACCAGATTGGTCAAGACGTTTTGGTGGAAAGGATTGCACAGATTTGCAAAGATTGTAAAAATCTCAGAAAACTTGAAATGGCAGAAGAAGTACTCACTTGCATTTCGCCGAAGCGGTAATACGACATCTTGTACATCAGGCAGTTGAGCAGCGTCGGGGACCCAGCTTTATCCACTCGAAACTCTCCTTGCGGCGTGAAATAATCACTTTCCTACAAAAGAACAGACAACAACCTCAACAACCAGAAGATAAAAAAAGATCTCGGAACCAATCTATAGAAAATTAACAAAATAGACAATTTTTTAGGGAATGATGTCTGACCCGGATGTCTTTAGGGTGCTCGCCTTCTGCGATGCGCACCATCCACAGGAACTTGTTAATATCATCCCCCGAGTATCCAATCACTCCTCCGAAGATAATCAGAACGTAATCCACATCCAGTGACATCATAATCTCGTATGCTGCACTCTCATTGGACGACATGGCTTTACCCACCTAAGAAAGAACAGTATTGAGCTACTCCACTGATCCAATCAGTTTATCTTCAGATGTCACTGAATGTCTCACAACCTTTCATTTTCCCTCACCAGTGCTATGTGGCTGTTGTTCCAGGTGTTGTTGTCCACCAGTGTGGTGCGATTGGCCATTCCAGCAATCTGATAGCCGTAATCCCACCAGGACATGACTCGAGCATGTTCATCAGTATTCTGCCTGAGCCAGTAATATGCTTCACGGAAATCATCCAGAATGTTCCGGGATCTAGACATGGGTGAAAAGGAAACGTGTAAACATCACTGAATAATCATTTGTGGTAAACAAATCGTGACGCCCTCCAGTCTCACCCATCATGGTTGTACGAGGCCAGGACAACACTTGGGCTAGAGTAGGCATTACTGGTGACCCACGTGCAGTGTACTGCAAACATCATCAAGAGCATCAGCATCAACATTGTGACGATGCTTCTGATATTTGGTCCCAATCCCTCTTCTGGACGGTCCTGCTCTGCCACATGCTTGCGCACTTTACCAGCCTGCAAACACACCGGAAGATCAAGAAAATGTATTATACACCCAATATTTTCTGACTAAGTTGTCAAGTGTTAGCCTTTTTTTTAAACGGGGTCATAAACTGGGTTTTTCCTCTTTACTGTTCATTGAGGTAAAAAAAAAAGTGTACATTTTTGCACAAAATAACAAATATCGAAACAATTCCATTGTTAAATGTATTTCCTTCTCTGTTTTTCTGTGAGTCAATCTGAGATATCCGTGCCAGAAGAGACTAAGATTTGAACAGATTGTTCAAACAATAGCATTGATAAATGCAAAAATAAGTTTACAAAAATATATTTAATTCATGCCACCTTTAAAAATTGCAATAAAAAAATATTATTTATTCCCACCAGAGGACACAAAACTACCTTCAGAGGAAACTGTTGGATTATGTGAGGTGGAGATGGAACTGGTTGATATTTGGAAATATTTGCATGTATTCCATTGTTAAAGGTATTTTCTGCTCTGTTTCTCTGTGAGTCAATTTGAGATATTCACGACGAAAGAGATGAAGTAACACTAAAAATTTTTTTTGTAAAATACTAAGATTCGAACAGATTGTTCAAACAATAGCATTGATAAATGCAAAAATAAGCTTACAAAAAAGTGCCATCAAAAAAAAAATTTAATTCATGCCACCGTTAAAAATTGCGATGACAAAAATTATTTATTCCCACGAGAGGACACCAAACTACCTTCAGAGGAAACTTTTGGCTTATGTGTCGTGGAACTGAGGGGTTGATATTTGGAAATATTTGCATGTATCCAAGTCAGTATAACTTTCTTTGAGAGCTGATTTAAGGCGTAAGACCTTGCGTCTAGAATTGTGTAATTGTTTTGCAATAAATGTTGATTTCCGATGGTTACATTTTTTATATGTTAATGTAACTAGTATTTATTAGCCACACATTTACAGAATGGTAAATTCCATTCAATATAATTAATATTATTTTGATCTAATGTGAGCTAAAAAGAGCACTGAGCCCTTGCTTACCTTATCATAGAGGTTCCCTTGGTTCCTTTTGTCGTCTTCATCACTGCTGTCCTCTGCTGGTGGGTTTTCTCGTTTCATTTCATCTCCCAGATAATGTTCGAAAACGCTGGAGAAGGCAATGGCCGAGAGCATGCACACCACTGGGGTGAGCGTCAACATCAGACGCACCATCACACCAGCGAAGTACACTGCACTGATGGCGTACAGAGCCACTAGAGGGCGACAGAGAATACAGACGACATGGTTTCAGCAGACGCTGCAGTGCAGAGGGAGCGCTAATGAACTGTTCTCCAGTGTTTATAGTCCTGTACCGGATAATGACTCCAGAGAGGATTGAAACGGCACAGAAAAGCCCCTTTAAACATGCAACAACTCGTCCCTTATTTGTTCAGCTGAAAAGCTGCAGGAACTTGACAGCCTTTCAGAAAATAAAACATCTTCTGGGACTAATTCAAAACATTCTGTTCCCCCACGAATAAAATGACTCATGGCAGGCATCAAAGTATCCTCCAGCATGAACAGCACAAACACTTCGACTTAAAACTGTTCCGGGTAAACAGTCTGCTGTCAGACTCTTCTTGAAGCTCGAAATGGATTTTTCACAGAGAGAACAAGGCAGATTTCACAACGCTGGTAAAACATTAATGTGTCCATCCGAAACCAACTACCGGTATTTCTTTGCTCTTTCTGCATTGAAACCCTACGGCAGAGACACTCTCAGAACTGCTTTGAGAAACAGACGCACGTGAACGGAATGGCAAAGACGCGAGACAAGCTCACCGAAGACTCGCTCATCGTTGATGTTCTTGATACAGAACCAGAGGCCTGCTGGGAAGGTGCAGACCAAGATGTGCAGGTCGAAGAAAAAGGAAACCCAGGTGGTGGGTTGGTGCTCAGATACTGAGGCAATGATGGGGATGTGGATCTTTGCATATCTAAGGATGACAGGAAGGTAGATTTGTTAAGTGACCGTGCAACTTATGCAAATAAAACCCAACTAGCTACTGAATTTGCAAAAGGATCAGATTTATGTTCAAGATAAACCGTTTATAGGGAACTCTGCTCATGACTCGGTGGCATCCATAACTAATGGCAGCTCTGGTTTAGACGTGAAAACCTTTTTATTGCAGAAGCACCTCAAATTAAACTTTTGGGAAATCTCAAGCACATTGCTTTTCACCCTAAAGCTTATTACCAATGTAAACATTTGAAAAACTTATTAAGACGACACAAGAATTTTTTTTTTTTAGTGTGGGAGTACAAAAAAAAAAAAAAGAAAAAAATCTCAGCTTCTCTCTCTCAGCTTTATTGGCATGACAAAAAGGCATTGTATTGTCAAAGCTTTCAAAAATATCAGTAATCAATATTAAAAATTAAATAACAAATTATGTAATCAAATATAGAATACAAAAAAATTATAACAAGTATTATTAATATGCATCATAATAAGAAGTATAATCTACAATATATTTCAAGATTAAAATATTATTTTACGAATAAAAATCTGAAGGCATGTTCAAAAAATTGCTCAAAGATAATCAAAAAACAACTGTTAACTGTAACAGTTAACAATTGTAATCAAATAATAAAATACAAATCTTTAAAGATCTTTATAATGGTTGATTATTCAAGCATTTTGTGAAACAATTTTTGTGAAAAATATATATATTTTATGAATTTTAGAAGAAAAAAAAAATAGGAAGAAATAGCTGCAAAAGAGACTGATGTCAGCTCCTGGTAACCTGATAACCAATGATTTCATGCAAATAAAATATATATAATATTTTTTAGTTTTTGACTCCTCAAAAGCCAGATTTCAAACCTAGAAATTTAGTTTGACTGAATATTTTAACACAATCTCGATTGTGAAGCAACTTTTACATCTACATAAACTGCGTCAAAGGCATGGAAAACACACCGCAGTAGCCACACAAACAGTTTGAGATGATGAATCTAAACCTGGAAGCATATGAAGACTGCAAACCGGTGAAAAGCTTGGTCTGTGCTAAACCGGCTGCAGCGCGGGTTCAGTTATTTTAGAGCATGCTGGTGTTTGCCTTCTGGATCAAGCTGCATTACTGCAGGACTATCAGTGTCGTGCTCTTTATCTGGTGCCCTGACCTTCTGTATCTGATGGTTGAGAACACACAGTGAGAGCTCAGCACGACTCTGGCTCTCTCCGCAGAGCTGCTGTACTCGGGGAGTTACACATTTCTGAATTTATGATGGGTGGCGTTTCACACAGGGCAAAGAACAAGAAGCCGCCAAAAGGAAAAGCAAACGACTTTACGGCTGCCAGTAAAATCTGCAGTGCTGGCTGCAAGAACTAATAAATAAGCACACGTTAAGACGTGACAGCCTGATCAATGAGCTGCTTAAGGAACAACTAGATGTCAGGAGCTCTCTCAATGATCAAACAATCTGGGATCATCTGCGGAACTTTAAGACGGTGGTGAAAGCACACAGGTCTCATGTGCCATTAGGAATTTGGTAAATCTTCTCAGGGCTCCTGCACAATCGCTTCAGAGGCCCCTCGATGATAAAGGTAGAATCGATTGGTATTTAGACCAGCAAGATATCTTAAAAAAATGAGTGCTCTATAAATGTTCATGAATATGCACCCCCCCTCCCCCCCCAAAAAAAAAGTCTTAGAGATGCAAATTTTAGTGAAACTTTCAGAATTTCATTTTAAATATAGACCGGGAAACATCATTTAAGATCTCTAGAAACACTCATATTCAGTGAATTATATGGGATGTAAAATGAGCCGTTGTTTACAAACACCTCATTTTATGCAAATACGCTCCCTGGCATCTCATTAATTCAAGGCTGAGTGCCCTCTTTTCTCTAGGTTTTTCAAAACTGAGGTTTGAAAGGCCCCTCCTGAGTCTCAGGGGAGTTGTGACTCTTTTAAATACAGTTAACTTCATAAATTGCATGCTCTACATTTACAACCAAAAACACTTATGTGGGGAACGGTAGTTTATAACTAAAGTAGGTGCCTCAGCAAGGTTGTTAGCCAATAATGATGCATTTTTCATCTAAAACTAGCAATTTTATTGTGATTTTAATTACATTTCCAACACATGTATGTATCTGTTTACTTGAAAACGAAGCTTTCATAATTTTAAAACCTTTTGTAAATTACTTTAAGATAAAATAATTTTGAATTACAAATTTTGAAGCAGAGCGGCATCGTAGCAAAATGAGCATATTTAACAACGGCGCTCAGTACCCATCCATGTCATAATTTAATTAATTTTGATAAGTTTAAATGAAAGCACTGGCTTTTTAATGGCTCATCGAGACAAAGAACCAATCTAGGATTCTGCATGTTTGTGTGTTTCAGTGGAGTTGTGAATGAAGAGCTAATCAAACCGCATTGTGATCATGGAGAAAATTAGCATTTTGTTGTTAAGCCAACAGGGTGTGCTAAGAAGCTATTAGTAGCTCTCTCATGTGGCCGAGCACCAAACCAAATGAAAGTGTACAAAGCAAACGCTTCAACATACTTACCCTGTGTCCCACAGCGAGTAAAATCGCCCACTCCAAGGAGCAATGTACCCTGAAAGCACATTAACACAACAGACGGATTAAGCACAAACACACGCGCGAAGCACCCGACCATTCCACACTCAAGTGCACTTTCACACTTTGTGAGGCGATGACTAGCTTGGATTACATCCAGTGAACCATAATACCACACACATAGCAGCAATATTTTCAATTAATCTACACGCGCTTGGTTTGAGAAGCAGCATGGTGAACAAAAAGAGGCTCTTAATGAGATCTCAGAGGCCTGCTGCAGATGAAGCTTTGCAGGAGAAAGATTAATGAAAGCCAAGGGTGCGATGCGAACGCTAGAAAAATGGGGCTGGGGTCAGAGAATCATGCTGGATTCAAGAGATGAAGTGGTATATTTTACTCCCTTCATTTGCAGAAAAGCACTTATTTTGGATTTATTCAAAGAAGAAATATAGTTGCCATTTGAAAGTCATTGAGAGTGACAAGATGGCATGCAAACAAAAGGGTTTTGTAGTCAATCAGCACTGCACCCCCTACTTGAAAAGTACACGGCGTAGAAGTCTACAATTTTTTTTTTACACAGAACACCGTGCAACTCAATGACAAATTAGAAGGAATGCTGCTAATTTGCAAAATGTCAATTTTGTGAATGTGAAGATTACTGCACTGGTCCACTGGCCCCCGATGGTATCCACAACAACATTTTTTTTTCAATAGGTATTTAAAATAAAATGGAAAAGAGTAAAGTTGACTACTGTTCGCAACGCGTCTGATGGCTGGGCCATTAATGGTCATACAACACTGTGTAAAAGTTTCATGGAGATTTCAAAAAGTGTTCATCATTAATTGATTTTCATACATTCAGAAATTTTGTAAAAAGAGAAATCTAAATCAAATCAATATTGCAGCAATTCTTCTCGTACACTCGTAAATGAGTAGGATAAACTTTTAATCCAACTGCATTTTTAAAGAGTAGTCGCCCGCCTTCAAAAGCAAGAGGCCATCACTGCGCATAGGTTTTGTCTATGTGTTTGAATGCATAGAAAGTAGCAACTCCATTTTTCTTTTGCTATTTGGCTCTAAATTATCAAGAAGTGATGATTTTGTTCTCTTGAACTCATTGGATGGAAACCATTGGATCCATTTTCTGTAATATTTCAGTTTTACAAATAAATTTTATTCAGATTTACAATCTATACATCCTCTTGTAATCTTATAACCTAAAAATAGTTTCAATGGTTTAATTCTTACAGTAAGATCAATACAACTCTTAGTTTATTATTTTATATGTGCATACATAAACAATGGGGGATGTGATTTTTCAAACGTAATCACCAAACTTATAAAACATTAAAAGAAATGCTGCGTTTAGGCTCAACCAATACCAGGTGTTTGCCTGATGGATCTGGGAACCCAGGTAACAACGCTGGCTCATGCATTTGTGTAGCTGTCTATTCAACTTACACTGTCTATTCACCCATATACAATAAAACCGCCCAACCAGACAAACATTTCTTTTATTTGAGTTTAAATAGCGAGTAATTGTTTTGCAGACATCTATTGCACTCACCTGTGTAGGTCAGGTAAATAACCGTGAGGAAAACCACTCCTGCAGCGAGAGAGACTCCCAGAAAGAAGAGCGTTTGAAATTCCTGCCTGGTAAGTCGGTCTTTTAAATACTGCAGAAAGGCATATGCCTGAAGCAGTGCAAATACACCTGAAACGCAAAAAGCTCTATTAGTCGCATTGCAATTTGGCTAAAAAGTTAAAGCATCGTTAAATCTAGATGTGAACAAAAATGAGGGGCAACCATAATGAGTAACGATAAGATAAAAACATCAGCAACTCGACAAACTCAAGGAACCACATCCGCCATACTTCTACTACAGTAAGGGAAACAGCCAACAGCTACAGCTTTAATAAGCTCTTCAGCTCTTCAGTCAGATTAACTGCAAGTGCTTCCCAATTCCATGTAGAGCAAACACACTGCCTGGGAGGTCTGGGTTGAACATGTAATGTTTAACATCAAGTTAATTGTGTTAACACTGATTTTAAAGAGACTCTCTGCGGAGAAGTTCTGACTGGCATACAAGGATAGTTCAGAAGGGGCATGGTAAAAGCAAAGTGGTGGGAGAAACAGGAGTAAACATCAAGTTTGGGGGAGACTGAAATTATAAGATGCTTGACAGAGGCTCTTTATGATAAAAATTGCATTTGGAAAGTTCTAATAGGGGCAGCACTTGTTCTTATTGCTTTAAATAATATGGCCTGTACAAATTTAGCCAAATCAGCATCACATTTCTGTGTAGGTGTTTATTACTTGGGACATCAATGCCCTATTTCTATAATTGAAAATTAATCATATTGTGACCCCAGTAACCCACACATTTGATTCAACAGTAATTCTGCAGAGCTGAAGACCCAGAGCTTTCAGTTTTTAACGTCTCAAAATCAGAGCAAATGAGCACAAATTGAAAAAGGGAGGCAAACCAGTCTTACCTGCAGCAGCCATGTGCTCACTCGTCCTGATGGGCTGGAAACCAACAAAGGGGATCTGCATGGATAGTACAAGGCCCACTATATAAAAGGTGCTGTAAGCTGAAAACAGAAAAACAAGAAAAAAAAATGAGACGGTTGCCAGAAAACCAAAACCATCATAATGCCTCGAGAGCACTTTAGTGAAAGTAAATGTGTTCCAATTAAAGAATGCAGGACTTCAGACAAATACAAGAGGCAATTTTGAGGAAAAAATATCTTGTGTTCAGAAGTTGAGAATACAGAAAAAGCCATAAAACAAACAATCTTGAAAGTGGTTTACAGTGTTTGCTGGAGCACTTCATTCCAAGTTTTATGATCAACTTGAAAATGTAATAACTTGGCTTGCTCCTCACATAAAACCATTGTATGGATTTGGAAGACAGTCAGCTTTTATCGTGCTTCTGCACTCCACTGAATGCCTTGTTTTTTTCACTGGCAGTTCAGGGGGAAAAAACTTTTCAAAATGTCTTTAATGTTGTATAGAAATAAAGCCGTGGTCTGCTAAAATACAAAACTTAGATTCAAGACCTTTTTAAGACTTGAAATGGTAAGATCGATGTGACTGAGGTGGGAAAATCTGAACAGGGTTCGCAAACCAGATTTTTTTTTGTGAACATCAAAAAGAATAAAAATGTTAATAAATTTTTAAAGTTCGGCATTCCCTGGCCAGCTGAGAGACAAAGTCTGGACAACACCTCTAAAGACGAGAAACACCTCCCCAAGGCCGTAGCCAGAAGGCAGCAGATACTTGAGACACTTCAGCTGCCTTCTCTCAATGAGGAGTGACTGAGCTCCTCACCCTGTCTCTAATGGAGTGGCAGCCACCCCTTTAGGGAAAATACTTCCATCCACATGCATCCAGGATTTCCTCATTTCAGTCATAATCCAGAACCCATGTCCATAGGTAATGGTAGGAGACTTGCAGCTCTGCTCCTTTCACTACAACATATTGGTACATTGACCACATTACTGCAGAATGTGTACCCATCCATCTCCCCTTTCTCGAGAACTAGACCTCAAGACAACTCGTCCATTTGTGGAGGGATCACTTTACCTACTTCTAGGTAGAAATGCCCCCTTTTTTCCAGCCTAAGAACCATGTCATCAGATTTAAAAGGCGCTGATTCTTAAATCTAGCAACTTCACATTGGGCTGCAAATTGCCCCAATGCACCCTGGATGTCCTGATCTGATGAAGCCAACATGGCCACATCATTTGCAAAAAGCAGAGATGGAAAAAAAATGTCATACCCACTTAGAAATCGTGTCTATAAAAATGATTGGTGACAAAGCCCTGCCATAGTCCAAATGATATAAAAATTTTATTCATTTCCTGGCTCTTAGTTGAACCAAACCAGTCACTGGTTCGATAGCCAGTTTCAGCAAGAGTTGTCTCTAACTCTTACTACTCTTACGCAACCACTCCCTGAGAGCCTCGGCCATGTGTTGTGCACTCAGATGATTGAAACGCGGCACAAATTCCGCTGCATATCTGACCATAATTTTATCTTTTTACATATTGCAAGAACCTTGAAAACCCTACTGAAATAAAATAAGAATAAATGTCTCATGTGAAATATCATATTATTTCTTAAGGACCTTGCCATGTATAAACGACTCATTAGAAATCTCTAAATACAGATTCCATTTCCAAGTAACACCACACAAATAAAATAGAGAAAAATGACTGACAGTCAGGGAATTGTGACACCTTAAAAGTCAGACTGCTCCACAACACCTGAATGACAGCTATGTGAATTGAACCCATACTTGAGATACAGGTGGTGACAGCCTTTTAGATGGCATGGCCAAAGACACCTGTGGGACTGCTATTCTGTCACTATGACTGCAGTTTCAAATTCTGCCATCTCCCATGCACACACAGTCAACAGCCTTTTAGAAAGTGTCAATTAGGGGGCTAAAAGACCTTCGTGAAACCACACTTCAAAGTGAGATGATGCTCTAATGAGAAAATACTTGCCGTTACAGGTAGCACCATAAATAAATAAAGAAGTGCTCATCAGTGCAGCAATTCAAACCACATCAAACATAAATGAAACGTTATTGAATGTAGAGAAAGTGCAGTTTATTTACAGACAAATTCTGTGACCAATAATCATCTCAAGTGCATTCGTTTAAAAAAAAAAATCCATTGACCCTATAAAAACTTCGTCAACGATCAGATTACATGGATGAATTGTGAAGAGAATCTTTAGATCGGTTAATCTCTGGTTGGGATCACCCAGTGACCAACTTAAAATATTCTTTAATCAAGTTTAGATGGATAAAATTGTAATTTTACACGTTTATACTTGAGGAAAAAACAGACTGTAAACTGACCTGAATGTACTATAACCGGCCATTATACTTTTGCTATAATGGCAACAGATGCACTTATTGCTCCCTTAATGGAGGCATACGATGCGCAGATTAAGGTCCATCAAAGAAGACAATAAAACACCATAACTGCTGCCATGGTTGGCATGACGCTCCATAACTTGCATATTATAGTTTTTAAACTTAATGTTTCCCAAGAGAAAAAAAATAAACCTGCATTGGCTTAAGACTAGCAATGGCATTTTTTTTACGTTTTGGGAGACAAAGAGTAGACACTGGGTTCAGCAAGAATCAAAAAATCATGGCTTTGAAGTGAATGGGTGATGGATGAATCAAGTCTGAGAACTGTCATTAAACACCAAACTATTGCCAGTCATTGCTTCCCGGCATTCTACTTCTCCTTGATGGTAAGGTGAACTTTACTTTTGAGACTTTAGAAGTAGAAATAAATAAATAAATGTAAAACAAAAACCTTTAAACGAAGCTCAGGCTCCCATTTTTAACAAAACCGCTAATGTTTTTTTTTTATCTTTTGCTGTGTCATTTGGTCAAATGCTCCTTAAAGCCTGAATTTCTTAACCTTTATTGTTCACTATAACTTAAGCCACATGCAAATTTGAGCTACATAATTACACAAATCCTGAAAAACCACCAAACTCCCAATTTTCTTTGATCTACTAACCACTTGAGAATAACTCAATTATGAGAATAATGTACTATAATCCATGGCTCCAAAATTATAGTCCAGACTGAACTTAATATTTGTGCATAATTTTTGATGACCATTTTTGTTAAATTTGATGATTTGTCTAATTATTGTAAGATGAAATATTAGACAGTTTTGGGAATTTGAGACGAATCAGTGCTTCTATTGTGATTGGTTGTGAAAGCCAAGAGTGAAGTGAGAGGAAACGATAAGTATTTAAACATCAATTGAAAGTGACAGAAGTGCAGACGAGTTGCACAACGTCATACAAATCAAGCAAGAAAAAAAGGTGCTTCATTATTGTACATGGTGAGCCTGTGGGAGGGGATGTGTATAGACAACATGAGTCACTCACCGATGTAGAGCCTCCTGCTATAGCGCTGCATAAGGAGCAGCACGAACACATGCAGTGGAATCAGGTTGATGATGAAAACATATCCTCCCCATGCAGATACCTGCAAAGCAGAATAGGATTCAGGAATATATAAAATAACAGCTAAACATGTATTTATTTTGTACAAATTCTAAAAGCCATGAATGTTTATGTTTGAAAGAAATTTAAAATAAAAAAAAAATTAAGGTAAAAATGTCGAAAAGATTTCACTAAAACTCCATAACATGAGTCAACAGTATAGACTTTCTGAACCATTTACGTAGAGTCCGTGGTGTCACTCATAGATTTCCATGAAGTGGCAGGAGGCTTGAATTGGACGTAGCCAATCATGGAAATGTGGGTGAAAATAATTTAAAAGTATTTAATCTCACGGCCAACATATCTGAGAGGAAAAGAATGTGACTGTTTCAAGTGTCCCCTGATTTTAAGGCAGCAGCTGGCCAGAAGGTATAGTCCCAAGAGTTTCGAACTGCCCTCAAATTAAAGAATTCAAAGAATGGGTTGTAAAAGACTCATTTACCATTTGGTAGTTTTTTGAATTCCACAGAAATTAACATAGAGAGATTTGATTGGATGATTCAGGATTTATTTGCAAATTAAATAAATCTAGCCCTAGCCACCAGAGTCTTGGCTAAAAGACTGGGAAAGTGGGAGGAGATCGGAAGAACCATCCATGTTTAACTCCTCAATAAATTATTTCAACATTTGATTTTAAAACATCATTTTCAACAACAGGAAGTGGGGGTAGCAAATGGCTTTGTTACATTTAGAAGCCTCAGTGATCACAAGTCACTTCTGAGACCAGCCTCAAGTGGTCAGTCCATGAACTACAGCATCAGCCCTTCAGTCAGGCAACGGATTCCAAGTTGGCCGATTTATAAAAAATTAAAATTATTTTAGTGCAAATAGTATTGCAAGTTATTGCGTTTTGCATGGAATATGTGGCCCATTTCACCCAGTTCCATACTGGCGCACACTAAACATTTTTAACGGAAATCTCCATTAAGTCCACACAGCCTTGAGTGCTGTTCTAGGTCACTTAGAATGTTCAGTTCAAGAAAGTCGCCCTAAACCAAGGCCTCTCGCCCCGGTCATGCTGCACCAAAGCCTGGAACGAGCAGATGGCTGGGATCACACTGGTATCATTTATGGTTGTAAACACATTAGGAAAGCCAGAGACTATTGGGGGCTGGGCAGTGCTATAGACTTCCATTATTAATGAACATTAGCTTCCTCTGGGGGAAGAGTCTCAAGTTTCAGAAATGGATGGTATTCACAGCCGACTGGCGCATGGCCCCCATCATGGTGGCATGATGGATGGTGCAGTTTGCTAATTCATTTATTTTACAGCTCACGCTAATGAGTTGAAAAAGCAAGGGAAGTGGGCAACCAGCCCTGACCACTCAACATTATAGATTACAATCACAATTTAACTTAATTACTAGGGTTCACAACACGATTCTATATTATATTTACTGTTCCTCAAATTCACATTGTCGGAGCATTTCAGAGCAAGAATGCAACCTTGCAGCTCATGAACCTTGCATAAACTGAGAGTATATAATTCAGTTGGCAAGTTTAAGAAATGACTTATGGATCACTGAGAGAAACATATGATGATTCATAAGCATACAAACTGCATCTGTGGAACTAAAATGAATGGAGCAGACTGGAGGGGTTTCAGAGAGAGTTCAAATGGCATTTAGATGCAACGAAACGTTTAAAATGTTACCTAAAAAACATGAAGTGGGGCAAATAAGTATTCAATAAAATTAATAAAATTGCATTGGGTTTTGTAAAGGTGATTTGCAACCGCTGCAAAACCAAATCCATGAATCCGCTCCTAACTTTAATGGACCGATTAGCTCAGCAGGAAGTAGAGGTGCTTCATTGATGGTGCTTCCGAACATCATAGTGGTCACTTTGTCAGAGGGTTGAGTGCAGTCTTGGAGGGGTTCTTCATTCACCCAATTTAACGGTAGGGGAAACACTGGAATGAAGATTTCAGACTAGGAGCAAGACCAAAGGGCTCTCTAAGGAGCTGTTCTCTTGTGCATACTCAAGTTTTTTTGTTTCAAATGAAACTTCACTGTCTACACACTCAAAATGGAATTTCGATGCAAAGTTTATTTCCAGGTGCATTCGTGCACCATGGATCATGTGAATCAACAAATAAGCTTCATCCTTTTCTCTAAAGAATGCTCAGGAAAAAAATGGAATAGCTGGTCTTACAATAAACAGACCGTGCTTCATATCCCACAACATGTCAATAAGAAAAACGAGAGAAACTTATGGTTTTGAAGTACACCTGCTTGTTTTTATTTCTCTGAAGAAAACAATAATGTAAACCATCAAACTACTTGTTATTTTATTTATATACTTATGCGCTTTTCTAAATATGACAGGGAAACATTTGGTATTATTATCATCTCGCAGCTTCCACATTTGCTGCAGTGCACATGTTAAATTTGATTTTTGAAAGTAGTTTAAAATGATAAAAATCTAATTCTCATTTGAAACAAAAATCTAAAAAAATAACAGGTAAGTTGTTGAGTGAAAATTAACTCAAATGCATATCCCTAGTGTGAAACACTCGTTATTGCAGTGGAAGAACAGTGCATGGAGAAGTGTAATGGACACCGGGGACAAAATTGTAAACTGGCAATTTTTCATTTTTTATTTAATCCTTTACATTTAAGCGGTATCTATGAAGATGCCAAATCTCTGCATTCTTTATGAGGTGGACATTTTGAAAAAGGGGCAGTGTCGCTGATGCGTATTTCTAAACACCATAAATGTTTACATTGGTTTCACAATAGAGTCAAAGGCAATAAATGAAAAATTAATAACAAAAATAAATAGAAAATGTTTTCATTTGATGCACCAATACATAAGAATATTTGTAAAAATTTGTATCAAATACGAGGCTTAAAATAAAAATAAAGAACCTGAATGCACTTCAAATCCACTGAAAAATACCCACCATGTAAAAGTAGGAGAGGCAGCAACCAATGGTCCAAAAGACCGAGCCGGTTTTTACAGATTTCACCTGTGGAGAGGACAATCTCAAGTTAATACTGCTCATTCCAAACAAAGGGTCTGATACAATCATAGCAGGCCAAGCCAATGTGAGAAACAGTGTTTGAAACCAAGAAATGCATTGTTTAGTCATGCTTGACAACCAAGTCTTGATGTCAGAGCCGACAGCGAGCTCCAGAGAGATAGAATGGGCTAAAAACTAGCTGTCTCACCACCCAACAGAAAAAAAAAATATCAAAGTCTGTCGCCGTCAAATTCTATCACTCCTACTGGATACACCCGCTCCCCCATTTTGGGACAGTTTGGCATAGCCGGAATTATTTGTGTGGTCTGTAAGGACATGTGGAGTTCTACAAATGATCCAATTAATCCAACTGTGTAATGTGTAGTTGCAGGTTTGAATAACTTTTTAGTAATTAACTTAGAGTGATGCAACGTTTGATCAGACTGGATTTCCAGTGTATTTGGAGGTGATCTGCCAGTCATTCTCCTACTCGCTGACTGAAGATGACATCCTCAACACGGATTGAATCCCTTAACAGATTTCCTTTACTCGACCACTGTTTGCATCACCAACTTCTAAATCAAGTTGTAGTTCTTAACAGAGAGTATAAACCATCTACAATTAAGACGTAAAATTTAAGGTACCACCTATGCAATATGAAATCTAGACTTGTAAACCCATACAAAATCTAGTGTATATAGTGTAGAAATGTGTATTAAAGGTCTCCAAAAGGCAAAATCTAAAGCAGCTGAGTGTGTTCACCCACACCATTTGCGGAAAATATAATTAAAAGAGCTAAAGATGTGGTTGAGGTGTTTCTCCACAAACGGGAAAAAAACAACTCACAGAGAAGGCCAAGCCTTGCACACTGCCCACCATCACCTCTTGATGGATGACCAAATGAAGGACTTTATTGAGACTACAGCTATGAGAAATATTGACAAGTTCTGACAGAAGTATGTCATCATTTACCAAAAACCGAGGATTGGCTTTTGGGTCACTGTTAACCCATTTATCAATGAAAACATTGTATTTAAATAGGTGTTTATGGTTTGTCAGCAATTGTAGGACATGCCTTCTGAGAACATTGGGAAAATCCAGTACAGGAAGATGATTAGCATTTGGCTAGCGAGGAACGGTTTCATAATGGCAGTAGCCATGTTTCCATCCAAAGATGCAAATTAAATTTATGCTCAAAACTGGAATATTGCGTGGAAAAAAAAGTGAATAAAACACTGTTTCCATCCAACGAGTCAAAGAAGACAAAATCATCACTTCCTGATAAACTGGCGCCAAATATCAAAAGAAAAATGGAATTTGCTGCACCAGAGGAAGACCTAACTTACTAAGAACACATAGACAGAATGCAATTAGTGCAGTCAGGTCATCTTGCTTTTGAAGGTGAGAGACTGGATGGAAATGCAGATAATGAATGATCTCAGCTCAGCTGCAATGGTCAAATGAGGGACTCTGGGAGTGGTAGCGTCTATTTATGAGGACTTTTGCTTTTGTGACAAGGTGATGTGATTGTTTTTGCTCTGTCTAGTTCGGAGGGAACTATACAAAATGTCATTAAACATGACACTTCATCTAACATAACTACATACAACAAACATTTAAAGTGAAATTAAATGAAAAAAGTTTTTTTTTAGTTTAGTGGACCTTTTAAATCCCAAGTAATTGTAGAAGAACCCAAGAGAGGAGGAATTGAAGATGAAATAAAGATTAAAAAAAAAAACTAATGAAATCACACTCACCCATAGGTAGTAGGTAAACTGCAAGGCAAAAATGGCAATACCCTCGTTGTCGAACGAGCCTGCCACAGAACGTGAAATGTACCCAGGCACAATGGCGATGAAACATGCTGCCAACAGCCCAGCACCCTGGTTCCAGAGCTCCCGTGTCAACAAGAACGTGGAAATGGCAGTTAGCCCACTAAACACGGGAGCCAGAAATACACAGACGTCACGTATATGGACAGTCACATGAAGCAGATTCAATACGTAGTGGATCAGGCCTGCAGTCACCATCAGACCAGGATAAACCTGCAAAAAGTCAAGAAGAGACCATTAACATCAGTCTAGTGCAAATCAGAAAAGTGCCTCGAGCGATTTAACAGATTGAGAGGGAAAGAACAGCAGCAAAGCAATCAGTAACAGCGCGAGCCTGTAAACATTTTTTTAAATATTTGATTTACTCCTAGACGTACAGATAATGAACAGTTTAGCTCAAATAGATCCCTCAGGCCGGTGCATACACTGAAATATAAAATAAATGTCCCTGTTTTACACCATTATCTGGAGTAGAGCCCATCCACTAATGCTCTGAATAATTGTTAGAAAACATTACAGAGGTTGTTCTAAACTTGGCACAGATTTTACTTTGTGGTTTTTGCATTTCCCGCAGTCACTTCCTGCCGAGAAACACATTATACAGGGTTCCTATATCTTTCGAAATATCAAATTCAAGGCAGTTTCCCAGAAACACAGATGTTGCTACAATAAATGTTTATTTACAACTGCATTCCACACATTTAGGATATGATGAAATACTTCTGCCATTTAAGACTGGGAAGCTCATGCAAATTCATATGGCCTCCTTGAACACGGAGTGAAATATTTAATTGGAAAACAGATCGTGACAAACCAAAATACAGCATCTCTGGAGGATACAAATGTTTCCTGAGCTTTTAAAAAGCCACAATTAAGTTTCAGTATTTGCTCGTTTCCAACAATTGGCTGACACAGATCAATTTCACAAACAATTTAATTATTTTAAATGATGCATTGACTTTTACCAGATTTAACAACGACTCAAAAATGATTCGTTTTGTGACTCTTTCTCAACAAGATTAAATCGGCAGTGACTTGACTTTAGACCAGAGTCTGTTCTGATTGGATACTCTGTTTAGCACAGGCAGTAAGGAAATACTTTGTTGTATACATTTCTTTTAATGAGATCTTAATTCTTAGCTACTTGCTAGCTACTACTACAACGGTTAATGAAGCAGTTCATTTTACAGGGTTTAAGCACATGGTGGTGGAAGGGTTCACGATTACATTTTTGATGTTTTTATGGTGGTAGAAGATGGTAATTGCAACACTTGTCGGCTGTTTTAACAATTTTTGATGAAACTGGCTGATGTGGTTCCTTGTATTTTTTGCAAACGTATTTTATTTAGTCAAAATCAGAGTGACATCACTATGAACTAATGATGCCTTAGTTTTGTTTCTTCCAATTGACATTCTTTTTTTCCCCCACACTTAGATTAGTGACACAAACTTTTTAATAATCGATACAGAATGACAGGAATTACTTTGAAAGTAATATTTTATGATTTTGCTTGTGATGCGAACGACTTTGGTGTAACCTTTTATTGATCAAGCAATTGTGGTCTTTCAATTTCAAGTTCACTAGATGGGTAAAGTTTGTACACAAACTTTGATGCTGGCTTGTAAAGTTACAAATGTCACTAGCAGTAACATAAACCAATCCAAATGTCTATAATTTTCATAAGCTGAGAAAGATTTACCCAGATTGATTGCCATGATGAACTGTCTGGTTGCTTTGGAGGGGTCAGTTACGTAGTGACCAACACGCATACAATTTCCCAAAGCCGAGATAATGACACGTTGGTTGCTATGATAAACGGTCTGGTTACTATGAAGGGGTCAGTGACGATATAATGTCACTTATGTCACCATGAGTGACAAATCAAACCCCATGTCTCTATGACTTTCCTAAGTTGAGATAAGGAAAATTGGATGCTATGGTTAATAAATGATCCAGAATCCCTTTAGTGGTGCCAGTTTGAAAAGATATAGCAACCCCATTTGGATGTCTTGGCAAAGTTTGGTAGCGTTTGAAGATGTCTTGTCTTTTTTTTTTTGGTAAAAGACCATTAACAATATGTTGTTATTCAACATAATTATTACAAGCACGCTTTAAAGACAGAAATAAAAGCAAAGTGGTAAATGGACAAAGATCAGACTTACCGTTCCTCCTACTATTCTGCCCAGTGGGTACCAGGCCCTCTCATCAAACCAGTTGAGGAACTCATAAAAGCCGTTAGTGGTGAGATGATGAGTTGATCTGTAGTTGAACCTAAACACACAAACACAAAAGTCACTTCATCTCTAAAAGTAAAAAGAAAGACTCTCTAAACGACAAACACTTATTTTCAGAATCAACACCAAGCCACAAAAACGGCAAAACCCTGAAATCATTAATCAGAATAGGAATTATTTTATCAAATGAAGAAGCTTGTTCTGATTGCGGCAGCTCGATCTTCAAGGACAACAATTGTTTGAATGCACACAGAGATGGAGACAGCTGTTCAATCAGTCGTGCTTGCGTAGGGAAAATGGTTTGTCCTTTAGGCCAGACAAAAATAAATAAATAATTCAATAAAAAGTTGCATACTAGATGCCAACTGCACCTGCAAAGAAATGTGCACATTGTGAATAAAGTGGTTCCTATGCCATAAGCTGAAATCAGAATGCAGATGAAATGAAGACCAATTTAAAACCAACTTATTATTTACTGTATCAAAGGATGATCATCCCCATGAAAGGGCCCCTTGATGCTGTAATTACTGTAAAAAGAGGACCAACAAAGTACATAATACAGTGCATTAACACACTTTCCAAAAGGCCAACATGTTTTTTTGTACTTTGAAGTATTGTTTTTAAGCATATTTGATCATTTGAACCAAATACAGGCTTCAAATATTTTACTGTTCGCAATTTTGAGATAAATTGACTTTCCTTTGAAATTCAAATGTTGTGGCACATACAAGTAGATAGATCTATAATTAGCCATTCCTTTCAAGCAAACCCCCAGAAAAGTGAAGCCCAAACACCTCAAGAGACAAACACTGACTACAATTGCTATTTTCCTCTTCAAAAAGCCAATTACTGTGATAACGAGGCAGTCTCAACCTTCAAATAATTAAGAATAGCGTTTTATTGCTTAATGCGCTCTGAAGTTGGCTCCAGGGCCAGAGTATCTGATCTCAATCCGTTCAGTCCAAACAAACATGTTCAGCTCCTGCTCATTAACATCAGATTTTTTACTACAACAAGCTAACAGCAGAACCCGTACAAGGGATTTCCACACATAGCACAGATCTCACATCTGAAACAGGAAACATCACACACAACAAAACAATGTCAGCACTCAGTGGAGAAAGTTCACCACAGACTTCAACGCAGCTAGCATTTCATGATCTCATGGATTCTACTTTAATGCAAAATAAGTCTCGCTTATCTGCTCCATTATACATGTGCCTGTAAAAAAAGTAGGCTGTGCATAGAGCTACTGCAAAGAAAGATGAATAATATATGGAAAATGAAATATGGCTTATAAAATTGAAACGTCTCAGTGTGCATTAAATATGTCAGAGTGTGCAAGTGAAGGCTAATGCTTCCAGAATACACAAAGTACCATTAAAGCTGCAGGCAGCGATCACAGGGCTGGAGCACCTCGAAAACCAATGCCTCCCGGTGGCCAGTTTGTTGCACTACGCACTATGGCCAATCTTTACGTAGGAGATGTAGACAAGGGAGATTTGTTAAAATTACTAAACAATACAGGAATTAGTCTGAATTCTTTGTTTACACCATGCTGCCACTAGGTGGCGACATAACAGTGTAGGTTGCTCTATTGATTTATTCAGACTTGGACTGCAAAACACACATGGAAAGTTTGATCCTGATCACACTTAGATATAACAACTTCCTGTTTGCGGTAACAGGAACACATATTTTCACAAAGTCAAAAAAGCTTCACAATTTAACATTCCACTTGCTTTAGGATAAAACTGATGGAGTTTACTTAGGAAACAAGATCCATATTCAAGTGAGAACTTGAATATTCACATGATCCACTTATATGTAAGTCTTGGTACCCTACACATGTGCCGAATTTGACCTAAAACAATCGTATGATGAAATGCGTTCGGTGGCGCTATAGAGCCATTTTGCCACACCCACTTTCAAATTTTCACCAATTCGCAGTGTGCGAAATTCTGTGACTTCTAAAGCATGGTTAGACCCTTAAAAATGCCTAAATTCAACGGTTTTCCCTAAGCTTTGCAATATAACACACAAAAAAAATTTGAGCAGAACTTTAAAAGAAAGAATTGAAGGAAACTATTCCAGAACTGAAGCAACCGGACCAACCGATCATTCAGCTGTGAGTTTCTGAGACTGCCCTATTGATAGCAGAAAATGGCTTTCAGGAACTCATGAATTGCTCGAGCAGATTTAAGATCCTAGATCCACACGTCAAACACACTCGGTCAGAGCAATCGCTCTGAATGACCAAGGCATCGATCAAACCTCACAATGAAAAGGCTTTAATCTTTTTAATCGCTGAAGGGAGGAGGAAAACCAAACTGCAAATGCCAAATTCACATCTCACTTGCTTTCTGTTGCCTCCTGGAGATTTAATCAAACATAAAAGAACTGATTAACCTTGAAGGGAAGAAACGGAAGGCTTTCTGGATGAGGACAAGAAGTTTGTCCCACCTGACACAAACACATCACAGCGACATTCTTGGAATAACTTTGAGGGCCTGTAATTGGCAAGGAGAAAAGCTTGTGTTTTGAATGCAAAGCAGTTTGGTTAAGTGAACACATCCTAATTAAACCCATTTGGTTCAGCAGACAAAGACATCTGCATGCTGTTGTGAATATCACAAAGGGCAATAACTTAAACCAAGGGGGATGAAATAAGCATTTAACAGCGCCATTACAAAGCCGTTGTCTCCAATAATTATACAATCAACTCTCCTTCAAAAAAATTTTTATCAACCAACGATAAAACATTGTATATCATTTCCCTAAAACATTGTGTATAATTATGAACAGTCTTCAAAATGGTTAAGACGGGAAACAAATTTGAGACGACAACTCTCTTTTAGTTAGATGTGGTTAAAAAAAAAAAAAATCTTTTTGTTTCTCCTGTCCAAAAAAATATGGACACACTTCTAATTCTAAAGCTATAAAAATCTACGCCAATTTAAAAAGAAAACAAAATCAACAATAAGAGCTAAATCTAAACAATTGCTGAGACTGGCCACATTTAGATCATCTTTTATAATTTCAATAGTCATTACATTAATGACATGTATTCAAGTGGATTTCTAACAAAATGTTGCAATCCACTTCAATCTCATTATGTGAGCTTGAACACCAATCAAGATATTGTATCCCAAACTCATCCCTTATCTCTTAGTTTCAAACTTTGAGGCAGCATTTTGACATGAAGGATCACATTTCATTTTCCTTAAACTTCAAAGGTATAGAATGTGTTCTCTATAGCAGACGCAGAGAAGTTAGTCCAAGCATTCACGACCTCTAGAACAGATTAACTTAATTCTCCAATAGTTGTCCCACTTCCACTACAAATAATTACAACCAGTTCAGAATGGCGCATTTAGAAGCTCATAGTAGAACAAGAAAGCATGATCATATCACACCAATGCTTGCTTTGCTGGCTTTCTGGAGGGCCACAATTCTAGGTCAAAATATTTCCGTCTACTTTAACACCCAAAGTTCTATTTTAACCACTCAGAAAGTATCAAAGTGCCATCCTCAATTACCGCAGAATACACATTTTTTATTATTATTACACTATGGTTTTAATAAACAAATAAACTGTTGAGAAACATTTGTTTTTATGCAATGCAATCATCCAACAGCAGCCCTTTGAATAAATAAATCAATGTGGTCTTGTGTTAAATGTAACATACTGGAAAAAAGGGACGTGTTAATGATGAGGAAATACATGGACTTCTAAAGGAATGACAGAAACATCAAGGACACTTAAGATGGAACCACAGAAGTACCTGGTGTCCTTGTAAATCAAACTACTCAACCCACGAATTCACACTATTCCTTCACTCATGACAAGAAAAAGACTATTCAATCCCAGCCTTGGGCAACCAGGGCATTGTGGTCTCTGAAACATTATAATTCTCCTCATATCCTCCATAAAAGCAGAATTCCCTTCAAAGAGCAGCTCAGCTCTATGGGTGGCTCAAAGATAAATGGCATGCAAACACTTCTTCAGATCAGAATGCCTTTCACAGACAATGGAACTCTGGTCAGTAAGATACTGGAGGATCAATTAACACAAGAGAGGATGAAGAATGCCATATGAGCATGAAGGAAGATAAGAAAAGGAATCAAAGATAATGGCGGGCAAAGGTACATCTAGAAATAGAGATTTAAATAACTATAAACAAGATTAAATGTTTAGAGAACGGCTGGGCAAACCTGATTTACAATTTAATATGATTTTCCCCCACAGAAATTAAACAAAGTTTGTCAAACTGGTTTTGGTAAGCAGGAATAAAATCAAGCGAATCAATCTCGGCTTCCACCAGCTGTTGGCAGGTGTTTTTTTGGCTCCCCCGTTTCATAGCACGCAACATTCCTCTTACCTCTGTTTGAGGTATTACATTAAATTAGTAACATTGCTACCTTTAAACACACTTTGCAGCTGGGTTTTGGTCTCCATCCTCTATCCTGCAGTTATTACTGGAAATGCATGGTCCACTCTTCAACAAAGCTTTCACACAACCGTTCCTCATCCATAACAGCAAAACTAATTCAATATTACACTGGAATTTTTTTCACTAAATGAAACTGTGAAAGGCAACACTACTGGAGATAGGATGGAAGTATCAGGCAATGTTTAGAGATAAAAAAAAATTCATTCAAGCCAAACAATGTAAACTATACATTCTGGTTAAGCCGTGGACACTTCCAGTGTTTTGGCAGTACCATGAATAAACCATGACCTAAGTGTGGATGAAAACATTGTTCCAAAAATATACCCTGGAGTAAACAAAACCTAGTATACAGTGCATGTATCCCGAGCAAGAGATTGATTCTGTATTATAAACGATCCCATATGGAAGAGAGAAATGGTGTGGCAATGCACATGGTATGCAAACTGGTGAGAAAACCCACAGAATAGATACCAAATAGAGGTGATGGCCAAAAATCTTTCTGCATTATAAAATGAAAAGTCTGATTAACTATGATTTTAGTCAAATATGAGTCACACACTGTAACAAGGCAATGGTGATCGTTTCTGTCCAGTCAGTGGACTAAATTAGAGACCAGTTACGATGTAATGTCACACTTGCCAATCTGTACATGTGTAAGATTCTCTTTATAACATATCATCAATTTATGCATGAAAGAGTAAAAAAGCCCCCAAAATCTTATAGAGTCGAAATGTACCTTTAAAAAAAGAGCTGATGCAAATGCATCAATGGAGATGGCAATGCTAAAGAGGTCAAGCTACACAAAGTGTACATGGGAACTATGTGTATAAGTTTCTTTAATTGGTATAATCTAGAATGTCTCAATGCCTGTTCTGGTCGTCGCTCATCTAATAATACCATAAACAAGCAAAGTTAATGAACTGCATTCAAGCCTATTTAAAATAACCCAACAAATATATGCAAATATATGCTCGCGTTCCCATTAGCACACTCTTCTTCTGACTTGATCATGTCCTCTGTTTTCGCTTTACCACCTGATTCTGTCAATTTAAATAACAAAGATGGTTCCACTTTTAATGTGTGCCATGATTCACACAGCGAACCTCTGACTGTCATTACACTTTCAAGCTCTAATAGCTGGGTTTGTTACTTTCCTTCCTAAGAGAGGTTGAGCAAAGTGCAGAAGGCAAAGGAAGCAAGAGAAAAACTATAGACAAGAGAATCCACTAGAGGAATTAGGAGCAGAAAAGCAGAACAAGAAACAGCACACCAAAAATGAAAAAAAGACAGATCAAGCTCGGGGCAGAGTTTGTATCTAATTGAACACCCAGAGAACCTAAGTGTGTTTTTCACCGAAATTATCTGGACATGAAACAATTTGTCATTTGAGCTCTAAAGTCAATGAAGCTTTCGGAAACAGAAGAAAGCTGTTTAGAAAAAGTACTTATAGTAGTTCAATTCTTAAAAACAATTGGGGGGGGGGTAGAGAATCCCCTTGAAGGTTAGATTTGGTCATGCTATAAAATTAGTCGAATTCGAATACAAACGATACAAGTAAATACTTCACTAAAAGGTTTTAATCGTGTGGCTTTAATCCATTTTTACAGCCAATCAACAACCAAATCCTTTTTCAGTGATCCGTAAACTGACATGAAATCAATCAGCTCACAAAGCTTTCTTAATTTTTTAGAATAATAGCTAACAATCTGAGTTTAAACACACTAGTTCCACATGTGCTGTGTACAAGTTCTTGTTTTACACAGAATTAAAACAATAAAAGAAAAGCTTTATTTCCAAACGCTTTGAAATTGAAAATATAATATACCCATTGGTCCACAATTGGAACCACGTGGAACACTTGTGTACATTAATGCCTAAATGCACATTTCAAAGCATAAACAAGCCCCCACAAGTGTGACGGAACAGACCATACTATAATGAACAATACTTAAAAAAAAAAACAGGAGGAAAATCATTTAATGTTAAATTAAGAATACTAGTCTGAATCTATCAAACCCTATCCTTGGTGTGTCTGCAAAAAAAAAAACCAGTAGATTTTAAGAAATTGACAATAGCCAGAGTGGTGTCGATGGCAGAATTGGGAAAAACATGAGAATGTACCCGGCAAACAATAGCCTACTAATGCAGAAACAACCATGAAGAATCAAGCCCAACAAAATCACTCTGACAAAATCAAAACATTTCCAACCTATTCAGAATGAAGCAAAACCACCAAAAACATCATGATGGGCAAAAAAACTATTTCAGTTGCTCTGACTATGAGCAGTCTCAAAATGTATGCAATAGAAGGTAACAGTTGCATTCTAGAAGCAACAGCTTCTTTTTCCTCCACAAGGAACCTCATCTTTTATACACTTCTTTGGGTACTGCTTTAGCTTTGTGGATGTGCTGAAAAAAATTAGACAAGTGATGTGGAATGGTTGAGCTATTTCATGCACATTTAGAAAACTGCATTAAAAAAAGAATGCATTTATTTAGAAATTAAATTGTCTCGAGCAAATGCACTATAGAGCAATTCTATTCAACATAAACCCACACAAAGGACAATCAGAAGAATCTGAGGGCAGGAGATGGTCAAGTCTTTCTCTGTTCTGTAGGCGTCTCCTTACTTGACTGCAGTATCTAACAGATTCGGCCAGTGTAAAGCCAACATCCCACACATCCCAATTTTGTGTCTGATCTTATAAATTTTGAGTTTAATTTAAGCAGGATCCGTGCAGAATATAATATGTCGAGGCAACTAGGAAGAGTCTGATTTGAAGCAATGACCTCTGGTTATGCTGGTCAGGTTAAGAAAAAATTAAAATAATACAAAGATGTAGTCATATTTAAAAACAAACGACAATGTCATAGACTACACAGGGGATAAAGTATTATCCCATATTCCCATACCTTTCAGTTTAAGTGTTCTCAACCCTGCTGTTCCTCAAGCAATGTCATTACACAGCAATATTAACTCCATTCGGAGAGGGACCAATTACTCTCCAAGTAAAAATAACTCAAGATAGTGCAGCATTAATGAGAATTGTTAAGTATTTTCTACACATTATTGCAGCCAGCCAATTGTTGTTGAGCAAAATTACTATAGAAAAGGGTAAACACCAGTTAAAAACTTAATTTTTATTCTCAGACTTGGAAAAAGAGAATGTTCTGGTAAAACAATTTTTAATAGACACTTCTTTGGAGTCGGTTTAACTCCACGGGACCAAACACAACCTAAAGCTCCTTTAAGATTTTACTGTACTGCAACATTTGCATTTTAGCTCCATTGGTAAATTATTTAAGGAAATTAGGTGAGTGAGGCACTGGGTGAGCGAGTCACTCGGTCAATTGGTGAGTGAGTGGACCGTATCCAGCATGAATTGGCGCAACTGTGCTTTTCTTTATAATGTACCTACTCTGAAAAGGAAAAACATTCTCTACTGAAATGAGCAACTCTAAACTATAAGATCCAGGCAATAGAATATAGCAAAAATAACCCAATTCCACAACAAAAAGCTCCAACTTTGGTCATTACACTTTATGTCTATAAACGATAGTTTCTTAATTTGGCTGAGCCAAACTGAATTACTGTTTTGGAGAAAGCATTGCAGTCTCACCTCATTGAATCTCGTCACTGGTCATGGATTCATTCATTTGAAGACATGTTGCCACTGATATTTCAGCCAAACGAAGGGCATGCACCTACTCTGGGATTATTTTTGGCTAACGATGTGCCCACACTGCTGACAATCTTATCTGTTCTTACTCATCCGCCGCGAAAAAGAAACACATCAACAATTTTGGCCTTATTTTGGGTATACCAAGTATGTTATTGTAGGTCATTGCAGTCCTTTCAGACCAGTGTTTACTTTCATTTCAGGATATATAAAAAAAAACTGTTAAATGGACAATATACTTTCCAAGATCCCCTGCTTCAAATGAATATAATTTATTTAAATGTTTATTTAGACACACAGATAACGTTATTTGACCTTAGATCAATGACCTCAGAGCAACATAACCCAGTATAAACAGTCAGGATTGTAAAATGGAAGCATACCAGGAAATGAGGATCCCTCCGTTATCCTTTTACAACTAACTGTAGATGCTAATACATCTTTTAAAGAATAGCATTTTTTCCCTTTAGAAGAAACTGACTGGGTGAGATGCACAGTTTTCAAGGATGGCCAAATCTTAACATTTATACAGTTAACCTTGAGACTTTGTGCAAGCATTCAGTGATCTAACGCAAGGACACAATGACTGACAGAATATTGCATATAAAGGGAAATTAAGGCATCTCCAGACTGGATGCAATTACTGCACATGAGGGTTAATTCAGATGCTTTGTTCATGAATGGATTAAACATTTTCACGCCAACAAATATGCCATTAGTTTTGAAACAGGATCAGAGCTGAAATTTGACAGCTCTGGGGATCAAAAGACTTCCATATCTGCAAATCTGGCAGTTTTATAAGGGAGCATTTCATAAGCAACAAAGATACCATTAGAAGTATGAGCTTTCCCAAAGCTGACAGCCAACTTGGTTCATTAAAAATCCCAGTAACTGGTGGTTACATACCAACTGGCATCAATTTGTGAATACCAGATTACACATTTGTTCACACAGACACATTCAAAATTTGCAGCAACATCTACTTAAGGTCAACACAAAGGATAGACATCTGCAATATACTGTTGTACATTTCCAGATGATGGTAATTAGTCTCCTTGATCATGACCATTCTGACACTGAGCAATATTGTTTAATATTAAAACTATAATGTAAAGAGACTGAGATTTTTCTTTTTTGGTTAATCAGTAAATGATAAAAAGATAATGTTTTATATAACTAACTTGTAGGGGTGTAACGGTACGCTAAAATCGTATTCGGTTCGGTACAGTGTCTTGGAGAGTTCGGTTCGGTTCATTCGGTTCGGTACAAAACAATAAGAACTTACATATTCTTTATTTTGAAAAGCTGCCAATACACAGTAGAATTCTTGCATAAAATAAATAAAAGTGACACATTTGGGTGATATTTTAAATAAATTGCACTCTTTATTAAGAAAAACACATTTTTTTTAAATAAAAAATGAAATACTGCAACTAGTTAGGATAGATTAACCTATCCACATTTTCTGAAGAGAGCACAGATCTGGTTGCAGTGACAATATCTCCAGCAGTAGAAAATGTTAGATGTGTTGCCTGCCCGATCTCCGTGGAACAATGTCGGCATACAACTTTACATTTATCCACTCGTCTATCCCCGTTATGTATTTTAACAGAGAAGCCAAAGTGTTCTCAAACACGAGACCGTATTGAGGTGAGAGGGTCTTCAAGCTCTGGCTTCCCTTTCGCTTTTGCCATGTAATTTTCCTTCTCGCGCTCGTGCTCTTCACTCAATAGCGTCCGTGCGGAAACTATCTCCGTGGAACAATGTCGGCATACAACTTTAAATTTATCCACTCGTCTATCCCCGTTATGTCTTTTAACAGAGAAGCGAAAGTGTTCTCAAACATGAGACTGCAGTGAGGTTAGAGGGTCTTCAAGCTCTGGCTTCTCTTTCGCTTTTGATATGATTCTCGCGCTCGTGCTCGTCAGTCAATAGCGTCCGTGCGGAAACTCGCCTAGGAACATTGTTGCGCTGCGCTTAATATCGCGCTGATAATACATTTATATCATTTAATAAAAATACCGAATACCGAAACGGTACGCAAGTGTCCCGAACCGAACAGGCCGTACCGAAACGGTTCAATACATACGGTGAACCGTTACACCCCTACTAACTTGGTTATTCTGGTCATTGTTAGTTACCACAATAGAAGATGGCTCTAAGCATTATAATCAGATGCTCAGTGCCTGGATACGAAAGTAGATTTTGAACCATTTACTATTAAATTCTGAAACGAAGAAAGAGTGGAAGTTTTTTGTTTAACGACGTTAAGTCCGCAATCACACAGCCTTTGTGTGAAGAATTGACCAGGCATGGATTGAACCGCCAACTTTCTAGTTTCTAGGGTGACCAACCTTGTATCCCCAAAACGTGATGCACCTTACATTTTCCTCACCCAATCTGTGGTTTACAGCTGTATTGTTGCATTCTGAACCCATTTGTGTGTTTTACCCCTCTTTTTCCAAAACAGGCATCGTAGAAACATCTGCTCAGTTTCTGTGGAGCATTTATCAATGATAGAGTCTGGAAAAACTCAAGTGTTTCTATTACTTTGCGTCTACATTATAAGTTCTTATCGTAACCACAGAATCATCACATGAGATTTGACCAAACATCAACAGCAAAACACAATTAAGCTGGGTTCAGACTTCACGATTCTAGCCCAGATGCAAATCGAGCGTGTGTTTGACAATCGCACAGTGTGAACTACCAAAGATGAGCTCTGAGAGAGTCGCAGGCTGGTCATGAGTTATTTGGCATAATAAATATCTGGAGCAGTCGGCGAGTCACAATCAGGAAGTGTGAAACATGTGCTGACTGGAAATAATGCCTGTGATTACCTGCAGCCAATGAGAGACACATTCAGGGCAGCGTGAATATGCGGAGGAGATACAAAGGCATAGACAGCAATATATCAACATTGGTTTCTTTTCAAAAGGGGACTCTTGTCTGTTTATTTGGACCTAATAATTTAAATAAAAACTTGTGCGCTCCTACTTTTGATAATAATCCTGGCTTTCCACTTCGGTTTGGCACATGTGACCTTGCTGTTTTGAAACATTTGAAACATATTTGGTTGCAAGATGCACTGTGGAATCCCCCGTCGATGATCTATTGTTAATTCTGCTACTAATGGATGCTGCCTCTCAGACAGTTATGCAGTGTATAAAGATCTGTGACAGAACTGCTCTCAAAATCATGCAGTCTGAACATGGCTTCATCAAAGACAAATGTGCTCAAAGACCAATTGGTTCAGAGAAAGGGGCAGAAAATGTATTAAAAAAAAACACTACCCTTCATTATAAACTTTGCAAGAACAATATTTTTGGATCTACGCCACCCCAAAAAATAGGACACAAGCAGTGTATGTAGTAAAGAATAATAATAATTCTCAGAATAATTAGAAAAACAGGAAAAACTATGTATAGACCGGTCAAAAGGCAAACATGCATGGCCAGGTTTGATTTCCTTACCAGAAAACCTTGCTGCACTGCACACGTTACACCACAACAGGGAGTTTTTGACAGCCATGCTACAGTAAAATAGTCTGTAGGGACTCTTTGTGATAATCGGTTTAGTTTATAAGAACCGTTAAAAAGTGGATGGCAGCTGCCAGCTCAATTTCAGATTTCAGAGACAATTAGCACGAGATGAACGAAGCACCGTGAGCTGTGTGCTTCTGACACCTCGCTCGCATAAGGAAACCGAGTCCCACACACGGAAATGTCACATGGTGAGCCACAAAGCATCCCGCCTTGATACTTACCAAGGGTCAAACTCGTGAATGATGCTCTCGAAGCGAATAACTGCGAAGAGACGAGAGCTGAACCCTGCCAACCAGGCCAGAAAGAGTATGGTGAAGGATAGTAAGGACTGCCATCCAGCCGGTTGCGTCAATCCCCCGGAAAGGCCTCCGCCACTGCATCCAGTCGGGGAGTTAGGTCGCCCGTTACCCGACACCGAGCCTCCGGAGTTGGCGCTCGCTTTGTGCTTGCAGTCGGAGGCGGTATGGTGCTCCGCCATGTTCTGGAGGATTTGGTTAGGAAAGCACTTCCCACCGCCACGCACCCCTCTGTACACCAACCAACTCCCTCCGCGGCGCCAATATTACTGCGCTATCAGGCCCTCTCTCCAACGGCAGATGCGAAGAGCAGTGTATTCAAAGTCTTGGCTTTATTTGCTGTAAATTCCGCGTTTGAGTGGCATGCTAACCGGCTTGTACCACTCGTCGGCACACGAGATCCACTGGCAGGCAGGAAGAGGAGAACAGGGCGGTTCAGTTCCATACAGCAGGAAGAACCACCAGCCTCTCACAGCGAGACAGGTAGAAGGAGGCGGGTCTCCCGCGAGACCACCACAGCCAATGAGCTTCAAGCAAAGTTACGAAACCAGCCAATCGGATCACGTATAGTGCGAACTGCTGACAAAAACAAACGGAAAAACGATGACTGTGAGATAGGCAATCGCGGCTCGTTCTTCAATGACAGACATCAATTTTAGCCAATCATAACGAAGAATTGTTCCACATTTCACCAATGAAATAAATGAATTTATAACCAAACGTCAGCCTTCACATATGTCACTACGCAGCACGCAAGGAAAGACAAAAATGTGCTTAATTCCATTCTGCTATTTATTAATTGATTGAAACTTGTTCAGTCATTACCATTAACAAAAGACGTCGAAAAAAAAGAATGTGGACTTAAGGCAGAGTGTTACTGACATAGTGGTGCCTTTGGAGCATTTATTTATATATCTATGTGTTTAAATTCGATACAAAGAACAAAAAACATTATCAACTTGCTTTTACTTAAAAAGAAGTCAATGTGCTGCTTTTTCTTGGAAAAAGAATAGATCAATTGTTTGTAGAAGTGCTTCTTTTCTTTCTCCCGTTTTAAAAGTCTCTGTGACATCTTCCTCTCCTGCTTCGATTGAAATTTCAATTTTAAAAGTTAATTAAGTTTAAATATGTAATCCTGCTTTATGAAAATATGCAAGCACATAACTGGACGGCTACATTCTTTAGCCTTGATGTCATCATCTTTAGGATCACCAGTGCCTCCTATCATGAGGCCAGAGAGCTGTGTGCCTCACCCACTGCTTTTAATGATTGTATTTTATGACATAGTCATGAACAATATTCAGGTAGATTGTGGCATTGACACAAAGCTCAATTGGTATGAATGGGCCCAACCTGTGCCTAGAAAGTATCCCCCAAACCATTACACCACCACTCGCAGGCTGAAACATTGATAAATGGAGAGAAGGATCCATGCTTTTGTCAAATTCCGACCCTACAATCCGAATTTCAGATTTCAAGACTCCTCATACCAAGCCATGTTTTTCTAATCTTATGTTGTATAATTTCAGCGAGAATTGTAGTTAGGTTTCCTGTTTTTTGCTGCAGGAGTTGCACTCAGTGTTTTCAGCCGCTGTAGTGGTATCTGCCTCAAGGTTTGACATGTTGTGCATTCAGAGATGCTCTTCTGCATATCTTGGTGGTTACTTGAGTTACTGTTGGCTTTCCGTCAGCTGTGAAAGTGTGAGTGAGTGCTGTGAAAAACCCAAACATGGTCAAACTATATTTTTAAGTCACTGAAATATAGCCATCATTTTCAGTCAGTTCAATTTTGAACATAGCTTAGTGAAAGATACCCGGTTACATACAGCCTCTAAAACTCAGACTGTCAGACCTAAATCAGGACAGATGGCTTCCAATCTGGGTGCTCTCTGTATCTGACTGTATATTGTGTGGCAGCTATCGATGCTTGTTTTTTTGGACACAACACGAACACATATTGCACGGTAATCCTTGAATAAATTTCAGCACAGCAGTGAAAAGATTTCAGCAAGGTGGAAACAGGCCAGGAAAAACAAAGACACCTTGAGAACATACAGCAAACATTTGCATGTTTTTGTTTTGTTCAAATGAAAAATAACAAAAAACAAATCCAAATATCAAGATTTGTTTTAAGATAATGAATCTGGTTTAAGTTAAATTAATAAAATGATCCATATATATTGATCCATATAAAATGATATTTTTTGTTGCTTGACCCTTTGAGTCCAGCTGTGTTTGATTATACTGATTGGACTTGATTAGGAAAGCCACACACCTATCTATATAAGAGCTTACATCTCACAAAACAAGTCATAGCAAGAATCATGATGTCATGGAACTGCTTAAGAGCAGAATAGTGATAAATACAGGTGATTAAGACTCGTGGCTTTATAAGATCAAAAGGTGTATTCCACCAAATACTGAACAAAGGTTCTAAATACATGGGACTATGTGATATTTCAGTTTATCTTTTATAAATATTGATAAATTCTGTGTTTTGAGGACGGTGTGTGTAAAAATTACATTTATTAAGTTCTAGTTTTTCATTAAGTGTGTCTGTACAGAAACACTCCCACACCTCACATATCTTCATAAAAAGATTTAATTTATTGTTTCACATAATTTATTGTTAACTGAAGTCTTGATGTTAGTTGAGCTTGTCCGTGTTCAACTCAGCACCATTCTCCAGAGGCACCACAAGGAGGAAGGACCTCGCCTCCTATATATTGTAGCGGTTTGACGAGAGAGATACGGAACACTGGCACTGTTCCTGCAAGCTGTAAAATGGAGTCACTCAGTGCTCTTTTGGGTGGTGGTGAGCAGGTCCTGCGAGCATGCGGCTCTAGGTAGTGCACTGTAAGTACTCCGGGTGCCTTCACCCCACTTAGTCCAGTGGCACATGGGTTTCCGGACCAGAGATGTGGGATCTCGCTGTGCTTGTGCATCTGCCATGCTCTGGGCTCCAATCTTACTGGATCCATGTGCTCTGTCGTCTACTCCATGTTGGAATATGAGCGGTCCAGGCCCCGGGGATGGGAAGCCCAGTGACTCAGCTGGCCTGGCAGCAACACTCTAGACCCTGTCGGTGGGCACCTCCTGAGCTCCTGCAGTACCTGGTGGCTCTGGCAGGGTCCATCCACTGCTCCCGGCGGAGGGAAATAGTTCTCCTTCTCCGCACACTGAATGGGGTGACTCTCCTCTCACCCTCCGCTGGTTCCGTTGTGCTTTATGAGTGCATGGCTTGGCTTTTCACCCCATGGCTCATCACAAAATACACATGTATTTTGAAGATATATGTATATATCCTCCACAACTGAAACCTGAAACACACACAGAAGTCCTTGCTCAGCAAACAGTACTATGGTGGTGATAATAACAAATAGTAATTTTTCCAAATATACCTTTCAGCAGTTCGGGAGACCATTTCTCTCAAGTCCAGCTTTGGCTTCAACAGCAGGAAACAGAAGAATTTGGAGCCACTCTGTGAAGATAGAAACATAAGGTTATAAATCTAAAGGTTAATTTGATATACTTCACATTATTTCATGATGCAGAAATGAACATCTCACCTTTATGAGATGTTTAAATCCAGATATCTCCTGCTGATCTTTTATGAATCTCTTCTCTCCGGTGTCTTCAGATGAAAAAACTGGTTCTACATCCAATTTAAGAGTGTCCCCCACTCTCTCAGAATGATCTGAGAATACTTTTGGAGGGGATCTCTTGACACTTTTTAGAGATCTTGTTACCAAACCCAATTTTCCCCCCAAAAAAAACAAAAAAAAAAACCACACCTATACTTACCCCAGGCTCCTCTATTTCTAAGGGTGCTTTCACATCTTTTGTTCGTTTAAATTTGTCCGGACCAAGGCGAATTGTTGAACCACACTGATTGCTCAGATATCCACTATTTGAAAATACAGCCACGTGACATCTGGGCCACTCATTGTCCATCATACGTGTTTCTTCGAGTGCTTTTCAGTAAGTAAATAACACCTGAAGACTGGGACAACGAGGTCAAAATGGCAAGACTTTGCTGCTTGATCCTTGGGATCTTTTATTTGCACATTGCAAAGTTAGACAGCGAGCTGCCATTGTAAGAAAAGCCAACCCATAATGCCACACACCACAGAGTACGGTGGCTGTATTTGTTCAAAAAGCATACTTTTGTCATCTTCATCTATTATTAGTTAGGATCAAAGTTCGATCGCCTTCTCACCACAAACGAATCACTCTAGAGTTTGTTTGGATTTGTTCCAAGTCCACCTTTTTGAGCAGGTCCCAAACTGAATTTTTGTCCGCTTTTGGTCAGACTTTTAGGGAAACGAACTCTAGATGTGAAAGCACCCTTAGAGGAGGGAATACTCAGCTTTTGCGGGACCCAAAGGGTGGAGCTTTGGGTAAATTAAGCCTCACCCACCGGAAACAATTTCTCAGAATGGATTTTGGTTTGATGGACTGAAATCAGACAACAGAATTATTCTAAAACACAGAACTGAGAGAAAATCCTGCAACTTAAACAGTCAAAAACATACCTCAAACCACTCATGCTCATGGAGTTCCCTCAGCTTAGGCCGCATCTCTGGTTTGGTCTCCAGACATCCAGAAAGGAAATCACGGCAATCTGTCGGAAAAAAAAAACAACATATGAAATTAATCCACAGCCATCTTTAAACACAATCTTGGCTGAAAAGAAGATCTCACCTTTAGATAGATCTCTACGGGACTCAAGCAACTGTTTCACCTTGGGGAAGTCAACTCCTTTTGGATTTCTCCAGAAAAACATATTGAAAAGAAGTGTCCCCAGTAGCCACACGGTCGTTGGTTTCGCACGGAACTTATGAGTCATTAAATACTCCGGGGGTCTGATGGATATATTTCCTGAGGGGAGAAGATTGGTTTATTAGGAGTAATTACTTTCAAAGATTCACAACTTCTCCTTCTCTTTTTTTTGAGGAGTCATGTGTGGCCCATGAGGAGCATACAGTACATACCATGAAAAAAATTGTAGCTTTTCCAGGTCCTGAATTCTGCACAACCAAAATCTATAAGTTTGATTTTGAGGGTTGTCGGGTTAATCAGGATGTTGTTCGGCGTAATGTCGGTGTGCACCACGCCACGTTTTATGCAGGTCTGAGCTGCTGTAATCGCCTGCATCATAATGACCCGAGCATCTTCCTCCTGAACTGTTCCCCTCTTGTCGATGAACTCATCGAGGGTGTGACAAGGCGCAGGATACTCCATGACCATTGTGTAGTTCTCAGCATCCATGCTCCAGTCCAGAAGCTTGATAATTTCCTGAGCGGATCGGCCTTTGGTTGCTAGTTGGTGTAGAACCACCTCTATAGGCACAGGGCAGGGATGTTCTTTCTGAAACGAGAACAGTTGTTCGGATCAGTTCCGGAAGAAAAAAACACATCAGCTCATTGACGATAGAAGGCATGGCCTGATGCATGAATATAAACTTTACCGTTTGATGCATGACTTTTGGCTACAATGACGTCATGTGCACACTCTCTATTATTAGCTAATAAAAAAAACTATGTAGATCTACTTACAACACTGATGAGATCAGTCATATGAATCGGGGTGGATTTATAAGCCACCTAAACGAAAAAAGGAAGGTGAAATTAGTTTCAGCTCAGTCATCATACTTGCAATATACCTGAGATTTAAAACAAATCGATACCTGAACACCATCCGCCACGCGAGTTGCCAAATAAACAACTCCATTAGCTCCGCTTCCCAGTTTGGGTCCTACTATGTATCTTTTTAGGAATTCTGTTAAAGAAAGAGAGAAGAGATTTTGACACATTATTGAGTGACATTAGCTGCATTTGCATAAAATCCATGGATGACATTGCTAAGATGCGCATTCACTTTAAAAATAACTTAGTTCTGATTTAATAATTATATTCTTTTAGTAAAGTTAACTCTTAATGTGGTACCTTTGCATTTTTGCTTTAAAAGACAAAAACAATGCAGGGGGAGATCTAACTTGAAACTCAAGGTGCTTTTCTCATCACTTGAATGAGTACAAAAATAAACAAAATGTTAAACTTTGGTCACTTTACAATCTCACTTAAAATATCTAAAAGTTATTCTTTTTTTTCTAACAAATTTTACTTCCGTAAAAGTACATAGTATCTTCAAATTTAAACTGCAACTGAGTAAATAAATAAAGTTACCACCTACCTTTGTGTGCAGCAATATATTTTTCCAATTCCTTATTCTCGCCAGAGTATTCTTTGTAAAGTTTATCTCTGAAGCCTGGTGGTGTTTCAATATCAGTAACAATTTTTGGGATGTCACTGAAATCTGAAGTTGAAGTTGCAGGTTTTTCAGATGGAACTTCAATCTTCTCCGTGTTATTTTCTTGACCTAAAGCAGGGGGGTAAATGGAACACAAATACTCAGATTTTCTCTTTCTCATTATGTTACAAACTCAGTGCCCCTCATTGCCCATTGAGAAAGGACGAAATCAAATTACACCATGGGGTTCTTAGCTTTAGTTTACAAATATTATTGTTCAATAAAATTTAAGACTGTAATGACAGTTTAAACATTAAAATACGTTCAACAGTTGGTGATAAAACGTTTTTTTTTTTTTTTACATTTACGTTAAATATATTACATTTCACACCGTGGCCATATCGGGGTACATCGCAACAGGCTGAATACAAGCTATAGAACATGCAACAAATTTGTTTTGTATATTTGGATGCAAAATGAGCATTGTTGATTCGTAATTTTAAAGTTTTTGGTTATTATACAAAACATAAAAGTGTGTGTGTGCTATAGTGAGGCTGTAACGGATGATCATGAACGGCGTTAACGGCTGTAACATGAACGAAAACGGATAATTTAATAATTGTAAATCATTCAAAAGCATATATGTTAATGAAACAAAAGTAATATGTATTTTTAGAAGCTATCTAAAAATGCGATTATAACGCGTCGAACGTCAAGTTCGTGGAAGTCTAATTTCACCGTGTTTTAAAATTCGCAGTTTACATGTACGCTAAAAAAGTTAATAATAGTACAAAAGAGGGACTAAGATGCTTTAAAAAGTTAAAAGTTAAAAAGTTTGTTGTTTTGTTTACCGTCGGCAATGTTGTCGATCGGCGGTTGGCCGTCTTTTTTCTCCGCTTGACAGGAGCTCGACGTGCCGACGTTTCTCTTTCCCCTCAAAAGCAAAGCCGCTACTCCCATTAATGCAAACATTTTAAATGTAAAAAATGTCTACAGAAAGATTAGCAATCTGAAAAAGATCGTATATTCGCAAGACTCAACAGAAGTGTGAACAAGTAACTCGGGTCGCTCGTGCTAATTAATAGAACGCATTACGTCACTCAAGTTATTTACGTAATTGAAGTTGCTTGTATTTGAATCGCAGCTGATCGGTTTCCCTAGCAATACATTACGTTATGTTTTGCGTGTTTATACACTCACTGGCCACTTTATAAGGCACACCTTGTTAGTACCAGGTTGAACCCGCTTGCAAGACTGGGCGATACGGCTTACACATTTTTCCCCCACAAAAACATTGATTTAGGATTAAAATGATTAAAATCTATCAACAGTTTTGTAGTGCTGTGATATTAAATGTTACATTTTAGTCTAGAAGTCATTTTGTTTTAAATTAAAATGAAATTAAACACAAAACTCAGTATGTACAGTTAAAGTGTTGCGTATGAATGGACAGCTGCTCTGGATTAGACCGATGGTGCGCATGCACATAAATACCTTTGGTCAACTCTCTTTAAAAAAATGTCGATTTATTAATATGTGTACATTTTGGGGCTTGTATTAATAGTTAAACATACAAGGAATGGTGGGCGGCACAGTGGCCTTTCAGTCTCAGTGAGGGTAAGAAAATCCAACAGGTTAGCGAAACCCACACCTGTCGCATGTCTACATGCCTAAATGCATCAAGTTGCTGCCGTCTGATTGGTTGATTAGAATTTTGTGCCAAAGAGCAGTAGGACAGGTGTACCTAATAAAGTGGCCGGTGAGTGTATGTGATGACTTTAGTTGGTTATTTGAGACATTTGTACTAGTAATTATGAACAGGAATTATACCCAAATAAACGTTAACTTATAGAGTAATCAGTGATCTTTACATTACCGTGTGGAAGAATGATCGGAAATTCAAAAAGGGATTTCTAAGCCTTGATTATTCCTCTATATTCTCCTGCTACACTGAGACATCTTCACAATGTCAATGCAGGTTACACGTGCCTGAAAACACAATTTCTAAAAAAAAAAAAACACATCAAGTATAGATCACACAGCCTTTTCAAAGTTTTACCCTTCATCTCTCAAGCTCAGCGTTAGAAAAAAAATCAGATCTTCTCTGAAAAGTTCATGCAGGAAGCCAAGGACTGTTTGTTGAGATGAAGGCAATAATGTTGTAAAAGACAAAAGGATTAATGTCGCTTTGACTGAGTATTTAAACTCACCCAAAGTCATCGTTTAGGCTAAAAGCTCCACAAATTATAAAAACGCTCTACTTTTTGAAGGGCCTTAGGGTAAGCTTTTGCATGCAAAGAATCTGGGTAAACTACCCCTCCAGCAGAGCACACAAACCAGTCATTTCATTGGTTATACCTGCATTTCTGTTTAACCCTTTACTCAAGGAAAACAAATCTGGCTCATAATCATAGGGGAACCATTTTGATGCCCGTTATCACATATCTTCAAAGGATTATTGAGAACCATATGAAATAAATAAACTTTTGCATGATATATATGAACGGCATATAATAAAAACAACAAAGAAGCAGTGAAGAACCAAAAAGAGCTTAAAGAGCTCTTAAAAATGGCCAAAATCTTACAAAGATATTATTCACAATATACAAAACACTGTCATTGGTGGATTTAAAAGAACTTGGTAGATTTAGTGGAGTTGAGGAGGATGAATAGGTTTGTGCATAAATTTATATGCATAGATTATGGAAAAAGTATTGGTCTGATAGATTGCTACAGCAGTTTAATTTGGTGGCTGTGCCACAAACAACTTGAATTTGCATTTTTAAAACATTTGAAAGCATTTTCTAAAAATATGTGTATATTTTGATGTGTTCACATCAAAAATCGTTCAATTTGATGAACCAGAGAAAAAGTTCTGGCCAAATTCACCCTCAACATCACCTTCAAGTAGCTGAAAACATCCCCAACAACACAGAAAACCACTTTACTTTTTCACGGATGAGTCAGGCTGTGGTCTCCAACAATCTGGCGATATGATACTTCTCAAGATACCAAGGTTCCACCTAGAAAAGGATGGCTTGCTCCCTGGAGGTTGGAGCTTCTGCCTCAAGTGGAGGGGTTCAGGTATCCCATGGTCGTATTTTTAAAGCCAATTTCAGACATTTTGGATGAAATTTGGTTTGGGTCTTCTTTAAATTGTTTTACAAATGTGATAATTTTCATGAATAATCTATTGTTAAAATGGTGTGTGTACAACTGTACAGAAAGAAAATGTACACTTTCAAAGCAGGGCTCATGGTGTCTTGTATCTTTTATACCACAGCTCTCTCTAGTGGTGGAATAAAAAAAGACACTTACTTTACGGTCGGCAAGAATTTTGCATTTAACTCGTTCATCTGACAATCACCTGCCACTTACCACTGGTTTGTGGGCCAGAGTCTGGCAGAGGCAGTCAAGACTTAAGTTGTGTCCCAATCCAGGTTCTGCATCCTTCTTCGGAGGCTGCACCAAATGTTGGTAAATAGGATGATCTTGCCTCATTCAGTTTTACAAACTCCTCTTTCAGCTCCTTGCTCCCTAAAACAACCTGTCATGTACCAACAGTTAGCATATATCACATCACATTCAGGTTGCCACGTGTTAGTGTTATTAACAACAAACTATGATGATTAAAAAAAAAAAAAAAAAGCGTGGAAAACATCTTGGGATATGTGAGGCCACGAAATATGGGAGCGATGCATCCTCAGAATTCAGGGATAAAAGGATGCATTTGAAAGACATTTAGATTTTTGTTGAAATGGCACAGCCTTCGTGCAGCTTGTTACACAAGTGGGCTTGAAATTCGCACTTCGAAGGATGCAGAACTTGGTTATTATTAACTTGGTTGCAACCTGGGTCAGTCCATTTCTGAAAAACCTGGTCAAGTTATGTACCAGAACTTAATTTGGAATCCACGCAAAAGATGGTTCTATGGGCCAGAGATACAAATTTCTTTGTTGTTTGGCAAAGTATTTAAAAAGCAAGAAAAAAACAATTAAGATGTACCCCATCAGAATATCGAACTGCCATATGTTTTCGATGAAAACAACATTCTAAACAAAGTAAAACTATGTTTATTTGACACTTTCTAATCAACAAAATGTTTTTTCAGTCACTGCACCCTTTTGTATAAAATCCTTCACTGCAATCCCACACTTTACAGCAATGATAGATTTTATGTAATTACTTAATTATTCCAAATTAAAATTCCTTTGAATCAAAATGGATAAAACCACTATCCATTGATCACAGAGAAAAGAAAACAACGCAGAGCTCTTGTGCATGTCATGACCCCTTCAAGAGAAGCTGCAGAGCTGCATAGTTGAGGTCTCGTAAATCTTTTCTTAGCACATTATATTTATACCTTTAGTCTACTAAACCTATTTAAAGCTAACTCAAAAATGCAGACCAGAAACTAAACAGTTTATTTCATCCCTTCAGAATTGCACAACGACTTCCTCTGGTCTCTGCAGAACACCACATTAAATGCTGAGACTCAGAAAGTGCATATGAGTATTCTGAGATCTGCGCCTTTGCTGTAACAGCGACTGACGCTTAAACCCATCTCCTTCCCCAGTCTAGACGTTCCAGCGGTTTAAGTGCTAAAATAGAAAGGGAACAATGCACACAAGGGAAAAAAGTGCATGGGTGCAGGAGAATAAAAAGAACTGTCTAGAGTAGGCTACTCAGGCAGTCATTATGGTCGATGTGCTTTCAAAGTTCTCTGCCCCCAACAAAGCTCTTCTGAAGAACCATTTAAAGGATTGGTTTGGACAGCTCCCAAGCACACAGTGAAAGAAAGAGATCCTTACACTCAATTAGACAGTGAGACACTCACTTAAACACATCTGAGGTGGACGTGAGAGAAAGAGAATTTTGTAGACACTCAAAATTCAAAAATGGCTTCGTTCATTTAAAAAAAGAAATGAGTTGGAATAGCATATTTGACTAGTGCACAATTGTTGGCTCGTAAAAGCACCATATAAAGATTTTTTGGATGCAATGGAGGAGTCCGTGACACCATGCAAAGTTCCCCATGTCCAAACGAGTAATATCAACCAACCCCCACGTCTCTATGATTTTCCTTAGCTGAGATAGCAACATGACAAAACGGTTGCTATGGTAAAGTCAGGTTGCTATAGAGGGGTCAGTAACATAATGTTCCCGTTTTTGCTATAAGTTATATAAACCAACCCCATGTCTTTGTCTAAGATAAAGTTTGGTTGTTACAGAGCAGTCAGTGATGTCATTTTTATTGCGTTGCTATGAATAGCATAAACAAGCCCCTATTCCTCCCTGTTTCATCTTGAAGACAGACTGATAACCTCAAGTTGTATTATACTGATAGATATTTAAATAAATCCTGTACTTCCATCGCTGTTTCTAACTGTTTTAGCCAGTTTGGTGATTTTTGGATTATGAGAATTTTAAATAAACCATGGAAAGTTCAATCCTAATTTATATAAAATCTAACAAATACACCGTTTGAAACATCTAAATACTGACCATTCCCAGTTGAATACACTTGCACTGATTTATTAGTAATTTTATTCAAAGTATATTTTTACAGCATTTCTCACTTTTAAACGCCGATTACTTGCGCAACAAGAGCGAAACCCTGAGGCTCATGTTCAGATGCCAGTTCTCTGACTCAACTGAGACGGCTGTTTTTTTTTGTGTGTAAAAGTCCAGTTCCCGTAAACACAAGTGTGCATTTGTGACAGACCGGTTACTGGAATGTTTAAGACTAACTGAAAACATTGCTAGAACTGGCAACAGACACTGCCTGTCAATCATCTCTCATGCAATAATCACATTTTCCCAGGCTCAATGCAAACAAAAGACACTACCCTTCATTCAGTCTAGCCTCTGTTTTATCTCAACCAGACCAAATGATACTAGAATAATGTAAATAATATCCGATTGAATCACAGATATAAAAAAAAATTGGATAAAAGATGCTTTCTCATTCCATTTAACACATATCTTGAAATGTGCTATTCAAAACAAACCTTTAAATGTATGAAATAAATCAACTTTGGCATGAAATATATGACCAGCATCTGTATATATCATAAAAGTACCATAAAAGCCAAAGTGCTATAACAGTATCTCAAAAACGACAAAGAACCAGTGAAGAATCAAAAAGAGCTGAAGGGTTTTTTTTATAGAGTAAAAAAAAACAGCTTTACAGCACCTTCAAATCTGCAAAGAACTGGTGAAGAACCACTGAAGTACCTTTTTATTAACTATCTACAGCATCTACTATCTAAAGGTTAAATATCCTCATTCGTGAAAATCCTTGGAGTTTTGAGCTTTTTTAGAATTTAAGGTTTGATAATCTCAAAGTAATATTTTCAGGTGATATTCTTGGGTCTTCTAGCCTGCACATATGACTTTTGTGTAGGGCGTATATGGTCTGGTGTTTGGTCCGATGTCTGTTCTGTGTCGGGTTCCTTCATTTCTTCAGCTAAAACTGTTGCTGTTGTCTCCAAATTGGTTAAAACAAAGCCATTAAAGCAGCAAAAACACACCTAATATAAAATCTATATCTTGTGATGGTCAAATGATGCAGTTTGACTTGGTTTCAAGGAAACCCAGAGAGCCTACCTTACTCCTTGTTATCTCCCTCCACTGGCTCCCAATTGCAGCTTGTGTCAAGTTGAAAACCCAGATGGTTACTAGCAGAAGTCACAGGATCAAGACATTCCTACCAGCACAAGATATTACAATCCTACATCCAGAATGAAGAATTATCTTTCAAAAAAAGGAGAGAGATGTTGGTCCCTGTTGTTGCTGGTTGAATAATCTTTGGAACGGAATTTAAAAGTCAGACTTGCAATTTGCCATGTGTGTTGTTGACTAACAATTTTCAGCTTATAGACAGTTTTGGCACACGTGTGCAGGGTACCAATAACTAACAAGGATTGCGTTTTTATAAAATTGACAGGACGTCAGCTACTTCCCAAAAACCTCTAAAAATTTAAGATTTTGCTAGTGTTGAGTCGAATTATTTAACAAACTCCCCCTAGACAATGTATCTCTTCACCTCCAAATTCTATCAGTCATATCTTAAAGCATACAGGATGTTAAATTGCGAAGCTTTTTGGACTTGGTTAAATTATGTGTGTACGGCGGCTGTCGAAGTTCGAAATTTTAGCATAAGCAGGAAGTTAATAACTCAACCATGCAATGTCTGATCGGGTTCAAAATTGCCATGTGTGTGAAGAGTCCATGTCTGAACAAATCTATATACAGTGGGGTGAAAAAGTATTTAGTTAGCCACCAATTGTGCAAGTTCTCCCTCATCATAGATAGACCTCAACTATGAGAGACAAAAGGAAAAAGAAAAATCCAGAAAAATCACATCGTCTGATTTTTAAAGAATTTATTTGCAAAATATGGTGGAAAATAAGTATTTGGTGAGCCACAAACAAGCAAGATTTCTGGCTCTCACAGACCTGAAACTTCTTCTGTAAGAGCCTCCTCTGTCCTCCACTCATTACCTGTATTAATGGAACCTGTTTGAACTCATTAACAATATAAAATACTTTTTTACCCCACTGTAGCAGCCTACAGTGTCACCTAGTGGCAACATGGCTTGTTCAAGTTTCTGCTCTTTTACATGGCTATTTCTTGCTATGCTTGAAGTACAAATTTGAAATTTGTAACGCTTATATAAAAGACCAAGACCTGCAAAAATATCAATTGGAGTGAGTTATCAAGTGGCGATAGCACTGAAGGGAGAAAGCCCTTTAGTTGCTGCTTGCAGCTTTAATTTAATCTGTTTTTCGCTTAGATGCATGAATGTACCATTATCTGTTGTACATGTACAGGAGTCAACTCCAGCATGTTCTGACTGGTTATATTACAAGAATGATCCACTTTTGAAACAAACACTGTACATAAATGTTTTTAATCACCACAGATTTACAATATTTTACAATAAAGTAGAAACAAAGGCACAATTCATTACCCGAAACATGTGAACAAATGAGGCACATCGTGAGCTTCAAAATACTGTTTGTTTCACAAATCATTTGGTTTGTGCAGCATATATAACCCTTCCCTTTTGGCCCTCTTGATAGTTTGGGTTGTTGTTTGACCATCAGAAACGCTATTTACAATATACTTTTATATTCTTTGGCTAAGAAGCACAATACATTTCTCTGTAAACACACCCATGCACACAAACCTCTCAACAACACATTCTGACAAAGTCTCCTATGAATCTTTAGTGTTGCAGCGAAAACATTTCCTGATTGGCTCTTGGTCAGCTCTTTGAGGAGAAACCCAGGGTCTGTCCAGCTCCTCTTAAACGCTGACCTTCCTCAGTGGGAGGAGCTTTTCGTAATCTGATAAAGTGCATGGAATCTTTGGCTGTGATACTTTATGCTTTATGAAAATCTTCCCCTTCACGTTGCTGGAAGGATTCAAAACATTCGGGATGGAGTCTCATTTGTCATCGCTGACGGTGCAGTCTTCTGGAATCTTCTCCTCAGAGCTGCTGCAGGTGGAGACTTTGTCCAGGTCGTCGTCCATATCGTTAAAGCGCTCGGCCACACACTGCGCGGTCAGCCGGGCTTCGGGGTCGTGATCCCAGCACTCGTTGATGGTGGCACACACTGTTGCCACTCCCTGAAGAATTAATAATGTATGTGGGTGTTTCCGACATTAAAAAAACCTCTCCAAATCTGAATATTTATTCTTTAAAAAAAAAAAAATTATCTTGACTCTCACATCGCACACACACTCCACATTTGTTAATAAGATGTTGACCAAAAGACATCGCAGAGATGTAATTGATAAATCTTTTAAAGTTTGTGTGTTTGTTTAGTTCCTTTACCTGGTGTTTGGTCCAGGTGCTGGGGATCTCTGGCCTACCCCGGTCTCGAAGCACGTTATCTTTCATGCTCTCCACACAGGGGTGCTCTCGGACTTTAGAGCCAAAAGGGGGCTCGTAATCCTTGACCTCTGCAAAGACACACACAAGAGACGATCAGATAATCATTATTGTTTAACCGGCTACAAAGTGCATTTTATAATTAATATTTTATTATGGCACGGTATTTGGGGTGTAACAATATATTGTGGCGGAATATATCGTAATACAAAATTGTCACAATACGTATCGCGGAACTACTGGGAGATATTGTCTAGGAGGAAGTGTCTTTGCTTCTTTGATTGTGATTCTGGTCACTTTTGAAACTTCTTTGCCTTCTTGTTTAATGTGACATTTCCTAGAAGACAATCATCCTTTACTCAAATTTTAAATGAGAAATATTGTAAAATGAGCTCTCTCCACCACTTAGAATAAAAATGATGACTTAGTTTAAACATAAACACTGCCCCCTAGTGGATGGAGATATCAAATGTTCTCAACAAATCATACTAGACCCTAGCCTTCTTAACTTTGTGGTCTCAAAACCTTTTAAAATCCATTTTTTCCAATGATGTTTTTAATAGTTGTAAAATATTGTGATGCATAACGTATCGTAGATATTATATTGAGGTATGTATTGTATCAATTTCAGTAAATGCATTACAAAAATAGAGAAAACCTTGGAAAAGCTCAAATATTCTACGTGTATTTGCTATAGAATATATATTATAAATATATATGTTATTAATATAGAATATATATGGAGCTTCTCTTTTTGTGAGTACCCAACACGATAAGCACCCAGAAAAAGCCAAGTTCAGGATGAAATAACTCACAGATACTACAGTTAACTATTCTGAAAATTTGGATGCTGACAGTAAATATTATTTACTATAATGATTTAAAGAAAGAAGTTTTTAACACAGTCAAAACCTGAAAAAAAAAACAACTTCAGGATGGAATAATTAAAAATGCTACAGCAAAATATTCTTAAATTTTGTATTCCGACATTCAGTAATACTTACTATAATGCTGTAGAGAGTTTTTGAATGCATCCATAACAGAAAATGAGAAATGGAATCTAAAATGTATCTAAATATAATATACATACAGATTATATGCATTTAACAATAATTTAACAAAACTCCCTCTGGCAGTTGCTGGCACTTTGCGTGTAGGGTACAGAACTTGTGTACTTAGCCAATTTAATATTTCACTTGAGATTCACCAAAAAGCCACTAACAGGAAGAAACTCAAAAAGAATTCCTGCATCAGATAAACATCCCAGAGTTTTAGTGGTTTTGCTAATCAAATATGAAGAGAGAATGAAATGTCGGCATGCCAGCCAACTCTAAAAACAAATGTTCCAGACATTGTGAAACTTGCAGCTGTGGAGTCATATATCTGTCTCGATACGTCAAGTACTTATCCAGAGCCAGCAACAAATTTCACACACAAGGTACTAAAAACCTACCAGAGCTGCAAAAACTACCAGTTTAAAATGATTTTCCTCGTTCTCATCTGGGGGAATGCATGTGATAACTTTTAATGGATGAGCTCTTGATTGCAGAATGTATTTAGAGGTTTTTGCCCAGCACTCCAGGCCCAGAGGAAGGAGCTCGGCCAGCGTATGGCTTGGGACAGGAAGTGGAGCACCGTGATTGGGCCCCTATGGAGAGGCCGACTCCACAAGCGAATGCATCCTGTTTTTGACAAGTGGACTTCCCCTGTTTCAAGCAAAGTACTACGCCCCAGTCATAGCTTTTCTGTGGTCCTCGATGCCCTGTCTGAAGATTTGAGACATTTAACTTGTTCATTGTCGCAAAATATTTGATTATTTTGACATTTCCCTCAGTTAAAACAAATACAGATTCTATATGCCGAGCTTGGCCGAAGGGGCAAGGCTCCACGATGCATTCGCTATGTGAGGAATGCTGTGGTTTCGGGAACAGATGTCCAGCCGACTGAGGCCTCTCACCCCAGGCCCAGATTTACTCCTTTCCAGGGAAGAGCTTTTTTACTACAGCTTCCCCTTCAGATTAAGTGTCTGCTCCTCTGCAGACCTGCATGTCTGAATCTGTCTGAGAACAAAAAATAGAGGAAGAAAAAAAAGATATCGGCTGCTTTTCCGTCTCATTTGTATGAGAATGTTTATATTCATTGCCATTACGCTTAGTTCACTCCATGTCTGTTTTGAAATCTATATGGTAACCCACAGTAAACAATTTACAACGAGAGCAACAGAAAGCATGCATATAAAGAACCTCATTAACAACTACCTCAAGAGACTTCACGCTGTCATTGATATTAAAGGGGGGACACAAAATATATTGATCAGGATCATTTGGAAAGAAGCTAGCGTTTAGCTTTGGCGCGACTTTGCCTATCACCATGAAACGGAGAGACAACTTGATCCAATTTGATCACCGATCAGAGGCGTTTGTGTTTTTGCAAACACGTTTTAAAAACACCATGAATCGCCTGCCACTTGTTGGTTTAGTCTTTTGAGTCACTGTATCGATCCAGATTTAAAAAAAACAAGCCCATGTGAAGAAAAACGGACTGTGTGCGAGAAAACAAAAAAAAACTTGGGTACATGTGGACATGGACAAGCTACAGACAAGGAACAACTGCTTTTAGCAATGCGCAGCTAATGCTAACGCTAGCGTCCCCATGCCTGCAGAATAAATGAGAGCGCTTTTAATGTATTTTGTAGTTTTGGAATAGTTTTGTTGTAACTTTAGCTTTAGTCTAAACATATTTTATGTCTCCTTTTTTGTGCTTATAAGCAAATCCTGGATGAAATCCATTTTTAAAACCAAAAAGTTGTGCTTCCGCTTTGCTCCCAATGTGATTTCTCGCAGGATCAGGAATTGCATTTGGTCCCTGAAGTCTTCCATGTTTATTTTTTAGGATCTCTGCACCACTCGACATTCTCTCTAAATACAGTTCTCTTCCTGCCAATCCTTGGCCCATTTCTTTTCCTCACTGTGCTCTATATGGCAAAAAGATCAGCCCATGGCATTTAACTGTATACTGCTCAGCTAAACATTGATCGCACCTTACTTTGATTTCAATGAACCCTAAGCGTGTTCTGAGTATGTGAGTACATTAATGGTTCGACGCCTTGGTGGTATGTGGAAGCAAATGGTTCCTGGTCCACTTTGTGCTTTATTGACGGTTGTACTGTTGGATTATGTGCTAACTAAACTCCAAACTGAACCCAAACAAAGTGTAGTTCAACAGCTTGATCACAAAAACAGCAAAATATTAAACTAGCCCTACTGAACATTTACGTAGTTGCTTGGCAGACGTCCACGACAGACAAATTCCTATTGAAACAAAATGACCCATTTTAAAGTTCCTTAAAGAACCAGAGACATTCTGCAGTAGGAAGATATATCCATTTCGCCAGCCAGCTGCTTTCCTCCTTTCACTTGTTTTCCTCTTTCTCTGTTGAAGGATTTGAGTTCACCCTGACTGGAAGAGCCTCAAGTGTGTACTTCAGGCCGCGCCCGTGCTAATTTAGGACTTACTAGCATACACATTGGGCCATAGCTTTCCATTTCCCCATCACCACATAAGCTATGTTTACACGGACACTGTATTTGAGAAGTAATTGTTTTGATTGAGAAATCCACAGATAGTCTGCATATGTCAGTAAGACTTTTATTTCACTGAGATAAAAGTGGGATTTTTGTCCATTATACTTTGTTTATCAGTATATATTTGTATCGGATTGATCTGTTTTGGAAAAGGGTGGAATTTCCAGTTGTATTTATCCAGGAGTAGAGGTACCAATAGATTTTTTTGTGAGTTGCATCACACTATTGCTTCAAATGGTCTTTATTTTTTGAACCCTACAATCTAAACTCTATTGATTTCATGTTTACAGCTGACCCCACCCCAAAAAAGGTATGGGGATCAAAAAGAGCGGCTTGGGATAACTAGGCCTTGGGATGCCTGACTGTAACCCCCTCAACAGAGGCTGAAACAAGGCAGACTGTCTTGTCTGAAACCTCTCAAGCTCGGCAGATATGCTATGAATCCAGTCAGCCACAGAGGGGCAAGCCGGGACATGTGGGTAACATAACTCAACAGACATGGGGACAGTGAGCAAAACCGTATTCTCATGTAAACACACAAATACTCATATTTCCTGATGAAAGAGCAAAAGCCTTTGGATGAATGTCATGAAGTTGAATTGATTTAAAAGTGTTGTAGCCTCAGAAAGATTTGGGGTTCTACCATCAGGGTAGAATCTCAACAACTGTTGAGATCACTTTCTTACTAAGCTGCTTGCCGATGATCTTATAGGCAGGGTTTCTGCAGGTTTCACAATATCAAGCTTCTTAAGGCCCTTAAAAAGGAAATTTAAGACCAATATCATTCTTATGTTTATCTAACAAAATTCTATAACTTCTAAAATCTATAAAATGTAAACCACATGAAAATGTAAACAATATTTTCAGCTGAAAAATTGTGAACAGATGGAAAATGTCTCCGCGTAAATTTTATGAATAGTTCTAAAAAGTCCAGGGGTCATGGATAAAGGAACAGAACCAACGGGTTTCGACAGATCGGCAAATGCAAAGATTTTAAAACATATAAACATGTGTCATACATGAGGCTATATTATGAATTGTTATTAGTCTATTTTTTCCTTTAAAACAAGCATTTTCCTTTAGCATTTTTAGCGATTTACAATAACTTATTCACACCTGTATATGCACTTATGACATGAAATCTTACACGAAACAGTATATTTCTTTATAAACTTTTAAAAATGCAATGTTTTATAAAGATGTTCGTCTAGAGCGAATCCATTGTGAAACTTTACTGTTGGCTAAAAATGGTGATTTCAAGTGATTATTTTATAAAAATGTATATAGATATGGGCATGTGCCAAGAATATGCTAGCAACTGTCTCACCACCTGACCAAAGAAGGGAAGTTCTTAAGAGGCACTTGAGATTTCACACATTCTTTACATTCCCAAAACAGAGCGAGGAGTTTGCTGAAGCCCCACAGCTCTTGTTGAAGAGCAACTCCTGAAATAACAGGAAGTGCAAAACCCACAAAGCACCAAATCATGCGCCTCTGTGGAATTTTCATGTACTGAAACAATAGTTCGACAACACCAAGACACAAACAAAATGCCAGCAGATTCAATCCATGTTCTCCTTGAGGAACAATGAACTTGTCGAATGGAAATAGGGCTCATTGTCTCAAGGTTGCCCAATGTATTGATTTGGGAAATGTCAAAAAATGAGTTATGATTCGTATTTTCTACTACAGCAAGGAGAGTGTGTGAACATGTACTGACCTCCGATGGCACTGCATCTAGACGTGATCTCCCACAAGACCAGAGCCATGGAGTAGACGTCTGTCTGCTTAAAGGACTCGATGTTCTCAAGATTGATCCGTGATTCCAGCACTTCTGGAGCCATGTATCTGGCTGTGCCCACCTGACAAAAGATGCACAGAGTGCATTTGTTTACAGAATGCTTTAATAATGGCTCTTTATACTTTTCAAGGGCTGCGCATCTACCTGGCTCTAGTCTTAGTTTTGCATCGTTTAATAAAACATTCATTTGATAGTTAAGCTTCCACAGGTGTCCAATCTAGAGGTCTTCGCCTCTTTTATTGTATTACAACTAGATGGCTAAGGCTTGTGCACAAGCTTTGATGTTGGATTGTAAAAGTGCCACTTAAAAGTATTTGTCACTAGCAAAATGGAATGGTTGCCAAGGTAGAATTTTTGGTTGCTATGGAGGAGTCAGTGACATCATATAAAGTTCCCCATTATTCACTATATATATTTATATTTTGAGTAATATAAACCAACCCTGATGTCTCCATGATTTTCCTTTACTGAGATAATGATATGCCGAAATGGTTGCTATGGTTAACAGTCAGGTTGCTATGGAGGAGTCAGTGACATAATGTTCTGTTTGTGACAATTATTTATATAAACCAATTCCCTTTTTTGTTCATTTACCAATAATTTTGTTGCTAGGGTAAATATTTGGTTGCTAGGGAGCCGTCAGTGATTTTTAATTTCTTTTTTTACTATAACTAGCATAAACAAACCAAAATGTTGCTGTTCCCCCCTTTTGCACAGTGCTTTGTATGTTATGATAACCTTCACTGGTGTGGTCTATTTGAAGATGCTATCAGGTTCTCGGTTTGAGTTACAATTTTACATCTGAGCCCGTGTCAATGGAAATCTTCCCAGCATTCTCAGTGATTTCCCAGAATTCCTTGGTAATTCATAAGTAACAGTCTGAAAATATACAGCAACGCTAGTTTGGATTTAATGACAGAGTTTGGTGTTTGCAAGGAGCAGCATTTTATAAAAATTTAACCACAAACATTTTGTAAACTCCAGAATTCGAACCCAAGCTCAAACCAATCCAGAGCAATGGTCCAGTTCACAAAGCTGTTAATACACAGTTGATGCAAGAAGAATTAAATTTAGTGCATCCTTCATGATTTGGATATACTCATTGTGTTTGTTGTGAATATTGTAGTTACTTTTAAAAATATTTTTATAAAATATTTCTGTATCAACAGATCTTGAACAGTCCGAACCAAAACCAAGCCCATTTTTACTCTCCAATTTTTTCTTCACCTTTAAAGCAAGCACATCTCACCTCTGTATTTGGCCTGCAGTTTATGAGTACAAAAGCTCACACTAAAAAAACCAACAAACCCTTTAGGTGACAAATTACACACCACCTCTGAAGTGAAGTTTAAACACCCTGTAAACGGCTTTAGGGTCCCTGTCTGTGAGCTGTTAAACGCTGACACAAATCAAAGGTTTGTGAGTCGTCTGTTTGCTCATTCATTACTGATTCACTCCACGACTTTTGTCTGTTCATTTTTAGCACATGAATCATAAACCTGTGCAGACAGCTTGATTCAAGCCAGTGCAGAAATATATGAGTTGAGGTGTCTGATGGGAAATTCCCCGCGAGTTATGACAGAAGCTCTCTATCACTAAACATAAAGGCACTGAAGATGTTGGACACAAGTCCTATGCATTATAGATATATCTTATACTGCTTTGCTCAAGGTGAAAAACAGTATAAGCAAAAATATTAAGATACAAAAAAAAAAGATTAAAATAAGTTACTCAGTTAAAGTATCGACTTCCGGATGTTCAGCGTAGACACAGCCTAACCCCAACAATCACTCACCATTGCCAACAACACTCCAAATCAATTATGGCCATCGTCCAATCCACGTCAACCCCTTAAAACACTCCTCTGAGCACCTCCCAGAACTGTCAGATCTACAGTTCACAATGACTGACTCAGCAGAGTTACTTCCGGTGCCTGGTTCCACTTCTGTTCCCTGAACTCCTTGCTGTGTCTCTCAGAAACCTCTGCACCTACCTTCTCTCTTCAGCATTTATTTTATTTTGCACCTGTGCTTTATGTTTCTAGCTCACCATCCAAGTTACATCGAAAACAACAGATTTTTGCAATAAACAAAAACATGAGTACACATCTACTTGTGTTTGGAGAAAGTACCTGTCCACTATTGGCCAGATCATCCACTGATAGCGAATTGTCGAGACGAAGGCTAAGTCCAAAGTCACAGAGGCAGCACGTGAGGTCGTTTTTCACCAGGATGTTGGAGCTCTTTAGATCTCGGTGAACAATGGCTACTTTAGGCCGTCCGCAGGGCGTGTGGTCACTATGTAGATGAGCCACACCCCTAGCCAGAGATCCACCCAGCACTCGAAGGTCCTGCCAGCTGATGAGGTGGCGCGTCAGGTACTCCTGGAGGTTTCCTCGAGGATGAAAAGCTGTGATCAGCCAATACTGTTTCTCCAGCTTGCGTTCTTCCGCAGTCAGGAAGTGCAGGATGTTCTCGTGCTTCAGGTCGATGTCTGAGAAGATGTCCTTTTCATTTTTCCAGGATGCATACTCTTCATAGGGGAATATCTTCACAGCAACCCTCTCAAACTGCTCAGAGGGACTTTGTCTCAGCTTGGCTTTGTAGACTTCGGCAAAGCGTCCCTTTCCCACCTGAAGGTCCAGCTCGATTGGTAGTGGTTCTGTGTTGTGGTTGAGGTTGTTGGCATGTGTGGAGCTGCTATCAGATTGGTCATCATCCATCATGATGGCACAAACATCGCTGCAGTCCAGTGGGCCTTTGGGACCTTTGCGCTTGGAAGGTTTCTTTGTCTCCCATTCATCGAGTTTGCGGCGGCGGTAGATTCGATACCAGTAGAAGGAGGAAATCACCAGCACTGCCAGAACCAACAAGGGCAGCAAACTGACCAGGATCACCAGCACCACCTGGTTACTTGTGGGGTCTTGACCAAAAGCTGAAAGGCGAACAGATAAGTGTTAATGCATAACTAGGCATTCATGTGGTAAAACGCTTTCAAAGGATGGCATCTTCAACCACCATGTCTAGGCACCCCTACTGGATTGCTCGTTTTCATGCCACCTGCCTTTCCTTTCCCAAATTTGTGTCCCATCTACAGAAATCTTCCTATTAAAAAAGTATGACTCTGATTGTGATAGTGAGCCACTATTGTTTCCTTCACCTGACTGGACTTGAACCACCATGCAGACAAGTGCAGTATTCAGAGAAATTTAGCATATCAGCCAAGACCAAGCTGTTACCAAACATTCAGTTTGTCTGACCTTTGAATCATTAACTCGTACTGTAGTTTGAGAGAAGTTTTCCAGTCACACTAAGAGTCTGTTCTGTGACTGGGAAGGATTTCAAAAAGAGCCTGCCAACCTGAGAAATGGCCTGGACGGGCCAATGTTGCAGGTTCAAAACTAAGAGACAGCTGCCAACTCTGTGGGCACAGCACACAGTCAGTGCTTCGTCTGTCTGCATTCTTCCATCAAACACACAGACACACCTTATCATTGAGGCACACACATGAAAGAACAGAATTGGCTACATGACATGAGGAGAAGGAAAACGTCAATAACTGCCAAAGTGTTTGGCAGACAGAGGAGCCGGCAGACGTAAATAGACGTGTGGTGCAGAGGGTACACTCAAGATGGGAAGAAATGCTTCTCTAGTCAAACAAAACCAAAATAAACATGCATGAAATCACTGCGGTTTCTCCAGACACACCCTCAAGTCTCAAAGACTAGAAGTCTTTAAACCCCGCACCTTCCCCTACCATCTTGCTAGCTCTTACCAACATCAACTCATCCCTCAGAAATTGTTGTCTATAAGCAGTTGTGATCTTTTCTTGGAAAACATTCAACCTTTCTGCTTTCGGTGACTGAGATACTAAGACTCACCAGAGTACCCTCTTCAACTTGACCTCTCTGCAGCCTTTAACATGGTCATCCTTCTGTCCACACTAGCAACAAAGGGTATTGCAGGGACTGCCCTGGACTGTTCTGAATCCTATCCCTCAGCATCATCTTTCAGTGTGGCTGGAGGGGTGAGGTGTCCAGATCTCACAGGAGTTCCACAGGGTTCAGTTTTTGGCTCTCTGCAGTTCTCGACCTACATCACTTCCCTGAGTCTTAACATCCATCTATTCTTTTACTACTGCTATGCTGTTAACAATCAACTCCACCTGTCAATTCAGCCTGATGACTAAACAGTTTCAATCTGCATAACATGTCTAAATGGCATCTCGACATAAATGAAGACCCATCATCTACAACTCACCATGGCTGAGTTGTTGGTTGTTCTCACCATCCGGCATGGCAATTTCCATTCCAATAAGAAAAAAAAATGGAGACTAGCTGAAACCTCTTCTATGAGGTTTTACTGACTGTTTTGAATACAATTGTCTGTTGTAACATTAATGCATGAGACTCTAGTGTTAAGCACACCACTGTACATCTGAGCCAAAGTCTTAGTAGGAATCAAGCAAATTACGCTTCCAAAGCCTTTAGATTCACAAGTTACAATTTTATAATTAAATTACTTCTTGCAGGGGAGTGCACATTTGTTAAAGGGGGCATTCCCTTTTTGGAACTCCTCCCTTTTTGGCAAAAGTGGCATGCAAAACTATTTAGTCCTTTATACCAAATTGTATCCCAATTAGGATTCCCAGTGTTGGATAAAGCCTACCATAGCTCATATTTGGGAAACGAGTGCAGCAAAACAGATTGCCAGTTCAATGCATGGGCATTTACCATCACAGATATTCTCACTTCTGGGCATTTTATAGATTATCTTACCTTTTTATCAACTTAAACAGTGATCCTTACATATTTAAAATTCTCACAACCTCTTGTCGATTATCGATCCATGAGGAAAAAGGTTTTTGAAGTCGCTTGTTGTTTCCTGGTACTGATTTATTCTGAAAACATCTGAATCTTAAATATGGATGCCCTTCTGCACATCTCGTTGACTGTTTGATGCCTACTTGTGACATTTGGAGCCTGATAAACATCTCTTCATGAGAAACCCAGACATAGAACTGTTTGTTTGTTATGGCGACCACTTTGTTTTATAGCAGGCCTCGGACCACAGACGTCTAACTAACACCATACCGATGTCTTGCTTGGCTTTCCCAGTGTGACTCAGAGCTTTTAACTCAATAACCGGGGGCCAAGATTCCTATGCGTATGAGTGTGTGAGTACACCCAGGTTCAGGCTGAGACTTTGTTTACTCTCTTTTTACTTTCCTTTATGTTGCAAGATCTACATAGTAGGAACAAACTATGAACTTTTAAATGGTTTCGAACTCGCAAACACTAACATATTGCAACCCTGGGAAAATTAACTTGAACTTTAAACAAGAACATTTTAGCATTAGTGTTTCAGCCTGAACAGTAAAATATACAGATGAGCTCTAGATAAACCAGCAGTTATGGAAATAACAAAACAGTATCCGGTCAGGTGACTCTACTCTGTAGTTAAAGGAAAACTAAAAGAGGGTATGCAAATGATCACAGTACCTGAAATTCATTGAGTAGCAAAAATATATTCTTGCACTAGCATTAAATTTGAGCAATTGCTGAAAATGGGGGAAAACTGTTGAACAATTGTCTCCTCAAACTCCTCACATTAAAACAAGTAATAGCAATGTTACTACTTTTTCTCTGATTCTGAAGAAATTGAAACTATGGTAAAGCCCACTAGCAAGGAAACCGAGTGAAGGTACATTTTCAGCCGTACCGCTACACCCCAAAAGACACTAAATAAAGAGCCATTTAAGGACCACTATGTACAAATCTTTCTCCTTCTGATATTCTCCTCATCACGTTTACAAGTCTAAAAGCAGAAAAAGATGTGAGCAAGCCACAATGAAAAGTGGTACAACACACTGCCTCTGACAAGCTTTACAAGCTGTTGATGAAGAACAAATGTAGATGTGTTAGGGGCATCACATATGCTTGCCTCAATAAGTGATATAAGTGTGTCTTCATTCCCTGCAACAGTCAAATTTACAAGAACATATCACAAAGCCGCTGGTTCAGCTGAGAGCCATCCAGAAACTATTTTATCCATAATAATCAACAACATCTCATTATTGATTTGTTGGCCTGCACATTATGCATTATGACACATGACAGCAAATTAATGTGTGCCAAAGAAATTGTCAAAAAATTGTCGTTATAAATATTAGCATTTAGCTAAGTTCTTACACTCTTTAATGTCAGTAGCTAATGCATGGCTTAGCATGCTAACGTAGCTTTAAAACTGAAAGGAGGAAGTTTAACCACAGGATAACCCACATGTCAAAACTCCTCTCGTTCTTTATCGTATGTATATAATTTTTCCATATAGAAACAAAAACACAAACACTATAAACTTTTCAAATGGTAAATGGTAAACAAGTACAGTCTAAAGCATGCTCGGTGCATACAGCTGTTCTACCATGTGGTTGTGATGTCTGTGCTTCAAGTCACACAGACAGGAAACCACATGTCTGTTACCCGAAGCCAGTAGAACGTTTGCCTGAAACAGCATAGCCCAGCTAACAACAATGCAACCGCTTTAGAACATTCCAGTGGGTAACATGCTATGAGCAGGGGCTTGTATGCTAAGCATTTTAGTATGTTTGTAGCTAACATCTTAACTGCTATTGTCCCACCCCTGGTTCTTTGTAAGATATTTTGATACATTTAAATGTGCAACATGCAAAAAATTGACAGATTTAGCGTGAAAAAAGATTTTGTACAAAAAAAGTGCTACATGCTACAAGCATAAATGGCTAACGTTGCATGCAATTTTTTTGCTAAATATTTGCCATCGGATGCTAATTCCTAGTGTTTTAGTTAGTTAGTATGTGTAAAATAAACATAACTTTAGTTGTACTCCAAACCATGTTACTTAGACACATTCTGATCATATGAAACTGATATACACAATAAAATGAAGTAAAATCAATGGCTACTATTTAAAAATTTCAAATAGCTAGGACTCAAAGCTAATGCTAACTGCCATTGTTGCCGTGGATCTTTCTCATAAGTTTTAATATTATTTATGGTCCAAAGTGCTAAAAGAAAGTGGAAGGCAGCAGATACTATGGGTTTAAATCATTTTGATTATTTTGATCTGAGTACTTTGCAAAAAGTACTAAAAGCAAGCCCAAGTAGATGATCAGATTGTTTGGTTCCCAATCTTGAATCTACAAAAACGACTCAAACATTGGAAAAAAAGAAAGATGAGGAAAACTCACAGGGTGTGAACACCAGTACGTCATTGCATTCCTCTTCACTGCAGGAGCAGATATGGAAAGGCCCGCTGTTTGACACCCTCTTTTTCATTTCACACTTTGAGTTATTGTTGTTCTCCACCATGATCCCATAAAGAGGCTTGCTGGTATCGTGGCATAACGTCTCGATTGTGTTGCTTTCATTGATTTTTCTCCTACAAATAAACAAACACATGAATTACATTTCCCACTAAAATATCCTTTTCAAGCAAATGTATCTCTGCACACTCGCAAATACATGAGAGGCCTGATGCTTTATTTCACTATTTTTAACATAGTTGAAGAAGATTTGGGTCAACATGTAGCTTTCTTTAAATCAATTAAAGTGATATTTGGTGAATTTTAACAGATTACACAAATGTTTTTCCATGCAAAGGATAATTTCAAAATTTGAATAACATGTTTACATACCAGATAGCCACACAGATCTCATCATCGTGTAAGCAGATGGATGTGATGGAGCAGTTGCTTCTACACGATCCGCTGCCGTTACAGTTTGATTCCTCAATGTCACAGAACTTGCACAACTGTTTTAGTCGAAATGGATTTTGTAAGGTATGCATTCCAACTGGGGAAAAAAAAAACAGAAACATCATACTTTTTAGAATCTAACAGCAAAAAATGGGTATTAATGGATGTTCCACAGCGGGAACCAGCTTCCAGATAAGATTAGAGGTGTCAAAACATTAACCATGTCCCAAATAGCAGTTTTTATGAGCAAAACTTCCTGTGCCATGGCCTAGGTTTGGATCCCAGGCAAGTGCTACTCCTTGGCCGTGACAGACCCAAGTCACAGTCGAGTTAATAACCTACGAAGCTCTACATGTGATGGCTGGTTAAAATCATCTGTACTGGATTACAAACAACCATACTTTTGGCCCAGATGTTTGGACCACATACCCTTTGACTGCATCTAACAAATCGTCACTTCCTGACTAATATTGTGTTTCGTCTACATGTTCTAAGAGTTCATCAGGAAGTTACAATTTTGTTCTTTTGGGACTTGCTGGATGGAAACGGTGCTTTATTTGCAAATATTTTATACAGTATTCCAGTTTTGCACATAATTTTAATTCACATATTTGGATGGAAACATGGCCAATGGGGCTCCCAGAGTCAGCCTCTAGTGGTCAGTCAATGAACTGCAGGATTTACCACTTCCTGATATGCACCATTAAAGAAAGCAGGGTTGCTGGTTCAAAATGCAAGATAAATTAAAGACTTCCAAGGCAAATGTTATACTAAGGCCAAATTTGTTTGCTGACTTGGATAAATGCAACAGAATGGGCACTATGCAATGCTGAACACTTTTTTGTCCTTATTTCATAACTGTTTGTTATAAAAAAAACGTATGTTTTAACGACCTTTCCTTTATATAATAGACAGTTTACATTATGGGATTTTATATTCAATATTACATACGTATTGCCTACGTTCATAAGTAACTTGTTTTGGTAATTTGTAGTTAAATAATTCAATTCGCATTGAAAAGCAGGAATTCAAAAAATAATACATGTTTTTCTATTGGTAAACATGTATAAACATGCATGCTCGAAACCGAACACACATCCTCTGTTAGTAACTGGTGCAGATGAAATGCGAAAGTAGCACATCCTCATTTCTGTCTCAATCAGATTCTGGAAGGCTTGTCTGTTTCGAAATCTAAGGCTGTCATCTCAGGACTGGCACAAACACGAGGGCTTGTGTTTAGGCATGTTTCAATACAAAGCAAAAACAACATATTCTACAATGAATCTGATCAAATTAATTTTACATGATTCTTTGTCTCAAATCGTATGGTAACAAATAAAACTTTGGTGAATAAAAACTAATCGTGATTGTCCTTCAAAGGAGTTCTTAAGGACCACAAAAGAGTTCAAGAACTGCAAACCTTTTCAGCTATCACTGTTCCTCTCTTTTTATCTGCTCTGTTTTGACCCGCTTTCATCTTTTCAGGTTCCTGAGACTCTGACCTAAATGCACTGATGCGATCAAGCAAACACGAGCGCGCAGAGACCAAACAGCTTCAAACTCCTGTCTGACATCTGTGGGCGACATCAAGACCTCACATCAATGGAAAAACTGGCCTCTGCTCTGTAAATCTGGAGGCCCAAAAAGTGAGTTCAACTCATAAGGAGTTACGAGATTGAAGGCGAATGAGTCATTACGATTTGTGCATGGTTTCTCAATTGCAGTGTGCCTGTAGTTTGCCATAACAGTCGTTAAAGAGCATTACGTAATTTGCTAGCGTAGGTGCTCTTTCTACACAGACACCTACCTAATCTCCTATGATAAAAAGCCAGATTGGTTGTCTGCAACTGAGAAGAGCATTGGTAATTCAAAAACCCTCTGAAACGTGGAGAAGCGGAGGTAAAACGAAACAAATGTAAACTAATGTAAACCACATAGCAGGCATTTGGTAAAGTAAACAGTATTTAACAGGCAGCGGTAAAGAGTATTGTTGCTGTGGACACTATCTAAGGTCAAGATGCTACTGGAAAAGGTCTAGAGCCCTGTGGTATCAGAATCATAGCACAGTATCACAATCTTGAGAGAACCAGAACCCAATATCGTACTTAATTCAAGGTTCTTAAAAAGAAATTACAGAATTCAAATTGGATTCAGAAGAAAATGGAAAACGGAAACAGTGTCTGTGACCAGAGAGTTGGAGATTGTCAATGCCAGTTTTGAAGGTGAGCATCCAGGTAATTCTTCGAGAGTAGTTTGGAAATCATTTGAGATGGCATGAAACTGAAAGCTATGTGGCGAGATCACTGTGCAAGGCGGATTGCAGAGGTAAGTGTTTACAGGTAGGAAGAGGACTGTAGCACAGAAGTGAGGTGAGTGTATTTAAAGGAAGAGGGGTGCTACTGGAGGGTTTCTGGTAGATATCATGTAAGAGTGCCTTCAGGTGCAGTTAGTGGGTGGTTGCGATGGAGATTCAGGGCTAAGATCTGGAATCCTGACGATTTGTGAGAACTTCTACATGTTTTATATTTATATAAAAGTAGTGTATGGCAGACTGTTTTGGTTTTAAACCATAAAAATGGGCATTTGCAGGCATTATTTTAGACATCCACTATTTCTTTTTTTCTGTATTCACAGGTATGTAATAGGGTTGGGTGATGGCAAGCAATTTGGCATCGTACAATGTCTAAGTGAACCGCAATGGACAATGACATTGTTGGAGGTGGGGTGTTAATGTTCCATTGACTTAAAATGGGTTCAAACTTTGTTAAACTGTGTGTCAAACTGAGAATCTCATATGAACTTCAAAGTGACCCAAATTGTGGAGGTTACCAGTCTGTGCAAGAACCTATCAAAAAATGTGCAAAGGCTCTAGAAGGGGTTAAATATTTACCATTGACCCTTTGGCTCACTATTCGATGCAGCAGTCTTTGGGCTTTAAATTACTAATGACACTTTCCCGACAACACTGGAGTCAATTTTACAGGCAAAACTTTTCATTTGAACGAACTGATACAATTATTTATTGATAAAACCCTGCTCCAGCCAACACTATAGAGACCTCTGACCCTCACTATTCCTGAACTGAGCTCTTGCACCTCAATCTGTCGCCAACACGGCTCTTCTGGAAGAACAGGTGACCAGTCCGAGGAAGGAAGGACACATAGAAAGGATGTGTGGCCTTCCTTCCACAGCTATAATAACAGCAAGGACACCTCTCCAAAATATCACTGGAACACTTAAAAAACCCCTGTGGTTTATTATTAACCAGCGCTTGCTAATTTATTGAATTATGGTAATAGATCACACATTTGGTGAAATATCAGCACATTTAAGTGACAAAATATTTAGCTTGTCTGCAAATTAAAACTGCACATCTTTGCCTGGTGATCCATACACTGTCATTTCTGCTTGCTTTAACTTTGGAGAAGGGCATCTAAACAGAACTATGCGCACTTTAGGTCTCTGGTTTACTGGAGCGAGCCAAGAGGGGATTGTGTCAGCCTTGAGGATACAAAGACAAATATGGTCAAATCAGATGAAGCCATTTTGAGTCTATATGACCCCTCTTCTCATGTCGAGATAGCTATTTTTGAGTTCTCAATGCAGAGGCCCAAAGAGGCTTCGGTAAACACAATCTCAGATTCACAACTTTCATCCACTACTCCGGGTCTCACACATGGCCTCAAGGGCCTACAAAGAAGCTTTTTACTCAGTGAGTTATGCTCACTGCCTCTTTATCTACTCCATTACCTGTCTGGGGAATACTGCACAGTGCAAAGCATTACCTCATTCTATTTCCTTTGGACAATATCCAGTGCATGTCCACAATTTTGAAATAAAAAGATGGTGGTTATTTTTAACCAAATAAGATTGTTTTCCAAGGCTTGGGGCAAGTGCAGTGTTTCCCCTACCATTATATTGAGGGGTTTAGGGCTTCCATATAGAGCAAACACACTGTCTGAGAGTTTTGGGGAAAAAACGTTGCTGAGAAAAACAAGCAAACTAACTGGAGAGGTTCTAAAATGCCACAAAAAATGCAGAAGAGCTAAATATTAAAAGTTGGCGGGGCAGAATAAAGTCAATACACAGTTCTCACATGGTGTTACAACATGCAGGGTATAATTGGAAATTCCACGACCCCTGCAAACACATGGGGGAATGTTCTCATGAGCTTACAGGAAGTAGTATTATCTATGCATGTTCACATTTATCCCACAAAGAAGAGTGCAGCATACGGCATGTTTCAACACAGAGCTGCATACATGCTGCCAGTGAAGCAAGGCAGGAAACAGGAAGTGGCACAGATGTAACCGGACATCTGGAAAATATGATCTGTGTATGAAATGTCTCTGTTATAGCACTAAACGCGAGCTATGTCAGCACTATGAGACAAACATATCCTCCCGTATAATCACAGCAGAGAGGTGGGGAGGAGTTCACAGAGTGTAATTAGTGTCTAAACTAACCTATAATCACAGAGGCTGAAATTAATGATATGACAGAGAGAGATATAAACCAAAGGGAAGGACATAACGCTGGGTAAAATGGAAGGAAGTATGTGTTCAAACACTCTCACTACAACTCCCCCAAAAAGACAATGTTTTTTCAACCGTCAGCTCAAAAGATGATCCCTTCTATGCTCATACACTTTAATAGCTTTCTTTCCTATCATAGAATAGAATACTAGGTTAGGGTGGGTTTTTGTGAAAGTTTTAAACCAAGAATTGAAGGGAAGTTAAATTAACTCGTAATATTTAAGATAGCTGTCTGCTTAACAGGATAACAAATTCTCATGACTTTACATATGGCAGAGAGGAATATGGCTTTTATCAGAGAGGAATTGTGTTGATTCCACAGCACTTCACACTGATAATTTACAAAAATGAAATCTCATTAAAATTAAAAATTAATTTCCGTCCTGCGCAGTGGCCTAGTGCCAAGAGACATTCATACGGTTGCAAATGGGACAAAAATGCACAACCCCACAGAGGCCAAGCATGATGTGCAGTAGCAGTTTATCTTGGTTGAACACTGGTGTAGCTCCACTGCACTGCACTACACTCAGTGTAGCTGTCACTCATATCGGTCAATACAACAGACAGTTTTAAGGGGTAATTGAGCCAAAATTTTGAAGAATGCAAAAATTTTTTTTTTATAAATGATTAAAACCATTTGGTAAATTATGTAATTTCTGAGGAAAATATTTGTAAAGTTTGGTTTGATTCAATAGTTATATTGGGCGGAAATCATTGTATGTTCATTTCCCTGTGGATCAGTCAGTGGAGCACTGCGCTAACAAAGCAAAGGTCATGGGTTTCTAACCCTAGAGAAAGCAAGAATTAATTGAATATATTAATTGCTTGAAATGTAAGTCGCTTCGGATAAAATCGTCTACCAAAGTCATAAATGTATGTTTTATAGTCACTTTATAAAACACACCACAAAAAACGTAATTGTTGAATAAATCACTACACAGTTTCAACACTACTTGGGTGCTAAGACACTATGCATGGTGTTACAGTTAACACCGAGGGAGTTTTTATACAGGTTCATTGACACTAGTAGTGTTGATGCAACAGTTCGAACTCTACTAAATTCAATGAATATCGTCCTTGTTCAGTTTCATCAAACTTGGGTCGATACATTCCAAAACAAAAAATTACATATGTATATATAAGTGTATTACGTGTGTGACACTATATACTAAACAAATATTGACAACAAACTATGCCCGTGCAACCTGCATTTAAAATGAAAACGGCTCAAAGATAACGGGTTAACACCTATTCCAAGGCGTCCAAGAGTTGATCTGGGATCACAAAACTACACATTTATTTACTTATATCCAATTAAAACACCTGATCAAATAAAACTCGTCTCTTGCTCTCTTACGTAACTTCTCGAGATCTGCAGAGGAAAAAACAACGAAGTTGGCGTTCGCTGAATGCAATCACCTGTTGCTCGCTTCAAGAAGCTGAGACACAAACGCTCTACTATGAGCCTCTCGGGATGATAAATACGCGTAATTGCTACTCGGAAAAACGTATTAAATTCAGATTATAATTCTCGGGCACACCTGGCAACCTACGAAGTGCGCGAAGGTGCCAAGACATGAACTCACCGACTCTACTCCGATCCATGACAGCCGTTGATATCAAAAAAGTCCACCACCACATCAGACAAAGGCGATACTGCTCCATTAGTCGTACGCAGTCCTCGCATTAATGAGCAAATAACGAACTTGACGTTTTTCGAGCAGGAAAAAGGCTGATTTTAGCGAGATATCCGCGGTCTCATGCTGCTGAGGTCGACAGTCGTGCTCAGGAACTCGAAGAGCTCTAGTCTGTTACTTCAGCTCTGCCTAGTCAAACAGGAAATCTTCAGAAAGGGCAGGACTTTCCTCCGTTTCCCTCCTTCTCAACTCAGTTTTAACTTCAGCCTGTCATTACACACATGCATTAACTTCCAGTTTTCTTCTGTAGGACCAAACAAACAAACAAAAAAACGACGGCTCTCGATTTAAGAAGTTCGATGCCTTCTACTCCGAGCTCCCTTGCTTGTTTTTTTTTACTTTATGGTCTCTTCGAGAGACTGTAAATAAGCAGATGTCTATATTAATATTTTTTTCTTTCAGTTTGTGAAGTGTATAGCTCTATACACTTCTGAAGAATTATCCAACTTCCCAATTCCTCCCTGTAACAAATATTGCATAGTTCTTCAATCTTTCTCCCTTCTGTGTATTAAACTGTAGAAGGCTTTTTTCTTGGATGTCTTTTTTTATTATAATAGCTGAAATTGGGCCTTTTCAGCTCACTTTGCACTATAAGGGCCAACCATATGAATGATTCAGCTTATTGTGGAAAGCAGTGCTTCTAGTTTTGGTACTGCTGGTAATTTGTTAAAAAAAACGAAAAGTCTAAAATGTCTTGTTTGATTAAGTTTGCCTATTTCACACAGCTGCCATTTTAGGAACAAAAGCAATGCTCTGGTGGGAAGAAACCTGGAAGTAAACAACCATGGCTTTGATAACAAACCCAATGCCAAGTCATGGCATCAATCGCTTTAATCAATTTCTTTTCTATAGTTATCTACACTCTGGAAATAATAATAGTCTGTAAATATGAAAAACATGCATAACACACACAACCAACCAATTTACAATATCTCATTTTAGGAAAGAGTGAGATGGGTTGGTTTATGCTACTCAAAGTGTCATTGGGACTTTTATAAACCAACATAAAAGTTTGTCTGGTTATCTAATTATTTTTCTCTACACATTACATCACTATTATATTTCTATCTCTCTATATAAATGGTAAATTCTCTGGTTTCATGAAAACTATGTTAGTTCCCAATATCATACTTTTGCTCAAAACAAATAGTATTGAAAAGTCTTAATGGGATGACTGTATAAATATACATCAAGGAATGCTTATAATGTGACATCCGAGAGATACTGCAGCTACATGCATGCCCCCCAGAAACAGATGCTGCCCTGTAATCATTATACCATAGCACTTGTTACAGTGGACAAGCTAAGTGATCATTAGCTATGTCAGGCATCAAGTTCAACGCTTACCAACTTAGAATACAGCTGTCCTTGACTCATCGAAACGATCGGCCTTTGTTAGAAGAGCAGGAACTTTCAAAAATGATCTTGAAAGATAAAATCACAGGCTAACCTCTCTGACATGTACGGAAGGTACTGCAAAGATCTAAGATTGACTTTTGTTTGTGCTTGATCCTGTTGATTAACACATGATTCTCTCTGAAGATTTTCCACATGCTGATGGCTCTTGTGGTGTGGAGGCCAGTGGAGGTTTGTTCCAGCTGTGGCACGCAACCTTACTGTTGGTTCAGTTCACAAGTTTGCTTCGCACGAAACAGCCAAGTACCCTTAACATATGTGGCAAGGTAAAGGGAACGCATACCCGGCTGATATCTGTCTGAGAAAAAAAGCTCAGATTAGGGTATAGATGGGGCAACCTAAACAACGAACATCTCTGGTATTCAAGGCTTGGAGAGATAATTGGATAGCCAAAATTAGTTCCTACTGAACTTTATTAAATAAATGTTTTGTGAGCAGATAACCCAGACAGGGATGGCACTTAGGGTGCTTCCACACCTCTAGTTTGTTAAATTTGGTTTGGACCAAGAGGATACCAATTTCCTCAGATACCAAAACCACCTCCTCGAACAGGTCTCGGATCACTTTTTTCATTCACTTTTGGTGTGATTTTTTTTGTTTGGTAGTTGTTTTCTCAACTGCCAAACTAAAATGGAAAACAATCTCTAGTTCAAATGAATCTAAATTAAAAAATTAGATGCGAAAGGACAGTAAAATCAAGATATTCATGCCATTAGGCCATGTTCACATAGACACTGGTCTTTTAAATATATCGATTTTCTCACTTCACACAAAATGCACCCCCCCCCCATTTATTTACGTAAGAAGCATTCTGAAAACTTTTCATCCAATCATCGGCTTTAAAAAGAGCGCTCCTGTGACGTAGAGGATAGTGAGCATTAGATAAGGGGAACTGGGTTCGATTGCAGACCTAGGGTCATTTCCCAGCCATCCCGCTCTGTCTCCCATTTCGCAAAAATACATCTTCAAAAAAAAAAAATAATAATTACATAAACAAATACATTTAGAAACTTTCAGTGTTTTACTGCTCCACCACCTAATTTAAGGTTTCACTTTTTGGTTTATGAGACCTCATTTTAGACCAAAAATGAAGGCTTTCAATGTTATGTCATGAAGGGTGACCTTAATGAAAAAAAAAAAAAAAAAAAAAAGAGTCAAGCAAGTAAAAATTAACTGAAAGATTGCTTGGCTGTGTAATGAGTACATTATTAAACCTCCCCCCCCCCCGCTGTTTCAAAATTGCAGAAATAAACAAATTATTTATCATGAAAAGAAAAAAAAGTCAACATTAAACAAGAAAATAAGATTATTCATAAGGTTGCTTGGAATAAAAAGAACCATCTGAAAGTTCTATCTGAAAGTTCTTGTTGCTTGAGCATGCAGCTTAAAACCTCCCATTTATGAAAACTTATGTACAAGCCTCAAACCCTGTTGTTTATTAAGTATTGGTGTGTTTTTTGGTGTCGTATGACATTTCTGTAGTGTTTTGAGTTAGAGGATTGATCTAAGGATGTGGACAGATCCTCTCCTCCGAATCCAACGGTCTGGCATCACTCGGTTCTAGCCCTGAAGCTAGAACCATAAACAGACTTTACTGTGGTTAGGTTCATCTGTGACATCAAAGAGCTTAAGTGTGTTGTACAACTCTATTCTGAGCAGACAAAAGCTCAGAATAGGAGAGATATTGGGTTTCTGTTGGCATGCTCGCCATGTCAGTAGTGTCACACGCAGCGCACCTCTGCTTTCTTGTCACCTGAACCCTGTACTGTTGAACCAGGAGAGGCCAAGGGTACTTAAAAAATTAAATCGTGCTACATTTTTTGATCTGATAAAATGAAACAAACTGGGGAAGTTAAATGTGATATAATGCAGATCTCTGTGGGTTGGCAACTCCCCACCAATCAAAAAAATAGATGGCGTTTGCTCTGAACACCACTCCTTCCTGCTCCTCAGATGAGTCAGAACCAAATCCCAGATTAGTCATCCCTCACACACTTCGCCTATTATACCTAGGCTTAAAAGGATGAGCAGAATAGACAACTTCCACTGGAAAGAATAACAACATTGTAAAGTGGTAAAAAAAATTGCGAGTGACGTCCTTTTTCTGACTAATGCTGTGTATTTAAACAAGATTCTGCATCAGACCACTCTAACCAGCTTTCGAAGACTTCAAAGTTTGGTGCACACTAATAAACATGAACAAAGCCCAGTAAATCCACTTCACATTCTTCCCCCAGACTAAATATGAAGAACACAACCAGACAAGAGATAAACCACACAAGCTCTCTGTGTTTGTTCAAACATGCCTTGAGGCATTTCTGAGCATTTTTACAAACAGGAAGCGAGTCTGAGGGATGAGACCAATTTGAACGAAGAAGTGCCCCAAATAACTTCTGGGTAGATTTTGGAAAGAGAGTTTGGATGGGGTCCGTTTGGGTCAGTGAATCTGTTTCAGGCTCCAGGGCTTGACGTGTCGGAGCACTTCCTGTGGTCATAATCCGTTCCAAGGGTCCTATCGCCCACTCACTTTGTCAAATTGCCAGCTGCTACATGACACGGCCCACAGTCCGTCACACACAGTGATGGGTGAAAGACATGTTTGCTGCCTAAATCACATTCAGAGTTGAGCACATGTTTAGTCTTGTTTGTGAATGTTGAGCATGTAGACGGAGAGAATTGGGTGCTGATCTGATCAGAGATCTTTGTTCCAGTCAAAACAGAAAAGTTCTTGAGTGAGAATTAAATAGAGTTTTAATCCATTTGTGAATCAAGTACGAGCCAATAAAGATAGTTGAATATCCTGGTTCTCTGCAGAAAAACAAATAGTTGTTCAAAATAAATAAACGAACTCACACAAAACTATAATTCACAATTAAAACATGGAATGAATGAAGAACGGAACTCTCATTTTTTACCAAATAGTTTTCAATCCACTTTAAGCTGGTAAAAACAGACATTTCCAAAGCAACGCACTTACTTGTATAATTTTCACAGATTGGATTAATTTACTTATTGGGTGGTGAGATGGTGCAGAGGGTAGCCCTGTGGCCTTGCAGTATGAAGGTCTCTGGTTTGAGGCCATTCAGAGGATTGCTGACAACGATTTGCAATCAATTTTACCTATCGCTATCTCAGCTTTAGAAAAGAGACATGGGTTTGGATAATTTAACCCATTGTGGAACTGGGAACAATCTCCACTTTTACAACTTTTGTACAAACTATAGCCATCTAATTTATTCTAGTCTAATCTGGTCACAACCTTTTATTATAATATGAATTTTGTAGAACCTCACACCACTCCCACTACAATAGCACCCAGGGGTGTTACCAATCTGAAATGACAAATGTGCGGGAGTCTGGTATAATGTTGAACTTCTAATGGAATTTGGAATCGTTTGTTTAACGAGAATTGAAAATCGTCAATTAGGACGTACCCACATAAATAATTAAATTAATTCACGCCCACATAAGCAGGAGCCTTCCTCATTGCCTTTTGACCCAGTCCGAACCTGCTTCTTGCTTTCAAAGTCCTTCTCGGATGCACCCGAGCGTACAGCTAACCTGCACGTTCATACCAACCACAAACTCCTGAAACAATTTTACAATGTACCTTTCCCTCTCATTGTCCTGAAGATGAATTATGGGAGAGTTCAGGGATGAAGGAAAAGGAAATGAAGTATGTATCACACACAAGTCTCACAAAGAGCTCCTATAAGCAAACCATTGTTCCAGTTACCTCAAGCTGAGATGCTTGTGCAGAGTAAAAAGGAGAGTGGGTGTTTTTGAGTCTATGTGTGTTGGTGTGGTTCCTGCTGTGAACAAGCCTGGAATGTTGCTTGGAATGTTGCTGACAGGAAGCAGCAAGAAGGTTCCCTCAACTTTCATCTGGTGTAAATGATGCCAGCATCTCTTCAATCTTTTGTTTTCAAACGCGTGACCCAAACCCCCTTCTCTCAACCGGGGCCTGGTTGGGTGGTTTGTGGAGCAGTCGTTTTGTGAGGTTGATTGATCCTCACTCTACCCACAAGAAGCATTATTATTGAGTAATGGTTTCACATCATTTTTAATGGCACTGCCTCTATTTTTTCTCCCTCAGTACAGCACTTCCACATGTTCTTGTCTGAGGTGAATGGACTGTGGTTTTGGGATGAACGTTAAACTCTGATGAGGGTTGAATCCTGGTTCAAGAGAGGAACGGGCCGCTTTGCATCTGTTTTGGTTTCTCATGCAGAAAATTCACCAGAACAGCTTGATTTGGGTGGAAGATGTGGCTTGGGTTTTGGCAGGGTTTAATATTGCATATTGAGGGGTAGTTCTGAAAAGATCATAACATTATTTTTTTTTCTGCTTAGAACTATTTTAAAGCACAGAACAGTATTTCTAGTGTTTATACCAATATGAAAGATATAGAAAAATAAGAAACGTAAGTTGTTTTCTTTATTAAATCTTCCTCATCATATGTTTTTATTGTCTTTTTTTACTGAAAAAAAAAAATAAAATAAAAAAAAAAAAAATATATATATATATATATAAATATGCACATAATTTAACATGCGTCTTCAATTCATGAGTCAGGCAAATAACAGAGAGTTTGTTTACTACAAATCTACTCAGAGTGTATTTGGTCCCACTCTATACAGAGTTAAACCAACTCTGAGAAAGAGTTATTTAATTATCTATCTTTCTTAACTTTTTTAAAATCTGCACAGGAAAATGCATAATAACAGTTAACAATTCAGAGAAGGACCAAATGCACTCCGAAAAAAGTTAAAATAGACTGTTTAGTTAAAATAGACTAATTAAAATAACTCTTCCTCTGAGGTGTTTTACCTCTATATAGAGTGGGCCCAAATAGACTCTGAGTAGAGTTAACTCTTAGGATTTTACTGTGTACCAGGATCTAAAACAGAAATAGAAGTTAGGATACTCTTGTTTATTCAATTGTTAAAGAAAAATAAGGTTGGGGGCTCATTTTAATACTGGTAGTTTTAGAAGCAGTACCAGACAGTTGAAGAGAGAACATCAATGAGTTTGCAGATTATTTCCAGCTTTTAAAAATCCTTTGGTATGTTTTCTGCTCACGGTTCTCTAGTTGTCAGGGAAGAGATTGTAATCTCAACGTTAGCCCCAGTTTGCAAGGTACTTGACGAATGGGACTGGGCTAAGAGCCAAGGGAGGGAAGCGAGGCCTCTGAACCTAGTGTGAACGAGTGTTAACTGGGTGCTAGGTACTGGTCTTAAATCCCTCAGGCCTCTTTTACACTGCAAGGCAATCTTGATTTGTCTCCTAAATGCTTCTTGCGAAAGTCAAAGAAACATTTTATTCAACATCAAACATCACATCAAACAATGAACAGTGTTCCACACAAAAATCACTCCACATTAAATGCACACAATAGCTGTCTAATTTATATAGAATATTTTACAGTATTTAAGATTCAATTGCACTTGTTTTTGGTTCAGAAAATCCCATTTCCCTTCTCCATATCCACGTCCTCATCCGGTCATGGAGTTGAGTTCAATTCTTTTTAACTACCCAGTAAACAATAAACTGTATATTTCACTGTAAATAACTGGCAGCTGTGGTTGCCAGAACTTTACAGTAAAATTTACGATATAACTGTAATTGGTTTCACGAGAACTGTACGTTTTCTGATTTTTTTTTACTGTCTAATTATTTTGTTGCTCATTTTATACCTGTACAATATATGTTCTTTGAATCATAATATTTAAAGTTTATGACCATCTTTTTTACATTTAAAAACTGTTGAATTTAAAGGTTTGTGTTATAGTAATGAAATAATTTTACAGTAAAAAACAGCAGATTGCCAGAATTTGACAGTTAAATAAATCGTAGCGTGGCTTTTTAATAATTTTAAATATTAACACCATATTTTAATCTTATTTTTCTTGTTTATAATGTCTAATGCATGTGATCCCATGCGTTTCTTACAAAAATACTATTAGAGATTATTCAGTAATTTTTTACATATGATTTTAACTGTTAAATGTAAGCTCATATATACTCTGTAAAATATATATACTCTCTTTTCCCCTGACACTATTTTGTTTTGTGACATACTTTATGGATATTTTTTTCGCTGTCCTGCTATTTTCCGTATTAAACACAGCCTTTTTATCGCTTGTTTTGGCACTCAGTGTCATTTGGTCTGACCCTGTTGGAAAGTGACTCCAATGCATATCCCTAATACATATCAGCAAAACATTTTTTTTAAAACTCGGTGGTGAATTGAATCTTGTGGATCGGATTTGAATTGATTCAGGAAATTGGCAGCGATAGCCAGCCTTATTTAGAACTGATCCATGTCATACAGGAGTTTGCTTAAATAGGGCCTAAGTGCAGCTTCAAAAAGATCATTCTCATCCTGCTGAAAACCTAACACCACAACACAGACACAACCCGAGAAAGAGGATGTTTTGTAAAGTGTAAATAGAGTCCTTACATCAATTGCTCAGCGTGAGGCTGAAAAGATTCGTCATCTGCGTGTGCCCAGCAGTGAGTCCACAGACCGTAATGATTTACTACAAGAGCAGAGTGTGTGGCGCTCTTATCTGTGACATGAGAGGGAGGAGGGGAAGCTAATCTTGCACGAAAAGCAAAACAGTTGTCTGAAATAGGATATTACAGCATCTTTGTGTACAGGAGTGTCTGCCGGTGGATACGGCATGTGTTCAGTTCAGGTCTGAGGGATGTTTTTGCTCCCCACAGGAATGGGACTATCCCCACATAAGATGATACGGCTCACATAAGGTCAGCTATATAAATCTCATGTGCCAGAGTGCATGTTAACAGGCTGATGTGGTATGGTGTTAATGTGAGCAGATAATTGTTCTCACCACAGAACAGATGAGAGGATTGGAGAACTTTAGAGTAAAAATCTGCAGTGGAATACCCTCTTCTCTGTTATCTCCACAGTACTCCTTAAAACCAGGCAGGATAGAGAATAAGAGAGTGTGGGGATAAAAAACACGCTTAACAAAGCAGCTCCTCAGCCATTACGGATGTCATCAGTTGGAATTTATGGGATTCGTTCAAACTCATTAAGTGCTTGATGTCAATAGATTGAGTTGTTGCTGTGCAGGGGTTGTTAACTTTACTGCCTGCATTTAGAGCTACAATTTAAGATAATTGAATTATAGCTGATAGATTGTACAACACATTATTATTTATAATTCAGTTAATTTGTTGCATACTGTTGACAGTGTTAAATGCAGCACATGTACATTCATCATATGTAAATTATACCAACCAAATAACCACCCACCATCCCACCAATGAAACCAATCAACCCACTAACCAACCCACTAACCATCCAACCAACCAACCAACCATCCACCCACTAACCAACCAACCCACCAATCATCCAACCAAACAACCAACCACCATCCCACAAACCAACCAATCAACCCACCAACCAACCACCCACCAACCCACCAATGACCAACCAACCAACCAACCAACCAACCAACCAACCAACCAACCAACCAACCAACCAACCAACCAACCAACCAACCAACCAACCAACCAACCAGTCAGCCAACCAACCAACCATCCAACCAATCAACCAACCAACCAACCAACCAACCAATCAACCAACCAAAACCTGTGAGAACCAAACGCAAACGAGCTTAAAGAACTGCATCAATGGGTTTGGCCAGAGCTCATACAATTTATTGATGAGGTTATCAGGAATAGCAAAGAAACCAGGCTCCCAGAGTTTTATTCTATGCTTCCAGGATTTTTACCAGGATGTCTGATTGGAGTAAAGTGATATAACACCATTAATGCAATTGATATTTTAAAGAAAATCTGGATTCGATGTATTTAATGGGGTTATAATGTGTGTATTGCCCTCAATCATCAAGTTGAGCCTTGCACACATTCAGTCATTGTGCACAATTGATGCGAATCATGAATTATGATGAATGAATTATTTACAATTCACTTCAGTTTGGATTGCGGATTTAGCTGAACAAAGACATTTATTGAGTTTGCATTTGGGCTTGTCAAAGTAAACTTTTTTTTAGTGATTGAATCAAGCGGATCCTAACAAACAACACACTCTGTTGCCTTTGAAAGAGAGCATTAAAGACAGGTGATGCCAGAATGAATGAGGAGATTTTCAACTGGGCAAACTCAACTAAGCATCAAACACTAGCTCTTCACAGATTCATCATGAAGTTTATATGCATTGAGATTTGCATCTAACAGTAGAATATTTGTATATACGTTTGGATAAAAAAAACACCAAGTAAAAACAGAGGACAATAAACACCATAAGCGATCAAATGCAGATCTCAAAATAAAGTTTATCTGCAAATTTAAATCAAATTTTAACTCACTGTCAAAGTAGGCATGTCCGAAGTGATTCCTAATATGCTTTAGTTTTAACACTGTTCAATAGAAAAAAACACAAATTAGTGAATTTAATAATAACTAAATTCTAATTATAATAGAAATAATAATTGGAGAAATCAGGTGTGTATGGACATTACAAGCAACAAAAATCAGAATGTAGACTTTTGTTAACAATGCTGAAATTTTCTGAGCTCCTGAGGAATATTTTTGATATTGATATTTTTAAAACTTGCAAGAGTCATGACTTTTTTTGCAAGGGAATTCAAATTAAAATGTGAGAAAATGCACAGTCGTCTTTCAGTTTCATTGTACAGACCCCAAATCGGGGAAATCAGTGCCATCTAGTGGAGAAAAGAAGGGAAAAAAGTACAAGACTTGTGATATGGCATGTGTTTCTGCGATAAAAAAACCACAAAGGCACAAAAAGTGCTTGGTATAAGGTTTAAGAGAGATTTGCCTGTCTTTTATTTTGGCCTTGTCTTTGCTTTTTTGGGGAGATTTATTAATTTTTATTTTGTCTCAACACTTTTGATTTTTGTTATAAAACACAAAAAAATGCTCATTCTCATTTTTTGAGATTTTTATTGAGATAAAATTGATGACAAAATATACTAGTCTGAATTTAAATTTTTTGTACGAATTTAGGTTTGTTAAGGAATTCTTGTATAATGCAATTGAAAAATATTTATTAAAAAAGGAGCTGGGGTTATACTAAAAAGGTCATTTTTCTTACTTTAAATGTAATTTTGTAGAGCAAATGTGTAGTAGTAAAAAAACTTCTCAGATGTAGGTAAGTGGGTCTTACAATCATTGTAATGTTATACAACAGAACAGCGTGCGCTGCGTCTGTCTTTCTTTGGTTTTCTAAGCAGACTGGCATGTGTTTCTAAAACACCCTTGTTCTCTTTACACACTCGATCTCACCACCCTGGTATGCGACACACACTCAACCCCTTCTACCCCCACCTCTTCCTTTACCTCACACGTCCCTACTTTCACCAGACAATTGGCCATTTAGTATCACTTTATTCCATTGTGTTTTCGCTGCCCTCCAGATAGAAGGGTTGTGGTTAGCTGGTTACAGGAAGTGACATGCACTCCAGTGTTGAAATGCATGCATGGGCTTTTGGTGGACTACCAGCTAAAAAAAAAAAAGACCTTTACATACATTTATATCTTCTGCAACGGTGGCGCAGAAACAATTCCCACTGTATCTATAGAGCAAAAGAAGAGGACCTCTGCAGATATAAACCCAGACTATTTGTTGTCTAGAAAATGTCAACATTGAACACTCTTCCTCTCCTCTCCTCTCCTCTCCTCTCCTCTCCTCTCCTCTCCTCTCCTCTCCTCTCCTCTCCTCTCTGTATTCAAGCTAGATCTTTTAATAATTCTGACAAATTGGAAAATGGTAAATTATTCAGAGATACTGCATGTGCCAGAAACTGCATGTGAATGGTGTGAAAAAGATATTCTTGTTCAAAAAGACAGGAGAGGCACCTTTTGATTTTGTTGGTGGTTCCGAGCAGAAAGGAAGCTTGAAAGTGCTCAGATTTTCTCTGATAGTCTAATCTTTTAAGTGAGGGTTTGTTGAGTCAACATTAATTCTGTGACCTAAGCTTTTCTTGGTGTGCCTTCATTATTCACAATCGTGTAAGTGCTGAGCAGTGAAGCAGATGGCAGTTTATGCTTTCCATTTTTCTCCAGTTTGTTGCTACAGCTGAACTGTGAACCCCCCGTGCAAGTGGTGCAAGGCTGAGCGGATGTCTAGAGTTTCAACAGACAACTGCATGGAGCTTTCTCTCACACAATTCAGAAATGTGAACGAAAACTCATTTATATTTCGATGAAGTTCTAGTATAGTGAGGTTGTGAGGTAGTGTATTCTTTTGTTTCTTCCGCAACAAACAGAACTACTTCTCCATCAATGTTTGTGTTTGCATGAACAAAGAAAGATCACGAGCTAAAAAACAGTTTGACACAAAAAAACATGCACTTGCATGCAAATCAGTAAACCGGTTGAGCACCAAGCACTTTCCCATGAAATTTACCAACCCAAACATTCTTTACGGTATCTGTGAATGCACCAATTTTGTATGTTTTTATGATTTTGTTTCAATTCTGTGAATCCAAGTCAAGAAAGCACATGGTAACTATCACTTATAGTGAGAAGGGTAACTTTAAATGAGAATTGATTCCACCCTAGCAACCAGATTGTTTACCCTAGTAACCAGTTTAGCTCAGAAAAATCATTGATTAATGGGGTAAAGTGTCTAGCACTCCTAGTCACAATGGGCAGATTTTGAACAGTTCTGAAGACTAAAGATGATCTTTGCACTCTTTGAAGGGAATAGAGTGCAAAGCCGTATACCAGTATAATTTAAACACTGTTCAAAAAGAACAAATAGAACAAAGCAAAGAAAGAGAAATAAACACAAAATCTGTGACCTGAAAGAGAAAACTCTATTTTGATAGGCTTGTGAGGCCATTGCAGTGGGAATAGACTCAAAATATAAACCAGAACTCGTTCTTGAACAGGCGCTACCACCACAGTCTAGACTGTACGCATGTTCAGAGCGGAACATAGCAGCAACACAGACAGATGTGAATTCCTTACACACCGGAAAGGTTGTAAAAGGATGAAGAAAAATGAGAAACACAGTAAGCAAAGGGAAGTCCGAAATCCTTTTTTCCTACCACATGACCCCTGACCTGTACATTTCACCCATCTAAGCTGAGGTTAGACCACATCTCCAGCTTCATTAAGGAAGACAAATCTCTTTAATTAGTGTCAGTTGGTAATGATCAGGTGACTTCTTCGGTGCTGGTCTGGGCTAATTAAGTTTTTCCTCCGTTTGGAAACATCATTCTCAGTGGAGTCAGAGGGAAAGAGAGAGAGAGAGAGAGAGAGAGAGAGAGATAGTGACGGAATGAGCTTTGGCAGGCCAGGACCATTGAGAGCAGTATGTGTACACAGCTAAGTCAATACTGTACGGACTGGAGAAACCTGGAGGCTTGACACAGCCCCTGAGCACACAGCTGCTTCAGGACCACGGATACAAGACTCCTTTTGATTGTATGCATTCAGATTATGCTCTATATAATATAATATCTACTCATCAATTTTCTTAGTCTATTACTCGTTCGAATGTCATTTAAATGTGTACAGAATTGCTCACAGTGGTATTTAATCTTGCTTGCCTCGGTTAGCATGTGACAAGTTATGTTTGAAAGACGTAGACTTGCATTGGTAACATTTTAAGGATTCAACCTAAGGTCTGTGATGGTTAAAACATTGGAAAAGAGAAAGCTGGTGCTGGAGAGAGACATCTTCTGATGGGCAATGTGACTTAATCTAGTCCAGATGTGTGGATGCAAGTGTGTGCGAGAGATAGAGAGTGAGAGAGAAAAAGAGAGAGAGAGAGAGAGAGAGAGAGAGAGAGAGAGAGAGAGAGAGAGAAGGGAGGGCAGAAGTGTAGAAGTCATTGCAGGGCCATACTAATGCAGTAATATATATAATCAAATGGAACACTAAAAACATAAACTAGTAGCTTAGCATATGCTAACTACTTCGCCTGCATGACAATTTTTTTTAATAAAATGAAAAAGCAAGTGGAAAAGAAATGCCTTTGATGTGGCCCTGTCCACAGGTACGCAGTTATTAAGTAAACATGGATTGTTCGATGTGGTTAAACATTAATGCATTTAGCGTTGAGCATGTTAGCATGTAACCATGCATTTCTGAAAACGACGGTCAAGGTGCTTCTATTTGAATACGCACCCATCTTGAAAAAATTGTGTTTTCGCGGATATTTGAGGTGAGGTTTGTCATTCTCATCACGCCCTGTAATCGGGGTCTTCTTTGTTTACAAAGACTAAAGCTGTGTCCCAATCCAGGTTCTGGCTCAGATTTCAAGACCACTTACGGCACAACGCTACACAAAGATTGTACCATGTCCCCAAAAATCCATGTGTCGACACAACACTGACATTAGCAGTGAAGTAGTTGCTTCTAGGGATATTTGTGATAAGACAGGAAGTTAAAAAAAGGCACACAGTTCTTTAACATCCATAAACCAGCCCAGGCTTCTTGTTGACTGTGTGCTATTACACCCCACTGCAGATGGACAGGGTTAGCGGAGTTTAGCTAATGATCATTAGACAGTTGAACATTCCAATCACCAGTTAGCTGATTAGCAAGATTCCCAAAGCACCTCCCCTCTGGGCCATTAAATCTTTGTAAGGATAATCCATAAATGCTGAAAGCCAAAGGAATGCTCTCTCTCTCTCTCTCTCTCTCTCTCTCTCACACACATGTAGCAGCAGTGACCCATGTGCAGTTAAAACACAAAGATGAGGTAATGCTTCATCCTGCTGCATAGGAAAACAAATGGAGCTTTGAAAGAAGCCGTATTTCACTCTTTCCTCACCACTAACCATCTGTCTCTGATTCACCATTAAAGAGGATCCTGATCCAGAACTTTAACTTACCAAGAGAAACACATCTGCATGTAACGTCAGTACATTTTGTGGTTCTATTCTCTTACTCTGTTGAAGTTTGATGAAATAAATTCAATATATTAAATTTGAGAGGGAAGTAAAAAAGCTCCCAGAGAGGGAATCAGCGAATCAATGGATCTCTACAGTGTAACCCGAATCTTCAGCAGTTTATACCCAGCTTTGTTTAAGGGTGTTGTGGCACCAACACCATGGAAACGGCTCTGCTGTGGGGTTCATCACATCTTGGAAACGCAATGGAACAAAGAGCGTGATATTCCCACTAAACCTTCTGGAAACTAAGAGTGAAACAAGACAGAAAAAACACTTGTGGATATCGGCATAAGAGATAATCCCAACCATAGATTTGAGGATTTTTACCCAACCAGACTGTTCACTTAATGATCATGACTTCTTGTGATTTGTAGTTTCTAAATCTTGGTAACTGGGTAAAATCTGTAGAAATTAGTGTTTTCCAACTTAAAGGAAAGAGTGTCATTTGATTGACCTTTTGCTGATACTGACCTTTCATTATTTTTAGTGGGAGTAAAGGGTAAACAGTATTCTCTTTACATTGGCTTTTTATTCCCCACCACCTTTTTATTCACCAGAGAAAATGCATAATGAAATGCTGATTTTATGTCTGACAGCATTTCTGCTGAGTCATGGAACCATTTTGATGACGTTAGCAGCACTAAGTCTACCCTGTCATTCAAGGGGGGAAGTGGGACCATCATAATTTTCCATTTTTGGAAGGAAAATGTCTGCTGGTGATTGAACGACAACAGGAGGATCAACTCTAGGAGTCCCATTCTCATCTGTGGAGGATGCCTCATAATCAGTGTCCTCCTGGCGCAGTTAAGTACAGTACCTTTTTATAATTCTTATGTTTTATACAGCTAAAAGACCCAGGGGTCAAACTGACAAAGCATGTACAGGGAATTGAATAATATTATGTTATTTTTATGTTTATCAAGTTCTCCCAATTAAATTAGGAGAGTAAAACTGACATTGAATGAGGATAATAAGAGTGCTACGCCTAATTTATACTCTGCCTCACTGCGGCATATAGCAGAATCGTGTGCCAGAAGAAATGAGGCTTCCCAACTTGTTTGTGAACGTACCATGAGGCTCCTTCATACATCTAGCTGTGTGTGAACCTCTTTTCTTTGACTGCCTTGTTCCTTTCTCTTTGGTAATAAGGAATGAGATCCTCAGCTAATCGATCAGGAGTCAAGATGGAGTCTGGGCTTTCTCTCTGAGAGCTCTGTTGTGTCATGCTTTGTCTTTGAGCATGGTGTGATTGTCAGTTTGCATTAGTGCCAAAGAGAGCCTGAGGTTATTGTAGTAAAATAAAAACTGACACCATCGCATCTGGCACAGTTTAAAACACAAGCATGGAGAGCCTGGAAACAAACAATTTGAGGATACATTGCTAGAAAAATGTAGTTTCATTTAGAAAATGTGTTACGTCAAGACTCAAATGCGAAATCTTATCGGCAGAGACAGTTTAAAGTGTGGAAATGGAAATCACAAATCCTGCGTGTATTTTACTTATCTTCTGTTGGCTTTAGGTTTTTTTTTTAGACTTTCTTTACTGGATCGAAAAATGGATTCAATGAATTTTGAGGAAAGGGGGATTGAAGCAGTTAAGACATATTTTAAAAGTTGAACAATTAGCATTTAGTTAAAGTTCAAAGCAAATCTGAAAATATTTACTTTAAAAAGCACTTGTAGTATTTGTATTATTACGCATTTGTGAATGTATAACGGTGTTGCTGTATCAGTGCCTATTTGTGGTTTAATGGGATGTAAGGTGGACCTGAGTGCACAGAAAGGCGCCACAAATAAAACGTACTATTGTTAACATGTTTTAGAGAATAAAACTAGAACTATATGGCGAAAGTTTGCACTCAACTTTTGATGTTGGCTTGTAAAAGTGCAATTTAGAAATATATTATAAGAATTGTGGAATGGTTGCAAATGTAGTATTTGTGGTGGCTATGTAAGAGTCAGTGACATAACTTACTGTCCCACATGTCACTATGAGTGCCATAAAACAACCCCCGTGTTTCTATGATTTCCCAAAGCTGAGATAGAGACTGGCCAAATTGGTTGCTAGGGTAAACAGTCTGGTTGCTATGCAGGAGTCAGGGGAACAAAAATGTTCCTTTTATCAGACTAACTTTAGTTAATCCCCTGCATCTAAGCAACTCAATTCTCCTGGAATAAAACACTGCACCACATCCTCAATATTTTTAAATGCTGCCGTGATTGAAAAGAAAAACCTGTTTTTTTTGGGAAATGAACAAAAGCAGTTGAAACATGATTAAAGCAACATTAAATTCACGATTCCTCTCAGAAACATTTCTGGTGCTAAATCTCTCCATCCAGTGGAGATCATGCCCCTGGATCTGCCAACTTTCTCTCACTGCCAATTTGATGTTTTGTTGAGATTGAGATGGAGAAAAGAGATTGAAAAGCTTGCGGCCACAATGCCATCTTTCCATTTGGCTCAGAGGGTTTGGAGGCACAACCTGATTGAACTTTATGAAACATTAACACAGAGGAGATGATAAAAGTGGGAGAAGAAACAGCAGGAGTGTGGATGGATATCAAAAATATTGACAAGACCATGGAAAGCATCTTAAAGGGACAAATAGGGAGAATTCAGTACATTTTAAGTAAACCTGTCATTCTAGGCAATGCCATTGCTTTTTTTTACCACTTCTTCTAAACATGTTAACCTTACTTGTGCTAATTACAGTTGTGCTTTGGAAAATAAGAATATGTACCCTAGCAGCCAACCAAAATCTTCATGACGTCATGTGAAAGGGTCTATACGCTCTTCTCCAATAGCAATAGACATAACATGAGTACTGTTCACAGTGGAGGAGTGCGACCAGACTGAACTGATCACAGTTATGAATGGTCTCTCTGTTAAAGGCAATGTGTAGAAGAACAGACCTGACTGTCACAGGCCTGTGGAGGAGTCCAGGGGTCCTTGACCTTCATTCCTTCTAGGACCATGTAGAATCTGCTGTGGCTGCTGCTTCACAAAGCTTCATCCACAGACTCTACAGTGTAGATCTCAAGTGCAGTTTGGACTTTATACAAAAAGGCTTGGAAATCGATTTGGATTTCTGTCAAGCACTTCTTTCAGGATTTTCAGTTTTAAGGATTAGGGTTAGCCCTAACCCAAATCAAGGTATGTATCGTATTGTGAGAAGAGTGTATCGTTACACGCTATAATGGCAAATCTGTCATTGGCCTTGAATATTTATACATGAAAATAGATATTGTTTCTTTTGGAATGTTTCTTTTTTTTCTATTTCTTATTAGGGACCCATGGCCGTCAAAGATAAGCATAATACTTGAAACGACACAAAAGAAAAGCTCAACAATTATCACAAAGTGGTGTGATTTTGTACTTTTTTTATTGAAAGCTTCATCAGAAGAAAAAAAAAATAAAACAGGAGTTTAAACCTAACATCCACTGGTCTACAGACACTCTCAGGATCACAGCTCGAGCACATGGGAGGCAAGAAACTGAAGCAACTCAAGAAATCATCATCGTGTAACATCAGAAAACTTCCGAGTTCATAGTTCAACAAAACCTGTACAAAAAAAAAAAAAACATTTCCATAAATATTTCTCTATTTCCTCTGCCGGTGCGTTAGAATCAGTCTAACTGAGGTTTTGCAGTTTGTGTTGAATTTGGTTGAACGTATCCGTTTTGAGAGAATCCAGCGAATGGACAACAGTGATTCAATGACCTCATGATAGCCAATCAGGTGCACAGATAAAATCGAAATGCTGGGACCTCATAGCACAGAGTTTCTAGCTTTCAGTGGATGAAAGGTGTAGCTTGAGATGAGAACACTATCCTAAAGTTAGCAAAACCTTCAGCTTTATCCGACATTTATTCACCCTTCAGTGTAAATCCCCAAGACTCACATCACACCTCTCAAATGAGACAGCAGCCAAAACTTCTCTCGTCCACAAGGCCCAGAGTACTTAAATACTGAATGCTTGATAGCAGCGAGCACATGATAAAAAAAAAGATGGTGGATAACAGACACATAACACACAGTGACTTTTGTCAACATGAAAAGCTAGCTTGTCTAGCAAACTTGGCATCGCTTATTTAAATCCACAGTGTGAACTTGGATCAACACGGAGCAAAATTATACCAACTTTGCTTTAACACTGTCCCCTAGTGGCGAATTGAGCTCATTACAGACAAACATGGAAGCAAAAGGGGATTTATGGTGATGGTTTATGTTCAAAAGGAATCCAAATGATGCAGAAGTCTCTCGCTGGCTCTTTAATGACGGATGAATTTACTCCCAGAGCACCTCGACTACTCTAATTAGCTGACTGTAAAACCATTATGAGAGACCGTGAAGGCAGCACAAACACCAATGCAGTTCATAATTCAGCTTGCACGTTTAAATAGTTTGCTTTCCTATCATTCTGATTACTTCCTGCTAAAAAGGAGGTCAGCTTTGTTTTAAATTAGTGACATCATTTGTCATTCCAAGTCTGTATGACTTCACGAAGATATTTTGAAGAATGTTATCATAGTTCACTTTCATTATCTCTTTGCTATATTGCTTAGATAAGCCCCCAGACAGGCCTGTCAATCATCTCGTCAGCATTTCCTCCTTCTCATTTAGTTTCCTAATGTACTGGAGGTGATGCGTCAGTCAAAGTTTGGCGAGGGGTGCGTGAAAATGACTGACAGTGGCTGAATAGCGAGCCCTGCTGCCTCGTAGCCAGTAGGGTTCAAGATTTAGCACGGTTTTTTCCTGGGCACTAAAAACATGGCTGTGACTGAGGTTTGATCAAGGATTAGTGACTTGCTCAGGGGACAACCACCAAGTTAAAGCACCACGAAAGCCTGCCTAGGATTCTTAAGAGGATCTAAAAATCACTCAAACAAACATTTTCCGCATTATTTGATCAAAAGTGATGTTCCACATACTTTTGTTTCAAAAACGTGTTCACGAATCAGCCCTTTAATGACGAATTGGTGAATCAGTATTCGTACTCTCTTTAAACTCTCATTAATTAAGATAATACTTGTATTATAAGACAACTCTTTTACATTTCTGCTGATTTCAAAAGCCAGATAAATTAAAGGGGTCATGAGCTGAGAAGCATAAAAGTTTCCGATTCCCATAGATTAACCGATGAAGAAATAATCACAATATTAAAGTTTAGGAAGGTAAAAAAAAAATAACTTTTTTGGGAGCCAGCTCTGGTATAAAAAAAGTGTAAAACCCTAGTGATCTTTTTACCTCACTCCCATCCACGATGATATTTAACCCCACCTTGAGCACTTTTATGAAAAAAAAGAACAAGACACAATGCTACCACCTTCCAAAGATATACTTTAACATCTAATCCTGATGTGAAGAAACAGTGGATAACGTTTTACTTTAATACTTTGCGAGTAAGAACACAGCTGCTTGAAATCTAAATTGTGTCATGGATTATTTTGAAAACACTTAACTTGCGGCTTCTCTCTTTTGTCTCGGCATTATCTGCGAATGTGAATTTTTTGTGTACTTGTTCACAACTGCTATGTGTAAAATATTCCCTTATCCCTCCCTTTGTCAAAACGAGACATCTGCTCCCTCTCAGAATGGTTCTTTATCAGGAGATGAAATTTGTCATTTTACATCTAATCCTGATGCGATGAAAGAGTGGATAAAGTTTAATTTTTAATGCTTTGTGAGTATGAACACAGCTTTTGAAAACAAGACTTCTTTCATTTGTGCCTTGTGTGGTATTTTTTTCCGAACTTGTTCACAACTGCTATGTGTAGCACAGACTCTGGACACTTAACTTAAATTGTAATTTTTAATAAGAAGTATTACATGCATTTTTGCATGTAATTACATTTTTGGCAAAACGAGCATCAGAGAGACATCTGCTCCCTCCATTTGAACTTTAAGTATGAAGTATGAATTAAGTGCTGCAAGTGTTCCTGAACACTTTGGCTACGTTCACACCACAGGACTGAATTCTCAATTCCGATTTTGTCATGAAATACTCATTCACATTATTGATAATATACATTTAAAATCTGGTCAATGTGTGAACATATGCTGCTTTATCTCATCACTTGCGAGTCAATGATGTGATCTTCTAAGGATGGCTTTAAGGATTTTGAGGAGATGTCATAACACTGAATCTTGATGTGATGAAAGAGTGGATAACGTTTTACTTTTTTTAAAGATACATTTTTTGGGCCTTTTTGCCTTTATTAAAACATAAGGACCCTGGGTTTGACAGGAAGAGAAGTGGGTGGAGAGAAGAGGGGGTTGGGAATTTCTTACATTCGCAACCACGCGTATACCACTTAGTAATATACGACTCAAATCTGGCCTGGTGTGAACGTAGCCTTGACAGTGTAAAGTGTAGCCTTAGAGTCTAAAAATGAAAGGAAGGTGGAACATACTCACTCTAGCCAGACAGACAGGGCTACACAACATGCAAATTTTGAGAGAGCAGATTTCTAGTGCTTAGGATCATGCAGAAAAGGGACAGAAAAAGTCAAGATAAAATGTAATTTTTTTCTAATCGATTGTTATTTTTTTATGTAAAAAAAATGTGATGGCCATAATTAGATCTCCATAAATTGTACAAAAAAAACAGTACATGACCCCTTTAAATGACATTCTCACTGCCTACTTTCTTGTTGTTTCTTGTTGGTGATTGGCTCACAAAACAAGCACTCTACACTCTCATGCACTGCCCTTCTTGTCATGTAAACAAGAATCCTCTTTTGTTTTTAAAACTCAATCTCTCGTGGCTAAATCCTACTTACTGTGCCTTTGATGAACTTGCAAAAATATTGGAGAAATATGAAAACGTAGCTAATGTCAATATTGCACTTCCCTTGTTCTTTCACGAGGAGACTCTAAATTCAATCTCAAGGCTCCTGGGTTTCCACAGACTTACCAATTTTATCTCTTTATTCTTATTGCAGATACTCTTTAGTGTGGTTGTCATACAGATTTGAAATATGTCAAATGATGACAGAGTTCCCACCTACCTAGATTTAAGATATGGAAGTTCAAGAGTTATGCATGATATTTCAAACCTACTTCCAAGCTATCAAGGCACCATGTTTATGGGCACCTCAGGCTCTGTCCCAAACTCTGCAGTCGTGCAGTGGTCATGTTGCATTTGACATTTTACAATTACTATGCACTACTAAATGGCAATATGTCACCGAAATGTGAGCTCAATAGCAGCCTAAAGGCATTTGGGACAGAGCCGTTGTTTTCAAGTAATGCTCGTGAAAGATTTCCTATGGCATGTGTTAGATTAAAGAAACCTTGCATATAATTTGAGGCGTTTCGATTGATGTGATTGTAAAAACGTCTACGTGTTTCATGACCTACTCCACTGCCTCCTGTGTTTCCTCATGGTAAAATTGCTTTCGATGAGGTAGTGATCTTTACACAGAGTTTAAATGGTGAAAACAGCCTTCCATGTAAGAAGGGGTGAACTGGACGGACCTGCGGTGAATTTAAGAGTGAGCGAAAGTGAAGAGGTAAAGTTCATTCAGACGGGCAGACAGAGATGTTTGATGGTTCTCACGCCCTCTGACGCCCTCTGCTGGGCAGATTCACCCTTGTAAGGATCAGCCATGCAGCTTTTCAACTACTGACACAGATTCTGCAACAGTGGAAGGAAGTTTAAACCATACAGTAGCAATTTGGCCTTCAAAGTCAAAGTGATACTTCTGAAAGGAGAATAGAAAAGAAAAATCCACTCTTCCGTCTTGAGGGGGTTTCTTCATCTTTGGTATAAAATATGCCATCCATGGGCTGCATTTGATCCACAGCTAAGACTAAAGAAATTGTCAACAATTTCCTATTTCTATTGCTTTTTGCACACACTTTTTTGTTTTCATTTAATTCGTAAGCTTTATCATCTATGTAGAATCGCACTGCATTTTTTTGTACTGTTTTAGTTTTACCGCAATGAAACAAGCAAAGCAGGCTAAAAACACCTTTAAGCTCATAAAAAATATTGCAGATAAAAACAATAATGCCATTAAAAATGATCTGCACTACACAATAAACTGCATGATGCAGTGGATTCATTTTTTTTTCCTCTGGTTCTAAAAAAATGCAATTCTCTTTAATCATCGTCACAATATTTTTGTCCCCTCTTTTAAAACACAAAGTCACCACTGATAATTTAAAACGTCTCAAGGAGACCTTTCTCGTTCTCCCTCACTCGATGCACTATACAAGTCCGTTCCACTGCATTTGTCAGTCTGTTCGGTTCAGACAGGAAAAAAGTCTTAGATGTTTCTCGAAATTAAGGCAACAAAGATGAAAAAACATTGATTTTCTCTAGAAAACTAAAATCTAACTCATAAAAAAGAAAAGCAAGGGTAGCTTAGAATCCGAGGAAGACTTCTTTAGCTCCTTCTCTCCTTGTTTTACAAGAACATGCTTCCTCGTCTAATATCAAAAACACTTTTCTCAAAACCTACCTGCACATTAAAAAAAAGAAATCTCGGTTGAATTTCGTTCACTTCATGAAGATAAAGTTTTCCAGGTAGCCAGTTAACAGTCGGCTTGATCTCCCAGACCGAGTTCCCCGTCTGGTTTTTAGCTCTCCAAAGGTCCTCTGCCAATGGCCGGCTGTTAAATACATTGTTTTTTTTGTTTGATGTTTTTAAGATGCTTGTGCAAAAGTTGACACAAAGGTGTTTTCCTATCTCTTGTCTTCAATGATCCCTCGATGCAGCCCCCCATTCGCAAGGCAGCACAGTCACCTCAGCGCACCCTCTTCCTCCTCTGGTTATCTGAACCAATGAGACAGAGAAAGAGTGTGAAAAACATACTGTATATGATTCAAGGTTCACTTCTGGATTTATCATTTAGCCCTGACAGCTCAATAACAGCTGCATGCCGAGCGAAATATGAGGCTACGGGGTGAGCGTGAATTCAGCTGGACCTAAAATACTCGCTACTCATTACACTTTATGGTTTGGTAAAGCTAAACATGATTTTATATTTTGACAAAATGTGAGAACAACACAAATTGTCTAACATCTTACTCATTTAATGTCATTATTTACATTTCAGACTCTCATCTAGGGCCTTTTTTTATACTTTACAAATTTGCTATAGTAAATTATCTTTTTTTACAAACATATTTTCATTACATTACACAATAATTCCATATACATATAGAAACTTTTAATGGTCACATATAGAAACTATTAATGGACCATATAGAAACTATTAATGGAACATATAGAAAATTTTAATGGTCACATATAGAAACTATTAATGGTCACATATAGAAACTATTAATGGACCATATAGAAACTATTAATGGAACATATAGAAACTTTTAATGGTCACATATAAAAACTATTAATGGTCACATATAGAAACTATTAATGGAACATATAGAAACTATTAATGGTCATATATAGAAACTATTAATGGAACATATAGAAACTATTAATGGTCACATATAGAAACTATTAATGGAACATATAGAAACTATTAATGTTCATATATAGAAACTATTAATGGAACATATAGAAACTATTAATGGTCACATATAGAAACTATTAATGGAACATATAGAAACTATTGATGGAACATATAGAAACTATTAATGGTCATATATAGAAACTATTAATGGAACATATAAAAACTATTAATGATCACATATAGAAACTATTAATGGAACATATAGAAACTATTAATGGAACAAATAGAAACTATTAATGGTCATATATAGAAACTATTAATGGTCACATATAGAAACTATTAATGGAACATATAGAAACTATTAATGGAACATATAGAAACTTTAATGGTCACATATAGAAACTATTAATGGAACATATAGAAACTTTTAATGGTCACATATAGAAAATATTAATGGAACATATAGAAACTATTAATGGAACATATAGAAACTTTTAATGGTCACATATAGAAACTATTAATGGAACATATAGAAACTATTAATGGACATATATAGAAACTATTAATGGACATATATAGAATCTATTAATGGAACATATAGAAACTATTAATGGACATATGTAGAAACTATTAATGGAACATATAGAAACTATTAATGGAACATATAGAAACTATTAATGGACATATATAGAAACTATTAATGGACATATATAGAAACTATTAATGGAACATATAGAAACTATTAATGGAACATATAGAAACTTTTAATGGTCACATATAGAAACTATTAATGGTCACATATAGAAACTATTAATGGACACATATAGAAACTTTTAATGGTCACATATAGAAACTATTAATGGAACAAATAGAAACTATTAATGGAACATATAGAAACTATTAATGGATCATATATAAACTATTAATGGAACATATAGAAACTATTAATGGACATATATAGAAACTTAATGGACACATATAGAAACTATTAATGGAACATATAGAAACTATTAATGGACATATATAGAAACTATTAATGGAACATATAGAAAATATTAATGGAACATATAGAAACTTTTAATGGTCACATATAGAAACTATTAATGGAACATATAGAAACTTTTAATGGTCACATATAGAAACTATTAATGGAACATATAGAAACTATTAATGGATATATGTGTACTACAAAAACACAACATATGTAGTCAAAAAGCATCCCTTGTTTATCTTCACAAAGTGAGGTGTCAATCATGGAAAAACTCACTTCGTGGGCTGAAAGGAGTAGGTAGGCGCATGATCACTGGTGCTATCCACTCCGAGCGGCTGTTGCTGACCGCTAACATCCTGCGACGAGGCCGGAATGCTCTGTGGTGAAGCATCTGTCACCACTCCCTGCAAGTAAATATGATTATTAAAACAGAGATATATATATATATATTTTTTTTTAGTTTTGGATGTGAACACTATGGCAAGCTCAACACAGCAGGCAGGATATAGTTGTGGGTGGATTTTTGCCCAAAGCGACACATATCTCCATGTTTTTTAATTAGCAGTGTTCATTTCATCTGTAGGAGCCGTGAGTGGATGTGCAGTCACCCATAAACTCACCTCTACAGAGACAGCGGAGGCAGGCACCGCAGTGTACTGGGGAATGTAGGTCCCCTGCATAGGAGCAGCAGCTGCAGTCATGTACTGAAACATACACAGATGCATTCCAATTAGTTGATTGAAACAAGCCATAAGAGTTCCATGAGAATGTGCAGGAAATCATCAGCTTTATGACTTCCGCTATGTCAGATACAGTGGTATGCAAACATTTGGGCACCCCTGTAAATTTTCATGATTTTTTTTACATTGCCTGAATAAGAAATTGTACATAAATATATCATATAGGCGCCAAACGCAGTTATATTTGAGATAAAGCTTATATAAACTGTGCAAGAATTATTCCAATGAAATTAGCCAACACAAAACAAAAATGTTCTTAATATTTTGTGGAAATATCCGATTCCGCACAATGTTCCTCACAATTGAAATGGAGAGCTTAAATCTCTGACTCAGGGTTCCTCTTAACATCCCATGCACTTACAGTGCAAACCTGCTTGTGCAAAAAGGCCTTTACACATTGAGAACAATACGAAGAAACTATACGAAAAGGCGGATATTTCATATGCAAATTAAACGCTATGAACACACATCAGCACGAGAAGAATATGCTAAACGGTCCTGAGAAATGAAACGCAGTAAGAATGGAATCCTCGATTTTTAAAAGTGTCTTTAATATTAGATACAAATGTTTGACCTGTACAGATGAATAATACGGATTCCGTGCTTTTAAAACATTATTAATCAAACACGATTGTGCATCAAAACATAGTATTGATAGCTTTAGCCAAATACATAATGCCAATAGTTGACCGGTTAAAAAAGTGTTCGGTTGCGCTTTCCTTTAATTAAGCTTCCTGTTGTTCTGCCAGAGGGTTTACAAGATGATTAGTCAGATGTGTTTCAGTCACCATCCACGGCTAGAAAAGTCAACATAGGAGTGAAAAAGATCATTTACACCTTTTTGTATCACGAAATTGCATTGTAGATGGAAACGTCAAGTAAAGTTTTGAAATATCGTTTTGCGATTAAAATCACGCCTGAGATCTTAACGCTAATCATATTCGAGATCGAACTTTTGAGGATATTTTTTATCTATTAGGGTTTATTTTTCTTTCCCAACAAACTTTTGTCAACTTTTAATTAGCACTAGGCCTTCCAGGGCACCAAACAGAAGTCGGTGGGTGGACTCACAGTGCCAGTGGTGCCCAGAGACAGGTGGTTCATCTGCTGGGTGAGGGGTCCCATCATATTAGCAGGCTGCATGGAGATGCTGTGGTCCATGGCTGGTGTTATCACGGCCCCCTAGGAGAGGACACATGCAGGCAAAACATTTACCATCGAGGTCTTAAAATAAACACTCAATGCAACCCAAAACTTTTCATTGATTAACTGATAACCTCCATCAATAAACTGAGCAATTAAGTTGGAGTCAATAAGCTGATCAAACACTTCTGCTTTCTAAAAAATAACCACCCTTCTTTCATTCCTTTCACTGGCCCATACTACCACAGATGGCCTCTATTACCAGAGCCAGACATGAACTGTTCCACTTCAACAAGTGAAATAATGCGATCCAAATGCGATCCATGCATATTTCGATGATGCATTGCTCACTCAACAGCCAAACCGCTCCACACTGCGGCTCTGTTTAGGTTTCAGGCATGCCGGGATGAGAGTGCTAACACATGTGAAGAACAAGAGAGAGAGAGGCCTGCACTATCATCTGACTCCATCACATGAGCACTTCAGCAGAACTAGGCCAGAGAAGGACACACACTCATTCTCACACGCCAGCTTGATTGGGATTAATCTTCCCGAGGAGACCCTCCATCAAAGTTTGTTAGAGAGTTCAGCACTTCTCAGATGTCTTAGCAAAAGATGCCAGTGAGAGTTTATGACGAACTCTCTCTTCCGTCTAGTTGTGCCTTTATAAGCTGATCTGTTCAGCATATTTCGAAAACTAAATAGTGAGTTTTACTTCTGTAGTCAGGATTCTCTCGTAAAAAGATCCAGATGTTTTGTGAACACTGCGCTGATTTCAAGAAAACTATTGACTTTAATATTTAAACATGGCTCATTCAAAACAGTTCAATAAAGCAAACAAACAAAAAATAAAATACCACTACTACCACTACTATTATTACTACCACTACTACTAGCCTTACCATTATCACTACTCTTACCACTACTACTTCTACTGCTACCCTTACCTTTACCACTACCACCACTACCACTATCACTACTACCACCACTACCACTTCTCCTACGACTACCACCACTACTGGGACTTCCACTACCACTACTACTACTACCACTATAACTTAACCACTACTACGATTACAAATACACTAATACCACTTCCACTACCACTAGCACTACCACCACTACTACCACTACCAATTTCTACTACTACCATTACAAATACCACTAATACCACTTCCACTACTATTACTACCAATTTCTACTACTACCATTACAAATACCACAAATACCACTTCCACTACTACCACCACCACTACTACTACCGCAACTACAACCACATTTGATTAAGTGTGTACAGTGGGTACAGAAGTGGTTGAGTGGGTACAGAAAATATATGAATGGAAAAATACTTGGAAAAGAACGCTTTCCTGTGGCTCAGTTGGTAGAGTATTGCGCTAACAATACAAAGGTTGTGGGTTCATATCCCAGGGAAAGCAAGAACTGACAGAAAAAAAATATGTTCATTCAAATGTAAGTTGCTTTGGATAAAAGCTTCTGCCAAATGCATAAATGTAAATGTAATGTAAAAATTCCCATCATAACAATGACACAAAACACATGAATTGTCCAAGAAGAAGTACATTATTCCTTAGAAGTCTCTGCATACACCATTGTGTGTGACAATCACAGCAGCTGTTTGAATTACGTAGGAACAACACAACGATAAATTTTGATTTCAGATAAAATGTGTAGGTTTCAAAAAGGTAATTCAATTTGTCATTTTTGGTTCATTACAAGACACATGACATAATTTGCAAAGCAATTTAAATTAAAATGTGAGAAAAAGCACAATCATCTTTAACTTTCCTTTTACAGACCTCAAATCAGTGTCATCAGCGCCATCTAGTGGTGAAACAAAGGGATTACCCTCGGAAGTACAAGACTGTGACATGGCTTGTGTTTTTCAAAGTTCGGAACAGTGTATAAGGTTTAAGCCTTGTTTTGACCTTGTCTTTGCCTTTTAGAGGTATTTATGAATTTTTATTTTGATTTAACTCTGGACTTCCAAGGGTTAAGACGACGTCCTAGGACTACTTCAGAATCGCAGAGCATGCTTGTGAAAAGCATGGTAAATATACTCAAAATGTAAATTCTTCTGAGTGAAGAATTGGGAAGCTTTTAGATTTCCAAATGCAAAGGATCCCTCCGCTTGCACGGTTTATGCTTGAGGAATAAACTAAACAGTACAGGCACTTGGTGTCAGAAGCGCTCTGTCTCTATTCAAGCTTCCAGAGGTAAAGCGTTGCTTGTCGATGCTTTCAGAAGCCTGAGCCTCAAGCTAACACTTCCCCGCCCCACGACAAGCTTTCATAATGAGCCTAGGAAAAGAGAAATCCATGCTGAATAATTCTCCGGCACTCTAATTTACAGCCATATCAGTGTGAGACTTAGACAGATGATTAAAGCCGCGCGGCTGTGTTTGTGCGCTCGCAAGTGTGTGCTTTTCCTTCATTTCCCTGAGGGGAAGTATAGGGAAAGTGAGCGACATTCAGAGAGGGACTTCAGATTCCTCCCATCAAAAACAGCTTGTATACTCCTTTTCAACCTCAGACCAAACAAACATTTATCTGTGCTGATGTTTTCGAGACCTGGATGCCAAAACGTCTGGCTGCAGTTGAAAGCAGAGGTTTCCGATGCAAAGTAGAGCAGAAATCTCCCGTGACATCAGAGGAAGGAAAGACTTTTTTCAAAATAGAGAAGTGGTTCTTTTTGTCTCTCTCAGGTACCAAAGCTTGTATGAAAGCTGGCTGCCAGGCAGGATGTTTGATAATAATGATATGTGCCAAGTCCCAACCAACAATTCCCATCATTCAAACGCACTCATCAAAAAGATGTTCCAGAAATGTTCTTTCTCACGCGTACACAACAAATTCTCATCTTTCAAACAGAGCTGCGATAGGGCTGGGATAAACGGAAATCTTCATTCAAACATGGCCTTCTTTGTTTCTGCAAATGGCCGTGACGAGAGGGGGCTTAGGGAAGCGTTTCATTTCTTTTCTCTCCTCTTGCGCAGCGGTTCCACTTTAAGCGGCTTTGCCATAATGCACTGCGGTCTTGATTCATTAATGTTCATTTCCAGGATTTGATTTGGTTAGGGTGGCAGGGGATTCTTCCTTTGCTGAGATGGAAAGTAACAGGTAGAGTTGAGTGATGGTCCTCTGGGTGGTGCATTGTGGGTAGGTGTGTGCATCCTGGAGGCTGTGTATAAGTGAATGCCTTGCTGACAACATCTGTGAAGGTATATCTGACAACTTGACTTCCATGGATTTTCAATATGGTGCCAATATTTCCAACACTGGCAAGTAACAGTAGGGGTGGGTGTTCGGTTAAATTAAGTACAGTCTTTCGGTTAAATAGTTAAAATGAAATAAAACAATAATTCTTTAAAATCAATATTAGTTTATCTAAGGATGGGTGATATTGCCTGAAAATGTATCTTACAGTATTTATAGAGTTTATGGCAATAATGATATTACAGTACCGTGCAGTACCAGGCAGGTGTGAAAATGTACAATCATTTAAAAGTATTTTTATCAGGAAAATGTAATGATTACCAAGGTAGAATATTTGGTTGCTATGAACGAGTCAGCGACAACTTACAAGTTCCCCATGTCAATATGAACAATATAAACCAACCGCTATGTTTCCCTAGATGAAATATGCAATGGTTGCTCTGGTAAAGTCAGGTTGCCATGGAGGGGTCAATATCAAAGTATAATGTTTTCTTTGTCTTAATATAATGGTTTATAAGTTATATAAACCAACCCCGTGTCTATCATTGACCAAAGTTGAAAGTTGCAAGGGTAAACAGGTTCATTGCTAGGGAGCAATCAGTGATGTCATAACATGTTATTTTTTTATGATTAACATAAACAAACCCCCATTCCTCTATGATGTTGAAGAGTTTTGTTTTATTTTCTCATTTATTTGGCTCCTATAAGCCAACGGTAAACATTTAGCCACCTCTACACATACTTTTGCACAGCTGTTGGTATGTTTTTACAAAGACTGGCAACCTCCACAAGTTTCTATGAGGTTCTCAGTTTGAGTTACAGATTTATAAAGTTTGACCCCATGTTAATTTTCCAGAATTTCTCAGCGATTTCCCAGAATTTCTTTAATGGCACCATTCTGAAAAGATATAGCAACCCAAGTCAGACCAATTTGGATTTCTGGAACCTATTTTAGTAGGAGATGCGTTTCGAATTGTGGCAAGCCAATATAATAAAATTAACATTTGGTGTTACCACCTTTTGCCTTCAAACTAATATCAATTCTTATAGATACACGTGCACAAAGTAGGTTTGTAGTTTGATTTATGATAAACCAGGTACACCTAGCAGCTTATGATCAATGTATCAGGTAGGTTGAAACCCAGTGATGAACTGAGGAAAAGACAAACTTAGTTAAAAAAGGTGAGGGTGGTCCTGTGGTGTGGTCTAGTTGGTAGCGCCTGTTCTGTGCATTTTTCCAACACGACATTGATTCAAAACACACTAAAGCCACTGTTGCATTTCTGAAAAAGAGCAAGGTGAAGGCCATTGAATGTCTCCTGATCTGAACCCAATGGAACACCAGCGGGGAATTCTGAGCATCGCTCTCCATCCAGCTCCAGGCTCTAAAAGAGGTTCTTTTTGATGAATAGAAAAAGATAGATGCTGCAATCTGTCGCCGACTTCTTCATTTCTCACGATGCTCATACAAAACACTGGCTTCGACCAATTTGAGAAAAACAGAAGTTTGATTATTACTCTTAATTTCATGTTAAATAAGTTTGGAAATTGTCCTTTTGTTAATTGAGCTACGGATTAAATTCTACCGTTTCCATTAAGTGCACACATAACAGGTTGATGAACATGAACAAAATGTGATGTTTGATCAATTTCCTCTTCCACGGGTCATCGTAAATTTCCAAACGCACTCAGCTCCGCAGGATTTACGATGGACATAATTAAGATCCACATTTGCATTTCACGCACACAGCTGTCATCTGGTAGGGTATAGTACTGCATAACTCAGCTGCATGGGCAACATAATCAGCAGGTCACAACAGCAGGTGCGCTTAAGGTACTGGTGTATGCTAAAACACACACAAACACTGCACTGCGGAGAGGGAGCTCAGAGCATTCCCATTGTCTGCTGATCTGCTTAAACCCTCATCGCTGGCTCCGGTCGCTATGGTCACGTGTCTCCACGGTAACAAGGTGCCAAATGCAGCGGTGTTCTCCAACGACGATGCTTCCCGTTCTCAGCCACTTTTAATTGCTTGCCTTCTCTCTTCACGAAATTCACACAAAGAAAGAGCAAACACAGTTCTTCTGTCTTTGTTTTCCTTCCAGGATTTTCAAATTAGACAGAGGTCAGCTCACAGACTCCCACTGCCGGTCTCTCTCTCTCTCTCTCTCTCTCTCTCAGGCAGCTGAGGTCTATTTGATGGGTTGCCAGATCATTAGATGTGAGAGTTTGGTTACAAACACATTTACACAACATAATCATGATCGTCAAACCCCCCATCTGACAACATGCGCAGACACAAGAAGTCTGGAAAGTCATTATCCAGTCAGACAGACATCTGCCTCCTTTTCTGCAGCCCAGTTTCACTACTCGAGGATCTTCTAAAGCCTCTCGTCTGCCTGCTGCGGATCTGGAAACAGCTGACTGAGGCTTTTTCACGTCCTGCCAAAGAAATAGCCCTGATCCCAGACTACTTCTGGCTACTTCCTCAGAGGTATGCATACCTTTAGTCAATTCAGGTTCAGGTGAGAGACAAATAGTCACTGGGCAGATGTCCAGCTGTAGACCGAGGGGGTTGCCTTCTTAGACTTAAGGAAGGGTAGACAGGTAGCCTGAATGAGTGTGCTTGTGGAACCAGAAAGAAAGAATCTCTCCAGGCTGAGAAAGTTGTGTCGATGGAGCTCAGACAAGGGATCTATTTATCTGTCACAGTCTGCAGACTGTCTGGAGGAATGAATCGTTGAGCCTATTGCCATTAAAGCGACAGATCACCCAAAAAAATCTCTCTGAAAGAAAGGAAATGAGTTGCTTCTTTCGTGTATGGCTTCGTTTCTGTAAAACGTGGCCAGTTACTGCAGCTCTTAAACCACCAATAGCAAAGGTGCACAACAATTCTGATGTTATTCGTCATATACACAATCGGACAGCGAAATGCATTAGACAAAAAAAAGAAAGAAAATGGAAATGGATAAAAAAGAATACAGAAAAATAAATAGTCTTGAACCTTATGTAAAAAAAGTATATATATATATATATACACACACACACTTTACATATAGTATTTTCTATAGTATTTTACGATTTTCACATTTCTTGTGTTTTCTGAAAACTTGTTCTGGTTTTACATTTGAAGTAAAGACATTAACATTTGTCGTTTTCTGATGTACTATACAATTTGTCCTTTTTTAACTTTACTGTTTTATGATTTGTTAGGCTTTTATTTTTGCTATTTTCGGCTATTTGTGCTCGTATTTTGTTTTCACTTTTAAAATTGTTTACAGATTGTTTTATGTAGTTTTAAAATATAATGTGTTTTGTGATTAATGTGATTTCACTTTTTTTCTCATTTGTTAATTGTTTTAAATTGTGTTTTCACATTATTTGTGTTTTGTGATTGTTTTAAATATTTGATTGAATTTTTAATATTTAATTTCAACCTGTGTGTTTTCGTAAGAGTTTTCAAATTATAATTGTTATCAGATTGTTATATTTTGTTTTAAAATCTGTTGTGTTTTGTGATTTACTATTTTGTTTTTACATTAGATGTGTTTTCTGATTTGTTATGTTTTTTTTCACTATTTAATTGTAAAACGTTTAATGTCCTTAACATTTCAATTTGTTTTGAGATTTTTTATTTTGTTATAAAATAAGTATAATTATTATTGTTGATTTGTTTTCATATTACCGTTCGCAATGTTGTTTTCTAACTTGAGTGTTTAATGCTAACCTTTGAAACAGTGTTCCCAGGAGAACTGGTGATCCATCAACTTTAATGGTACCATTGATGTTCTATGGGATATCTTTAGGAAACTTCCGTTTATTTCATTTTCTAAAAACTACTCAAAGAGTCGCTTTTCACAAGCAGTCTTGTGCGGGTCTACAGTTTTGTCCCTGGTGTCCTTAACCGGCTCATTCTTCTTGCTCTCAGTGGAGAAGTTTGAGTGGTGGACAGGTCTTTTCTGTAGAAGTAACAAGTTCAAACAAGTGATTTAATCCATGTAATGAGTTGAGAATTAGAGCTCTGTTAGAAACAGAACTCTTGCTGATCAAATACTTTTTTCATGGCATAAAATGAAAACGGAATTATTTTAAAATGAAACAATTTCACTTTCTCTGTGAATTTGATTAAATCACAAAGATTATGCATTCCTACAATGATGATTACAACGAGGGGAAACTTGTACAACTTGACAAAGTTATGCAATATTTAGAACTTGTAAATGTTTTCAGAAATTTTATTTTGCTCTTTTGTTTTTAGATTTGATTTCGCACTTCACACTCATCAAAGATATAACATCGACTCGGATCTATATATCTAGTGAAACATCACAATGCTCAATGTTAATCTTCTGATCTGCTCGGCCACCAGAGGGAGCTGAGCATCTCGAGCCAAGTTTCCTCAACAAGTGTTTGAAATAATTTGACTATCACTCACACCTCCCCCCGATCTGTTTCCGCAGCCAACAAAGAAGATGAATGAACCCCTCCTCGGCAGCACTTACCGTAGGTTGCATAACATACTGTTGGTGAGGCATCCAGGACGTACTCTGGACCTGTGGGTGGAAAGCAGAACTTCTTAATTTCACTCCTCACCCCTCCTCCATCCTGTAGTTCCCATTCCCACAGAACAGTGCAGGCAGCAGATAGTAATACAAGTGTGATAATTACACAGGGATCACAGCGATATTGCTTCCTAATTACAATGCTGCAGCAGCAGTTTCATCATCTCATGTGAGTTGGACATCTGAAATCTCAGCTTTCATCTCGCCACAAGAGCTCCCCTTACTAAAATTTACTGACTTTGGGAAAACAGTTACTATAATTATCTGAAACATACAAAGACTAAATCTGGTCAGATTCAGATTTACAGCAGGACTAAAAATGGGGTTGTGGGGGGTGGGGATGAGATTGAGTCATTGATATAATTGAATATAAATAGCTAATTGTAAATATATTTAAATTTACCACCAACATTTGGTAATTTGTCTTTTGGTTTGGACAAAAAAAAATCAAGCTAAAGACATCAAACTTTGCCAAGACATTCAAACTGGTGTGACTTGAGTTGCTATCTTGTCAGGTTGGTGGTACCACTGGGAATTCTGGGTAATCGCTCAGGATGCTGGGGAATTTTCGTCCAAACTTTGTAAAGATGAAAGTCTTGTAATAGTGTTAAACTGACCACATTTGTGAAGGTTATCCGTCTGTGCAAGAATATGCCAAGCAATGTGCAAAAGTATTTGAACCCGGGCTCTAGAATGGGTTAAAGATTTACCATAAAGTTACAACGTCTGTTGAAAACTAAAAAAAGACTGCATAAAAACATTATAAGGAAATGTTTGTTAAGTTAATCATTGTGAAACTTTATTATTTTATCAGTGATAGCTCCCTAGTAACCAAACTGTTTACCCTAGCAACCAAAATTTCTGATCTCATCTTTGGTGACATGGTCTATACAACTTATATTAACATACGGAACAGTATATTACTTCACTGATCCCTCCATAGCAACCAGACTGTTTACCATAGCAACCATTTTGGGAATTCAGGGACATGAGGGTTGGTTTATGTTACTCACAGCGATTTTGGAACATTATGTCACTGAGTCTCCCATAGAAACAACACTGTTAACCATAGCAACCAATTGACCAAACCTACATCTCTATTTTAAGACCATACCTAAAAATATTGGCAACATTAAAAAATACTTTAAAACAGCACTTTTTACAAGCCAACATCAAAGTGTGTGCGCAAAATTTAGCCAACTTGTTATTGTTTTTAATGAAACCAGTGATGAATGTAAAAGCTATAGAGATAGTTGATGTGGTTTGCAGAGTAAGTGGAGTTTGTAAGTTGTTTGCAATGGATTCTTCGACAATTCCACTACAAGCTACAGGAAGATGTTTGTAAGGTAAACCCTGTCTTGTGTGAGCTGGGATCGGCTGCCGTGAACCCAATGTAAACCCAATTAGGATTTGAACAAAAAAATAAAGCGCAGTGCCTCACTCAAAACACATAATTCCATGGTATCCAAGAGTATTTTTTTACACCACGAGAAGTAACCACTTGCTTTGAGAGAGGATCGATGTGTGTCTTTAGTTTGGTAAAAGTGCTTTTGAACAGTTGTAGATGTCTAAATTTATATGCACTGTCCTTTTATGTTATTCTAGGAAGAAAAGCCTTTGGGATTTGTTCATCCCTGTGATCTGCCTCGGGCATCTCTCTCTCTCTAAACACGCTAAGTCCACTAAGATGTGTAAGCGCACACCCTGCCTCTCTCCCCCAGTCTGTTAAAAGATTCATGCTCTCTAGCTCCTTGCTCTGTCCTTTCACTAGAGAGTAAAACAGTTGTCTCTCATTTTCCAAATTCTAGGAGAGGAATTAAGGTAGCAGCCCACCGATGTTCCATCCTCTGGGCTTTGAGTTTGTGCAGTCATGTAGAGGGCAGTTTTTAAATTAAAAAAATTAAAATGAATTATGTGGGGCACACCTCATAATGATCAAAAGATAGATTAGCTTAATTTGAGGATTTATTGCAAAAATATGGGGCTTCGGGCAGGACTCTGGTGTCACTGCGATCAGTTTAGGGGAAATTTATACATGCATGTTTTAAAGAATAGGAGTTTTGTCAAATATAGATCAATAATTTACACAGAAACCTGTTGTATACAATTTGATACATGGATTATTTGCAGAATTCTTGCAGATCAAAAAAGTTTTGTTAAAACATAAAATAAAAATTAGTTATTTTAAAAGTTAGAAACGTTCCTTTCTATAAATACTTGCTTCAATCTCAAAGTTGAGGTGTTCCTTCACTGATAAATACAATGAGGAAACTTAAAAAAATCAGCATTGTATTCAGATGTGTATGTTTGTGTGAGGGCAAAGTTCTGGTACATGAACTAAACGGCTGAGTTTTCTCTGCACTCAGCAATGTTTTGTTTCGTTTAGCTTAAACCCAATTAATTAAGAATGCGCATTGTCTCTGTTTGCTCTCTCCATATGACTGCAGAGATGAAGAGTGGTGCTAATAAGCCTTCGTAACCAAACACTGGGTTTGATTTGAAAAGATGCCTCCGTATAATACAGTCTACTCACAACATATGTGATAAAGGTTTAAACCTCATAGTGGTCTAAACAGTATTAAGAATGTTTCAAAACTAACACATTTATTCTTTATTCATTGAAGGAAACTGGACTTCCTTTAGAAATTCCACAGGCTTTGTGAAATTAAGAGTAAGTTCTTCCTAGATGGGTCCCACCCACCATTGGAAGGAATGGAGGTGGTACTAGGTAGTGCTTCCAGTGTTATTTTGATGCAATGCCAAGGTCGTCATATCGATTCCAAAGGAGAACAATAAACTGATTGATCTACTCCTTTTAATGTCATGCGAGTTACTTTGGATAAGGGTGTCTGCCAAATCCATTCATTGAAAAAATATGAAAGCGTTCATTGGAATACAGTGAATTTGGGGTTTGGTGAAAAGTCTCCTCAGGTCTTAGTGTGCTCTGAACACTTTGTACCTTAGATGCTCTTACCTGATATGTGGAGACAGGAGAGGCTGCGATGAATGGAGTGATTGACGTTTGAGCGATCATGCGGTTTGTGGAGATGCTGTAAGGTGAGGAGTAGAACCTGCAAGATACAGAGAAGGCATTAAATGCACGCTGTTAGATGTCTGTTTTCTAAAAGCCCAAAGCCTTTGCTTGTTTTTAATAATGTGTGGTATGTTGGGAAAGCGCCTGCTCTAATCACTCATCTCTAAAAACAACCCACATAGCAATTTTTATCTGGCTCAACTCTGACCACACAACTAGCTTTTGCATGGCACAAAAACCACAATGCATTGCAGCACACATATGTGGCAGGTTGATATCACATTCAACATTACACATGATGCACAGACCTTATCTTGTTTCGGATTAATACTGTACCACCTGAGCCAGATTTGGCCCATGTTTGGCCCACATACCATATACCAGTGCCAGATTCATTCATTCAATTAATAAAATTGGCAAAAATGCTCCTAATCTTGTCCAGACTGTTTGATAAAATAGATTAATATTATTAAAAATAGTCTGTATTTATCTTGCTTACTTATTGCAGTGGTTACCGAGAATTAAGTACCCATAAGGCACAGCTGAATACCTGGCGACCCAAGTACGTTCATACAAAAATAAAATTCTTGATATTGGCGAAAATATTTCTAATTTTTTCTAGGCTGTTTTATATGAATCAATGAGTTTTATAAGTAAAAAGAGCATGTATTTTTCCTGCTTGCTGACTGCAGGGGGAAGTAACCAAGGTGTAGCTGTATACCTGGCAACCCAAGTACCTTTATATAAAAATAAAAATATAATAGTGGCAAAAATATTTCAAATCTTTTCCAGTCTGTTTTATTTTATAGATCGATTTTATGAATAAACGCAGCGTGTATTTTTCCAGCTGGCTTACTGCAACGAGAAGAAACCATAAGATGTAGCTGCATACCTGGCAACCCAAGTATCATCTTACAAGTATCAGCTTGCAAAATTAATACCTGATTTTTTGACAGTCCAGACATGTAATAAAATGTTTTATTAGGAATATCAAATAATCGTAATACTATAATAACATTATTACTCCATTAAAACGATTTATTATAACTATTATCAATGAGTTTCACTCTCTTCTTGTGAGTGCTGGTATATTTCCTCTTGTTGCAAATAGTGAAAAACAAGTTCCACTTTCAAATTAATGCACAGGAATATCATTTTTGTTGTTTTTAGTTTACAGTACATTTAGTTTAGTTGAATTTCAAGTCCTTTCGCTATACTTCCCTGCTCTGCAGGAGGTTGAAATAACTCTCTAGTGCCAAAAAGTTATAGAGGTCAAAAGCGGTAATGCAGCTGATTACATGAACTACATATTAGTGACAAATTTAATTCTTCTTCGACTTTAAACCATATCAACAAACTGATACTGATACAGTTGTGAAAATAACCCATTGTTACAGTACGCTTCATTAATTATTCTCTTTTTCTCAAATAAACAGAAAATCACAACCAAACCTGTTCTGTTTGTGCATATGAGTACATACATGCGTGGGTTTTTATCTGCCTAGCCTTGTCAAAACAATTAATTTGTTGTATCCTCAGTGTTACCCAAGCAACAGCATTTTCCAATAGCTACAGTTCTCAGCCAGGACTTTATTTATCATTGTGTACCAACTACGGACATGTTTCATCTGCAAGCTCTGTTGCTAGGCTTTATTGATCGGCTTGTCTGGCCGCTGAGAAATGGAGCGTGAGGATAGAAACGCTGTCTGCCCCCGAGATCTCACACTCTCTTCTGTCACAGTCACACAAGACGAGCGGAGTGAGAGCACGTCCAGGAAGAACGAAACACAATCTTTAGATAGAGGTTAAAATGTGAAGCTTGACACATCGGTATATGTTAGTGTGCAATCTGTTTTTAGCCAAGCTTCCCTCTGCTTTTATTTATGTAAGCTATTAGTTTCAGCCCATTGACATCGCGATGGGACAAGCCATTAAACAATTAAGAGCCAACTCTTGATAAAAATGGACAAACTAACATAGTAGAAGTGATAGGAGCGAAATAAATAAACGTTATCTCTCCCTAAACTTTCTAGTCAGCTTTTTATTTACAGTTCAGTATTTGCTCTTCGTTTCTCATATATTTTTGTCATTGCTTATTTGGGTTCCTGACAGCCACTGCTGAGTCAGAGAGGTTTGAGCTGAGATTTCATTCTGCCTGTTTAAACTGAGAGCCGGATCAGAGACAGAGCCTTGGGCGCTCTGGCCACATGAGCGGACAGACGGAGAGGTTTGTTTCCTTATCTTTGCACCCAACTTTCCCATCCCTAGAAACAGAATCTGATGAAACCCTTACTCTCTGTAGCGCAATAATGCCTCAACATTCTGATTTTGTATGGTTGTATTTGTTTGTCAGTCACAAGGAATGCTCCAAAAAGTTTGGGATTGCTCATTTTTTTGACTATTAAAATCCCCATATGACAGACATCTTTTGTTCTTCAATAGGAAAATGGTCCCCAAGTAGTTGAAAGTGGGGGATTTTGTTGAAAGAAACAAATATTCTGCTACTACTGCCAGAAAAAGATTTAAGGGATGCAATGAAATTTCCACAAATAACTTCAGCTCAAATACAGGGCTCTCTGAAAAAAAATGCAGCTTGGCTGTTTCAGGGAGCACAAGAAAGAGGCATTACTACACAAATGCAATAAAGTAGCCTGCGTACAATACACCAAACAACTCAGAGAGGTCTGGAACAAAGTTATTTGGAGCAATGACACCAAAACTAAACTTTTTGGCCACCGCCATTAACGATACATTTGAAGAGGGGTCAACAAGAACAAAAAACCATCCCCACTGTAAAACATCCACAAGTTTAGGTGTGAAATTGTACCAATTTGTAAATTTTAAAAGCTATTGTTCAATGACCTTTATGAAATAGTCATATTGAATTTATTTGTGGAAAATCTTGCCTCTCAATGGACATAGCAAAGCATGCTACTACACAGCTGACAGGCCTATTTGACAACTGTTTAAATTGCTAATATACAATAAAGAGAGAGAAATGTCAATTCTATCATTACTTAAAGAAGTCAAGATCAGTCCTTCCAGAAAATTGCAGACATTCTGACTGTGCCCCCGAGTGCAGTTAGAAAAAACTGGCTCAAATGAGAAAAGCTCCAGGAAAGGAAGACGCAGAGTTTTGGTTGTTGAGAAAAACATATGAGAAGAGAAGAGTCACCAGCCTCAGGAGTCACAAGATAACAGCTGCTCATATTAGAGCTTGTGAGGAAAGCCGGTTTCTAGTAGCTGGCAGTTGAAGGTTTCTTTACATCGAAGGTTAGAAGCAAATCAGACAAAATTTTGGGGTCCACCCGCCATGGCTTTGTGGTTCCAACAGTGAAGCCTGATGCTGTGGAAGTTCTTTACTGGTGACATTTTAGGTATTTATTCAAGTCTCAGCATCCTGCAGCAACATGCCATCCAATTTTCTTTGTTTATTTGGTGCATCATTGTTTTCCAATAGGGAAATTACCTTAAAAATAACATTTGTAAGAGATATTTGAAATAGATATAAGAAGAAATGTGATCTAAACCCAATCAAGAAGGTTTGAGTGACTACCTCATGAATCTCAATGAGAGAATGTTGAGGATGTACAAAGCATCAATGAATATAGAATTTAGAATCTAAAATATAAAACAAGTCATGTCACACTTTGTTTACTACATAATTCTTCGGAAAATTTGCAATGTAAATAATCATGTATACTGAGAGAAAAAAAAAACTAAAGATTTTTATGTTTTTATGAAGACAATTTATGTTGTTGCATGCATGTAATTTTAAAAATGGACTCTTACCCATTCTGCATTGCAGTGGGGTCATAGGTCAGCGCCATGCCACTCTGCAACACAAGTCAGAAAGAACAACGAGTGAAAGCTTGTTCCTGTAAAACAAGTATCTATATAGTCAATAGAACAGGGTCATCTACTGTAATAGGGGCCGGCCAAGTGGTCTCTTTATATCTTTTAAAGTACATAGCCGAGGCTTGTGGCTGTGGATCTATTACCTTAGAGCACTGGGTTGTAATACCAGACGGCTTTAGGTTCGATATGGCACAAACTTATTTGGTATTTACAAGGCTGCAGAAAGCATAGCTCATGTTGACAGAGCTGGGCTAGCTAAGTGAATAAGGGGAAAGCTGGCCGTGCAGACCTGTATTGGACTAAAGCAGATAAACAATGCTCATATACTGTACTGCAGCTTTTCAGGTGCCAAGTTTTCCTCAGCAGGGGAGAAATCCCAGAGACTGGAGGGAAAACTATCGACCTCATCTGTGTGTGACTGGACACTCTATCTAGTTAATGTAGACCCCTGGAGTTGCTATTGAAATATGCCTTTATGAGAAAATGCCGCCAAATACATGGTGGTTGCCAGCTTCTCATAAATGGGGCTCACGGTCCGGGCGGTATCTGGGCATGCTTCCCTTAACCGCCGCCTCATGCCAGCAGCTGGGGCTGCACAGAAAATGCCAGTTGTTCACCCGCCGCCATTTTACCCATCAGCCAAACCAGACGGCGCGACTTGCTTGGCGGGAATAAACACAGGAGAGGAGAGATTAAAGGAGTTCAGAGAAAGACTGGGAACTTAAACATGACCAGATGACTCCATCAATCAAATCCCTTCTCTCTCTCTTTTACTTTACTGCTTTTGTACATCCCATGTTTTGAAACAAGAGGTTGGTATTCCATAACTATTCCCTTCTTTAGTGTTCTTATACGTAGAAAAAAGGAAAGGAATGTGATGGAACTTGTAACAGTTACTGTATAATACTGAATCTACATTAATCTTTTTTAATTATTTGTTGGATTTATTTGAAATTCAACAAAGTGTTGTCACATGATAAATTGAAGAACTGACATGACTTAAGATTTTCCACATACATTTAAATATTTAAACAATATTAAATTAACGAAAAGCAGACTACACAACCAAATAAATAAACACACAACTAAATAAACAAGCAAAGAAGCATATATATATATGAATTAATTAATTAATAGTGAAACTGTCATTTGTGTATATAATTTATAATCTAAGATTAGTAACAATCAAACAAAATGACTGACATTACTAACCCACCGACAAACAATAACCTGTTTGTAACAATAGGCATCCAAACAAACCATAAAACAAACATTTATGAATTCATTATTAATGGTGAACCTGTGCCAAACTACTTTTAAACTATTGCTAAATTGTCTAAGGGTTTAAAAACAAACTAACTAAAGGACTGTCTGTTCGACTGACCAATTAACCAACCAATCAAACAAATAACAAACCGGAAACTGAACAAACAGGGAGCCAACCAACTGAATAACCAACCAGTCAACCAAACAACCAGCCAACCAAGCAAACAGCCAACTAGTCAACCAGTCAACCAACCAAATTAACTTGAAACTCAACAAACAGGGAACCAACCGATCGACCAACCAACCAACAATTAACAACCTGAAACAGGGAACCAACTGACTGACCCACCCACCAACCAACCAACAATCTGAAAAAAAGTGAACAAACAAGGAAACAACCAAACCAACCAACCGGCCAACCAACTAGCCAACTAGTCAACCGACCAAATTAATAACTTGAAATTGAACAAACAGGGAACCAACTGACCGACCCACCCACCAACCAACCAACCAACCAAATTAACAACTTGAAACTGAACAAATAGGGAACCAACCAACCGACCAACCAATCAACTAACCAACAACCTGAAAAAAGTGAACAAACAGGGAAACAACCAACCAACCAACCAACCAAATTAACAACTTGAAACTGAACAAACAGGGAACCAACCAACCGACCAACCAATCAACTAACCAACCAGCTAACAACCTGAAAAAAGTGAACAAACAGGGAAACAACCAACTGACCAACCAACAATTAATTCTGAAACGACACCAACCTACTTTCATTACAACTAACTGACAGACCAAACAAGCATATAATAATGAAAGAAAAATTCTTTTTTCAATTATTATTTCGAACAGATCATTCTCGTGAAGGAAATTACATTTTTTGATTCAATTTTGTGTTCTAAACTTTTTCAGAGGAGATGGCAGACAGGAAGAAAGATGGATGGAGAGACTGACAGATGGTCTAATGGTTGAAAGGATAAATGGAAGGTATGGCAGGTGTTTCATCACAGACAGATGGAAGAACCCATTTGATCACTGATTTTTGACCCCTATATGTGGTAGGTCCTGAAGTTGACCAGCTCTCACCTCTCCTTCTCGAGGCCACGGTCTACCGTTCTGAGGATACTTGCTCTGACTCTGTCTCTTCTTCTGTCCCCCATCTGCAAACTTGCACAGCAGCGGGTCGGTCGGAGCTGTTGAGAAGAGGGAACAAGCAGAGAAGAATATAAAAGATCAGTCAGCTAGTCAGCAGGGCGTGAGAAGGAGGAGTGTATAGATATCTCCATAGGTCAACCGCAGTACGATTGATGGAAAGGTCATGACCTCAGTACAGAAAATGGAGTGTGTTTTCAACAGAGAGGGAAATGTTACACTGCGGGTATCACACCCACACTGAGTCCACAGAGCTGCGGAGGAATATCCAATGACCTTTTGAAGTTCAACATCCCTCGGCTGTCTTCCCTCCATTTCCTGCACGCCCCACCCCCCAAACTCCATTAAGTCTTCAACACTCAGACCATCAGCTTCACTTTTGGCACGGCTGTCCTCTCAAATCTTCTCCATCAAAACACTTCCCTGGCAGCTCTTCAAAGCAGTTTTGTTTGATATTTTCTGAATAATAAACGGCCCGGGTTAGACAGTAAATATCGGGCTGGTAATAACGTAAATGCTGATTAACTATAAAGATTCAAAACGTCTGTTTGTTTTTGGGAAGTGCTGCAGCGTGTATCTTGCCTGCTGTCTCACATGGGAAAAATTGTAAAGCAAAATGAGAAGGCTCCTCTGAGATCTCCAGGGGCCGGTTCATGCAATGTGTGAGCGGAAAGTTCAGAGAGTTCTCTTCTAAAAGAGCAAAGCAGGATAGCAGGCACTGAGGCAAAGCACTTCAATGTTCTTGCTCAGTCATGACAGCAGTATGGATTGCAGGGTGTGGAATACCTCTTTAACGTCAACAGCTGCACATAAAAAAAGCAGGAAATTTTGTTCTTGAGTGAACAAATTCCTCTATGCCACAGCTAAGCTAAACTTAATTTGGTTTCCTTGGCAACCAGCAAAACTCATTTAAAGCTGCACAAACATCTTAGAAGATGGAAATTGGCAGAGAGTGATGATGGATGCAGTAGGAGGAGTTTTTGCTTTCTGAAGTCCAGACAACTATTCTGAGAAATCCTGCCCTCTGGCAAAATGACTCTACAGTCACCTCTGAAAATATGTTAGTTTGGCAAAAAACGAGCATGTTCTCTTCCACACTATTCCTGCCACAACTGGAAGCTGCTCCACAACATGCTCCTAAGGATGCTTCAGGTGTAAATGGAGTACATATGTCGCAATTAAGCATAAAAAAAGAACTGACTATAGAATCCAAGAGAAGGTAAGAACCTGTCTTTCTTATGCCTTTCTCAATAAAATGGATTTAATGACTAGATATTTTTGAATGAGTTGAGAAAAAAAAGATAAAAGGAGACATGAGAAAACAAAAAAGGAGCAAAGGTGAGACATGAAGAGGAGGATGGGATGAGAATAAAGGAGAAATTACAAGGAAAAAGGGTTAAAGTGTGGAGATAAGAAAATGGATATGAGATAAAATGAGACAAGAAGAGTAGCGAAAAATTGGAGAGGAGGAAAGTGGAGAGGATGGTAGAAAGCCGAAGATGAAAAATGAGACAAGAGTAGAAGTGAAAAGTGGAGAAGAGACTAGAAAAGTAGAGAAGAGATAAAATGAGACAAGAGAAGGGGTGAGAAGAGAAATAGGATAGGAGAGGGCAAAAGTGTAGAGGAGATAAAATAAGACTACGGGAAGGAGATCAAATGAGATAGGATGAGAAGGAGAAACAGGAGAAATCAGATAACATGAGACAAGATGAGAGGAAAGGAGAAAAAGGAGAGGAGAGACAACAAGAAGGAAAGAGAAAAGTTCTCTGTTCCTATGATCGGTGTGTGTTCTTTGAGCTGATGTGCGGTGGGCCAAAAGTCTCTCTCCTCCACCTGCAAAAGAGGCAAAGTCCACACCTGCAGCGTTGTCATCACCCTCCCATTATATACCCTCACCCACACACTCACTGGCCTGTGCTGATAATGCCAGCACAACACAAGCAGAGCCATTGTGAAGGACAGAGAAAGAACGAGGCGGCAGATCACAGATTTAAATGTTGAAGCAGGCAGCACCCCGCTTGCCCCATCACGAAACACAATGGGTCTGTTCATGGTGTTTCGACGGAGACGTTGGGAAACGCCCTAAATTAAAGCTCCTCACAGTTTAGGTCAAGCTCTAAAACAACAACTAGCGCCATCATAAAACCGGCAGGCCAACCACGCTGCAGTTTTTGTGCTGCTTTTGGAGCATGGGGGAATATCCATGCTGATTTTATGAGCAGGCTCTGCTTAGCATTAGCTCGGTGTTGTTTTGCTAGTGAGGTTGGTCGGGAATCAAAGCGCTGAGTCTTTGAGGCTTTGTTAAGAATGGGTGATTCCTGCTTTGCATTTTCCCCAAGGAAATACTAATGGAAACCCTGCACCAGCACAAAGCTTACTTTCACATGTCAGTGTGAACTTCCAAAATAAGAGTAGTTTAACTCTTAACCAGATTTGGTAACTGGCCACTTCATTAGGTACACTGTTGTAGCACTGGGTTGGACCACTTATGTTAACGTTACCCAGAGACTTCTGTCCATATTTACATGAGAGCGTGAAGCAGTATTGGATTTTCCCATTCCACCACATCCCAAAGGTGCTCTATTGGACTGGAGATGACAATTTGAGTAACTCATTGTCCGTTAAAGAAACCAGTCTGAGATGAGTTACATGTTATCCTGCTGGGAGTAGCCATCAGAAGATGGGAACACTGTTGGATGGATGGAAATGGTCAGTACCAATACTCGGGTAGGCTGTGGTGTTGACAAGATTCTCAAATTGTACTAATTTGCCTAAAGTGAGCCAAACAAAAAATACCCCACAACATTACACCACCACCACCACCACCACCAATCTGAACCATTGATATAAGACAGGATGGGTCCAAGATTTCATGTTGTAGACACCAAATTCTGACCCTACCACCCGAATGTCGCAGCAGATTTTGAGGCTCATTATGCTAGGCAACGTTTTTACAATTTTTTATTGTCCAATTTTGGTGACCCTGTGCAAATTGTAGCCTCAGTTTCCTGTTCTTAGCTTATAGGAGTCGCAGCCTGTGTGGTCTTCCGCTGCTGTAGCCTATCCGCCTCAGGGATTGATTATGAGTTATCATTGCCAGTCTATCGTTCACTTAAATCCTTAAGATTATAACACTGTAACTAAACACCAGCCTCAGAAACAGCACATGTATGAGAAATCCTAATTGTTCATGGTATATAAACGTAAAAAGACATGATTTCGTTACAATGAGAAATGGCAACATTGTGCTTTTCAAGCTAGCAACTAGCTTCCAATCAATCTGACAAATTCTGGACCACATTAGTTCATTTCTTTTTGATAACCATGGCATCTAAACCCAAACAAATAATTATTGTGGACCCAGCTGTAGTATGTTGGCGGCATCTATGGTTGCTGAGCTAAATTTTGGCAAAGCTGTGCTAGACAGCTTTAAGCTACCCATCAACAAAAACAAACACAAGCACAGGAACACACAAGTTCTCTCCATCTGACACTTTATCACACTTAATGAGCTAAAACATGACGCGATCCCTTAAAGCACCACGGGGCAAACATCGCACTCTCAAACATCTGCAGCGCTGCACGCATTTAAATTTGCCAGTATTTGAATCAGTCTCCTTGGAACTTCACGCATCATTACAGTAAACGTCCCAGCATGATGACACATGATGTTTTAAACGAATCCTGAACTATTGCAAGGGAACAATCATAACTCACAGACTCATTTTTACACATTGAACAAACTGTAGGGTGCCATTTCAATATACTGGGAGATAAACAAAACAAAACTCTATCCCAAAGAGATATGCAATGGCAGACTGCTCGATTGCCGCTATTCTATTATATTAGATACATTACATTATTGCATTTGATACAGAGCAAATTGTCAATAAAGCAACTTGATAATATCTGATAGAAATCCAAAGAAGACAAGGGATTAAGCGGAAATTCTTCTCTTGGAAGCAAACATGACGACTACCAACTCACAATGTTTGGCGTTAATGTTTGGCCAATACAACAGCAAGGAAAGTTTAATGGCTAAAGTTAGCGTAAACACATTCAAAACTATTTTTAAAAATGTGCCCACTGTGATTATGGGTGCAATAAACTTTATCCCATTAATCAAAGATTTTTCTGAGCTGAGCTATAGACCTTCTAAATTGGTTGCTAGGGTAAACAATCTGGTTTCTAGGGAAGAATCAAATATGAAATTTAAAGCTACCCTTTCATTTTGAGTGATGCATACCAAGTCTCAGGTCTGAAGCTGAGATATAGATCTGCGGATTTGGTTGCTAGGGTAAAGGTTTTAGTTGCTATGGTGGAGTCAGTGATGCAATGTGATGCATCCCATGTGAAAATGAGTCAAATAAACCACCTGTCATGCCTCTATGAGTTTCCGAAGTCGCTAGGGTTTTCAATGTGCTTTCCCATTCATTCTCAATGACCATTATCAGTCAACGGTGACATTTGTTGACCCTCCAGGGTGAGTTTGAAATTCCTATGAGTTTCTCAGTTTGTGTTACAGCTTTGCAAAGTCAATGCAAACATTCCCAGAACTGCAGTATACAAAGATATAGCAACTCGAGTCAGAACACCTTGGAAAATTTGGTGATTGTAGCTTAAACGGGCTAGGAGAAGATAGTGTTAAAAATCTGTCTCACAGACAACAGTAGGTTCTTTACAACAATGAGAAGCAGCGTTGAGTGAAATAAGTATTTGACCCCCTTTCAGTTCTTTATATTGAACGTGTGCTTGATTGTGTGTCCGTTAGTGTTCTCATAACATTTACCCAAGCAGACGGCGCTAACCACATGTATTTTCAAGCTGTTTGTTAACTCTGGGTCAAAGCACTGCAGATATTTGGTCGGGAAGGAGGCCCGTCAATAAGACAGACATGTGTTTCTAATCCAAGGCTGGTCATCCAGCGTGCCAACTCCTGCTGGGCTCCCACAGACCTCCAGCCCTCTCTGCGGGCAGCAGGCATTCCTGCATCCACACCCTTTACACGAGTTTCTTACACGAGTTCCCAGGTTACTCGGTTTGTTCATACCGCTCATTCTTTCCACCCCTTTCCTGGTATAATTAAGTAATTCTGTAGAAAAGTCTGCAAATACCTGCAAAAACATTAACCTTAGAGTCAAGAAAACCAAGTTCTTACATTTTAAAGACTTCTCAATGCACGTTATATATTTCAGTGGGTCTCCTTGTCCACCAGCAGTGATAGGTGCCTCACCATACTGATGGATAGTTTGTGTTTCCATGTCGATGATGCTAACAACTTGTTCTCACATCTGTTAATGGTTTCCTTATTATCCTCAGCAAATATGTCCAGAGTTTCCATTTTTGGTTAAATTTGCCTTTGTTTGTGAGTGTAGTGTTCCTTGTTTCTAAGAATTTCCAGTGTTTTCTTGTATTTCCGCATCTCCTGTGTCTATATTACAACCAGCATAGACACAGTGGACATCAGTGGTCTTGTATAGCCACAAAAAGTAAAGACATGGCTTCAATGTCTCATCCAAAACATTACTTTACAGTGGTGTCATTGAAAACAAAACTTTATCCACTCTTTCCTTAAATAAGGATTCAATGATAATCAGTACCAATGAGGAGTTCTTTCATAACCTGAACATCTTTGTAGCCACCATTGGAGTTATTTTATTAACAGGATTCCACCCATGATTCCGGCTTCATCTCAGATGTTTTTCTCAAGAGACATGGGGTTGTCCTTGATCGGGCATTGCAAACAAAATCTTCCTAAGTCAAATAAATTCCCACTTATTCTATATTTGGAAGTAGCTGCATTAAAAGTTATATGTCACAGCCACTTCCAAATCCAAAATACATTTAAAAGGCTTTTGTTTGACTGGAAAACTGACTGAAACTGAAGGCCCTCAAATTCAATTATAGTTTTTTTTTTTTCTACAAAACACAATGGAAGCTAGTGTTTACCAACACGAAGAGCTATGTTTTTGCACTGGAACGGTGTGCCCTGAGTGGGTAGGAGGAGCGAGTGACCCTGACAAAGCTGGTGTCTACACGTCGCCCACACTTTAATAGCAGCTAGCTCACAGATTGTCATGCCGCCAGCTTTTCTCAGTGGCTTTCAGGTCCAGGAACAGCGCTGTGCTTTGGTTTCACATTCAGAGGCTTCAGTGCAATACAGTACATACAGAAAGGAAAACAGACTGCAGTCGAGCGCTGCTGTGAGGTGAGCCCACACACACTGGGTGAGAAACCATGTGGAATACTCTGAAAACAACCCTAGGATTATATGTTTGCATGTGAGGAGCCCAGTCTTTCTAAGGCTTTTTCTGGAGCTCTACACACAAAGGGCACTGGCACTACTTCCAAAATGTCATTTTAATCATCCCTGACTCATTTACTGCATAAGCTTGCAGGAAGCAGTGCATTTTCTTTATGAATACCATATGTATACTGTGTCTTCAATGGTTCAGTTGATAGATAGACAGTTATTTAGACCTCAGGACATCACATAGACTTTCGAAACCATGGCTTCTCACATGATAAATTATGATAGATTACAATTCACAAGGCGAGACTGGGAGCACGAAGGGTTAATGGTAATTATTGTGAGGGATTTTATGACGTTTGCTGGATTTAATAGAATTGCATTTTGATCATTTTAGTGAGGGATTTGACAAACTAATCAGCCACATTTCTGTTAGACATCTGGAAAAGATAGATTGTTAATTCAGGGATCTACACTGCATGGTGCAAAAACATACTAGTTTTTTATGTAGATTATTTTCTTAACTTTATGTTGACACTGCAGTAAATTTGATGATTAGGTTGCCATTAATTGTTTTGATTTTTTGAGACCGTGACAAAGCTGCGTTCTATTAATTTTCCTTTTCGGAAAGTCACAATAACACTTTATGAGTAACCTCAAGGCAAAGAGACATGCCAATTTTTGTAAAGATATGTTACAGCATTTGGATAAATTCCAAAATGGCAGACATCCAAAATGGGTGAGGAAGCTGTGGTTGTTATTACTCATATACTGAATGATTCATAAACTTTGAGATTAAAAAAAATTTGTTGGAATTGTTGGAAATGCGAAGAAGTAAAATAACAATAAAATAAACTAGAATTATTAAGTACTCATTGGACATAAATCACTACAAAATGCCTGTATTTGTCAGCATTTTCTTAGTTAAAATACATTACGATTTTATTCATTCTTCATAATCACGGAGCTACAGATAAATATAAAAAATGAACAGAAAGAAACGACACAAGGCTTGCAAAAGTGATGGCCAGATCGTAGATCAGTGCTGGGAGAGCAGTTTACTCTGCGCTCTGGTTTGTTTGTTTGGGCTAAAGTGGGTAAATATCACCAGCCTGTTTGACATCTCCCCTTGGTGCATAGAGAACAGGGGGAAAGAGACAATTCAGGATGAGAGAAAGAGAGAGAGAGAGAGACGGGCACTGAGTAGAATACAAACATTGCATAATCAGTTTAGCCTCTCCACTTCCTGCCTTTTAATGGGTCTGTCTGACTTTGGTATGAGAGGGCTGAAGCAGGGAGGGAGGGGGGTATTGAGAGACAGACTATTGTCTTCATCCTCCAATAAAACATTGCAGAATGCTGGGTCAGGAGCCAGATCACCGCACGCTCGTTTAAAGGTTGAAGTTCATGTTTCATTTAGAAGGAATGTACTGGCTGCACAAAAACAGAAAATAACATTAAGCCGTCTCGCTGCGAGCCACATTTACTAAATATTTGTGTAATAGTTCCGCAAAGACAATGTGCTCCATGCCCACACAACCTGAGCTAGTATATGGTGCAGTGATTGAAATGCCACTGGATATAAAAGGCAACATCTTTGAGGCAACATCCGATGCCCTTTTTCATAAGTTAAGATTATTATTTGGTGTATTAAGGAAAAGTCTGTTACAAACCAAGGCTACATTTCTCAGTGATATCATACCAATTTCACACAACAAAGTGAGGTTATGAATAACATCTGTACACTGTGTCCTCATTGGTTCAGATGATAGATAGCATCACACTTGTTTAGACCTGAGGACATCACACTAACTTTTAAAGCCATGGCTGCTCACAAGACGTCAGCTCGGCTTCGTAGGGCGTAAAACATTTGTTGGGATTAGTGGAAAACTACTCTTTGCCTTTTGATATCTGTAGAAGAAAAATGAAAAACCAAGCAGAAAGCAGTGATTTCTGGAGACAAGAGCAGAAGTTACCTTTGGAGACGTGTGTGTGTGTGTGTGTGCGTGTGTGTGTGTGTGTGTGTGTGTCCAGGACCAAGAGACAAGGAACTAATTTTGAGACAGCTTTAACTTTATGCAAAAGAGAAGAGATTTTGCAAGCTGCATACAAAAAAAAGAAAGTCTTCATTGATTTCCTACAGAACTTTATTGCCCCCAACACACACACACACAAGCTGAGCACAGGAAAATCCACTAGCGACTGATCCACCAAAAAAAATCCAGTAGCGACTGAGATAAAAAGTGAAAACGTTGCTTTTGGTGGCAGTCGGTTTCCAAAGTCAACAAAAGCAAAACGTTTTTTTGCATCAAGCTCCAAAACGTTAATACTGATGTCGATGTATGTTCCTAAGAGACAACACAATTATTGTGTCAGTTACATTTATCTAAACAACCCCTATCACACAGTTTAGACAACACCCATAACTTTAATTTTAAGATTATTTTTTGAGCTATTTTTTCATTTATTTGGAACTGACAGGACTGTGCATCAGCAGTTGCTACACTATTTTTAAGAAAACAAAAGTTTTAACTCTGTATTAACATGAACTGTGTTGCTCCTGGATGTTGTCTTTGTACTTTTTTTACGTAGCTGTAAGATAAAGCTTTTCCTTTTGCGGTCAAACTTTTCAGCCATCCATGGTATCCAATCAATTCCCTTAGATTTTAAGGCACCCACAGTTATAATTGTATTTGATTCATTCGCACCAAAAATGAATAAAAAAAACTTTAATTTCTTTTTAATGAATTCTTGCATGTAAAAAATAAAGAAAAATAAACGCCCATGGAAAATACTGGACCACTTTGACCATATTTTCAAGTTTTCACTAAATATTCATTTGTCAGCAATGGAGTGGAGCTTAGTGATGGGTCAATAGAGATTGTTAATATCACCCACTTTTGGTTAAAAAAAAAAAGTTTTGTAAAAAACTAGTGTGGTAGATATGGTAGAAAGAATTTTAAAAATGTTCTTGTATGTCACTATTTTATAAATATGCTTATTTTTCTTTCTAAAAAAATTGTATTGCCTTAAATAAAATAAAAAAATGTACATACATAATAATTCAACATATTTAAAAGAGTTAACCAGCTCCGGAGGTCAGTTCTGATGCTATAGAAGGGGGAGCAGCATTCGCAGGTTTTTCACTCTTGCCCGTTCTCACATTTTGATTCTTCACCAATAAAAGCAAAAACCCACCATAAAAAAAAACGTAATTTAATTCAGTTTATGGAGTTTATTTCAACAAGAAGAATTCGCTGTGTACGACTAGTCTCTCCAGCTTTTTGTTGAACGCATCTCATGTGCTTGTAAATAATTCTTCAAACATCTCAGGGGGTTTTAGATTTCAGAAGCTCAGTAAAATGAGCCCCGTAATAGATTTATTCACAAAAGTCAGCACTATTGACTGCCGCAATTAACCACCGGCACTCGTGGAAAGCAGGTGGTAGATATAACTTGTTTAAAAAGATGCGGACGTTGCAGTAATTTATCATATGATACATACAGAGAGCGCATGCAAATACCCAAGCTCAGTGGCGGTGAACTCCCCATGCGTCTTGTTTAAAAAAAGAAGAGATTTTTCCCTCATTCAAGGTAATTGAAAATCATTTGCTTGCATTTCATTCCTGTGTGTGGCGTGTGTGGGGGTATGAAATCAAATCTGTCTGATCTGGATATGCATGAGTCATCCCAGCAGCCCTAATGAACGCTTGATAAAGAAGAAGCAGAAAAAAACACATGCTGAATTGCTTCCTAATGGGCTCCGGGCTGAAATCACTTGCCCGGCTTTAGTGTGACTGCTGTCCTCTCTGGGGTCAGACGCAGACAGAGCTATTAGCGAAGGCCCAGATCAGATAGATTTCACTCAAAGATCGTTCCTCCCTCTCATTAGAATGCTCTCTTGTCTAAATGTGATTATCTCCGCCTGGTTTTGTTTGTGTCAGAACTGCGCTAAATCAATCACAACACCATCGAGGATGAAGAAAGCATGAATAAATCAAAATATAATGCAGTTTTGGGAATTCTTCAGATAGCTCTGGAGCGAACGCACTGTTTGAAGACCTGCTGGGCACGTCAGCTTCTCTGACTAATCTGATTAGCTTTAGCTTGATTGATTTTTGGAACTGACCATAGGATTTAATCCGACACTAGAACAGGGTTGAAGCTGATACTTGATTCTTCATTCAAACTATTTAAGCTAATATCACTTTAATGTATATCCCCAGTGGTGTAAAATACTCAACTTACTCTAACTGAGTAGGTTTTCTCAGAAACTGTTTACGTGTACTTTCTAGTTCTGTACTTGTACTTTTACTGCACCACTTTTCCTTCAACCTGCGTTAACTACTTTATATTTTTTTTATGTATCAAATAGCGTATGAAGAAATAAACTAATCCAATACAATCACATCAATACAATCAGTAGAAATAGAACTTATTTTGCAAGAAAAGCTTGTTTATTTTATTTTATCATTTCATTTCCAGCAGTTATTTTCTCCCCTGCTTTCATTTTCGGTCGATCTACTGCTTTGCGTTCTCTATTTCATTTTCTTTCATTCTTTCTATTTCACTTTTGCTCCTCTTTCTCAGTATTTTTCTTTCTCTCTCTCTCTTTCTTTACTTTCTCAATTTTCTCTCACTCTTCCTGTCTCTCTCACTTTTTCACTTTTCAATATATCCGTCTCTCTTCTGGTTTACTCTTTCTCTCCCTCCTTTCTTTTTTATCTCCTCTCTTTTAGTAATTCTTTTCACTCTTCATCTTTCACTCTCTACCTTTTCCATCTCTCTCTCTCTCTTTCTTCTCTTTCTCTCTCTAGTTACCTCTTCTCTTTTTCTATCTTGCTAAAAAACACCCTTAAGAAAATGGCTATGACGTGATACTCACTACCCGTGAGTAGTTTTAGAAGAGCTACTTTGAGCCAGTCATATTTAGAACAGATAATTGTGCTCTACTTTCTTTCCTTTTTAGTAAGTAATGGTTCTTTTACTTGTGTATGATATTTCAGAACTCTTTACACCACTGTATATACCTAGGGAGGCTGTTGCGCTTGGGTAAGACAACTAAGAACGTAGCTCAAAATAGTACTTTGATATATAAACTCATTAGAGATTGGTAGTAACTAACTACATTTGCAAGTTAAACCAAAATTAGCAAAATTCAACACTGTTATTTGTGTCTGTCATGCAACTGTGGTTGTACTCTGACATAATTCTCCAAATTAAGTTTTGAAATGCACCTCATTTGAGAAATGGATGTATTTTCACGTGTATTTTATTATGCATTTCTACATCAATTATTCAAGGTAGTGCTTAGAGGGTCAAATTCACCCTGGCCCTCTTCATCAGGAAAAAAACCTGCTATTCAGTCTTTGAATAAATTACAGCTGAAAGAGAGCAAAGCATCAATAACAGAATGCTCCCCTCTCATTGTGATCAATAAAGCTGTCAGCGCAAGTTTATACAGATTCATGTGATTGTTGAGCCCTGGAGCTTAATATCAATCTTAATCCTAATAAATCATTTGATTATATTAGCATAATTATACACTATGTAAAAGCATGACCCTTTTTATTGCTATGTTTAGTTACTGAATTGATCTAAACACAAACTACCCTGATGAGACGAAAATAGCATTTCTAACCACGTTTATATGGGCGTCGTGTTTGCATCTTTACAAGCTTGTAAAATCCATCCATCTGACTCACTGTTCAAGGCTCAGCTCAGAGAACATGGGCTTTTCACACCGTCACGCTCTCTAAAGTCTGGAGCTGAATCCAAACAGCACTCTTACCCAACGGCTCTACACCGAGGCCACTCACCCGGGTGTCTGCAGGGGAAAGAACAGGCTTACGCTTAGCCAAAGGTTACAGGAAAACAACAGGAATGAGAGAGTGAGAAGAAGCTGAGAAAGAACTGGAAGTAGATTTGGGGTTTACAAAATGATGTGCACAAATGGGTGAATAGTTTATGGCTTTAAGGCTGGAAGTATATATTTACAGTCAGAATATGTCTCTTTATTAGGTACACTTTGCTAGTTCCGGATTGGACCCCCTTTTGCCTTCAGAACTGCCTTAATCCTTTATGGCATAGATTCAACAAGGTACTGAAAACATTCCACAGAGAGATTGGTTCATAATGACATGATGGCATCATGCAGTTGCTGCACATCCATGATGTGAATCTGTCAACATCCAAAAGGTGCTCAGTCGATCGGATCATTTGTGCTTTGAGACATGTGAGCATCAGAAAGTGGGTACTCTGTGGTCAGCAACATTGAGCCAATGCTCAGTTGGTACTAATGAGTACCACAGTCATGGTGATGTATTCACAGGAGCCACCCCACAACACCCCGCTGTCTAATTTGAAAATGACCACTCTTCATCCAGCATGACACGAAGCACTCAGCACTCATATCGCTTCTCTTTGGATTGGAGAAAGCTTTCATATCCTACAAACTTTTAATACCGTGCATTTTCCTTAACTGTAATAATACCTTTTTGTGTTTAAACCCTCATAGTATTCAGGATACAAGCATATATGTGGAACCATTTTAATGGCATTAGCAGCACTACTTCTACCCTATCATTCAAGTGGGGAGCAGGACCATAATCATTTTCAGTTTTTGGAAGGTATTGTATCTACTGGTGGTTGAGAGGCAACTGGAGGATCATCGCTAGGAGTCCCATTCTCATCTGAGGAGGTAGCATCATAATAAGGGTACTCCTCAAGATTCTCAGACACATTCTCTTTTTATAGATTATTATTATTTAACTTTTTTTTACGACATTTTTCTCACTCTTAACCCTCTAGGCCAGGCCACTGCAGTGTCTAGAGTCACCACTACACAGTAATCAAGGAGAAGGTGGAAACTGAGTGAAGGTACAGAGAGAATGTGAGAGAACGCTATGCCCCAGTTGCCATTATGTTCTCCAAAATAAACAGCTTAATTAGCACATACTCAGCTACTTGTCTGAGGAACAACAATCCAAGGAATCTGTCTTTATCTGTCATTAAACTTCCGAAGGCCCCCAAATTCTTACATGTGTCCACTCCAGCATCAACTCACCACTGGAACACACTTTCACAAATCGAAAGAAAACAGATCCCAGAACAGACCAAAATGATAAAAAAAAATGAATTAAAATACAATTCACATGGATTAAAAATCATCAACAGATTTGAATGAAAACATAAAAAGAGAATTAATTTAAAATGATTTTAAACCATGAATCGGATTCCAACCTCGACATTTACACCATTCAACAGGAATCTTTTGCTCAGAGAGAGTATATCGCTCGATGGCAGCTTGATTGGCCAGTCCCGCAGGCATTAGTGAGTTAAGTGGAACTAAATTTGATGGGTCAACCCAATGCCGCATTCACAAAAACCCAGCCTCACACACACTGACGTGCCCTATAATTTAGCCGCCCCTTCCATTAGCAAAGACAGTGGGGTACTCTCTCTCACACACTGCCTCTGTATCAGTGGGTCTGTAAGCACTTCACTACAGTTACTCTCAGAAAAACACAAGCGCAGCAGTTTAACAAGTCACTTTACTGCTCACCCTGTGGGAAAACATCAGCACACCAACCTGTCTCACACGCACCTCCTTCCCAAATACGAATAGAAACAAAAATATGAATACAAAACTATTAGCCTAACCCTCGACATAAAAGCAAACATGAAATGAACCAAATTAAGATAAAACAAATGAATTCAACAACACAAAAAACAATTTTATGGATGTTAAACCTGTCAGGGTTCCTTTTTTATTCCGAGGCTTTAATGTACAACATACAGAGGAAAAAGAAATCTGAAGCACTTAATTAATTTTAAATCAGCTAGAACCTCACTTCATACGAATAAGAGGCCTTTGTTAACCACCAGAAGTCCCCTAGAAGGCCTTTTTGAGGATTTTTTTTACTAATTTATTAAAATTTGCTTTAATAAATGACCTTTAACAAGGTTTTTTTTGCGCCAATCCTTGATATTATTTTTTTAACAGCAGCTTCTATTTAATAATCCCATAACAAAACTGAAATTAAACAAATACTATTCCATGTATTAAATTGTCATTTTAAATATGTAAATCTCAAAATTTGATCTTTGATAACAAAACTTTTGATCCTTAAAAAAAAAAGTGTTGAGAGAAAATAACCCCCCCCCCCAAAAAAAATACTGGCGAACAAGCCAGATCACAGGTATTGTACATCCAAGGGCTATCCCTTCTTTTATCCACTAGATGGCACTGATTGGACCGATTTGGGGCCTGTAAAATGAAACTGAAAGACTTGTGCATCATAACTCTTGTGATGTTTGTTTAAAACATAAATATAAAAGCTAATATCCTTTTTGAAACCTTCACATTATATTTGAAATTAAAAAAATGGAAGTGTAAAAAGTGTTGTGGGAAAACTGCCCGGCCCCATCTGTGATGACATTTAACCCCACCTTCTCCAGTTTGATTAGAAGGAAAGGGTTGCTGGAAGGACTCCTATGAAAAAAGAGCTCATTTGTGATGGAGGATTTCCCAGTGTTAGCCCCTCATCAACATTCTGAAGCCCAGTATCAGCTTGTTGCCCGTGAGTGGGTGTATTTATGAGAAAGTGTGTCCTAGCCTCATGGCCCCGTTGTGGCCTGTTAGAAAAGCCTGAGTAAGCTGGATCAGGACTACACAGGCAAGAGCAAACATACACCTGCAGCAGACGGAAACTAGCTTCAACGAATGATGATAGATGCTGGTCTTTATATTTCAAAGAGTTGGTTCTATGAATAGATGAAAGTTGGAATCTAGAGATTTTGGTTTATGCTTATAACATCAAATCTTTTTTTAAAGATTGTATGAGCTGACTGCTGAATGACATTGGGGATGATGCTTTTGTGAGTTTCTGTCTTCTATTGAACATGCATTTTTAAACGAGTTGCATATGGCTTCTGTCAACGCTCAAGCATCCCTTCTGGGACACCTTCCAGGCATGACCAAAAACACGTATGGTAGTTGAGAATATTGGAAAATCAAAAAAAATTATGGTAGCTTTAGATAAAAAAACTGTGTTTGCAACAGTTTGAGCACAGATAAGTAAAAAATAGGTTAAAAAAAGGTCAAACAAGGAATGCTCCAGAGGAACCCCGAACAGGAAGCTAATGGGCATAAATGTTTAGTTATGGTTAGCTAGAAGCTAGTGATAGGTTGATATTAGAAACTATTTGACTGTTTCCACAGCAGCATGACTTGGTTTTAAAGGAGGACAAAAGGGGAGCAGTGTTACAGATGCGACAGAGAGATCGGAGACAACAGATATAACGTTTATTTTACCCTATGAATAACTGATTTTTTGCTACATTTTAATATATATTTTTTTTCTGGACAAAAAGAAAGAAAGCTCAAGTCAATCTACATTTTAAAGGGTTTAATTTTCACCACACATGCTTGTTGACTATATATCCAGAGGAGAGAGGACGAAGCATCCACTTAAAGGAAAGCCAGGCATCCTTGTCTATGACTTGGTACCAGATGGAGAAGATGCATCTTCTAGGTTGGGCAGTTTGCAAAATGTTAAAGATCTTAAAATAATCTCAGAAATGATTGGAAACGCTTTCCTCAACCTGAGTTTTGTATAATTGTTATCTTTTGCAGCAGTTGTAATTTTCATCTAGTCTCTCAGATCAGACGAAATGGACATGGTGTTGCTCTGCAATGATGCTTTAGGAAAGGCACTAGTGAGAGAAGAAAATCTGCAGGGATCTAATTGTTTTTGCAATATTGTCATAAAGTTCGAAAGCATGTTCTGTAGACCTCTGAGGTTGAGTCAGCGGTATGTCTCAGGCACATTTATCATTGTTTATTCTATAGAAAAAAAAAGCACATTTTTGCAGAAACTTTGACAATTCACCATTATGACTCCACACCCCAACCACCACTCTCTCTCTTTCTCTCTCTCTTTCTAGGAACCTTTATCTAATCTTAAAAAGTTACTTAAAATTGTTTACCTGTTATGCTAGGATATATTCTCTGCTCATGACCCAGCGTTTGGGTTATTCTGAAGTTTTTTCCTGCAAACAATGTAGTTTGTGTCTTTTCGTTTGGACTGGGTGGCATAAGCACAGCTGGTAGCTTAAAACGAGACTCCTCTCAGCTATGAAACAACACCCGCATCAGGATTGAAATAGCCAAATATACTTTGCCTTTAGGTGTTCATTCAAGTTTGATTATATTTGTGTTGTTTAAAAGTCTTTATAAAAGAAAAACTGCATCGAAACACTGCTTTTAATTTTTATAAACTGAGTTTAAATGAATTTTATTTTTGCGTTCAGCTGCCAAATTCTCTAGGTCTATTTTAATCTGTATGTAAAGCTCTTTAAATTGCATATGTGTTAAAATGTGCTAAATAAATAAACTCGCCTAGACGGTAAAGGAAGACTGGTCTGTGGAGCTTAGTTCTGAGCCCCTGGATCATGTTGTCACTGCTCCACTCCTTTGATAACTGAGTAAAGTATTCATACCTTTGGAGTGATGTGCTTAAGTAAGGTGATATTATTGATTATGCATTATATATTATATTTTTTATTGTATTTTTTTATGTGTGTGTCACAATTGTTGAGTCTTGGAGCCAGTAACTGCCTTTTTTAAGATAAGAAAGCTTTGGAGACTTGGGGATAGAGCTTAGGGGTAGAAGTGTAACTCTAGTCTGGACTTTATAAAAACACTATTATTTAGGTACTAATGCAGCAGTTTTTAAAAAGTATTTACATACAAGTAAGTATAAGTGAGTAGCATTTAGGATAGTTTTAGATGGTAAAAGAAGAGCGTGCTGTGGGTCTTAGTTCTGAGCCTCTGAATCAGGTTGTCAATTCTCTGCTCCAGCAATTGTTTGATCAATGAGTAAAGTATTTATTTCACATAGTAAATCCTAAGCCTAAGTTGTGCTCAGATTTCTGAGGACTGCCAGATTGTAATTGGGAGTGTTTTGTATTGAATGGTCCTCTTTGGGAGGTTCAGTGGCTGTGGTCGCGGGGATATAGCAGTTATTTTAGAAATTAACCACGTATATTGTCCAAAATCTACCCAACACCTACCAATTTGGATTATTTTTATCCCAGATTTTTTTTTTTGTTGAGTGGTTGATGTCTTAATAAAACTAAAGCTCAGAGCGAGTATCTTCAGTCTGCTGCAGGAATCAAACGGAAGCACTTGTACAAACCACAGTTATTTCACATGCCTACATCATCCACTTATGTGAAAGTAAGCACAGAGAGGAACAGAATGGAATAAGAAGGATGGAGGGAGAGAAAAATCAATGAGGCGCTATTTTTGAGCTTGAAACCTGGATATCAATATGTGCATGGCTCCTTTTCAAGGCTGAATGCATTATCAGAAGGCTGAAAATCGGAGCAATATTCCGGAGTTTATAGTGCATGTAGGCTATTACCACAAGCAAATTCTTTCATTTCTCAGCTTTTTCCTTTATTCGAAATATCTTAACAAGTAGTGAAGTTAACATTGAATAAAATGTTTTTCTTATGTCATATGTGGGTTTTCTTCTATGCTTCTTTTTAGGATGTTCATATGGCTCATAATGTTACAATGCAGTGTGAAAAATCCTGCATGACCAACATAACTGCAACATGAGAAATCTAATGCATTTATTGGTAACCGCAGTACCGTGTAGCTCCCTGTGTGAAGTGGAATTGCTGGTGTGGGTTTTTTGCCTAAAACAAGTGACTTAGATTAATAAACTACCCAAAACTTGTAACTGATTGACAAAACACAGTCATTATTGGACCCTAAATTGTAATTTAAAATACATTATGGCTTCACCTTTATTTTTTACTCCATCCCCAAAAACATGTTCATATTAGAACTAATCCACACTAGGCTCATCTTTCGGCAAAGCTATTTTGAAGCCACTAGAATTACAGTGAAATCTGTTCTGGAATCTTACCATAGCACAAAATGTTTTGGTACAGGTCTCCATTGACCGTCCTCGACTGTCCATGATACTGAATGATCGCTTTCCACTAGTTCAATTAAACACAGAACTATCTTGAGAAAGCTTTTAAGATATTTAGGAAAGCAAAATGTTTAAAGGTGCCATGTTGAACCATTTTAAAGCATTTAAAATAAATATTTCATTATATACTAGCACTGCTTCCTAGCAACTTACCACTAACTTTCTAAATACACTATTAATCGTAAAAACTGCTGATAAATTCATACTTTTATTAGTTCTTGGAAAAACACATTTTATCGACATTGTTCTTCAGGTGGATCTGCTGCTTTCAAACCTGCAGGTCAGAAAGCGCATCCGATTTGCATAGAGATGAGCTGTGCTAGCGATTAATCTGATTGGTCAGTGGGAGGTCCTAGAACTATGGGTGGTGCTATGATTTTTAGCTCACATTATCCGTAATACAGGATTCCACAAACATGCAAATTCTGAATTCAGTTTTTGATGAGGGAGCAACACTAAAAGATGAGAAAGGCCAAGTATACATAATGTGGCCCCTTTAAGAGGCATATGCTATGAAAAAAATGAAAGAATTTTTCAAATACTACAATAATGCATACTAAACTAAAATCAACATTAAAATACAAGAATTGAATGCTCAAAAAAGTGTTACTAACAAATTCTAAAGAACGGACCTAGCATTTAAAACTCTTGCTTGTTGTGGTCGCAGCCGGTTTGGAAGCACTGTGATTTACATGGAAGACATCTTTACTGCTTGTCGCTGGCTCTTGTCGGACCAGGTTAAGACACAGAGAAAAAGGTACAGATGAAAGAGTTTGCCAGGAGTCTGTTAGGACTCAGAGGACAGAGAGAGTGAGAGACATTCAGGGGAGAGAGAGAGCGATATAGATGAAGTCATCCATCATCCTTCTGTCTTTTGGTCTGACACCGAGCCGCACGCTACACCCCACAAATCACACAGCAACTGCCAGAGTAGCTTCTCCATTGCCTCTCTTCCTATTCTCTCTCTCTGGCTTCTCAGCTGCTTTTTAAACCCCCTCCACCCCACACCAAACCCTCTGCCTACGCCTCATTCAAAGACGAAACCCACAGAGCATCCAACAGGAATCCCATATCCTGTGGAATATAAGCTATAATCTTTTTTCACTCCAAGGGAAACACTGAGCACATTACTGAGGAAAATACCCTGAGCTTAGCAAAACTACACCATTAGACAGCGTTCCGTGCACATTATCTGTGTGCGGTTGTTTTATAATTACTGCTTTAATTGAGACACTAAATCTGAGCCAACAGCCTCAATAAATGTCTTTGAGTTTTCTTACTTTAAAGGAATATCTTTTCTGTTGATTGCATTTCCACGGAATGTAATTTTCATCTTCTTTTTAAAAATGATTTTAGAACATTTTTCACTTTTAGCAACACCAACAAAACGTCTTTAGGATAGATGTGGGATTCCTTTTTGAACTGAATTGCTTCATTTATTAATAGGGGTTAGGGTTAGCGTCACGATATGATGCATACCTCAATATTATGTCCACGATAATAATTTTTTTCTGATTAATGAACTAGTGCTGCGCTCGACATGCAAACAGATGGTGGCAACTCTCTCAGATTGTGTCTCTGGTAGTCCACACTGCGTGATTGTCACTTGTGTGCATGAGCACGAGTTTGCCTGTAATTATTGAGAAGGTGGTAAGAACTCAGCATAATGCCAGCTTCCAGGTCTGTGTGTTAGCTCTGCATGGAGTTGTACTGGAGGTTGGAGGAATCAAATCTTTTGATTTTCCAGAAAAGGTATGAAGGATTAAAAAAACATGCACAAAAAGGTTGTACGTAAAACTTCACATATGTATTCAACGAGTAACAACCATATAACATTTGAGATTTTGCATAATATGTCACATTTAATCCTTTGAAATTATTATATTGTTGTTTGACCTTAATAAATCAATACATCAACAAAGAGATGGATCAATATTGGGGTATAAAGCGATACGCAGTGGTGTAAAGTGTGCTGAAATATCATACTCAAGTAAAAGTACCATTTCTTACCAAAACAAGTAGTGATTATTACACTGGTAAATTATTTCACCTAATATTCTTCAAATTAAATATGTAGATCACATCAGAGCCATTTTTCCAAAGGGTGTTTCTAAGCAAGATCGAGGAGAGGTAAAGAGAGAGAAAGAGAATAGAGAAAGCAAGCTGAATGGAAAAAAGAGAGAAAGAGAGAGTGAATCAGACGAGAGACAGAAAGAGTGAGAATGAGCTAAAGAGAGCAAAAGTAAAGAAAGAGAGGGAGATAAAAAGAAAAATACAGACCAAAGAGAGAAATATAGAGTGAAAGAGAAAAAGAGAGGGACAAAACAGTAGAAAGACAGAAAAAAGAGATTGTATTTGATGTGATCGTATTGGATTGGTTACAATCTCTAGATCTCACTCTGGGGGGGTGGGATTGTTTCTTTATGCACAATTTGATTGGACGGTATAAGTGTCAATCACTGTAGACAAAAATACAAGGCAGGTAGAAGGTTAAGATTTAGGGCAGAAAAAGTACAGATACAGGTACTGTGCTCAAGTAAAAGTATACATGTGTAAATCCACTCACTATATTACAATTTCTGAAATGTGCAGAGTATTTGTAATTAGTTACTTTATACAACTGGGGATATGTAAATTATACTTTTCTCACTAATATTGTGTTCAAGTTAAAGATGTGCTTCTAATATACATCGCACATTCTTCTGCCCCCTGGGAACTGTTTTTTTTCTCATCCACACTGGGCTTAAATTAAAACTTAATCAACCTATAAATCAGATCCTGTCATATGAAGCAGATGAGCAGAGAGACTCAAAATGAGGGGACGCACGGATCTTCACATTGGGGGCTGAAATATAGACGACGTTGAAATCTTGACACAGTGTGGAGTAATCGTGGTGTCAAATTCAAAACAAGGCATTAAAAGCAGCTCACAGAAAGTCTCTCTGTCATCACTTGAAACACACGTGGGCTTAGAACAATCGTCAGTTTTTCAGTACAGCTACACTTAGTTCAGTGTGAATCTATCAGTGATCAAGCGGAAATGACTTTGCACCTGCTTAGGACGCAGACTGTAAGAACACACTGTGTTTTTGACACTTGCCTGGAACTCCTGGAGGGGTTTTGAGGAACTTTCCGTTGAAATGTTGAATGACCACATCACATTTCTCAGTGGACTCCATTCTGTGAGAGGTAAAGAAACACAGTATGAGGCAATCAGAAATAAACCATTGGTGATGACAGCGGTGAAGACACACTGAAAAGTTTGGAACTCTGCAATGGGAGACAGGTTTGACTTCAAAATGAACCCTAGTAACCTCTTCAGATGCGGTTTTTGGTGAAAAAAAATATCTCCCTTGAAGATAATACGTATTGTTTTGCATTTTTTTTAATCAGCCATACTCCAGATGTGGCAAAAGCATTTTAATATAGCTTGGCATAAACCATGAAGGTTAGGCTAGTGGCATTTAAGTGTAAAATGTGTTACTAGTTCCATATTAAAAGCATATTTTAAAACGTTAATACTTTGTATCTTTAATTATATAAACTGCAATCTACTCACAATAGCTTTTATTACATGATTGTCATTGCTCCAGAGCATCTGCATCGGTAGTGTGAGATGAGGAGAAGCTATTGAAAGCCTCAGTAGCCATGTTTCCATCCATGCTTATTAAGATTATGCACAAAACTGGAATATCGCATAAAATTATTTGCACCGTTTCCATCTAATGAGTCCAAGAGAACAAAATCATCACAGTTGCTGCATAAGGAGAAGGCTTTTTTCGTAAATAATACATTTCTCGTGTCTGACAGTCATGTCATCTTGCTTTTGGAGGCTATCATGTCAGAATGGACCAAACTCTCTGAGGAATGTTTCAGGTATCTATGTTATGAAGGCTTAAGGCAGTTCTGAAGGTGTACCTAATAAAGTGGCCGGTGAGTGTGTATCAAGAAATATGGTGAATTTTGAAGAAATTGCAGTCATTGGTCAAGGTTAAATTAATAAAATGTAACCTTAAAAATAAATCAAAATCATTTAAGTGCTATGAAAGTATGAAAGTAAATGGAAAGAAGGTAAACAAAGACAGCACCGGGCGTCCTGTAGTGTTTGTTTGGGGATGCTGTGAGCCCTGATTTAGTCCGAGCTCTCTGGAGTGCCTACTCTCCCCTGTGCGGCCCCATTCAGCTCTGTTCACCCAATCATGGCTGAATGGCTAATTGCTTGGCTAGCAAAACACTCGTTTATACACACCCAGCCTCTGCTGGGATCTCTTACACAACCAGTGACCCTGAAAACCAGCACACACGCCACACAAGCGAAGAATGAGCAGGCAGAGAACGAGATGAAGGGATGATTTTATGTGTTCCCTCCTGCAAAAGCATTCTGTCTAGTAATGTGCCGAAGTGTGTGTCTGTTGTCAAGGTTACCTGGCAAAACCGACCCCTCGGCTGACCCCATTGGCGTCTCGCAGTATCCGTGTGGAGATAACATGTCCAAAAGGCTTCAGCATGTTCTCCAGCTCCTGTTCATCCATTGAAACCGGGAGATTGGAGATGTACAAGTTTGTGGGATCCTGCTCTTGTTGCTGTGGACAGAAAATATGTTGGTTGAACATTAGAAACAGAAAGCTGTGAAAATTCTGTAGAAATATACCAATCTCAGACTCACTCTAACGATGAACGTTCATATGGTTATTCTTCTTAGATGTGCAAAAAAAAAAAACATTTTGTGTGTGTGTGTGAAGGCCTTGAAACCTGAATAAAAAATCCTGTTTACAAAATCCTTGACACTTTTTGTAGTCTATATACATTCTCCAAGTTAAAATCATTGATATAAAAATCTTATGAAAACTCTTCAACCTAGCTTTTGATTAACCCTTAGAAATCTGGGGCCTTTTTGAGCATTTTTTTACAACTTTTTAATTTGTACTAATAAATTATTTTTGAAATATCTTTATACACACCCCAGCTTCTTTGTTTCTAAATATTTTTCATTATATTACACAATAATTCCACAACAAACCTGATATTTTACAAGAAATAAAATTCAGAGTATTAAATTCTGTCATTCATTTACTGCAAAAATTGAGAAAAAAGTTTATGTTTTATAAAAAACATCAAAGACAAGGTCAAAACAATGTAAAAATTAAAAACAGGAAACCTCTCATAAACCTTATACACTGTTCTAAACTCCTTTGTGACAGAACTTTGAAAAACACAAGCCATATCACGTCTTGTAATTCCAAGTGTTATCCCTTCTTTTCACCACTAGATGTCACCGGTCTGTAAAATTAAATTGAAAGACGACTGCACATTTTCTTACATTTTAATTTATGGGTTATAACTCTTGTATTGTTCGTTTAAAACCAAAATGATCAAAGCTAACAACCAAAATCTAAATAACTGAATTTAGATGTCCACAGGTATACAAGATGAAGTTTATTAGAGGGAGGATTCAGCCTGACAGATTCTCAAAATAGAATAAAAACCTGGGCTGGAAGCAGAACACACTATGTGCTGTTGTTTGTCAACAACTAACCTGGAAGCCCAAAACCCAAGTCATTTGTTACATGATAAAGAGTCCCTAGATATAGAAATCCCCTATTCTGTCAAGCTCCTATGTACAACACAGGCAAACAGTCCGGCATCTGACAGTGAGAGAATTCACCTCATCTGTCAGATTTACCATAAAGTGTTTATCTTAACTATACACTCTGCTCACGATACGATACATACCGTGATATTAAATCTACGATACAATATGCATCACAATATTTTACACTATTTTAAACCAACTATTGAAAAATGTCATTTAAAAGGTTTTGAGACCACAGAGCTAAGACGGCTAGGGTCTAGTTTGAATTGAGAGAGTTTGACACCATCCATTCACTAGGGGGCAGTGTTAATGTTTGCATTAAGCCATTTTTTTTACTTTAAGTGATGGAGAGAGCTAATTTAATAAACGTTCTTGTTTTAAAGGTGACTAAAGGACAACTGTCTTCCAGTAAATATTGCATAAAACAAGAAGACATGGTAAAGAAGTTTCAGAAGTGACTAGAATCACAATCACTCCAAGAAGCAAATAGACTTGAGCTCCTAGACGATATCTCCCAATAGCTCCATGATTGCATTGCGGTATATTGTGCCACGATAAATAATTACACTCCTACCAAAGACCAACGCCTATCTGCAGTGAGTCAAGATGCAGGAAAATGCTGAGATGATGGATTTATTGCACTCTGCATAAAATGACCAGTGGTGCACATCTGAATTCATCACAATATCTTTCTGTGGGCATCTTGTTTAACTGCAAGAGAATGCCTTGTTTACATGCTAGAGAAATCTCAGAGAAAACTTTGAAATGTGTTTCTGAGACAACAGATATCCTGAGGGTATTTCAGTCTGATCTTCCATGCAGCTTTTGTGAAGGGTGGCATGAGAAACCTAGGAAGAAAACAGGTGAGCTGTTAAAGCTGAAAGCTGTGCAAACGAAGGCCAAGCAATGCTTGAGGGCTTTAGCTGCATAAATCTGTGTCTCCCTCACACACTGCACGGTGGAATCCATTGTTGTGCTGATGGCCTCTTCTAGAGATGCTGAGAGCATGGCTAATGGGGGTCTGAGAGGATGCTGCATGTGATACAGACACTGTGGAGGTTGTTCAAGAGGTTTCCATTCCCGTGTGGGAGTGTGTGGCTGTGTGTTACCAAAATGAGCAGTGTTAATGTGCTCAAAAACTCTGGAAACCTACTGTTCTCTAGGTTTTAAACAGCACATCAGATGCCCATTTCTGAGATTTCTTTAGAGTATTTAAGAAAATACAACGGTTGTTATCTCATCCCTGAGAAAGAAAGAAAAAAATCTTTGTTTAGGTCATTTACACATTCCCGGCTTTGATGAGGTAGTCATCTTGTTTATCCTCAGTTTTGAGGTAAAACTAAAAGACAGAACAAAGGTAAACTTTAATAGTCCACACTATTCAGACAAAGCAAAATTCTGTCTTCATTTCTTCAAGGTTGGACTACTGTAATGCACTTTGTCTTGGGCTTCCTAAAATGGCAGTGGCACGACTTCCACTCATGCAAAATGTCTCTTTATTTATTTAACTGTGTGCATACTTTTTAATAAAACAGCCACTTGGTCTTTGAACAGTGTGTTGGCTTGAAAACTATGGGTGCCAATGGTTCACACATCTGACCAAACAAGTGGTGCCGACGAAAAAGAGTTTGGTTCTGCCATATTTGATCCATTTTCCACAAGGAGAAGGGCCAATGAAAGCTGGAGCATCTCACATTTTCATCGTGATTTTGCACAGGAAACAGGAAGTAAAAGGAAGAGCAAGAAGAAGTAGAGGACAGAGCAAATCTTGGATGTCGAAGGGTTTATACTGTCAGTGGCTAATCGCAGGACAAAAATGTGAAGAAAAGAGTGGATTTTTGGCGCACTAGTGTGTATCTGTTTTACTGCAAACGCCATCTTCAGGCTGGGAGGGTGAGTGCATCAATATTTCCTCGAATATCGAGCATCCTCTTCCGGGCATAAGCCAATCAGTTCCGCTCAAAAACCGGTTCCATAGAGTTAGATTAAAAGCAATGTATTTGTTGCGTGTAGCGTTTATTTCATTATTTATTATACGCCTATAAGCTGCATATTTTCATATTCCTTGAAAATTTTTGAGATTTTGTCGCCGTTTTCCTTAACTATCAATGGTTAGTAAAGTGCAGCCTGAAACCACAGACTCTAAATCAGCAGGGGTTGACTATATAAGGAAAATTCACAGCTGAATGACACATTAAAGAATAAAACACATGCTAAAGACCTGCTCCTTTTATGAAAGAGTTCACATCAGACACATCTGAGAGAAAGAAAGAGTGCTGTTGGGCAAGCTGAGAATGACGGCGACCTGCTGCTGAGTTAAGGAGTTATCTGACATATGTGTGCAAATCCTCCATCGCTGATGTGTGAGGCCCTGCCCGGCAGGAGCCCATCACTCTTTTATTAAAGTGAACGTGATTAAAAGAGCAACTGTAGCTGCTCTATGATATCTCCTCACACACCAGATGTTCTCGGCACTCTCCATCACTGGCTGAGATCCAGACGGGTTATTGAAAACCCACACAGGGCATTTCAAGGGGCCGCATCTTCCAACACCATTTGAAAGAGTGTTCTGAAAGACGTCCTGAAATGATCGGTTCGAATATTAAACTATGAATAAATAATAAAACCATAAAAATGTTAATAAGGAATCGTTAAAAAAATCTTAAAATATTTAATCATGGAAGGTGTAAACAGGCAGGGAATCAAAGGCCTATTTCAGAGGTAATTGTTTCTCAGGGTGACATCCATAAAGTAACAATTTCATAAAGCTCCAGTGATAAAACGCATGCATTCAGTGCTTAAGTCTAGTGAGGGTCTACTGGATCTTTTGAAAATGCACATTATTGTTTAAAAATATACTCTTTCAAAAAGAAATGAAGAAGCTGCAAGAGTGTTTGGTACTGATTTAACAATACGTGCAAATGCTTAGCACGAGTGTTTGGTACTGATTTAAGGTAAATCTTAACTCTTAGAAGTCCAAGGCCTTTAAAAAAGTTTTGTGATAATGCTTGATAAAATTTTTTTAGGATGACTCCAGCTTCATTTTTAGAAATATTTTAATCAATAATTCCACAACAAACCTGAAACTGAACTGAAATGAATCTGAAGACAATTTTTTATATTTTTTTAACTGCAAAATTCTAATAGAAAATTGTGAACAAATTGTTTTTATCTTTTATTACAAAAAGCAAAAGTGTTGAGACCAAAAAAAAATTCCCAAATCCCGCAAAAAACCAAAGACGTGGTCAAAACAACGTGAAAATGGTATAAAAATACAGGCGAACCTCTCCTAAACCTTAAACTTTGTGGCATTGTGAGTTTTTTTTTTAGCTAGATCTTTGAAAAACACGAGCCACATCACAGGTCGTGTACTTCCAAGGGCTATCCCTTCATTTCACCACTAGATGGCACTGATGGCACCGATTTGGGGTCTGTAAAATGAAATTGAAAGACGATCGCACATGTGGAAGACGATTACACATATTTAAAATCTAAATTAAACAATAGGTGGGTCAGTTAAAACAGCCGGTGTGAATGGCACACGCACCGGTGCGTGCGGAGACTTCTAGGGTTAAACCTTGTACAACTATAAAAACATAGACATTTTGAACTTCATTTATTTGTGATTGTATAACAATTTCACATGAAATAAAGTCAAATTCCTCAATGACAAATGCAATACCAGTCAACCCCCATTGTCCCTTCCATGATCCCTTTCTCCTTTAATGAAGTAATACGTAATACTTTATGAAATGTGAACACAAAATGACTAAAGGTCTCTACTACGTTTTGTGTGACAATGAGCCTCGATGGAAGACCATGGGTTCCTCGATCAAGACGTAGAATCCATCTGAAGATTCATGCAAATTTCAGGCCTTAATGGTCAAAACTGTATGTTTAAAAGATTTTTTTTTGTGTATATTCCTCACAGTGATCCCAATAACGCTCTCTAGATGCCATTGTAAAAGTCCAGCTTAAGTTAATCCTATAAAATATATATTAATTTGTAAAAAAAAAAATTCCACATTTTATTTGGTGAAACTGTTGTGGAGTAATATTTTTGTCTATTGAATTGGTTTAATTGTCACAGAAAGACATCTTTTCAAGAGTGATATTGATTACCCGGCTGTTTTAGTGTCAAACAATAAAGTGTATGTTCCAAGGGCATTCAACGAAAGACTTTATTGACTTTGTCATTCGTTTCTTAAACAACCATCATTGTAACAGGCTAATGGCTCTTTTAGACCCTCTATTCTTTCCCGAGCCTCCCTTCGGCCTTCACTGGCAGAGCTCCAACTGGAGCACTCTGTCCCCATGGGCTAATCAGCTGAGCACAGGCCCATGGCTTTCTGGCTGTTAGTTCTGGCTGTAATGCAGACATTGGGAATGTGAGTGCGATTCCCAGAGCTTTTTAATCTCCCCGTCTCCTTCGCTCTGAAGTAGTGTACCATCATGAGGGAAGTAATGTGTAGCAAGGGCTGGGACGAACAACGAGCAGCTGTCTCAGACGTCCACTCAGAGAGCACATGCAGATGCTTCGGTTTAGTTTGCATGAAAGGTTTTGCCCTTGACTCTTCTTCTCCTGCAGATAAAGTCTGTAACGAGACTCCAGGGCTCCAGGCTGTTTAGGTTGTATTAAATATTTACGTTACGTTCATTACACATTTTAAAATTATTTATGGAGCCGTCACAAAGTTTTCAGGATAATGCCCTCCTATACTGAATTTAACAGCGAAACGTTTTTTATTTTATCTCAAAGCGCGTGTACATTTTGACACCTTGCATCTTTTTCCGTTGCTTAATTAATGTTCGTTCTGGCAATTTGAGGCATGCTGATTTACATATTTCTCTTTTCAAATCTGGAATTATATTTCTCCAGTATTCAGCTGTCCTCTAACACCTGACGCGGTTCACTTTGCTTCTTTATGTCTCAGAGAAGAAGAAATTGTTCCTGGAGTCTAATTGTCTTTCTCTTTGCATTTCAATAAACACACAAGTTTAACGTGTGTTATTGCATAAATTATCTTCAAGGAACAATAGAGTTTCTATCCTACTGTAACACTGGATTGAGAGATATGCATCCATTCCAGAAATATGTGTTGTGGATGGTGCACCAGTTCATTCTGGATTTTGAGATGAATTTTAAAATGAAGAGTTTAGATGCGAAACCCTCCAAATCCACTTAATTCAAGCTACATTTTTAAATAAAAGCTGCTCTTCATTTAAAAACGTGTTTTCATATTCAGCATCTCGCTTTTTAAAGTCTGTTGTATAGTATACCGTTTGAGGCAAATACTAAATTGCTCACTCAGAGTTAAAACATCAAAAAGAAAACACATGTTTCTGTGTCTTATGTCAAGAATGCAGAAGTAATTAAATCTGCGAGCAGCAATCAAAGGGCTCTAGCATCTCCAATGGCATCTCTTCTTGGTGGCTAGTTTTTTTGGAATATGTATTACGACCAATCCTTCTTCAAAAGTTGTAATGAAGCGAGAATTGTTCAAATTACTGGACAATACAATTTGTAGGTCCTGGTCCCTTACATTAGTGTTCCAATTTCCAAACATGTCTTAAACAGCAGCATAAAACTGCAGAAACTGGGATATTCTACGTTGCCTCTTGGGGGTGACAAATAAAATCTCTATAAGGAGTTTTTTTAAAGTATGATAATAGCTAAAGTGGACATTTGCAGAGGTTTTGGTGTAATTGACTTCCTGTCTATTTTCGAAAGTGATCCAATTAACTTATATTTAAGTTTTTTTACACATATGCACCGCATTTTGTTTGAAAACAATAGCTGAAACGTGTTAGGTGGCGCTATGAACCATTTTGCCACACCCACTTTTCAAACCATAATCAGACATTTTCACCAGTTCTGACGTGTGAAATTCGGTGACTTTTTAGGCACATTTATAAGCCCTCAAAAATGCACAGAAAGCAGTGAAACAATAATGTTCGGGGTAATTCCTATAGGGTTCTATGCACCTTTTACTATATTACTATGGCCACTATTACTATGGTCAGTAACCATAACGATCACTCAAGAATGACCCCCAAACAATAAAAAAATAGAACTCTTACCTAAACTCTTGTGCTGACTCCGCCCCCTGTGTTCCAGCAACACTGAACCCATACAGCCAATCACAACAACTTTTTTTATTTTACTTTAGCACTTTTATTTAATTTTTTTTTATTGCTCACAATAAAAGAAGGGTTGAGAGAACTAAAGGAAACAACCAAAAACGTACATTACATTAACTAAAAAAAAGCTTTGAAGCTGTTTTCTTGAAAAAGCAAGCATTGCTTTTTTAATATGAGAAAAGATTTTGAATTAAGAGATGCCCAAACTTCCTTAGATTCGATGTACTTTTCACCACTCTTTCACTGGTGTATATTTCACAAAAGAAAAATATGAATTCAACACCTTTAAAAAAGTGAGCTTTGTCACCAAGGATAAATAGATTTTTTACATTTCTGTATTAATCTGTTTAGATTGAACAGCAAGGAAGTTAAAGCAAGGAAGTGCATCTGAGTAAATGTTGGGTTGTGAGCAGGAGAGGGGTCTTCTGACAGTACTTGGGACGTAGAGGTCTTGGTAAGAAGTGCAGTGGTACAGGACGACATTCACAGATGCCTGTTTAAATTCCCATCTCTCAGTTCTGGGAAAAACTGCAGCAAGAACAAAACAAACTCTGGCTCTTCAGTGATTCAGCTGTCACATGGAAATCCACTTTTTTCTTTTCTTAGTCCCTGTGGTGACAAGTACCTTTGTGCTGTTTATTGTTTGTACACTTTATCAACATTCTTTATCTTTACAGTATTGCCTTATTTGGTTAAAAAAAATCCAAAAATGCTCCAAATGCCTGTTATTTGTTCATTTAATTAAACTCATTGGTTGTTTACTGGTGCCTAATTGTGCTTTTTACTGCAGTACATCTGTGATATCCAAATATTTTTCAAAGAAATGTCTCGTCTTTCCCTCTCACTGAGTTCAATTTGCTATTTTCCTTCTACCATAACCAGTAAACAGCCTCATTTTAGAATTCAAAGGCAGGATCTGAGGAGGCTAATTTGATCAATTCAGCAGCTCTGTTCAGGCTGACCCAGAGCAAACCTCTTTCCCTACAGTGGGGTGAAAGCATTAGAGCTCACAGAGAGAGAAAGAGCACGCTGCATGGAGACAACATGTCCTGAGGTTATGTTGGAGAGCCACACACTTTTATTGGCAAAAGTATTCACTCGTCTGGCTTTAGCAAAAACATTTTATATCTATATATCTATTTCCCACAGTGCAGCTACAATGTTGCATATAATAGAAAAAAGACAAATTTACAAGAACATATTTAAACTACCTCATGAGTTTATTTTTGGAGAAAGACCCATTCCAAAACATGGTTGTAGACCCTTTGTTTTCTAAGGATTTCGAAGATTATAATGTAGATCAGGGTATGTGTTTGCTGCACATCTCTCTCTCTCTCTCTCTCTTTCTCTCTGAGCAGGTGAGGTACTGAGCATGGTAGCAAACAGACTATAATGTTTGATTATGCTTCCACTGCCAACAATGATCACCAGAGACCGTGTTTAACAAAACCAAAAAGCACCTAAGTAATCCTCCACTTCCTCGCTCCTATCTAAACAACCTCAGTCACTCACCCTCAATCTCACAGAAGTGGATTACTCAGAAGTGAGAAAATTAGCATTGTTTTAAGACCTCTACACACAGAAAGTTTTGTGTGACAACGAGCCTCAATCAAAAACATGGGTGCCAACGAGGCATCACGCAACTGACCGAACGAGTGGAGCCAATGAAAAAGAGTTTCCGATTGCCATATCGGATTGATTTATCGCAAAGAGAATGACCAATGAAAGCTGCCTCTTTTGATGATGTGAATCGGATGCAAAAGCGCCACTCGGTGGCGCTCATCCCACATTTTCATACAAATCTTTATGTACATTGGTGTGTAGAGGCCTTTATCCACTCCTCCTCTTTTTATGCACACCAATTCAAAGATATCTTATTAATTCTTTGCTGATCACCCCCCTTTTCTCTCGTTTATTTTTTAGTTGAGGTGTGAAAGCGCCCTGCTAAGTCTCAGAGGTGTTGTGGCACCTATTAACCCTGGGGGTAACCCTAACCCGGAGGTCCTCATTAGTGGAAGTAATTAAAGCTGCCGATGAAAACGACCTCATGCCATTTTCTTAATGGCCAACACATCCCACCTCAACCAATGCCCCACCTCTCCTAACAACTGAAGTGATCGACCTCAAGCCATGCCTCACCTCAGGAGTCTACCATCACTCCAGCTTGGGGATCTTATTCACCAGAATACTTCAAACTGAATCCTAAATGAGAGACCAGTCAAATGTAGTTCAATTAAAGGCGCCAACTCCCAAATGCTATCTTCTAGGACACAACGGGGATAGCACATCTTTCTATGCTGCAGAAATACCCATTCATCACTTCAAAGCCACCCTAAAGCTACCTCTTGTCTGTCCTCTGACCACTCAGAGTAATTTGCAGGATTGAGTGGCAGGTTTCTGTCACCATTGGGGTGTTTAACAGGGTGGTAAAAGATGAAACCTCACTAATGCTATAGATTGGCGGTAAATTGATGCCCGCAGTCTTAATTGAAGTTGCCATCAACAGCTGTTGCAATTTAGAGTTAATCACTGCATCAAGACTGCTGCTCCTCATTTTAAGAGGATAGAGGGTGGAAAACAGCGATAATTGCAACTGCAAGTGGAAATGAGGAGTTTTTCACAGCAAAAGTGACAGTAGTGTGTTTTATACGGGCGTCTCTTTTAAAATGCATGCCTACTTTTAAAAAAACGTGTGCATGTGAGGTGAGGTCTCATTGTTCCTGAGGTGCAAAGGTGCTGATGCTGTCAGTGTCTTCAGTGCAAACGCAGCGGAATCCCAAAATGGAAAGTGCAAGTCTCTTCTAACAGCGTGGTCACTGCGGTGGGATATCACACTTCCTGACTATTTTCTCTCTCTTTCCTGCTGATTTTTATTTATTCCCTACCTCTCAAAGGTCTCTCCACAGCTAAATGACCACCATAAAGATTAGCGACCCGTAGCCTGAAAACATGTGTAGGATTCAACGTCTGCACACTATACACTATATCACCTGCAAACATCTATATACTGTGGGAACATGAACTGAGCAAACTGCTGATTTACGGTATTTTCTTCACATTCATGCATGCCAGGCAAGGTTAGGCAAGTTTATTTATATAGCTTATTTAATGCATTAATTAAAGGTGCTTTAAAAAGAAAGAAATGAAAGGGGACATTAACTTGTTTCTTTTTTCTTTGTTGTATTCATTTAGGTTTGAAATGAGATAATATTATGAGCCGTTTAAAGGGCTAGCCAACCTGCCACTTTCCTGCATGATCCCCAACAGGAAGCTGCAATTCATCAATTCTCCACTGGAAGCTATTGTCACAAGTGAGCAGATTCAAATAGACACCGTTATTAAAGGTTGCCTTACATAAGAATAAAAAAAAAAAACGTTCAAAAACCATATCACTTTAGCCCTGTTTACACGTTACCAGTCATTTTGAAAATGGGTATTTTTTTACACGATTGAGCTGTCCATCCTCAAGTAAACATAGCACAGCTTTCATATAACCATGCATTTAAAAATGCCAGTCAAAGTGGATCATTTAAAAAAATGCTCTAAATCTGTGGTATGTGTGGACAGTGTTTTTTTTTTTTTTTTTAGTTCGGGAGGTGGAGTTTGTCAGTGTTGTCACACTTCATTACTTGTTTGTTTACAAAGAACAAGCCCAATGGTGGAAATAACGACTGTGTTGCTGTCGTGACTTGCAACATGTACAGGACTACACGTGCATGTTTGATATTTGAGCACAGAACAGAGGCGCCTGTGTTTTTTGCAAACTTCAAGGTTGTATACTCGTTTTAAAAATGCTATGAATGTACCTGTTGGTTTGGTAAAGTCTGGGAACAGTCTCACGATGGCAAGGTCTTTCTTAACTTCGCCTTTGGCAGCATTGCTGTTCCTCACTGATTTTTATCTCTCCTACACAGCTGGTATAATTGATGGATCAAACACCTGACTATAAACAAATAGAAACACCAAGTATTGATTTGATTTAAAAGTGAATAAAATAATTTGTAAATTAAAGTATTCAGTTTTTTATTTATTAGCTTTCTTTGTTGATAAAAAAGCCGTTCATGCAGTGAAGATGCCAGTATCATTACAGACACAGCGAAGAAATCTTGCAAGGGTGATATAATTAGGTTTCCTCCTACCCATCAGGAGACTTTGCATCAGGAACTCGCCTACAATGGCCTAAAAAGCTTCTGGGGTTTAGAAACAGAATACAGTTTCTCATCAACATACACACACTCGTCCTCGTGGCACCCATCCATCACTCTCATTTTTCAGCAATGTTTACTGGGAGCCAAATGAATTTATGATGCATTACCTTGTTAAAAGTCCCAACCAGAGGGGCCACATTTGTTTGCATGCCTCTCTGTGCATTTGTGTGATGAATTAGTGCGTGAAATTCAGTGTATCGTGTTTATAAAAGATTAGGTGTGTTGTGCCAGGTCCATGGTTGTATGTTTAACCTGCTTTCAAAATTCAAAAGACTTGTGTGTGTTTGTGTGGATCTTTAGCATTGTATTTAGTCTGGAATAATCCATCACAGAGCCGTGGCAGCACATCCAGAGCAACACTGTCTGTCATGAGCTGAAGCAGTGAATTATAGCTGGCAACAAGCACAGGCTGCCAGCAAAGCTTGAATCAATCTTGAAGAACTCAATCTTGGGAAACAAAACACAAGTAAGTAAAACATGAAGAAAGAATAGCAAGAGTGATAAGATGCGAGAGTTACAGGTCAGAAGTGATTAAAAAGCATTACTTTAATTGAACCTCGTGACGTACTTCTTTTCAGAAAATGTACGTTTGCGGCTGTAGAGGTACACAGATGAAGTTAGAAAAGTTACAGCACAGTACAGGATTGCAGTATTTCTGGCTCATACCAGAATTCTTCGATCCTGCTGACCCAGTAAGATTGCACATCTATCATTGTACCTAATTTAAAAAATAATAGTGACAAAAAAATTGTGAGGTTATTAATAATATTTATATTTATATTAATAACATATATTGTCCACATAATTTCATTCAATTGTCTTAAAAAAGGCCTAGAATGGGTGTTAGGGTTTCCATATGTAGGTTTGAATCCTGCCGACAACGGCAAGTATGTTGTTGAAAATTTTATTATAAATTAAAATCAGAAGTCATTTCCTCAAGTTTTATTTAGGTGATACGACTGGGCTATGTTGGGTAACAGCCTGGCCTTCTGGTTACCCGTTGTTCTTCTGGCCCCTTCTCTTTTCCCGCACAGGCAGTATAAATAACAAACTCAATCCAATCAAATCGGTCCAAACTAACTTGTGTAAAATTCTTCCCCAAAGGTCATAAATTTTTGGGGGATGCTGGTAAATGTTTTAGACAATGGAATCAAGTGATGTAATAACTATGTTCAACTTCAGTGTCTGCAGTCAACAGTTTTCCAGAAATGACTGAAGCAAAATCCGTAGAATGTGGAAGCAGGTGTGCAAGAGGTCCTTTGCAATGGTGTTTATGCACAATATATTTCTGAAATAACAACACTTCCAGTCATGGATACGGTCTTGACAACATGACCTTTTTTGTTGATCTTTTTTTGTTGTTCCTCAAAGTTTTCCCTAGCCTGTCTAAAGAAGATGTGCCAGGTTGCGGCCGGAAATCACTGTTTGTTGCTTACGGTATGAATGCACCTATATGAGGTTATAGAAAAGATATAGTGTAGCCACCCCTCCCCCTTGATAAAAAAAAGCACCAATTTGGATGGTGTTTTTTTTTTTTTTTATAATCAAAAAAGGACTTTTGTATAAATTGTACATGCAGCAACATTTGACCCTACAATGAACCACAGCCATGGATAAGGCTCTCCATTAAAAACATGCCCTAAATGCTCCCAGATAAATAAAAAAGCGAGCCGGGGAGATAGAGGGGAGAGCGAGAAGAGGCAGAAATCATTCTGACAGCTCTGGGTGAGGGACTGCATCAGAAAGAGGCTTCGGCGGCAGCATCTTGGTGAACAGATGCAGGAACATTTAAAAAACGAGACCCTGGGAGGCTGTTTGTTTGATGGATTACTAGGACACCGGGAGAAAAAGCGATGCTTGTTCAGGAGATCTCAATGAAATGATTTCCGAAAGCAAATCATTGCTTTTTCTTACTGAAATTATTCTATTTCGGAATTGCGCTTTTGAGGTTTGAAATGCTGTGAAATTGAGCAGAGCCTCTAAATCATATGTGTGTTTGTGCTCGATAGGGTGTGCTTCTATGAACGCTAAAGTCTCAGTAACTTAAAGGCGCAGCAGCACAACGACTAGGAGAAATTACACCAGAAAATGTACACATTTTGTTTCTTTTGATGAAACTCAGTGTCATACATTGAAACGACTGTATTGTTTGCCAATTCCAGTATGTAAAAATGAAAGGTTTGATCTTGTTACCATGCTTTTAGAATGGTGTGATGACATAGGAACCTATTTAGAAATAAATTATGAACAGAAAGTGAAAAGTGATATTATGCCCAGGCAGAGAGTGATCCATGGCAAACACACAGCACTGAACAAATACACAGAGAACACACACACACACGCCATAACCGTAGTGGAGAAAACTGGTGCCTTGCTCAAGCTTTCAATCTTCATCCCACTTCCAACTCCCAATGGAGCTGGGGATGAACCAGCGACCAGTCAATCTCCTTATAGATTAGGCCACATCTTCCCCCCATTATAAACAGGCAAAATCTGGGGAAGGTTGGAGAACAATTTCTACTATTCCCAAAAGAGAATAGTGGTCCCCTGTCATCCATAAATGGACCAGTACACCACCGGAACTCTTGCTAGAGCTCCCTATCATCTGAACTGATCTATCAGGGGAGAGGGGGCTCAGGCAGGAAGGTGACCATGTTGATTGGACAGTATATACAAACCTTTCCCATCAATGAACCAGTACCTCAAAATAATGTAAGACCAATTTTAATCAACTGTTAAGGGTGATTTGAGTTATAGCCAATGAACCTGTTGCCGTGCTTCTGAGTCCCAGACCCCCACCCCCCAACCCCTCCTTGTCTCTGGGCTGTGATTGAGTCTAATGAAAGTCAGCTGGGTCTGGGTGTAATTGGGCAGGAATGCAGACCGCACTCTGAGGGGGACAGAGCTTTTCCACACCAGAGCTGCAGGGAGTTTGAGAAATCCTGGCTTGGGTTGGCCTGGGCAAGGAGGAAAGGCACTCTCTGAGGACGTCTCTGTGACTGGAACAACACAAGAGGAACATCTGGCTGGACGCCCTGATACATGCATGCCTCACAAATAAGGCAATCTCTTGGCGAGCTCGGTTCAAGTTATAGATAGAGAGACTGTGACTGAATTGTCTTTGGCACAGGAAGAGAATTACATCTGAACAGTCCACACCACCGACCGAAACAGTGCTTTTATGAGAACAGTTGACCCATTCAAACACAGCACAAGCAGGAAAATGCTATTAAAGCCTAGAGTTGGCTGCAATTTCCACACCTGCCTAAATTATTATACTCTACACCCTACTACATTTGTCAGAAAAGCTTTAGTCTTCTTTCAGAAAAGGTTTAAAAAACTATTAAGAAACACATGTTTAACCTTCACAGTGCAGTTATTATTTTTCTGAACTAAAAAGTCCAGTTTACGTGTGTATACGGGGGATAGAGGGGAGTAGGTGGGGCAGTGGAGTAGTCTTTCAAATCGCCTATAATTATCTAACAAAGTTTGACTCAGTTTCCCCAGGATCTACAGACTAACAGAGAGAAAAATCCCTTGAGCCAGGCACCTTTCCAAGCTTAGTACATGAGCAGCTGATTTTATCTGTAAATGTGATTCTGCAGGAAGCAAAGGCTCTGAGACTGAAGGTGTGTGTAATGTTCACCTGAGGATGTGTAAGTGTCGGATGTAGCATGGGGTAAAGAACAGGCCTGGAGGCATCTCTCTGTTATCTCTTTGTTCTACATGCTTGCTATATTTCACTTCCCAGAGTGTAGAACACGCTACAGCTGCTATTAACCTGATGGTTCACTGAAATGGACAATTATTTGGCAGATGTGGGAGCATAAGGAGCATTCACCAAAGTTAAGATAGAGTTCGAATTACTATGATTAACATAAACAAACACCATTTTCGTAGCCTTTTCCCATTTATGATCACTGGCCATTAATTGCAATGGTTAATCTTTAACTGATGAACTATGGTTTATATGCTTTTGGACAGTGGTTGGTATATTCTTGCACAGACTGCTGATCTCCACAAATAAGGTCAGGTTAAGGTTTCTATGAGGTTCTCAGTTTGAGTTACAGTCTTTCAAAGTTTGACCCCATGTTGAGTCAAACATTTCTCAGTGAATTTTCTTTAGTTGTACCAGTCTGAAAAGATATAGCAATCTGAGTACGATCCGGATTATAAAATAAAGTTACTTGTATGCTCTTCTGAGTCATCTGATAATCCTTAGAGCCCTCTTCAGAAGTAAATTTCTTTGTGGTAGCACAGTCTACTTTTCTGGAACTGGCTCTAATACCATTCTGTCTTTTCTGTGACCAAACACTTTTTGGTTTCTCAGTTCATGGCCAACAGTTCCAACTTTTCAACTTCATGAGGTGAAGCGGGAAAACAACAATAAAAAAGTTCTAGGGAATAAAAACAATCAAAAAGTTTTGCCTGTTTATTCTGTACTTCCAAACCATATTGTCCCAAATGATAGCTCTGCGATTAAAAGAAAAATGAATTTCCTTTAATCTCAGTTCAGCGTGAGAAGGTGTGAGAGAAAGAAAAGGCCACCGGAGCTTTGAGGAGGACACCTGGCCACAAGCCGAGACACTGCTGGCCAGGACGTTAAATGATTCATGCTGTCTAGGTAAAAGAGGCGAGCCGTCTCTATCTCGGGGTCTTTGGCACTGCCAGCATCTGCAGGTAGCCTTGTTATGCTAATGTTTTGGGAGGCTCTTTGAAGCCTCAATCATCTCCAAGATGGCTGATGAGAGAGCCTTTTTATGCCCGTCCAGAGGGACTCATTAGCTGAGAGATAGGGGAGGGGGAAGGTTGAAGATGGCACCCAGAGAGAGGAGGGAGTGAACGAGCAAGGACTCATGAAGAACAGAGACGCTTACTCCACTTGGACAAATTGCTATGGTACTGGAATGCAAACAGGCCCGGGTTGAGGATGTCTGTTCTCGGTGGACCAATGATGCTCTCATGATCTGAGGCCAAGAATAAGATGAAATGGGATTTTCAGCAATCGCTCCCAAAAACAGCACCATTAGCGAACACTCGTACACTCGACGCTGCCAGCCCCTGACGGTGTTGTTTGTTCTTGTTTTCAATAAGGTCACTTCAGGTGAGGGATTTTTGTAGTTAACCTCAAAGACCCTGCGTTTTGGGAACTCGGTCGATCTTCTGAAAAGAACTACAGTTTTTGATTGGAGTGAGGATTTGGCAGGAAGGGAAATGGAGAGGGAAAAACAGAAAAATCTGTGCAATCGCCTCAATCTCTGCTGTTTTAATAAGAAGCCTAGAGTCAAAGGAACACAGCCTAGAGTTCCACTCCATCACTACACTTAATAACCTCTGCCTCCGTCATGGTCAGAGGGAGAAAAAGTACTCACTATCCTCAATATTCCAGTCCTCGCTTTCTCATATAAACACACGCTCGGAAACTCTGTGTCTTCCAGGCCAACTGGGTTTTTTTTTCATTAAATAAATGCAATAACCAAAGAGTCTGGTGGATTATAAGTCAAAAGCACTTTTTGAGATATGAGGGTAAAAATTAATAATGAGATTCTTTTTTTTTTGAAGGAAATGATGTGAGCGAGGGAGTGTAAGAGAGTGAGGCTGAGAGAAAAAGATAATCATTGTCAATGTTCTTCCAGATAATTGTGTATCGAGTCTCGTACATCTCTACAGGGCTTGAAATTGGCCGCAGAAACCCTAATAAAAGCCCGGGAAAGGCGTCAACCTTGCATCAGACAACAAACTGACCAGTGGGTTGTCCTGTATGAACATCGTCCTCTAGATCAGGTGGTTTTGAAGAAAATGTTTATAATAATATTTGTTGGAGGAATACTACGGTGGCCGGCACAACACAATGCAAATCAACTTTGCACACACAATATTTTGTGTTGTTGATTTGCAGGTGTTTTTTATTTGAAGCAGCGTTGCGCAAAGTTGATTTGCATTGTGTTGTGCTCTAATTCGCCACCATGGAATACAGATCTGAAGAAGAAAATATTTAATAATAATAATAATACGTTTCATTCAAGGCACCTTTCACAACACTTAAGGACACCATATCGAAAGTAAAAAACCATAAAAAGACAAATTAAAAGTGGCAAAAAAACCCTAAATATACAGTCAACAATCCAAAGCAACAAACTAAAGCTTACAATAAAAAAGCTTGTCTCAAAAGAAACACATTCAAATGGGTTTAAATGTTCTTTGAATTAATTTGGTTTTAATGTTCACATTTTAATTTTATATGTGTAACTTAATTTTAATGTGTACATCAGTCCCAGTGTTAAAATTCTATTAGGTGGACATTTCTCGGGGATTATGTCATGGACGAAAAAAAAGGGCGTGCCTTTTTCCATTGTGGCTTTGTCCACCCAAAGTGAAAGACTGCTCAATGGGTTCAAGAAAAAAACCACGGAGTCAGTCCCATCAGCTGCGTCTTGATGGAGTCCGATTTCACCAGTTGAAGAATCACATGGAAATACTTCCCTTCTATTGGATGTTGCTCACGATGGTCGCTTCTAATTAGCATAAAACTAAACATTATTTTACTTTCTTAATTTCCCACTTTTTGCTAAACCTTGGCTATGTTTATAAACAATACATACTGTATGTATATACATTTCATGAGGATATTTCTCTACAGAATCTCGAAAGTGTTTGCAACATAAAACATTTGCAAAAGCGTGCCCAAACTCATAAACTCTAAGGCATTCGTTCAAGTTTGATGCTGAATGCACAAAATCCCTAAAAACATTGAAGAGCAGGTGTGATGCAGTTAAATCCCATGGGAAACGATGTTCCGTGGAGCGTCCTCTGGGACGTGAGGGCTTTTTACAAACACAGGGGTGCCCTACCTCTACTTTGCATTCACTAGATGTTGCCTTTCATGGGCTCCTTTTAAAATGCCAAGGTCAAGGGTGTTGGGTGTGTGATAGTGTGTGTGTGAGCACGTCGTTAATGACCAGAGAGGTTAAGGGAGAAAGGAATACCTGCCTCCACTCTAGTCTGATCAATTATCCGCTGGGTGATGCTCCGCACAAAGATAACCTGTTGCCATGGTTATTTCTGTGTGCAAACCGGAAGGATTAACCTCAGCAGAGAGAAAGGGCTCCTACTCTCTCTGTGGCAGGTTGATCAAAGCATGAAGGGGAGAGAGAGCGTGAGAGAAGAACAAGAAAAAGAGATAGAGAGAGAGAGAGGCCACTGCAATGATTTCCTCTTTTACTAAAACTAAACTTCCAAAACTCAGTTCTATTCCCGATGCTATCACTTCCTCACTCACATCACTGCAAACACAAACAGTTTTAATACCAATTATGACTTTCCTATACAATTTTATATGAAGAACAATTGCCAAAAAAGGTTTTGTTTGTAAATCCATACATTTAACACTGTAAATACATGCTTTCGGTCCCAACTTGTGGTTGAGTCTATTACCTGGCCGTCAATGGAAATATTTATCATAATAGTGCCCTACTTCCATAAACATATACAGCGTGACCTGCTTCCACATGCAAAAATGAACGTGAATCAAATTCTTGTGTGTTTACGTGTGTTAGTCAATTCTCGTAAGAAAGCAAATGCAGTGACTTTTGCGAATCACTGCAACTCTGTAACAAATGATCATTAGTTGAACTTTGTATGACCCATGTCTGGTCAGGGGTTTCACACCCGACTCTTTAAGTTCCTTTCAAATGAGACTTTATTTTCCATTTTAGTTCAGTTCATTGGGCAAATTACCAAACCAAAAATCGGACTAAAAAGAGGTTAGAGAAGGAAGGAAGTGGTCTCAGTTCGCTTCCAAATGAACTCTAGAGCGGTATGTGGTGAGGGCCAGTGGTGTAGTCGGGGCTATACTTACGTATACTCTGTATGCCTACTTTTTTACTTGGGTTCTTAGGGTATTACGACTTCTGATGATCAATAATTGCATATACTCTCGGTATACTCACTTTGTTTTGCTGATTATTCATTCATTCATTTTCCAACCCGTTTATATTGTTTTGGGGTCTGCAGGGGTCTATCCCCAGCGCACATTGGGGCAGAGGCGGGGGTACAGGTCGTCAGTCCATTGCAGGTTTTGCTGATTAGACTTCCTCAATATACATTTATTCTCGTCCCCTTTAACTGACAAGCAAGTGTTTTTTTTTTTTAACATGATGCTAAGTTTGTTGTAATTGGTTCATTTTCTTTGAATTCTGCCATTGTATATATAATAAGTAAAAAAAATGCACAAGTGACACATGAAAATGTAATTCAAGTTAAATTAATTGATTGCTAATAAAGCAAAGAACATTGAATTCCCGTCATATTTTGCACACTTTTACATACAATTTGGGTTTGGTAAGTTAAGGTGGAAAATAGTACACCACCTTTTTTTAGGACTACACCACTGGTGAGGAAACTTGGAGTTGTTCCTCACCTACATCTCTCATTCTCTGTCCCCTTCTCTTTTAACACCCTCCTGTCCTGATATAATTGATTTAAACGGGTCCATGGGAAAGTAAATAAATAATTACATAAAGTAAATGGAGGAAACATCACATTATATGCTCACTCCCATTGAGAGAGCAAAATTGTCCAACTCAAACAAAGCACCTACCCTCGCATGTGGTGACTTTTAAGAAGGACAGGACAGGGTTAAAAAATTTCAAGTAGTTTCTAATCTGAACATCGTTTACAACATTAAGCAATTAACACAAATGATAAAGTAAAAGATTCCAAGGGTCAAAATCAAGCAGCGAAATCTGACATTCTAATCAATCAAAAAACAGTCGAGGAAACACGTACAAGGACATTTGTGACCAATGAGAGGCCCGTTTGATGTCACATGGCTGCATTTTCAGCTAGTTTGGACCTGAGCGATCAGTGTGGTGTGGATGCTGAATCAATCTGCAGACGATTGCAACAATGTTTCCGTTCTTCTTGGTCCAGACCAAATTAAACAAACTAGAGGCAGAGTCCTTCTAATCTGGTCAATAGATGGGATCCTTAAGTTACATCATAAACATAGCATTCTGAACATAAAAGCCCTGAATCTGGTTCTGTGCATACATTTCTGTTCAAATGCCTGGAAAAGTTACTTCCTTTTAAGGACCATTTGGTCTTATGAGTTAATGCGTGTGAGCAAACTGCAGAAATTAAGGTAATACATTCAATGTTCCCCTTTTGTCATTCCCAAGACTCAATATTGTACATAACAATGTATGGATCAGATCCGAACACAGTGACTGATGATGTTCTGCACGAACTGTATCTGAGTTTGCCTTGTGGTAATATATCTTAGTATGTTTGTTCACATCACTGTGTGTACACTAGATAGAGAGAAATGTGTTCCTTACTCAGTTTGCACCCTCCTCTCTGATCCTGTCTCTATTTCTCAGCAAGCCTGGTGAGACTTCAGCAGTACAAGGTTATTTAGAAGTTCTTTTGAGAGGTGAGACTGAGCGAGTCAGCGAAAACGGACGGTGCTGCCGCCAAATGGACTCGGATCACCACAGAGCCCAATGAATTCAGCCTCATTACCATCCACTCCACACCCCGTTCAACACCCTGACCAAGGGCAACACATGCTAATGCAACTCCTCTAGCACACACAGTAAAAAAAACCTAACAAACACACGCATGCCCATACTCATAAACAGCATCAAGGGGAACCCCATGTAAATATAAATACACATAAATACGCTTTACCGACAAATCAGGTACTCTCAAAAAGACTATGCACAAGAACAAATATCGATTTGAATAACCCTAAAAGGTTCATTCTTATTCGTTGTATCTGAATTACACTCTGGTGTTCACTATTTTGCTCTGTTGAGTACCGGTATTGATATGCAAGCAGATTTGGTGAGCATGGTAAGTGGCTTGAGGGCTGGGGGACATACAATAGCTCGGAAACTGAGCCCACAAAATATACTAGCTTTGATCATCATTGACGACCTCAGTTTTGCATGTTCATGTGAGGTGAAGGGGTGTCCCAATTCTTCTTAGAATTAAGTGAAAGGGCTACAACGAAGATGTTGTCTCTTCATGTATATTATATATTGTGATCTAGTTCTATCTTGTATCAAGTTATGTCTTAATGTAACTTGCTGTATCAAGTTGTATCTTATAACTCGTTTAACTTATTGTATCCAGTTGTATCTATGTAACTTATTGTATCCAAATGTAACTTATTGCATCCAGTTCTATCCTAATATATCATATTATATCCAATTGTATCTTTTTTCCTTGTTAAATATAATTAGATCTTGTTGTAGTTTGATGAATTTTGTATCTTTATTTATCGTGTTACATCTAGTTGCATCTTTTTTTCTTGTATCTTAATGTAACTTGATGCTTCACTTTAAAGTTTCTCAACATTTCTGTATTTTTGCTGTAGCAAATACTCTAGAAAGATGAAAAATGGGATTTTTAGGTAAACTATGATAATATATGCTTTAGTTTACCTCAAAGTGACTCAAACTAATTGTTCAGAAATTCCTTTTCTGAATAAAAGACAGGTAGTTTTTATGGTATATAATTTTACATGTGATAAAATCAAAGCATTTAACAATATAGAATAATTTAAAATCTAAAGCCAATGCATGAACTCATCATATGGCAGAACCTGAAGCATGCTTGTCCTCTGTGGGCGTCTTCAGGTGTGTCAGGTTCAAGCTTGAATGCGAATCTGAATCAGCTTTGTATAAAGCACTTTTATTCTAATCAGCCATCGGCGGTTGAAGCATATCCATTAACACACATTTATTCTAATGGATGCAGAGGAGCGGTTAGCCGCCATGCTAATGGGCTTGTGTGTGTGACAGCACCGTGTGCCGGGAGGCCAGCGGGGACTTGTGTGTGTCAAAGTGTGTGTCAGCTCTGTCTCACTATCAAGGCCACCATCACAAGTTATAAATGTTAATGCATTCTCCTTCAGATTGACACAAATGGGCGCAGATGCCCACTCACACTGCATGCGCTCTCTCTCGCACGTATACGTGCATCCACACACATTGATCCCAGCTTAACAGGCCAACTTTATCTCAGCAGCGGCGGGTGGGAAGGATGATAGCTGTGAGAGATTGTGAATGCAATGATCCTCAGCTTGTCTTGAACATCATCGAAAAAAATTATTAGCAAATTTATGACTGAAACAACCCCCACCAACTCCAATCCAATCCCCCACCGAGCTCTACACCATGAGACACCTGTGCTGGCTCAGAAATGATGTCTGCATGCATCTGCTCTGCCTCTAACTTCTCTGGCAGCTCAAGGACAAACCGAGGTCTACTTGAAAGACTACAAACGACTGGACGAACCTGCCAGCGATCTTAACAGCACTCACTGCCCATCACAAAGGATTCACAGGGCCTCCCACAAATTTGGGTAAAAGTCTTTCAAACTCGTGGAAGATCTCAATCATGTTGAGGAAAATATGAAGGGCCACGCAGAAACCCTGCTTTTTGAAGAGAGTTTGGTTAATCTGCAAAATTCTAGGAGATTATTGAATAAGAGAACAGAAATGTAAAATGCTCTTTATGTGAAATGAACAAGTTTGTTTTTGCCAGCAGATTGGGTCTACTGAAAAATAATCCTTTTTTTTGTATTGAACCCTATTTTTGTCCTCCCTTTTTTATTTATAGACAGCTTTTATTATTGTTATTAATATCCCAGCGATTTTAAGCTCTGATAACACAAAAAACTGCAAAACCCATAACGCAGTGCTTTCCACCCGGCAATTATCACTAAGTGCATTCTGATAATACAAACCATAACAAACATGCTCAAACATAATTTGAAGAGCCTCTATTTTGGGCTCCAAGAGTTCATTTTGTTGTTTTAGTCATTTGAATAACTTTGAGCCATAGAAGGAATAAAGTAAAAATCATAGAAACAACTTTTATGAATTTTTATGAAGTCAAAAATGTGGTAACCAAATGATTTACCTAGCAACCTGAGTTTCTGAAATCTATCTCAGCTTTGGTGACACAAGGGTTGGTTTACTTCACTCTCAGTGATATGCGGAACATTTATTATATGATATGATATTATATTATATTATATGATATGATATTATATGATATTATATTAAATTATGATATGATATGATATGATATGATATGATATGATATGATATTATATTATATTATATGATATTATATGATATTATATTATATTATATTATATTATATTATATTATATTATATTATATTATATTATATTATATTATATTATATTATTATACATAAGGTATTCCCTAAAACAGGAACAAACGGGTTACAAAATGAATGGATGTGGGATTGGGTATACATCACTCATAGCGAGAAGGGAACATTAGGGAACTATTTTAATGACAATTGATTCCTCCGTAGCAACCAGATTGTTTAACCTAGCAACTTATTTAATAGATTTATAGATGAGCTCAGGAAAATCATGGAATAATCGGTAGAGCATTCATAGTCACTCAGGGCACATTACTAAAAATGGTTTAAGATTAAGCTCACATCAAAGTTTGTATGTTTAATACATTTCTATATTGTTCGACCCGCAATCTAAAGAGCTTTGGCACCTGATGGAGTTAAGATTACAGATGATGTATAGAAATCATAAGTTCCGAAAGTTTTGATAAAAAAAGTGTGAGAGAATGAGAGAGAGAGAGAGAGAGAAGTCTGACAGCGCCTCCTTCAACACTGCCCACTCAACCGAATCGTGTTACAGCAAAACCTAATCTCAGAACCTAACAGCAAGAGTCCGCTCTCAGGGGAACAGTGACCCTCGTACCAGAGCGAGAGAGATGCTGAGGGTGAAAAAAATTCCATATGAACTCAAGAGTTTTTCTTGCTTCGCCATTTGACCAAGTCTGAATTATTAGCAGGACTACCTCACAATATAGACTCAGAGGAGACGAGACAATAACCTGCACTGTCTCTTTAGTGTCCATATTGTGAAGAGGCCGTAGTGATAATTCTTCACTTCAAGAGGTGTTGCTCAGACAGCATCAATTCCTTTTTGTCTTTCTTTAACCTGTGAGAATTCAAACAGTTTACAAGATTTTTAATCACATCAAATCTTGACCCGTGCTACTTTAGTAACACACATTGCTTTAACTTATTGATACCTTAAAATTCCCGATCTTTGCACGAAGACTATGTTATGGAGACTTCAAATTAAGGGATATTTTCTTCGGGTTGCGTTTCTTTTGTTAAATGACTCCACAACCCTCTCTTTAAATGTTCTTTTTAAACAAAAAGTCCCATCGGCCTTTGTGTGCTATTTTTGCTATATTTTCACCTTTAACCACCAATGATTTCAACACAACATTCCCTTTTCTCGCCGTTCTCACTTCCTTTCGGCAGTTTGTCCACTTCAGCTCTCAGCTTTGATCAACGACTAGAGCATCTTTCCATAAATCCTCCCACCATCATCCAATCAGTGCAGCCCATCCTGACATCTCCATAAAACACCTCTTCCTCAAGCCCCCACGGATCATCCCAATCAAACTCACGAGAAGAACACCCCTGCAACCCCTTCGTGGAGTTCCACTAATCTTCCCACTTGCAGTCAGGGACGGAGCGTTTGATGGCTAAACACAAGAGCGCGTTTGTTGCCATTTCACTCTTGATGAAAACCTGTTATTACCAGAGGCATTACAGTGGCGCTGGTGTTGAAGCGTCTCGGCTTTCATCTTCACTCACCGCGGCCTCTTCATCTTGATTGGGATAAAGGGTAGACTATTGAGCTCCGGAGAAATGAACCTCCTTTTCTTTATCACACTTTCAGAAACACCCACACTCACACTCGACAACTAACAGACACTTTCAATGTCGCACACTCCTGCAGATGTTTTTCTAAATTTCGACATGAGATCTGTGATATTTCTCAATTACCGTCAGACGGATAGGAAAGGATTTTTTATTTATTTTGGGAGGATAAGAATCGCACACAAAAACACACTACTGCCCACACACACATTGTGCCACCTGGAGGCTTATCTGTCATGACCTCGGATTTAGTGGCAATAGAAAATGATAAAGGATAGGACGGGCTCTCTGAGAGGCTGTGAGGGATCACTCTGATGCCTCTGGAGCATGTCACCAGCGGCAGCGCACACACCACAGTGAGTGATCAAATAGGCAGAGCTAAAAAATGTTGACACTTACAGCTCTAACTGTGAAGACCGGGGTGAAAGTGGCAGGGAGAGAAGAGATTACAAGAGAGACAGGGTCAGCCTGAATTCCATCTTGAAAGTAGGGCTGTAGGTAACACATTAGTGCAATGCATCTAAGCTCACTTTTACATTTTCAGCTTAATATACCAATTGGGTAACACATCTGAAAACTGTAATGATTGACATACCTTACATATAGTTCATTTTTTGGTAAATAATGCTAAAAAAAATTTAAAATCCCTGCATAAATTTAGCAACATTCCACACTATCTGGCTTGGGTTCCTTTTCCAGGCCTCGTTTGGATGAAAAGTGGGGTTTTGTTTTGTTTGTTTTGAATCGATTCAGCCATTCTACTGAACGGGTGATGATATATTTAGCACAGCTTAGATCTCTTTCTTCTTCTTCGGGGCCAGGAATCTAAGCAGGGATACCCCCTTTCCGGTCACCTACTCCAGTTTATCCCAAGGAACAATTATTCCCCGGTCAGCCAGCAGACTTAGTTTCTCCAGTTGGTCCTATGCTTTCCTCAAGGCCTTTTCCCAGAGGTTAAATCATTAAATCCAATTAGAACAGCGGCATTCCAGCATAAAATGATCAAACCAATGTCAATGATCAAAGTCAATGTACTGTAGGAATTAAAAAGTATTGACTTGTTTTACTATAGTAACGCACATTGCTTTAACTTATTGATGCTACAAAATTCTTGATTTTTGCTCTGAGACTGTGCTGTGGAGACATCAAAAGAAGGGATTTTTGTGGCATAGAATTGTTCTTTTTAATTGAAAGTCTCATCAGCTTTGGAGGATCACAGGAAGTTGCTGAATTGTTAGGTTTGTGTCTAGTTTTCCCCATGTTTCTCCTTCTTTGTCTGTATCTTTCACAAATTTTGTTGTGTTTCTTTTCTCTTGTGTTTCCCCCACACTTTCATTGTTGCACCTGCCTGTAATTAATCTTTCTAGTTGGCTATTGCATTCGGGTCCAGCATCCTTCTGAGCTCTTAACAGTTATTCGTAGGTTGAAGGGTAACTCAAAAGTAATAGATTTTTTTTTATTTGGGGGGGGGGACTCAAATTCGAAGATTCAAACAAATTTATGTAAGTTGGCAAAACTTTGGGAACTTTTTTCAACATTAAGAAATTTGAGCCATCAAACCCAAATATCTTTTGCAGGTTTTTATTTTCCTTAGCTAAATTGAAAGCTAATTCACAACTCTGACATCTTTTTAAGTTTCTTAGTGCCCAAAGTTGAGACAACAAACATCAGAAATAAAGAAACATTAAAATGCAACACTCAAGAAAAAAATAGTAGAAAAAAATTGCAATTTAATTGCCTTTTTTCCAAAACTAACCTCAAAAAATCTATTGTTGCAAGTTGCTTTTCTCACAATGCACATTTCCTTGTGTTTTAAAAAGTGTCCCAATGAATTTACCAACACTAAAGCTTACCTATCGCAACAGGATTGGTTAAGGTTTGAAGTTAAAAAATATAATGAATTCATTTCTGCAACAGGAAATGATTTTTCTGTAGATTATCCGTCCCTGTAGTGCACATGCTGCTGTACATTTAATATGCATTGCAAGATGCTCACAAATGAGGAAATAAAACACATCATCCTTAATATGAACAGTTTCTTCTACAAAAGAATGAAGAGATGCTCAACTTCCGCAACTCATTTAACTCACTGCCTGAACTTAATTATAGAGAGAGAGAGAGAGAGAGAGAGAGAGAGAGAGAGAGAGAGAGAGAGAGAGAGAGAGAATTCTGAAATTTAACCATCAGTTAGATACAAATAATATCTCATAATGGGAGAAATGGGGTAGCCATAATGTTAAAGTCCCATTTTCATAGACATGGCCATTTAAATGAGCTAACGAGCTGAATTTATTTATGAACACAGAGAGACTTCCCCAGCAGGGCCATTACACTATGGATATTATAGCCATCATGGGGCCCAAATGACTTAGTGTTTATTCTGTAGTAAACACACACAAGCACACGCATGTGACTCAAAGCCTGTGATGTTGTCCAACATAGCCTTTCACGCTTCCAGACTTGCCAAGACCATGAAACAGTGAGCTCATCCACTCGGCAGCCAACAGCATCATTTGGCCCGTGGAGATGTCTGTAACTAGTGGTGTGTAAAGTAACCCATTTATAACAAGCCCTTTGCGAGCGATGCATATGTTTATGAGTGTGATTGGTGTTTCTGTTCATTCATGGCTGAAAGGGGCCAATCAAAAGAACTGGGCAAAAAATCAAGAACAAAAAATATTTGTAATGTTTGTATCATTTTTTGAATTGTAAACCACTGAATAAAAATAGCTAAGAAGTCATTTAGTACGATTTTTATTATTATTTCAAAAAAAATCTCACTAAAGAAAAGTCAATTTTAACAACATTCCTGATCCCGGCTTAGCATGTCTTGGTTTAGGTCTATGTAGTCTCTCACTCTCCGCCTCCTAGCCTTGTGCAGGTCTACAGTTTTGTCCCTGGTGTTCATTTGTTCTTGCTTAGGAGGGATTTTCTTGCTACGAATTTGTTCTGGAGAGGTTTGAGTAATTGGTAGGAGATTAGAAAAACTTAAATAATGATTCTGATTAATCACAAATGCTCTCTTATGCTGTAGAGTGGAACAGAGGGTGCGTCTGTGAGCTAACTGACATTGCAACGGCAGCTGCAACTTAGTCTCTGGGATGAGGTCATCTTTACTTGACATCTGGGTCCAAGGCAGCTGGATTTTGGCACGTATAGAGCACATTCCGACGTCACTGCCTTTACCGCACCTATAATGGCTGGGTCCAGTGCCAGATTGCCATACGAGTTCAGTCACGACTTCCTCTCAGACGCCATGAATCGCACGATCCATCATTGCCTCTCTTACCATTATCAAAATGATCAGCACCATCCATTCCTCAGGTTCAAACACTGCATGTACCCTGGTGTTGTTTCTGTGTGTACAAGAGCTAGATCAAATGTAAAAAGAGACATTAATCACTCAGTGCTGCTCTGTTTGTTCAGCAGGAGATTTTTTTTTTTTGAATTACATAACTTTGATTTATTTCACGTCAAAAAATGTGCTCTATTATGTTTGACTCTGGAAGAGGTGAAAGTGAGTTTCTGTGCTTGTGCATCCTAAAGGTGTGAGAGGGGGAAGTATACATCATTTGTTTGACTTAGTTTGAAACGAGCTGCTCTTCGAAGCCAATCGATTTCAATCCTCTACTAGGATTCTACACTGAGGGAAGGCTCACATGCACTGATGAGGCTGAGACACATGTGACGCACACAGATGCTGGCTGTCTTTCTGAGTTAGCTCATCAAAGCAGACGTTTCAGCAAGACGTTGTCCAGTGTTCTCATTTCTGTTCTGTGGAAGAGATAGGAAGTGGGGTCAATCTCGCTTTGTGGCCGTCTAAAATCTTCCAGACTACTCAGAAACGCTCTTCTCTCCCATTCTCTCTCTCAGATGTTTCAGTCCAGGAACAGACTGTTCCACCAGTAGCAGCTGTTTGCTTGCCTCTATCCCATATGGAATGATAACCAGTCAGATTCCAGCACCAGAACCTCCATTGCTATTCTTTAGTAGCTGCAGAGTAGTCAACACAGCAACCATCATAGAATGCTAATCCAGCTCATGTGTTGTATATGAAATCTGCAGGGTGTACAAAGTGGATTCATCACAAGGTTAGAATGACTTTGGGGCATGCAGCCTGTTTTTATCAAGCAGCAATCTCTCACATTCCCCTGAATTGCGTAATGAAGAAAATGGTAAAATTGTAATTCACTAACTGGCCACTTGAGGCATACTCCCATTGACTACCATGTTAATGTGCTCAACTTTACAGCAGAACAACACACATTTAAAGCATTGAACAGAGAGGCTTCTCAGACTATAGATTTAGCAGTGAGACCTTTCAATCCGTACTGTAGGAAAAAAAAGATGTGTGAGGAGTCTGTGATAAACCTCACAACTCCATTCGCGCTTGTGATTCAACAATTAAGCAGATGGAGTTACTATGGAGTGTTGAAGGAAGTGGAAGATTTATCCGCTGAGGAAATGACAGTCAGCTCAAGCTCTCTTGAGACGCCATCTCTCTGTATTAGACAGGAATATCAGCAGACCCATCAGCTTTTAGTGAAACTCGCTGGCTGAGATGCCAGAGATATGCAGACAGGATCTCGAGCTCCAGAGAAGAGTAACTGCAGGGTCAGAGTGAGATGGGGCTAAAACTCTCTCACTCTCTCTAAAAGAAATATTGTCTATGATGAAGCAAAGCATTAGTGGCTGTACTTCTACTGCTAAAAGCTGAAATGTTTTTCTGTCTCTGATCAGTGAACTACATTCCCTTTAAAAATAAGCTGATCTCAAAAAATGTAATCTCTCCCCCTCTACTCTTTATAATAACAATGCAAAAACAATAGTGAACCATCACAATAAAAAAATCAATTAAAATAATAACAATATTTTATAGAATATTATTTTAAAAATACATATGAATAATGAAAAAAAATATATATATATATTATTCCTATATATATTATATATTAGGGCTCTCACCCTTTACTGTTTAAAATAATAATCAAATAAAAAAATAATTCAAGTGATAATTATATTTTTTGTAATATTCAATAACATTGTAATAATACAAAAAAACGAATTATCACATGATAATATATATAAAAAAATAATTCAAATAATAATTACAAATAATAATAAAAATAATTTGTATTATTATTTAATAATATATCATTAATGAATTAATCTTGTATTATTATTATTATTTTACAAATTTAAGCTCTCTCTCCCTCTATTCTTAATAATAATAATAATAATAATAATAATAATAATAATAATAATAATAATAATAATAAAGGCCCGGGTATGACGATAACAAGTCTATTTGAGATGGAGTCTCAAGTAAGCATGAGCCACCATTATAATGTGAAGGTTGCCACCACAACTGGTTTACTGGTGGATTGGAGACAGAGAGAATCCAGATGAGAATTAGTTGGAGACCTGGTTGGTAGGACATCCTGCTTCTATACATATTAGTGCACTGTGGCGCCCCTGAGTGAGCCCCTGCTGAACCACCTTCCATGCAAATCTGGATCCGTGTGGTATCCGATTCCAGTATCGATCAGGCTCTCATATTATGGCTCTCATATTATCTCATATTATTTAACTTAAAACAAAATGAAACAGTCACATTGAAAAGGATATTTGTATGATTTAACTAGAACGTGGTTTAAGTCGCACAGTTTAAGGGTTTCCTCTTCCTCTAGAGTGAAAGAGCGGCACACACACCTTGCAAATGCACATTAGCATCATTATACCCAGCAACAGCGACTGCTTGGGCTTTGGGCTTTTCTTTTCACTCTGTCTGGAGCCCAGCCCTTCAGCTCCTGAGTGCTCCCACTAAAAGCCCCTTTCCTTCCTCACACAGCTGCTAATGCACGGATAATGAGATTGCTGAGAGGCTGATAGAGGCTCAGAGATATAACATTCTGACTACATCACCCATAATTCAATTGGGCTGGCTTGGCTGTCTTCCTTTTGTTTGTGAACTGGAGGTTTTTGAGGCCATACGACCCGCGTCCCAGTCCTCCTCCATGTTGCTGGCAGGGTTTAGAAAAGAAAGGCTTACTACCAAAAATATTTTATGAATGGGAAAGAGACATACCTTTGATTACAACAAGGGAAGATGATAATGTAAACATCCACTAAACAAAAAAGGTGTTTTAGTGTCACTTTATAAGTTTCGGGAGGAGCGATCAGGGTAGGCCACCAGTGTTCCCAATCAATCCATCAAGCTCACACCATTGTTTAAGCCAGTCTTACCTTGACCCATTTGACTGAGCTTTTCCCAAACTTCCTCACGGGTCGGTTTGAGGTATAACATGGATGCTATCCATGTACGGACAGTTTATCCATACCACCCACTCTATGCTCAGATTACAAGGCAAGCCCTGGTGGTGAACTTGTGAAATATACAATGGTAGATGTAAGGGCCACGTTGATTAGCATATTTTAATGTGGCATTGAAAAGTGTTCCAGAGTAACAAAGATCAAAAACACACAGTCAAGGTAACAAAGAAGTGACTGATCAGATAATTCCATTGTAAATTTAGCAGATGTTATTTGAAATATTTGTCATAACCATTACAGAAGACTCTGGAAGCAAGATTTAAGACGATACAGTAGAAAACAGGCTTTATATAGATTAAATACTAAAGATGCTGACAGCTAAAACCCAAGTTGCATTCAGAACAAAAGATTGAAGGGGGGGGGGGGGGTCAGAGAGAACAGCTGTGTCTCTCTTTCTCACGGGTCTCCAGAGCCAGAAAGAGACAGAGCGTAGTTGTTCTATCTTACTGAAGAAACTTCCTGTTGTTATGCAACGTCCTGTTCTTTCTCACAAAATTAAATTCAAAATATTTTTTTTCTCCATTACATCGATTTGGGACTAATTTCATCAATTATAAATGTATAAAAAATAAAAAAAACTGCATTTTAGTAAAACCAAATTTAAGCGTTCAAAAAAATGAACACCAGGTAAAAAGGGAAATAAAAACACCCCTGAATAAAAATACTTTCGATCTTTTTGAAACTATTTGATCACTCTATAATAAGAAAATGTGATAAACAAGCCAAAGCAAACAGGAAGAGTTCCCCTGAAAACAAAGAGTCCTGATCCCAGATAACCTCTATTAAACAAACCAAGATTTGAATTACAAAACCTTGAGAACAGGACATTGGAAACATGAATTCATGGCTCAATTTCATATTGGACTCTATCGGAGCTCCAGTTTTTTTCTTCCTCGCGTACCGGAGGCAAGCGGAAGGCGCATTACGTTATACAAATCATCTGTGAGTGAAAGGGAGTGAGAAGCCACCATTTTATATAACCGGAATGTGCCTTGTGCTTATTGCTTCCCGGGCCCATTTCATTGTGTCGCAATAGATCTCGTTTATGCTTTCGCTGTCCTGTGTTCTGCTTTGTCCATTACTTTCCCCGTCGAGAAAACTACAAAAAACAAGGCATCTGTTTTCAATCACTGGGGTCCCACACAAAAACACAACAGCAAGAACACAACACGCCACACACACTTGGTGAGATGGCGCTGAACCCATGGAGAGGGAAACACACTTCACAGAACATTTAGGAAATGAGAATCTGATGTCAACGGTGCTAGAAAAAGAGCAATCACATCTTTCTGTCCTCCACCTTCACTCACTCTTCATTACCAGTAGAATAATTTCAATGCGATGGTGGTTGGGTTTGTAAACAGTGTTCCATTACAGTGGTTTTCCTTTTTTGTAGATAAACCATGTAGTCTTTGGGAGAAGAGGAAGTCTTCGCTCATCCATTATTATCTCGAGTGCAAAGAACTGTTCGATTAGTAAAGAAAAGACAGACATTTTAAAAGATTATTACATTTAACTTACTGCTCTCCATTCCCTGAACATAGTTAACACAATAAATAACAAATAATCACTTTAAAATACAAACGAATAAACCTGGGAATCACCGTATGGATATTTCCTGAATTGATTCGATTCACGATTCAACCTAATATTGATTTGGTCAGTGTTTACCTTGTGAAATCAGTCATCTGCTTAGAAATAAAAATCATTTCTAAACTGCTAGAGGAAACGCAAAGTGGAACAGGGAGATAGATATATGTCTTGTTTAAGATAGATCTTTGCTTTCAGAAAGAATCTCTGACAAAAGGTTTATTTTCTCCTGAAAAACTATAACCATCTACTGATTAATCATTTAGAGATGAAACGGTTCTATAATAATTATTATATTGCAAATAAAGGGTTTAAATAAAGGCCAATATGAAACTGACCTTTTTATTTGTAATAGTTTTTTTTTATTATTATTAATTTTTTAAAATTTTGTAAATACTTGACCCTCCTGGCCTCTCACCCGATGTGCGCTGGAGAACCTCGTGACTCCGAAAGGGAATAATAAGGGGGTTAGAAGAATCAATGAAAATATTTTACCCCAAAAAAATTAAAGCACAACTCCTGGTGGAAACTAAGAATACAAACAAAATGGCTGGTGTGCCCAATGTGACGACGCCTTCTCCACTTTTTACTCAATGTGACGGAGAAAGATAATTTTATAATCTAAAGGATAATTGTCTCCTAGTAAATATTACACAAAACAAGACATTGTAAAGAAGTTTCAGAAGTGACTAGAATCACACCAAGAAGTAAATAAAGGTTTCATAAAGTCTTGATTTCCAACATGATAAGAATTGCTCTGAAGATGACTTGAATCGATACAGTTTACAAGATTGACTTGCACTTTCTTGAGTAAAGAAGTCTATGTGTTTGTGTGTGGAAGATCTGTCAGTCACCCAGCAGTAGGAAGGTTTGCGACAGGTGCAGCTCAGTCTCCCACTGCTTAATTCACGTCTGGGATAAGGTGTGATGGGACTGGCAAAAACTGCACACACACAAGCACACACTCTAATTACAAACCTGACCTTGGTTAGGTTATTACCAGTCCTTTCCACTGCAGCAAAGGCTTTTCCCTGTGTTTTTTTTTCAGATTAAATGAAAGCATGAATGAAAGGTGAAGAAACGATAAGTCGCCAAAAAGTGAAACAATTAAACTTTAGTTTGAAACTCTTGGACAGGTTTGTTACAATGAGCGTGTCTTCTTTTTGAGCAATTATTCACTCTCATTTAGCGCCACTGGAAAGATGTGACACAAATTGAGAACTGAGAAGAATGAGCATTTTCCGCACTTCCCCTAGTATTAAACCCTGAGGGATTCATATATGGCTCTAGCTATACGGCTATATTAAAAACAGAACCATTTGGAGCATGGGAATATGCTTCAAGAAAACGAAGTCATGAAGGTAATACAATTACAGCTCGCGAAGACGTGTAAATACACATTGTGCACATAATGCAAATCTCTAAGTTGCTCTCTTTCACAACATCATGAGGGTATTCACAGAAAGCCCATGGAAAGAAATCATAATGGAAGGTGCAGCAAAACCTGTAATAATTCTCTCTGCTCAGCTCATAAAAACCCAGCAGCCACCTGAACTTAAACATCCAGACAGATGCGTTAACTCCAACGGTTACATAATATAATGCGAACAGTGAGGACATTAAACCCGTTGGGGCATCTAATGTTCAATTAATAATGTGTAACTCTTGTATAATTAAAAAAATGTCCAACTCCACACTTTAAAATGCTAGCATTTCAAATATCGATTGGACAAGGAGCTCTTTTTAACGTAGCCTTCCTCATCATAGTTTCTGGCTGTAACCTGAAAAGTTCCGAATGCGCAAAACTTTTCTGGATTACCTCAAAAATTATATATTTTTTTTACAATACACAGTACTCAAAATGACGATTTAAGTTTAAAACAGAATTGTTGAACATAGTTTTATTTACCTCTTTTCTTGTGGTAATAATAAATGGTTAAACAGCTTGGCTTAAAGAAGAACTAATACCTGGGTTACATTTGGCTTTTTATGAGCAAAATTATTAAAAAAAAAAAAATATTTAAAAAATAAAACTATAGAAAGTACAAAGGAAATATTTTAAGTTGAGTGAGAACTTTGAGAGGAGAGATACCTGTTGTTTTCCTGACTTTGGACATTTGGCTGTTAGCATTCTGATTGGCTGGATCATGAGTGCCTTCCAATGAGATGAGAAAACTTTCCATCGAGGGTTGATTCGTTCAGAATCTTACATTATTGTGATTGGCTAATGGCCTGGATCAAACAATTGCTTCAAAAATATCACATCTTGTTCATTCCGCGGTTAATAGAGAGCTGTAATATTCGCTGGATCATATTTTGCAGTTATTTGCACATTATATATAGATGTAAACTTTTTTTTAGCAAATATGTTGATTTAGCCAAAAGACTGACTTACTAGACAAAAAAAAATCCATTTTTTCCTTTTTTAAATTTCAGCAATCTATTAGATTTCAGTAGTCTGTAGATTCATCTCTGAACTGTTTTTAAATCAATTCGAGTAGTCAGCCTCACAACAGATTTTGTCATTTTCTTCAGTAAAAATCTCATTCACAGCTCGAGCATTTTGCCACTCACTCTTTATTTATATAAAGAAGACAACACAAAGAGAGAATGATGCTATTGTACCGAATGGATTCAAATGTTGCAGAAGCAACGATAGATTGTTTGATCCTGGATGTCGTCACTGCGTTTATGTGTCAGTTCTAATATTATTCTAGTATTTTATCACATATTTCAGCCCCATTTTAATAGTGCATCTTGAAATCTGGTCACTGGTCTCCCAAACAGGTCCAAAGCTGCATTTACCCCACTCTGGTTGCATGAGTCAGCCAAATTGAAATTGGTGGTCAATTTCTTTTCCTGTTTTATGGCATGCATTAAACCCCAAAGGAAGCAATGTTTACCCATTAGATGTTTGGGCCTTAAAAACACAAATAAGCTGGACAGAACTAGTTTGAAATTCCCAGAGACATTCTTTGGGATTTCATTAAATAAGTCTGTGTTTTACATATCCCTGAATCCCTATAAGAAAAAATAGGAAAAAGGAAATTACCCAGAGTTATTTGAAAAACCCTTCTGAGAATTGTAATCCCATTCAGACAGGAATGTCTATGATTATGATTTATTATTTGCACAATGATTCTGCTCATTATTTTGACATTAGCTGAACACAGTGGAATTTAGGCAACCCACATATTTAGATTTTGTGGTGCAACTTCATAATGGATTAGTTCCATTTGTAAAACTTCTTAAATTTATGACTCAATTTACGCTCATCTGACGTATGAAAGAAATCACAAACTGAAATATCTGAAAAAGACTTACCTTACATCACCTTCTTTTTTAGGACTCGGACACCAAAAGGGCACAGAATATTATTGTAATTGATCAGGTTTTTTTTCATAGTTTCAGTGCATTTTTGAGGGTGTAAATATGCTAGAAAAGTCAAATTTCGCACACGTTAGAACTGGTGAAGGTGTACGTTTGATTGGGGTTCTAAATAAGTAATATTGAGCATGTTTCCAAAATCTACAGGAAGTCATTAATTAGCAAAAACTTCCAAAAAGGTCACTAATAAAAAAAAATAAAATAATAATAATAATAATGGACACTTGCTATTACTACTCCATAAGTCTTTTCTCAAGGCATTCCGTATGTTTAATTATTGCAATGTCTGATTGGTCCCAAATTTACCAGCTGTGTTAACAATGCACTTTCTCATTAGCGCCACCAGGTGGTCACAGGTAATAAAACACGTAACATTAACAAGGTACTTCTTTTTACAAATTTGGGACAAGAATATTGGCAAGACAAAAATATAAACCAATTCACAGAGCCATGTGGGGGTCATGATATGGTTTTCATTAATTAATGTGGCTGTATTTTTCAGTAGTTTTGACGATTCTTGAATGGGGTTGGTCGTAGTGCATTTTGCAACAAACTGGCCACTGAGAGGCGAGCGCACTTTGATCGCTGCTTGCAGGTGTAGTTTGTATAGCTCTTTTCACTACATTAATAGTGAACCACGTGTGTCTTACACATTGGTTCCAAAACCAAAAACAAGAAGTAAAAACAAAGTACATCAAACTGAAAAGAGATAGAATCTTAGTCTCGGTCAAATTTGACTTAAAGTTACTCTGCATTGAGTCAACATGGTGTAATTAGCTAGAAAATAAAACTGTGAATGGTTGTAATAAGGGCTGGAGGTATATGGAGGACATGTCTGCAAGGGATAAAATAATGATTCACAAACACTATTTCCCACATTCACACACATGTAGTCGGATGCTTCCCTTTTACCGATTACACAGTTAAGGTATGTGTTGACATTTGCATAAATGCTGCCTCATGAATAATTCATCTCCTCACAATTACAGTATCCCATACTAACGCCTCATTAAGGCATCATAATTACAACACACTTCTGTCAGTTTAATTCCCTCCTTGATAAAACCAGTGTTGTTTCCTTTACTGCGAGAAAATAGACTCTAGACAATAAAGTCTATAGAAAATAATGATCTACTCTTATAAAAAGTTGCACAAAATAAATGGACATTAAAAAGCATTACACAGATCCAGCATTACAAGCAAGGTCAGAGAGGATGAGCAGTTTGAATACTGTTCCTCGTGTTTAATATTCCTTAAAGAAAGACAGAGTTAATGGATGAATATAAATAAAAAAACATTTATTTATTCTATGCAACATGGTGAACACATAAAAACAAAAGCATGCACTGCAATTTATATTTATAATTACGTAAATTTATATTAAATATCGTATATTATAAATATTAAATATACAATATTGATTTTCTTTTTACAAATTATCTAATTTTTTTTTTTTTTTTGGGAGGGGGGGTAGATTATTAAGCTTATTTTGAGAAAATATGACAGAAAAAAACATTGTTAAACAAGCTTTTGCCACTGATTTAAAACAAGACATTTTCCTATTTAAAGAATAACTTATTTTATAAAATCAATGTTAAATTCTGATAAGAAAAATAGTTTATTCATTTTGTTTGAATAGAGAAATCTGTGGTCTTTCATGTAGTGGATACTTGACACATATTCACACAATGATGCACAGTGCGACCTAAGATCAAATTCAGAGCAAATAAATTCCTAGCGTTTGGGTGATGGTGGGAAAATAGAACCCATTAGCAAGATAACAAATAATCTTTACTGAGAACAAAAATAAAAGAAAGCACCCATAAGGGGGAAAACCTCATATAAACGGAGAAACTAAAACAGAGTCCAACAGAGTTGTTGCTAATCGGCACAAACAACATACAAAACTTAAAGTACAAGGACAAGGAAAATATTGGGCAGACAACACACAGCAGGCCGATGTCGTGTAGTAAAACAGAATGAACCAGTAACAATAAAGCGAATATAACGAGACAAAATCACCAACCAGAATGAGACACAGGCGTACAGTAATTGGGACAGAGATGGAGATTAAAGAAAAACAGGTCTATTACTTGTCTACTTTGGTAACTTTAGCATTATTTTCAAATGAACCCTTTTCATCTTCCTCCCACTCATTTACATATTACATGATGGAAACTCAAATGACCATATTTGCATCTAATCATGATTACTTTTCATGCATTTTTCAAGTGACCGACATCACTAATAAAATATTTCCAAAAACAATGCAACAGCAAACATTGGCAAACCTGGAGAAAATTCTGTGTATGTAGAAAAAGCTGATAAGTTTTCCCCATTCCGAAATTATCATACAGCGTAGCTTTCTTCAAATCCAATTGAACAGAGACTTGTAAAATATTTACATGGGAATTGTTCCTTGCTGCATTACTCGCATCATTCTGTGGCAGCAATGTGCATACATCTGTCATAATCATATAAAGTGTAAAACATCAAATACGCCTCATTGCCAAATGTTATATTCACAAATATCACGGTGCAAATAAACTCTGGACTGGGTTTGTTCGTATCTTTGCTTCGCATAAATATCTGTAATTTCTGCAAGCAAGCCATATTTTGACCCACAATCTAAAAGCCATGTACAGTAAAGCTTCTCTATAAACAGCAAGTGCTAACGGAGCGCTGATACACCGATGAAATACATGAGGTTCGTTTCTTTGCTCTGAGGCTCTCTTAAAGTGTAAGAATTCTTAATGAAAACAGGTTTAATGGGGCGGGGGGAAACTCTTCGATTGCACTTGCGTTTAATTTAATGAGCCCAACACCAGGCGATTTACTTCTTTTAATTGCCTTTCTCTCATTGTTAAAAAGATGCATGTGGCCGCCGTCCGCCAGCGTAAATTCCTCAGTTTTGTTTCTATGTTTCTTCCACGAGGAAAAACTCAACAGTGTCCCACATATAATGCAGCATGGAGAAAATTCTATTTGAACATAATTTAAATTACGCAGCTATTTCTGTGGAATTCACTTGCGGTTGGAGAGAAAATAAACTGAGAGGCAGCTCTCATTATTTTAATGAAGTGGATGCATGGGCGGGAAGCTTACAATGCAGACCAATCATAACTCCAGGCAGTCAATCAAGTTAGTCTTCCTCTTATAACTGTGGTTGAAAATGATTGAAACTGGGAGAGAAGTCACGAGGAAAACATTAAAATGCTAATTTAAGAGATGCAGTATACAACAACAAGTTGTATACTGCACAGTTCGGGACAAGGAAAAAAAAAACAACAACAAGGGGGGAGGGGCTAAATGTGTTCTACAACACTTTTTTAAATGTTCCGTTCCAAATGTCATCCTCAACAACCCGACCCAGTCTGTCTCTGTAGGATGACCCTCCTGCTTCACATGAGGCCTCCTGCACTGCAGATACCTCTGACAGGCATGCATTTAAATGGGACTTGAGATACACAAACCATCTGCATCATGACAGGCCACAAGCTGATGAATATTAGAGGACAGATGCTTTAAACAACTGTACATGCGTCTCAATGCACACGCTCGACTTTGAACTACAGGATTCCATTTCAAACTCTTGCCTCGTAAACCCCTTCCCAGATGTTTTGACTTGATGATCGTCAGTAAACCCACAATACTATTGTATTTAGTATTCACATTCTCCCCTTCTGAACGCAGTCAACCAGCCGTTGATGGTTTGTCGAGCTCTATTCAGTACGTGTTACATGATCCTCTACATTTATCAGGCACTTGTTCAGCAAAACAATGTGAAATTCCTGCAACAGACAACAGCGGTAGACCACAGCCCTGCACAGGCTTCAACCGTGTAATCATAATTATTCTGATCTTCTTGACACATCCTGGTGAATGTAAGGTACTGAAAATGTCAACTCTCAAGGCAATATGGATGTAAATCAAACAGGAATTCAACAACTGATCGTTTGAGGTTCTGAATTTGTGCAGATCCAACTAAACTGCACAACTTTCTAAAATAAAAAGGAAAAAAAAGTTTCTAAAAGTTTCCCTTTAGCACCAAAATCCACTGAGCGATAATGACAATCTTGCTGTAGAAGAATTCTAAAGATAGAACATCACAGAGACACAGGGATTTGATGATGTTAATCATTATAACACTTACATTTTCATTACATTACTGACTGCTCCCTAGCAACCAGATTTTTCCCTAGCAACCAAAACTCTAAACTCTATCTCAGCATTGGTATATGATAGAGCCATGGGGTTGGTTTAAATAATATATAGTGGCAAAGGCAGCATTTTATCAAGTCACTGACACCTCCATAGCAACCAGCCTGTATACCATAGCAACCATTTTGGTGCATCTCTATCTCAGCTTTGGAAAATCATAGAAAAATGGGGGTTGGTTTATTTTACTCATACCAACATGGGGTACATTGTATTATTTCATTGTCCCTTCCATAGCAACCAGACTGTTTACCATAGCAACCAATTTGGCATATCTCTATATTGGCTTTAAACGGCAGATTTACAAGCCTTCTCGGATGCGCATGAGATGTGGAGAAGGGGAGGAGCAGCTGATCAGGGTCAATCTGAGATGGGAAAGATCAGCTTCAAAAGTCAGGGAAATTGAATAATTGATGGGCGATCAGACTCTGGAAATGTGTCCAAAGAATTTAACAATATTTATGTCGAACCGGGGTATAGATGGAGATGCTAAATAGAACATTGCCCTTCTATGTCATATATATTTTTTTGCAGCAACAAAGCTTATTAACCAGCCTGCAATGTATCTGAATGACACAGCAGCAAGCTACATTGTGATTGGTCAGATGTGTTGCAGTCTCCAGAGATATGCCGAAGAATCTAGGAGAGCTCACTGGTAACGTTTGAAAAATGTTTTATTTCGTGAGTAAATTGCATGATACAACTGCAAATAAACTGCAATTATTGTTTAAGATGTTCCAAACACATGAGTCTCTGTTCATGAACATCGTGGAACACATTATTCACCCAAAAGATGAGACCAATGACTTCCATCCTGCTAAAAATGACGTAAATTACAGACAATGTTCAAAATATCACCCTTTCAACAAGAATCCACCAATAAATCCTTTTAGGAGTTTGGATGCAAATAGTAACAAATTTAATTTCACATTAACTACTGTTTTCCCACTTGTATTCCATTGGAGGAAATATTTTCTTACTGAAAAACCCACATTTATCTACTGCAAGTGTATCATCCAGGAACATTGTGACTTTCTTTTTACCCTTGAGTGAAGATTGAAAAAAAGTACAGTAGGTTATGAGCCTCCGGGTAGCTTGTTTTTTTTTATAGCTAACATTATTTATAATCAATAAAAGCAATTTCTAAACAATTTCCACAGTTTAGGGGTTTTATTGCATCCAAAACCTGCTAATGGCCGTCTATTAAACAGAAAAAGTTCCAAAAATATGATTGTGTTCTTTTCCATAAAACGCTGCGTTTTTTTTGTTGTTGTTGTTTTGTTATTGTTGTCAGGATGAATGTCTTGATAAAGAGCCACACATCTGGTTTAGACATGCTGTAAAGCCTAGCTTACCTTTGCCATCTGTGCCTGTACACCACTGGCCTTCAGGGAAGCCACAGCTTTCTGCGCCGCTGCCGGACTGTCAAAATCCACAAAGCCATATCCTACACACACATGTAAGAGAGATAAGAATTATGTTTCCACACTGGAACACACTCAAAACAACCTCAGTGTTTTTGAGAAAACATCGGGATGTCTTTGTCAGACATGAATCAAACTTTATCGGACATTTTTGGCAGATTTAAGTTCTGAGGTCAAAACAAGAGCACTCTGTTGTTTGTCTTATCACGCTGATCGTGGCGACATAAGAGAGACTGCATGTTTGAGCACAGCCGCTTGTGTCTGTGTGTGCTTTTGGGAGACAGGAAACGGCCATTTTGTTCAAGGCTCATGCTTGTCAACTATTTCCTCAGTAACAGGACAGAGAAGGATTGAGCCTGACCGCACCCCTTCTGGAAAATACTGCTTCAGACAAAACTGAACATTCTGTTTCTATTCATTCACCCTTCCCCAACTCCATATTTAAATGACCTTCATGGAATACAGATTTCACAAATATAGTTTAACACATATCCCTTTTGCCTGTGAATGAAAATGGAGACACTTTTGGAAATGCTTCACATCCGGTAACAGGTTTAAAAAACCTTCTGACTGTCATATCTGGCTCACGCTATCATCTAACTGGAGGTCCAGTGATATGGCAAGGGGTCATTCTTGAAGTGCATTCTGGGATGTAAACAAACGGAGAAACCATTTAAAGCATTAGAATGAATTTACTATACTGTGAGAAACAGACATAAGTAAACGATACCAGAAAAAGACGACTGATGATGAATGTGAATCTGTATGAGATTCCTGCAAGATTATTAGACTCAGCACAAAGTTTTACAGTTGAAAAATTCTGTGCTTTTAAGTAGTCAAAATATATCAAATAAAGTTTTTCAGTGTGGTTTGCTGAAAAATATTACCGTTACTTGGAATGCTATGAAATATAACGTTTAAAAGGTGCTCTACACAACAAACTAAACATTGCAATAACCAATCGTTGCATTTGTTGATGCTGTTATTGTGTGAGATTTATGTGTACATTTTGAGATATTTTGCTGTACTTACATTTATTTTATTGACTGACAAGAGCAAGGACATTAGAATGTTCTGATTGTTGTTATTTTTAACATTTACCCAAAACTTATTTACAATTTAACAACATATCATTTCATTCGTCACTAGAAGTGTATGACTTTTTTAACTAAAACTTTTAAAAATATATATTTTTTAAGTTCAACAACTGCTTTTTTATTTTTAGCAGCATAGTCATATTTCTAACTCATATACATTTCACAGGATATAATTATTATTAAACCAGCACTTACACAAGCCTATAAGACCCTAATCCTATGCTGTTTTGGTGATGCTGTTAATTTGATTCTTTTTTTTTCAATAATACATTTTAAATTCCTACCTCAGCCTCACCAGTAGGAGGAGCAGGTACATATCAGGCTCTTAAGAATGGCGTGATAACAGCTTACTTCATAACTTCTCCCATAACATCCAAAATGCACAGATTCGACTACAGTCTTTTTTAATTGAAACGCACAGTAAATTGAAATGTATCTTTTCAATAAAATCCAATCTAGCGGAGATTCTTAAGGAGCGTCAGTACATTTGAGGCCCAACTGAGCCAGTGTGTCTTCAATCGGCAGAGCCATTCTCGTAATAAGCCTCTCTAAACTCTAAACACACACACACTTTCAAAGCCTGACTGACATTTGAAACCACAGATGGCAGAACTCAAAGCCTCGGAGAGCCTGTGAATGCTTCAAGCCAACAGCTCTATATGCCAGACATATGTGTTCATTTACCCACACACACCTTACATACAGAACAACACGCCATCCGCTTTGAACCCTCACGGTCAACACTGAAGTGAGAAGGAGAGGGAGAAAGAGCTCTACAGCAGAGAACTGTGTCGTCCAGATGTTCCTAAGACTGCAGATGTTTCATAAGCTTAAGAAAATAGAGCGTGTGTGTGAAATAGGATTTCCAGTAGGCTGTTTTGATCCAGAGAGAGGAACACTTCTGGTTTGAAAAACCTAGTGAGAATTCTTGAGGTCATTGACCAAAAGAGCTAAACAGCAGCGATCAGGAAGTGGGTTGAGAAAGAGGTTTAACTTTGAATGAAGTGAGCAATTCTTTGACACCAGACCCGGAACACTACGAAAAAGTAGCTTTAATAGAGTGGCAACAAGATAAGAAGACATGGTTGTGTACAGTAATCACACGGATGACATTTTAGTTAGAAGTGTTTAGAAAGCGACATAGTGTAATCCATAAACATTATTAACAAATAAGAATGCAATGTTTCTGCATTTTCACCCACTCAAACTTTTTTTTGTGAGGGGGGGGGGGGGGGTTGCACATATTATCAATTCGAAACAATAATTGACAAATAAGCAAGCTTTTTGGCATTCTGCAGACAAAAATTATTTGTGAATCGTTCTTTTAACAAGAAGTTCATGAATGAGCCAAATATGCCCCAAGAACAGCCTCCCACTGGCATCACCCCCTCCATCTGTCATTGAGGACAGGGGGAAGAAACATCTGTCTGAAACTGAACATGTCTTTTCCACAAACGCCTCCTTGATTACGATTGGGCAAATACACTGACATTTTTTACTTGTTCACACTAGCAAATAATGGGGAGATCCGTTATCTTTATGATGGTAGAACTAAACAGCGAGAGTCTGAATTTTAAGAAGAGTAACACAATGTATAATTTAGACATAATTGATTTGGGCATGAAATAAGTTATAGATCATAAAAGTTTGGTACAGAAACAAAAACAGAGGTAAGGCTGGTTCTGTAATTCTTTACCAGGTTTCCAAACACTGTAGCCCACTCCTCCATAGATGCCTTGAGCTATCCTACCCTCAATGTGTTGTCCTCTCCCTTGGCACCCCCAAAGCATGATATTTCCGCCCATATGTTTCACAGGGGGATGGTATTCTTGAAATTGTCTTCTTTTCCTACAACAGTCCGGAAGTGTTGTTTACATTTTGATCACATCGGACCTTCACCCATAGTTCTCCCCAATGTTCGAATGAAGACATCTTAGAGCTTTCAGCTCTCTTTAGGTCATTGTAGACATGCAGAGCTAGGCTGATTGCTGATCTTTATCAGAATAAAAGCTGCTACACAAGGAGAGAAAAGGAAGGGAGCTCCATTCAAAGGAAACTTGCTATTCTTTACCATTTCTTCCGTTTTGTAATAACTGTGCCAGCATTCATTGCATTCTGACCACGTTTGAAACACCTGTCCTGTTGCCAATCTCTGCCTGGTGCAGTTCTACAGTTTTGTCTGGTGTCTAGACGGTGGCGCAGTGGGTAGCACTGTGGCCATCCAGTTAGAAGGCTGTCGGTTCGAGGCTTGCAGGTGACTTCCTGGAAAGAGTTGGCACGTTTAGAACCAGAGCCTCTGGAAGTTTTTTCTATTAGGGACTTAGATGGTACAGCATAGAGAGAGGTGCCCCTGGGATGCTGGGTACACTGTTGAGAATTTTGGAGATGTGATCAATGAAATGTCAAAGAGATTTCCCGCCTGCTGACCCCAATAGCTTGCTAAACCCTTAGCCAGACGGAAACGGACGGAAACACATTGTTCTACTTCTAGCGCTGGAAGTCTCATCGAGTCAATTGAATTTTGTTGTTCGATGGTGTCCACCCATTAATCTTTCACCTATTACCCACCCCACCCCAATGTCTATCAAGATCTTCCCACTTAAAGAACCCAAACATTTAATACTATTATCTTTATATAAGTCAACGTCAAATTAATCAAAAAACCTGATTAAAAATGGCTTGAAGTTGGAACAATACTAAAGCAAACCAAGAACATTAACCAATCCACAAGTGAAACGAATTGATGTTTTTGTTCTTTTCCTCTCTGAATTCCAAAAAGTCCTGGCTGGCAGCCCATCGGGGTGGAGAAGCCTGGTCAAGGAGGAGAGCAGTTAACTCCAGGAAGTGGAAGTCCTCTAAAGCCTGGAGTGGTTTCCTTTGCTTCCTAAACAAACTCTCCCTCTTCTTTCCGTGTGACCATTAATTCTCAATTTTGGAGATATTAGATGTGCCCTCAGAGAGAAGGCATGACAAAAAAACAGACTCCTGCATCCATATACCTCTCTCTCTCTATTTGGCATATTGCGTAGGAAACCAGGCTGCTTATTTACAGCACCGGCTGAGTGTTTCCTGAAAAGAAGCAGTCCGCTAAATCATCAATTTCAGCCAGGACGCTTCCTTCTTCACCCCAGGGCTATTTTTAAACCCCCACAAGTAAGCATGGACTCTTCAAATCAACACAGGAGGAACATTGTGCTTTTCCTCGCCATGGCAAACCCTGTTAGTCACGCTAATGACTTATCCGGCGGTAAAGACTTAACCCACAATCACGCTACCACATTTCCACCTTTAAAGATAATCCAAACATTCTAATGAAATATTGGCCTCCTTCAAAGTCTGTCATTTTTCAAGGATCATTGATTTTTTTAAGTGGAACACTGAATGTTCTGTGCAATGTTTTAGTGTAGCACTGTAATCTTTCCTCACCTTTGCACTGGTTGGTGTTTTTGTCCAGGATTGCCTTCGTTGACACTATTTTTCCATATCTGCAAAAGACAAAGAAAACAGTGGCATCAGCTGAATTTGTGAATCTATTACAGTACATACAAATAAAATGAAAGATTCATCCAAATCATTTTAATGAAAGTCCATTATACCTTTGGCTTACAAGAACTGAGCTAAAATGATTCAAAAGAATGTGCAAGTGCAACAAAGATTTATCCAAGCTTCATTAAAGCCTTGACAGAGGGCTGTTTATCGATATACAAACATATTGCTTAACAGGACACGGTAAACAAGCAGAGGTTGATTCTGGGCACAGGATGCAAGTCTATAACCCCAGTGATTTAATTAAACACTGCAAGCATCATGGTCCCAAGCTACTGCACAAAACTCCCTGCCCTCATTTTCACTTTTTCTTCTCAGCCAACCGCATGGAGATGGTGGTTTTCCTGCAACATTCTCTCTCTTTCAAACAGAACCCCTATTCAAATAATGAAATAACTCTCTACACACAAGAATCAGACATCCCTGAACAAAAGATGCATTTCTATAGTTCCTCATTTCCCTTAATTCCCCCCCCCTACCGGCTTCCCCTCAACCACCATGGAGCTAATAAAGTTACTTATCTTTTTTGTCTCTGCCTGAAGACCAGAAAGACTGATATAAGCGCGCTGCTCCTGATGTGACTTTTAATTAATATTTAATGTGGCTTCCAACCTCCAGGTAAAAGCGGGAGACTATTTCAACCACCTTTATAAGGATGGAGGCATTTAATAAGGGAAAGATCATTTCACTGTCACTGTGAGAAGAAGCACCCCATTGTGCCATTGTAAAGCTAATGTCTAGAAATTGGCAGCTAATTCGTTTCATATCCCTTTAAGCCCCCTAACATCAAAGCTTTATGGAAGAAAAACAAGAAAATACTGTAAGCTATGGCATAACCATTTTAGCTTGATAACAGAAAGAACAAATACAGGCTTTGGTGTGAATTTATCAACAAACTCCTCTGAAATTCACACCACCGCGCAGCAAGGAAGAGTGGGCGGATGTTTTTGTGAAAAACAGCAATCGCATGGGATTGCAGAAACTCATTAAAGAAACAAAAATGGTTTTGTTTGAATATTTTCATCAATATAGTATATCTGAAAACAAACTGGAAACACAGAGGTTGAGAGTAACCACATTAGAGAGAGAGCAGAAGACATTTAAACAGGGTGCTCTGTTGGAGAATGCTTGTAGCACGCCAAACACATGAGAGCAATCTGAACTCAAACGCTTGATTTGCTGCCATTTCATCCTGCAAAACAACTGGTTGGAAACAGACGTCGCAGATGAGTAAATGGGTTGGGGGGGTGGAGCTGATGCTGGAATGTAGTCAACATATCTGGCGTCTTTTTTTACAAGCCAGTGCCATGCTGCGGTCAAGTACACGGATGTCTCACGAATACAAAATGTTTCCTCACAAACATGTCCTCCAAGAACTGCTCGGTTAAGGGGTTATTTTGACTATGAAGTGCTCAGTCAAAAGGGAAAATGCTACAATTGGTTGTTACAATAAACCAGTAAGTAGAGTTATACATTTGACCAAAAATATTAGCGTAGTCCAAAATGACGGATAAATTGACCCAGCTTGCTGGGTCTAAACCCTAGATGGGTTATGAGATTATCCCAGGATTCTGGATCTCAAGCCATGCTGGACCTTAACCCAAGCTGGGCTACAAGTTTGACACAGCATGCTGGACCGTAAACCAAGCTGGGCTACAGGATTGACCCAGCTTGCTGGACCTTAACCAAAGTCGGGCAATAAATATGACCCAGCATGCTGAAACCTTAACTCAAGTTGGGCTATAAATATGGCCCAGCATGCTGGACCTTTAACCAAGCTGGGCTACAAGTTTGACACAGCATGCTGGACCCTAAACCAAGCTGGGCTACAGGATTGACCCAGCTTGCTGGACCTTAACCAAAGTCGGGCAATAAATATGACCCAGCATGCTGGACCTTTAACCAAGCTGGGCTGCAAGTTTCACCCAGAATGCTGGACCATAACCCAAGCTGGACTACAAGTCTGACCCAGCATGCTGGACCTTAATCCAAGTTGCATCATAAGATTAACCCAGCATGCTGAATCTTAATCTAAGATGGCCTATACATTTGACACAGCAAGCTGGATCTCACTCCAAGCAAAATTATAGATTGACCCAACTTGCCTCAACTGAACACAAGTTGCATTTTAAGATTGACTATGCATGATAGATCTTAACCAAGGTTGTGCTATAAATTTAGTCTAGCATACTGGTTGTAACCCAGCATTTAGATTAAAAAAACAACTAAATGTAAAAATGATAGTTTCTTTAAAAAGTAAATGTGTTTGTAATGATTTGCTTGTCCATTTTATTAATTTACAAGCTAGCACATGAAACATTACCAATTGCAGAAGGGTGTGGTTTAATTTGCCCAAGACAGTTGTTTTGATTTGATAAGTAACATCTTTAACGTCTTTGTTGAAACCTCAAAAACTTTAATGACCCCGATGCCTGGCAAAGGTAGAGCTCTCTAGGATCATTTGTCAGGATGACGTAGCTAGCTTTGCAGCCAAAGGTGGAGGAGCTGACTGTGAGAGCATCTGGCAAACTGTCCTGATCACTCTCACACTGAACAATCACCATCAGGGTAGGTTTAAGTTGATGGAGAGCAGAGCTGTTGAGATGTGACTTTACTCCACAGAGGTTAAGAAGCGCAGGGCTTTCTATTGCCACACACTCCAGATGTTAAAGGCGATTGGAAACTACTGCTGATGTTTGAAGCCAAACAATCCATCTATTCTAAATGCCTCTCCTTCTACCCTCAAGCTACAACCATCAAACTTTGCCAACACATTCAAACTGGTCTGACTCTGTATGCTTTATCTTTTTGGACTGGTACCACTAAAGGAATTCTGGGAAATCAACGAGAATGCCGAGAATTTTTCCATTTACTTAACATGGGGTCAAACTTGGTAAAACTATAACTCAAACTGAAAACCTCATAGAAACTTCAAACAAACCACACCCATGGAGATCATCAGTCCATGCAAGGACATACCAACCACTGTGCAAAAGTATTTGAACAAGAAAGGGTTAAAAATTCACCATTGACCATTATAATGGCCATTAAAAATAAATGGGAAACAGCAAAGTTGTAAAATGTTTTAAAGATGAAACATCATAAAGAAATGGGGGGTTTGTTTCTGCTAATCATAGTAACAAATTCAACTGTTTCATAACATCTCTGGCGGCTTCATAGCAACCAAACTGTTTAACCTAGCAACCAAATTTTTTTAACTCTATCTCAGCTTTGGTACATGATGGAGACATTAGGGTTGGTTTATAGGCAGTTAAACTATTAAAAGGGAACTTTATATTGTGTTGTGTTGTTACTCAAACAATCTACCTTGCAACCATTCTACTTTGCTTAAATAAAAAAATTAAATGGTAGTTTCACCCAACATCAAAATTTGTGCATAAATTTAGGTATCTAGTTATGTATTATTATTATTTGTCTTCATAATCTTTCTTAAAGTGCAGCTCTACTTAAATCCTTCAATGGAAAATATATTATTAGTTCATTCACCTATAGGCAAGAATATCAGCTTTTTAAGGAAGACTCCGCTCCACTCCACTCTGACCTGGCCTGCAAATGGTAAACCCGAGAGCACACATATGCCACCACCTGAGTGCAACCCAGAGGCACACAATCAACTCATGAGCACAAAAAACTGTAAACGCCACAAGAGGTTAACAAAAATGGCTGTAATTACTTTCTATAACCCTGAAAATATTTCTATCCCCACACGTTCTTCTGAAAGATCGCGACACGGCTCAATGTGCTGTGACAGCCCAAGATGGGAGCAAATCCCAGCTGATTTGATCACAGTCAAGACAACACGACTTGTATACGAAGCTTTCAGCCGCTGTGTGTGAAGTGCTAATGACAGTTCTTAAAGGGCCGTCACACACTCTGATCTGTGTTTTTATTTTCCCCAGAGCACCAGCAGCCACGGATGCTCGACCGTTTGATGTCTCGTGCCGAGAGATGTGCACCAGCATTCTTTCAACTTCTATCCAGGTGGGTGTGTAGGATCTCTTAATTGGCAACCAATGCAGCTGTCTCGTCTGACACGGCGCTCGACACTTCTGTGCTGCCAGTTACAAGCATCTGATGTTTGTTTGTTCGCTTGTTTGCACCGTTGGATTCCAGAAAGACGCCCTGTGACTTTGCAAAAGGAGGATTCACTTTTGAAAAGCTCAGATTTAATATACGCCGGAATGCAAACAACCAAACTTTTTAGAAAGCAGAAAGAATGCTTAACAAACTGTATGTGCAAATGAAACAAATTCAGGCAGGTCCAGAGAGCATCTCCGGGACAGCGGCTCCAAAAAAATGGACCATATTCAACATAAAGTAAATCTTATACTAGAGAACTGAATACAATGAATATGACTACTGAAATAGGCATATTCTGTTTTATTTAGATAAATTATACATAATTTATGGTAAAATAAAAAATTACATAATTCCATAACCCTAGCCCCGAAGTCTTCATGGGATTGATGTCATTTAAGCACACTGATCTCTAGCCACGCCCCCACTTCCTTGGCACTCCATCTCCTCTGACAGTCAATACAATCAACCTTAATCCACACCCATCAACCCTCTCTTTAGCCATGCCCCACCTCAAACAATGTCCATTACTCTGGCCTGACGATATCCATAATTGAAATAGCCATGGAAAATAGGTGTGGTCAGACATGAGTTAATGAGATATCAAGGATCGAGGTTTGCATAAAAAGAGCAGTGCATAAAATAACAATCTTTTTCTGAAATGGAGGATTCCTCAGATGCTTCTCAATTTTGTTACTTACAGTCCCCAGTGATCATAGTTGGAATCATGAAATGCCTGCAGATATTGTGGTACCAAAACAAGACAGATGATGCTTGTATACCAAAGCGAGAGAAAGACCAGGAAAAGAAACATGCACACAAACAAACGGGAAATTATTCTTATTGATTTGTTGCTTATTGCGACAGAACTAAAGTCCTCTACAAACCTCTTGGAATTGATATTCTCACAAATTTCAGCAGGGTTCGAGAATATGGAGTGTGCGGTAAAAACAGATGCACTCCTTGCCACACGGGGAAAATGAAAGAAGACGACGACAACAGAGAATAAAGAGGACATCAAACAAAAATCATGGATGATGGATGGAGGGAAAAATGTGGAGAGAAGAGAGGATTTGTGGGGCGCTATTTCTTTTTTTGATTCCTGTATGAAGTTGCTATGCAAATGTGGGATAAGCGCCACATAGTGGCTCTTTTACATCCTACTCGAAAGAGCCAGTGTTCATTGGTGGTCGTTTTCCTCTGGAAAAACAGATCCGAGTCCTGTCTCAACTAACTTTTGGAGGAAAAGGACCACCGTTTGAGACTATGGTATTTTAACATACACACGGAACCCCCAGTGACTGCATAGTTCTCACCTTAGTTCTCAGCTTGTTTTGTGGCCTATCAATTGCAAATACGCTGCTTTGTTATTTGGTTGACATTTCCTATTAAAATAGGTTCAGGTTGCCAATTTATACAAGTTCTTATCTAAAAAGTGTTCTAGGGTGTTTAAAATACCCAGTCTTAATTTATGTGCTTTGGCTAATCTTCTCAGAGTTGCATCTATGTACATTATTGTAGTGCAGGATGAAGAAATACTAGTGCACTAGACATTGCGGGCAGTTAAGGTAGAGCAAAACACATTAGATAACACTCTTTGAACCAAACAGTTTTGATAAAAACAGATATTTCCACAGGATTAGAATTCTGAGAGGACCACCAAGTTTTCTGAAAAACCATTGGTAAATTGCTTGGCAATATTTTCCAAGAAAATAGACCCCCTATGATACTTGTCCCATCTGAATAGTTATTTAACATCTTGGTTGATGGATAGAGGAGGAGAGTTTGAAAAAATGAGGGAAAATTGCTATCTGTCTGAGAAATATCTAGACGCTAGAAAGGTTATCAATAAAACAGTGCTGATTCCAGCCTAAAGGATATTTGGATAACTTTTAACTAAACTCCCCACCCCCTCTGTATAATACTGAGAGAGTTATTGAGTTCACAGACTGCTCCTGAATCACTGTGGATTTTCAGCCCTCGCATGTTCTTCTGAAGTGACCCAGGCAGCTGCTTCAAGTGGAATCAAGCACTCGCCTGACCTCGGTTTGGTCTGAATGCAGGAGACAGCATTGTTGCTCTAAGATTATGAATATATGAATAAGTAACGAGGCAAATAAATAAAAATATTAATAAATCATCAATGATGAGCAAGTTATTGAGGTATTTTTTGGCATATCTATCCTAGTGCCAGCAGGAAACATAAAACCATTGAATTGGGTTTAAATGCAACAAGTCGCAGTGCAAACGAGGCAAGGGCACAAACATCGGTGAAACAAAAGTGCTTTTATAAATATTTACTTGTAACATAATATTGGCACCAGTCCCTGAGCTGTTGACCATCGTTCCGAGGCAGGTATTGCCTCATGTACTGAGGTGCTCTGTAGGGGTTCAGGTGTTGCGAGGATTACCAAGTGATGCGGGTTAAGGGGGAATGTAAGCAGCTGGAACCCTAGCGCAAGGGGTGCTGGTGCTGGATTAACCTGCAGGGTGAATAGTAGGTGCCATGTTATCATTTCATTTCAGATTCTATTTACTTTGTCTGAGAGATAGGGCTACATGTCAAGTTGATTAGATATCGGAAAGAGCAACCCTCAAAAATGCTTTATTTAACAATCTTCAGCAAAGTTTTATTTCAATGACGAAATCTCTGTGTGTTTCTTTTTTCCTTTTGCACCAAAGTAACACACACGCACACAGCTTCTCTGTTTGAAAGATACGCTGTATTTGTTTTCGGTACTCTACTGTAATATTAATGACATCATCATGTGCATCACCCATGTACACAATTTTATTAAATTGCAATAAAATTAAACCAGCTGTTTTCCCAAACCTTCCACAATCTCTCTCCTACATCACTTCCTGTGTCTATCCACCGTCCTGTTAAATAAAATCAATAAAGACAATTGCCACACAAAAAAATATTTAAGATGCAAAAAAATGCAATGAATTGATTAAAAAAGTGACAGTAACAATCTAAAGCTCCAAATATTTTATATAATAAGTGTATAATGGGAAAAGTGGCTGAAAATGTAAAGAAATATTTTTTTTGATACTTTGGTGGTACTGAATGAATTTTAATTACCAATGTGAGCATATAGTGCTTAATATTGTAACGAACAACAACGTTGTGGTTAAAAACCATTAAGAGTTTTTAAGCCACAAATTAAAATGCAGTTTAACTCTGACAAATCTATTGCAAGAACGCAACACTATGAAATAAAATCTGTGACCTGTTACTAGCCTTGTCACTGGCTCAGAAATCGTTTGCATGCTCTGGATGCCTGAGTTATTTGAGCCCAGGGGGAGTTCTGCCGACTGAAAATGAGATCTCACCCCAGAGGCCCCCCTAGACATGGCAGCCCTGCACACAAGGGCAATTCCTTCACTGGCTCCGTTAGTCAATCAGGCTCAGAGACACGGAGAGTGGGAGGGAAGGGGTATGTAGGGTGCATGGAGGGATAGACTACCTTTAAAGCTTTGTATATATACATCTTCTAAATAGATTCTATAATTCTATAATAAATACTTATGTCATGCAATAAAAGCCAAATTGGCAACACCAAATCAACTTAAAAAAAAATCTGCCTCTCACAAATGAGCAGTTCTTACGATAAAAAAGGACAGATTATAAGTTACAAATACTTATTTGCCCCAATATTAATTACACTGAGGTAATACATAGTTGGAATAATGGTCTTTGTTTATCCCTTAAATTCTTCCAAATGGTGAGAGCATTAGATTCTATTCCTTTTCATCGTGAAGCATTAGATTACAATCAAAGGCATAATAAGGGGCTCTAAAATGCAATTATTTTAAATGGTATTGTAAAATTCTGTACCCCGGGGGTTAATACTTTATGATATCGCATCACGGAATGGAAAAGTAATGAACTGGCTTACAGACATGACTCTCGGCTCTCTGGTTTCAACCAAGACACACACACATGCATTCGGCGATGCATAATGGAAGCACATAAACATGATGACGAGGTATACACCCAAGGCCTTCATTAATAATTCATGAATCATATTCAAAGGCTTAATGAAAATGCTTCTTGTGACTTTTTTTACTTCCAATTTGACCTTTTCACCTCTTCGTAACCAATATCTTCGAAACATTTTAATCTGGTTGTCTACTACAAAGTGTCAAGTGCTCTGCGCCATTCTTCAATTATCAGTCATTCTAATTAGAAACAGTGTGCTGAAAACAAGAGTTGTGAGTGAAGCTGGCGATTTTGCTGAGGCCATGTGTTCTTTAAAGTGTAACCCCATTGTACCTTCAGCCTCAAAACCCTGCCAATCTTCCGCCGGGAATCACACAAGAAGATCTCTGAAATGTCAGCCTGACAGAAGCACTTTTCACTGCCCTTCCCGCCATTGCAGAAGTGCCACTGGAGGACGGAAAAGGGTCACTCACTGTGTGCGTAAGGGTACGAAATGTGAGTGTATGCATGAACGCAGCTGTAAGCTTCAATCGAGACACTAGGGTGGTAGATATGCATGCATGGCATCTAAATCACTGTAGTATTACGAAAAAAATGCAGTGTTTGTGGATGCTCTTTTTCTGCTGAGCTCCGGAAGTGAGCCCCAAGGCGAACCCCTTTGACCTTTCCAAAATGTTACTGCCCATTTGGCACGGCAGCCGCAGCTAATAAAAGTTTCATAATCATGAATTTTTTATTCCAATCCCACTCCAGGCCTTGGGCCAACCTGAGCCGTAGTAGCCCGAGACCCTGTGAGAAATTGAGAGATGCGGTGGGAGGTTGTGGCTCGAGGTTTCATCATTTTACCCCCTGAGTCTTGACATGTGAACGGTTGGAAAACGATGAGAAGAGTGCGTTTCAGGCATTCTTTAAATGACTCACTTGGAGCCTTTTCCCTTTAAAATGTTCCAAAGAATGCTAGGAAATAGCTAGAGCAATACTATAGCTCTGTGTGTGGGGAAATGCTGTAGCATTTGAATCTGGACTGAGACTGTTTTACTGCTCAATCTGACCTGCAACCATATCTAACATTACATGGTGCTACCCCAACGTGACAGATTCAAAGCCAACTGGCTTGCAGAGAACCCGGCTGTACAACATTTGCGCTATTTGGATATTTGCGCTACTGAGCATTGACTGCCTACGCTGGGGAGAAAGCCACCATGGGGTCGGGCCGGTCTTGGCTGGTCCGGCATTGTGAGGTCTCCAGCACATCAGGAATCTAAACCCCTGGCCTGGCACAATAGCGCGTCGAGGGAGCCCACATCGGAATATCAATGCCACGGGATAAGCTCACTCATGACCAGCCTGCGGTGACGCAGCAAATGGACTCCACTTTTAAAACTGGATTGTTAGCTTGCAACCTTGTATTTAATCCCAATTCATGTTTCAACTGTGCCTCCATGTTTGTCCATGTCTCTCTCGCCACCAGTAACGATATCCACAAAGAGAGGTCAAGTGCTTATTTCAGTAGAACAGCCCTGAGCTTCCACCATCATGTGAAAAACACAGTGAGAGGAAAACAACAGATAATATATAAAATGCAGTATTCTCCAGTTCTGCTGGAGAAAAACGGCAACCTTCAAATTCTTCAATGATTTGGGAAAATGAACTCTAAACGGCATCCATCTTTGCATTTCACTTCCTCAGACGAGCTCAACAGAGTATTCAATGATTTTTTTGAAAAAACATCAATGATCATAAAGCTACATTTAGCCACATCTCATTATCACCATTTAGGAAAAAAGATTGGAAATTCAGAAGTACTTGTGCAGAAGACCAAGGCACTGAAGTGAATGTCTAAGGTTTTAGGGCAGAAAGCCCCCACAAAGGATTTACATCTGCGGAGTCATCAGAGAGGAGTATTATGCAAGCTGCCCCCTGGTTCTTCTACAGCATTTTATAATGACCTCCCTACACAATAATGATGCTGACTTCCCATCACCATTTATGTGGCAAAAGTCTTCTCTATAACCTCGCACGAAGAGATGTTTCCTTTGTTTCCATCTAACCTTCATACATTTACATGATTGAATGTGGGCACCTGTGTCTATTTAGCTATGAATAGCTACAGAGCTAGAGCTCCTGTGTGATGACAGTCTTGGTTAGCTAAACAAAGCGAATGACAGACAGTGACAGATATTACTCTTACGGTTGGCAGAGTTTGATGAGGTCCTGATCGGTGGTGCCAGGTGGAAGGCCCCGGATGTACAAGTTGGTTTTACTGAGCTGCTCAGCTGCACTGTGGCTGCTGCTATTGGTGCTGGGGCTGGGCGGAGCCATAGGCGGAGGGGGCGGGGCATATGACTGCTGAAAGAAAGAAAAAAGCAATTGTTAAAATGGAAATTCGAATAGAAAAAATATTGTGACATGAAAAAAAACCTGGAAAACAAATGACAAAAAATCATTTCTGTAAGCCATGTTATTTCACAATGAGAAAAATTACAATCTAATAGCCTTTTATAAATTGTAATTGATTAAGTAAAGTCTTAAGGAAAAACAGAAGAAAACGGACGAGGCTGTGGTGGTGACTGTCATTGAAAAACATCTCAAAATCTTGGACAGAACCAAAGCATCAGCAGGACCAGCAAGACAATATTTTGATTTTTGTATCTCAAAATTGGAACTTTTTCATCTCAAATGTTCGATTTTTGTATCTCAAATTTTGTATCTCAAATTTTTGTATCTCAAAAAGGTTGACTTTTTATCAGAATGATGACACTTTATATCAAAATTTAGACTTTTGTATCTCAAAATATACACTTTTTTTTAAATGTTGAAAATTCCAACTTTTTCCAATCTCAAAATCTAGACTTTTTATTTGAAAATTAAGACTTTAATATCTCAAAATTTCAACTTGTATACCTCAAAAATTTGATTTTTCACATTTCAAAATGTCTACTTTTCATTTGAAAATTTCAACTTTTGTATTTCATAATTTTACTCTAGTGTTTGAGCTGTTAACACCCACCCCTCTTTTTGAACATAGGTCCGAAAAAGGCAAACCCAGAATAAAATGTGTTAACAATATGGAATGTCTTATCCTACAGGTGAAATTAAATTCCATGATCTATGCAAAGCTAAGGTAAAAGTGCTACTGCTAGATGAGGAGAACAACAGACTTGATTAAAATGGTGTTTATGAGGTACTCGCTAGCACAACATACTGCAAATGGTTATTTCGATAAGATCTTCAGAAAAACCTCTGGCCACATGGATGCTTAAGTGCCTCGAGCTAAGGAGCCCACTATTGATGGTAAATTCATGTGGACATATCCATACCATCTTCAGCATAGCAGAACAAATGGTACTGCTCTAATTTCATATATTCTTCCAAACAGGTTGCTTTAATTCATGTCAAAAGAATTATGGAGTCCAGCCTGACTGATCCAGTAAAGCATTTGAAACGCTCGCACACCAAACATTCAATATTTTTTCTGACTGACAAGGCAGTCAGACATAGAAACGTCACTGTGACAGCTAGAGAGCTATTATTTATCAGTGTGTGCGCTCATAGTGATGTCTATGTAATGGACTTGGTGTGTGTGTCTGGCCTGCGCTTTCCCTGTGTTTGCGATAATCATTGGCTGTCAGTTTCGCTGTACACTGGCAAGTCTCCCCTGGCATTAATCTATTACCTACTCTTCTCCAGAGTCTGCAATTTCCTCCTGACAAACAGACAGACAGACGGAGAGACAGAAGGATTGACAGGCGGTCCAATCATGGCCAGAATAGATTCCACAGTCATACAATCCACACCCTGGAGCCTCAGGCTAAACTTATGAATGAACCTATTGAATTTCTCAGGAATACAACACAGACAGAAAACTGAGGACGAAAATCTGCCATCTGTGTGCATTAAAGGGGTTAAAAGAAAAAAGAAAAAAAGGCTGTAATTGTTTGCAATGCTGACAATTTGATACAAACCTTGACAATATGTCTATGATCATATTGCATCACAATATTAGCCCTTAGAATTCTGGCAAATGTTTGTGTTTTTTTTCCACTTTACTATTTGTTCTAATAAATTACCTTTAAAATGACCTTTTCTTGCATTTTAATCGAAATAACTTAAAACTAATAAGTCAAAAATAAAACTTTAAATCAAAATGAAACAATAGATGGGTCTCGTCATTCCTACTTAATTCAAAACAGCTGGTGTGATTGGAGAACGCACCGGTACATGCAGAAACAAAAAAAATATATCTAAGATCTAAGATCTAAGAACAATGAGTTTACAATAGCATCCACCCACTAGGGGGCAGTGCTGTGCATTCAAAGCATCTAAATTTAAAGAGGAAGACATCTTTTTGGCTCAGAGCGAAAGAGAGATATGGCATCAACGTTAGCTAACATGAATAAAATGCTTAAAATTAAATAAGTAATATACTGCAAACAGGAGAATCGACAAATTTGGAAAGTAAATATAAAAAAAAACACTATTTTTTATTTAAATACACAAAAATATGTATTATGTCACTTGTAAATATACAGCAATATTCAAATTTCCTAAGCTGTGCATCTATGCAATCTGCAAGAAATCTCGATGTAATAACTGGCCCCCATTCCCAGAAACTATACACCTCAAATGCATTTCTGACATGCCTGACACAGCTCCAGGCAGTCATGCACACACACAAGATCAGACTGCACAAAAAGCTTCCTGTGCTTAGAGCTTATCAGAGCACCCCGGCCCGGTTCTCCTCAGCAGATCGGGGGCCTGGCCTCGGCAACATGATGCTGGGATGGAAACAAACCGACCGCCAGAGAGCCAAAGCTCGGCTGATCAAAGTGCTCACCACAGACACCTCTTTCAGGCAATTTGTGCAGCTGTCAGGGGCACGGCGATAGCGCGTCAGGGTGTGTAGTGTGTCAGGAGTCATGATGGGGAAGCCTTTGAAACGTCAAAGGCGTTCACTTCGCCATCAGACAGGCGGGATTAGAGGGAAAGCAAGAGATGATGTTGCTTCTACAGCAGACTCTAGGACGAATCTCTTACACACGTATACTTTAGCTGTCTCTGTAGCCACACACTAACAAATCCCATTCAGTCATACATACAGCTTTAGCAGAGCCACCTAACTTAACCAAGAAGACCCCGGGAGACAAATTGCTTGGTGATAGATCTACTATTTCGCTACATGCCTGGTGTCTGAAACACATTAGCACACATAAAGGCTTACGTTTGTGAAATGTTATCAGCTGACAGCAGTTTGTAAGTCGTTTACTTTGGTAAGAAGGCTTTTGTGCTGCATATGTTATTCTTTGTATATTCAAGAGAAACCAGGAGCAGGCAGAATTGGCTACTACAACAATTAAAAGAAAAGTAAAATGAAATTGATAAACCTTTAAGGAATATCAACCAAAGTTTAACACCATAAATAACGTAGACTTTACATCATCCTAACAAGAACTCTTTGTTGCTAACCTGAATGTGTTTGCCCTTATTATTTATAAAAATAGTCAATAAAATAGAAGAGATGAACTAATGATAAAAGAAAGGGAAAAGTACAATAGTTTGTCTTTAAAGGGCATCATCAAAATGGTGAGATTCAGTAAGAGTTTCGCCTAAAGCATAAATCATTCACTGATTGAGCAAAAGTGATTTATGGTGTAGTTAGAGCTTTAACAGGCTCTATTTACAATAGATTAGTATTATCTTCACAAAAAAGTTTTTTTTTTAAATATTCTAAGTACCTAGTACACAATATCAACACATAATATCAATATACTATCTTATTCTGAAAGAACACGAGTTAGAATTACAGTGATGGCTACAACATGAACTCTTGCTTGAACTCAACTTAAACCCTTTAGGGTGGAAAAAGTAATAATAATAAATACATCTTTAGTCTTTTCAGAAGCACCCAAATCAGCTGCGTCTACTGCTTTCAATTGAGGATTGGAGCACACAGATTAAAGATGTCTGCAATTCATTAAAAGCAGAAATTTTACAAAAATATAAAGACCTTTTTATCAGTTTCCAAATGTAAACACCTGCAATATCACTTTTGACCTCTATGACTTTGTAGCGCTAATGAGTCATCTTTCCTACAGGGGAAAGTAGAAGTAGTGTGTGGGACCCACGGCTCACAAGTGCAAATTAATTGTCTCTCTTTTTTTTAATTAAATATTATACTGTCTATTGTATAGATGAAATAAACTAGATATGTTCAATTTAGTAGAGCATGGTTAATTAGCTTGGTTCACGCTAGCCAAATCTAAGCATGCCACTTTAATATAAACATCTTCCTGAAAATCTGAAGTGCTGATAAAATAGACATAAGAGAGAACGGCTTGAAATATTATTTTGTTCAATGGAGAGTTTTAAAATCAGTAATTACAGGCCTGTGGTTTGACTATGACCAGTCTGATTCTTACCACTGGTAACCACACCATGTATTCAGTCTTGTTCTTGACCTAAGTGTGTCTTGATCTTGGTTTTTGCCTTGCAATCTCGCCTGTGCATTGATGCTCTCCAGTCTCAAACTTGGAATATAACATGACATTAGGAAATTATCTCCAAAAAATACTTTTGTCTTTAAAAATCTATATTTCCAATTCCGTCAAGTTGCAGTGTAGGGTGATTTTATAAATGAATAATTCCCTCCTTTCTTCTCTTTATACTTTGCTACTTCTCATCACAGAGTCCTATCACTTAAATTACTTTGTATAGACCACTCCCAGTTTGGCTTCCATAAACCATTCCTCCTCCCCTTCGCCTCTCTTTACTATTGCTAAATCCATCCTTCCCTCCCTCCTTCTCCCCTGTGCTCTTCGCACATCCCTGGGTTGACCGGCGCATTGCCGGGCTCTGCTCTTTATTAAAGGGTGAGTGATGTGCACACACATTATCTCCTCGCTGCACACCCCGATAGCCTTCATTTCCCTAAAGAGTACTCCAGTCACCAAACAATTAGTACTTCCTGGAGAGCCCTTGAAAATGGGTTTCAAATGGTCGCTTCTCCACACAAACCCGTTCCCTCCCTCTGACCGTCTGCCTGACTCTCTCTTCCTCGCTCATTATTTCTTTTCTGCTGTTCTACGCAGAGAGAGACTGACCTCTATCAGGTCAGCTTTCTCACGCTGCCTGCTGAGTATGTGGAGTTAACCCCTGCCTCCGTCAACTGTGATTATGCCAAGACTGCGAAAATGCATATGGTGTGTCCACCATCAGTTCTTATACTGGAACTGTAATCTGCATGCGTTTTAAAGTATTCCTAAAGCAGTAATGCAACTTTTTGTACATCTTAATCTCTTGGCCCCGAAAACTTTTACTGCTGAGTCTATTAAAAGATTTTTTGACATGTTACGCAATTACCTTGTTCTGCTGTTTAAAACAATTATCATCAAGCTGATGTTTACCATTGAACTAACCCAAACAAACATGTCCATACATAAAAAGGCTTCACCCTGACCCACACACATTAGTGACTTTATAACCCAAGCAATGATCAGGTCAGAATCAACTGGTAGAAGTTAAAATGTCATTTCAATAAGTGAAAGCAACGTTTGTTACTATAGTAAAACAGGGGGCATATTTTGGTTAAAAGTTAAAAGATAAGCTCAGTTTCATGTGAAATACGCTGTGCAAAGATAAATGCATGGAATCAAAAGACTCTGAGATCTCATGCATTTATGCAGATTTTGCAGTTTATAACGGCCATCATGAAAACATGATGATTGGTTACCCATTGGTTACCTTTGTCAGTCGGTTCAGCTTTCACACCCAGGCCAGTGACCGTGGAACAGCGAGTCTTCTTGGGAAGTCATTCCCTATTTTGCACCCTTAATTTCACTGACCAAAGATTCAAACAGCAGCTCAATATTTTCATTTCTGTTTCGGATGCATGTGCTAATTAATCTGCAACTTGATTGAACAAGATTCCTTTGAAGTGTTTTAGAGGACACGCAACCTGACATTCCGGACTCAAATACAGCTGGTATGTTTAGTGCAAATAAAGACAGAGTACTAGAACCATTGCTCCATGTGTATAGACTCATAACTTCTCTATAACAAGATGGGTTCTTCTGCAAATGGTGTTCACAGCACACACACACTTGCACTCGGCCTTGCTCTCAACCATGGTGATCGATAGTACACACCTTGACCCTGCCGTCACAAGGACCAGAGCAGGACACGGCGAGCATTGCTCTCCTTCCCTTGACTCTACCCCCCAGGGCCCCTTGGGGCAAGGGAAAGAATGCTGGCTATTTAGGGAAAGGGTTTAAGATCCCCTGCATCCGCATAGCGGAGGTCTGAGGAAGACCCAAAGATTACACCGTGCACACACACACACAACCCGTGCACATAAACACATGACTCTATCTGACCCAGAAATTTATTACCACATGCATTAGCCCATTAGGCTCACAAGAAGATCTATATGTTAGAGTTACTGCAGCGAAGGTAGGAGGGAGATTTCATGTGGAGGGAGAGAGAGCGTTTTAAGCCCTCTGTGCAATCGGGCTTTGAATGCTCTTCCATTAAAGCTCATAGTCGATAGTACGGCGCATTAGAGCCTCTTTGAATTGCAGAATTCTGTAAGAAAAAGGTCTTTGATAATTCTCTGTGATGACATAGAATGGCACTGGATTTATGAACATTAAAATTTTGTCATTAACATTAAATGTCTAATTGTTTTGCTAATGTTGGTTCCATATTATTTTCCAGAAAACAACATCCATTCCAAATCCGATTCATATTAGGCTATGATTCATTTCCATCTTCTTATTACAGACTCATTAAGTTCCTAGAACATGACATCAATGCATTTAAGTAATTGTGAATGAGCGAGACGTGTTCTTACACAAAACTTTGGATCGAAATATTGGATCGTGTGTGGAGGCCTTATCGATGGGGCACAATTTCCATTCAATTGCATTATCAATTTTTGCGCAGATATGAGAAGCATGTGCTGATTGTGCTCATTTTTTCCCAATGTACCTTCTATGTTCCGCAAGTGAATTGAGAAACCAATCTTTCAGTATACACCAATTGTTTCAGAACTCAAAAATGGCTAGTTTCAGAGCCAGTCTCAAAAAAACAAGTGTTGACAATCACTGTTTAGGGAAGGGTCTTGAAAATTTGAATATGCTAAACAGTGGGCCAATCATAGCAGTGAATGTGTTATTCCAAAGATCAACCTACATGTATACTTACAACAAAGTAAAAATACTGTCTAGAGGGGGCGCAGTGGCTAGCAGTTTGAAGGTTATTGGTTCAAAGCTCGTAGGTGACCTTCTTGGAAACAGTTTGCATGTTCTCCCTGCTAAAGATTGATCTTAACTAATGCTTACTGATAGAAATTCAAAAATAGTTTGATTTGCAGATGCTTTTATCTAAGATGACTTACAGTGTTCTTCTTCTTTTGCTTATCTGGGGCTGAGTTGCCGAGGAAGCAGTCTAAGCAGGGATGCCTGGACATCCCTCTGCCCAGAAACCTCCTTCAGTTCATCCGGGGTGACACTGAGGCATTCCATGGCCTCTAATAGACATAGTCTCTCCATTGTGTCCTAGGTCTTCCTTGCGCCTCTTCCCAGAGCGATATTCCCGGAACACCTCCCCAGGTAGTAGTCCAGGAGGCATCCAAAACAGATGCCCAAGCCACCTCAGCTGGATTCTCTTGATGTGGAGGAGCAGCGGTTCTACTCCGAGCCCCTCCAGGGTGACTAAGCTCTAAGCGAGCACCCAGCCACCCTTCAGAGGAAATTCATTTCAGCCGCCTATATCCGGCGTCTCATTCTTTTGGTCATGACACAAAGCTCATGGCCATAGGTAAGGCTAGGAAATGAGATCGACTGGTAAATAGAGACCTACTTCACCACGAAGGACCGGTACATCGGCCACATTACTGCAGTGGGTGCACCAATCCATCTGTGAATCTCTCATTCCATAGTCACCTTACTCATGAACAAGACCCCAAGATACTTGAACTCCTCCACTCGGGGCAGGATCATTTCACCAGAGCTCACTCTTTTACTAAACTTCACTAGTCAACTCCCTGAGAAACGACCCCAGTTTAATGGATCCCCCACAGATGAAACAGGCTCCAGATCACAACTCCGCACCCTGCATAACTCTTTCAGTCAGCAGGAATGTGAGGACAAATAAGCTGGCTTTAATTTAGAAGAAACACAGTGCTCCAGACGCCCTGCCACACTCCAGCTTGTTAACGTCAGACCCACGCACTCTTAATGTCATGAACGAGTTACACAAACATTCGCCGGTACAGCACTAACATCTTCCTCACTGGCCTCTCTCACGAAAGCACAGCAAGTAAAGGTTCTCACTCAGTTTGCAATCAAACGCATCCACCTACACAGCATATGACAATCTGTGTCTCACTCCAAACAGGACCTGCACACATCTGTGATGGCACTAAAGGATTATTCAACACAATTGTTCAACCCCCTTGAGTATCCGCAATCCATGAATAATCACCACCACCTCCTTACCAAGCAGATGTATGCTAATGTCTCTTAAACATATACCCCCGCCTCTTTCTCCACCAGGGTCAAGGTTTACCCAAGTTAGCATGTTTGAAAACAGTGAATGCTGAGGGCTTGGGTTTTAATTCTCTGCATCTTCCCAACTGTAGTTTGCATGGATTTAAACACATCTGGAATTCAGGCAAAATTCCAAGTTAATTCGTTCTCTTCATTAATGGATGTCTCTCTATATAAATGCCCCTTCCTGCATGACCCGCAAAATCTCCATTCCCTCAGGGCCAAGCATGCCACATTCAAAGAGGAGGAAACAATCAGAGCCTTCCGATTTGCATATGAACGGGAGATGGAAGCCTGCAAATCCGCGGCAGTCCATTTTAATCGGAGTATGACTTCCTCTTGTATTGTTGGCAGAAACTGTCTGATAGCATTCTCTCCTCTCGTCTCCCAATCTTCCTGCTGAAATTAACATCCAAATGTGCTGCTCGCTTTAGAGCCATGCAGACGGTAGCAGTCTGCCAACCTCTGTTACCCCGGCAACAAAGTGGAGGACATGGTGAGGTCTTATCAATCAATTAGAAATGTCTCTGTTCACTACAGAAACATTGAGCCACCGGGTCATGAATTCTCCACAGTTTGTCAAATTCATTAGGGCTTTGGCAAACCTGTAAAGCTTTCTGAAGATGTTTGAAACGTTTGTCACCTCAGAAGATATGTGCCGGTATTCGTTAATGCTGTTAATTGCACTAATGGATTTATCCACAGGATTCCGAGCTGCCGTAGTATAACCTTCCTTGAGTCGAATAGTGATTCCCTCTGCATGTAGATGAGATGGGAATCGATGCAGATAAACAATGAGGAGGTGACTCAAACACCTGGGAAACAGCATATGCAGGTAAGAAATCCAGGTAGCGAACAACACAGGAGAGTCAGCAGGTTGTGAGCCGTAGGTCTGACAATCTTTTAAATCCTTCAATCCACAAATTGTGCATAAAAAAGGGGGATGGAATGCAATTCTTGTGTCTCAATGTTACACTGTACTCCTTATTCCCTTTGTATTAAAACAAATAGGAAATTATTGTGCCGTACTATTGTGTTAAAGTAACCTGGAAGAGAACCAATCGAAAAATACAGTGCATGTGTGTTGCGTGGGGGACATATAAAAAGGGAAACATAAACATGTTCCACATGGAACAAAGGAAAATTGCAGTGAAACATGGAAATGAAGCCAAAACGTCCAGAATAAATGACAAGTAAAATAAACAACACCGGAGGGTCAGCAGGTTGTGAGCCGTAGATCTGCCAATTCTTTAATCCTTTGCCTTAATTAAATCCCTGACACATACCTATTAAAAATAAGTGCTTCGTGATGTTATGTGCTCAGATTGCCACAATGAAACCTGAATCAAATATTTACAGTAGGAAAAAGTGATTCTTGCACATGCCGGGACCTATGTCTGCATACAAACCAGCTGTTGTATTAATGTTGATTCAGTCTCTCTTTAGGTTTTAAATGCTTGTGATGAAATAAAAAGGATGCACAAAGAAAAAAAAAGTCAAAAGGAAGTCAAGAAGTGCTTTTTTTCCCCGAAAGTCAAACACAATTGACTTAGTTCAATAAGTCTTCACTTCCTGTGCCTTCATTAAAGTTCTTTTATCAGCTTTGCTCTTTCAGCGGGGCTTCCAAGAACTCCGGACTGAACCTATTCAAGGGAATTCCTGTCTCCCAAATCCCCTTTTCATCCCATGAAGCTGTCTGAGGACCAGCTACTGTTAATTGGCATCTTATGACAGCTGGTTGGGTTCAGGGGTCACATCCGCGTTACAGCGATTTGAAGGAATGAAGTTAAATTAAATCATTGCTTTATTCAGCTTTAACAGTGGTGTGCACACTGAAGAATCAGCCTAAAGTTTGGGGTTCCTCAGTCAGAAAACTGTGGAGATGAAGTGACACTATGAAGTGACCCAGAGAAAATATTGTTGTGACGAGCTTTTAGTTGCATACATTACACAATAAAGTTTATTTTTATTGTTTTTTTTACTATAACAGCTTCAGCTCTTTTAAAATGTAGGAGTGTGTTCATGGGAATATTGACCGAGGCGCCTCCTGACTCCTGAATAACAATTCTATGCAATAATAAAATGAAATCTCGATTTTGAAAAAACTGCAACCAATGTTGGTGCCACTGGCTCTTGTTACTTCAAAAAAATTATTCAAATGTGTTGTGGAAATCTAGTGCATATTATATATTATATTTATTAAATAATTATATAGGTAATTAATATTTTTTATTATTATTTTTGGAATTACCGGTAGTACTTAAATTCCATTAAGATTTTTTTTTTACAGTGTTGAGAACTAGGGTGTGATTCAATCAGCAAAGAAAAAATAAAATAAAATAATCACATTTTTCGGGGCGAGGGGTTAGTATCATTAGATAAAAGACTAAACCTAAGCTTAAATATGAATAAAGTTCATAGTTTTATACTGAATGTCTAATGATTAACAATAGCAGCATTGCTTTTCATATAAAATCATTTATAGAGTTGTGTATTTAATTAAAAAAAATCCATCATTGTAAATCCATTTAATTACATTTATCATGCTCCGTATTAGTGTTATTATTAACCTACTACACTTTGTGACTCGAACCACATGCATGGAAGCCCTGGCCTCTAGAGCTGTCATACCAGAGCACATTCAAACAGCTGATAAAGAGTCTTAGATGCCCCGTGTCCTTGTGCCTCCCCCCGCGTTGAGTCATCAGCTCCCCACTCCATTAATCACACATCATCAAATGTTGTCACATCATGTTAGCAAGCCGTGTGCGTGTGTGTGATCTCCGCATGTGATGTATACGTTAAGGCCCCCCATTCAGCCTTGCACTTTGGTGCTCTTTGAGACGTAAATAAATAAATTAATGATAAAACGGCGCAGATCCATGTCTCAATGTCACCCTCTTAGGGTGTTACAGAAGCCTCGGCTAAGCTCCATGCTGACATTGAGATGGAGAGAGATAGCTGGTCTGCGGACAGAGTATTATATTTCTTCAAATGGTCACTGAATCCGTGTGACATTGAAGCGGCCGTTAATCAATTTTCATACCTAGTCCTTCATCAGTTCACTAAACGCTGGAGCCTGATTTGATCAATAACAGAGGAAGAGGCGAGCAAATAGAAGCTTGCCCAGCAGAGATGATCAAGATGTAGTCTGTGCTGGGAAGGATTTAAGAGGTGTATCAAATTACCACAAAAGGTTAAACGATTTTTTTTCTTCTCTAATATTGAGGACAATGATAGATGCCTAATAATGCAAGCTTTTAGAATGCTTTCATAAAAATGGATGCTATAGTCACTGCCTCAACAAGTTAAATCTCTAAGTTTAAACTCTAAAGGCAAGGCGTTGCAGGTTCAATTCTATTGCAAGTAACAATATGAGGATAGGTAAGAGGTGGTAGTGCCTTTGAGTATCTTGTTTATTCATGATTCATATGGATCAATATCAATTAATTTTCAAATAAGCTAAAAAATTATCTTTATTTATTTTCTCATTCTTAACAATTACTAATAAAAATGAAAAAATATATATAAAAGGTAGCCGGCATTTCTGAAAACAAAATTTTAGCCCCGCCTACTGTCTGTGACTTCATCTAACCCCACCTTTCCAAGTCACACACTTGAACATGTTATTGAATATTAATTCAAACCCAATTAGAATACTCTGAAAGCAAGGTTTAAGAAGATTTAACAGAAAATGTGGCTTTATTTAGCTTACATATTACAGATTCTATCAGCTAAACACATGCTGCATTATTGAGAGTGAGAGAAAGGAGAGGAGAAAGAGAAGGAGCCGGTAGCCTGCGCAGGGTCTCGAAGCAAAAAGGGCACAAACCTGTTGTGCAGCTTGCAACTTCCTGTTTGTGATGTTAATTTCCTGTTTGTGTTGTATTACTTCAGAAATCAACCAGACAAAAGGATTATACATATATTTTTTTCCAATTTTTTTTCCAATTTTAAAGTAACAAATTTTAAGATTGACTGAAAAACCTTGTTTGATCAGCACTTAAAGATGAGTTAAATTGTTAAACAACAATCATCAGGAGATGCTCAGTTCCAGGCAAACACACACTTAACATTTGCTCTAAGCACCATTTAATTCTCATGCGCAAGTCAAAGTCAGAAATAAAACACTAGTTTGTCATCAACATTTTGCTAGTCTGAAGTTCCACTTGCAAAGCAGTGCCCTGTTTAACATTGAACAGTCAACAAACCGACTGACTGGTGTTTGTTGCAGAGGTAGCATTTGGTTTTTTGAGGATGTCTTGTGTTTTTATTATTAGTACATGAGATTTTAATGTCAGTCAATGAGTTCAGATTTTGGGATTGATAAAAATCCACAAATTGTCCATAGATGTCTGCATGTCCCGGGTGGTGTGACACTTGGCGTGTTGTGTGGGTGTGTTGGCGGTGTTTGGTAGAGCTGATGGGAGACCCACAAGGGAACTGCTGTGTCAGAGAGCACATTCAAGGACATGGCTGCGGTCCAGGAATTGGACGTGTGAGCTACACGGATTAAGCACATCTATAGAGCAAACTGTAAATAATACGATGCATGTTTCATTCACAAATCTAGTTAATCGGATCAAAATTAAAACATTTTAAATATTATGCAAGTGCTAATAGAAAATTCTCTTTTGAAATAATGAAATCTCTTTCAGTTCTGTGTTTAAGATTTGTTTTGCCACTTTGAACACATATTTGCAATAGAATAACAAACTGAATCTCTGTATTGCTTTAAATACAAGGACACATGTATTGAGTCAGCTCAGTGGTTTTGATTTACTTTTGTAAAAAAAACTTCCATTTTTTTGTGCTATAGATCGTTACTATGACAATGGGCAAACTGATTGAACCAGGGGTCAAATTTATTTTTTCTTACCGTTATTTGCAATGGATGCCTTACACAGAAGATGACATGCTTAACCAATACCAAAGAGTAATACCTACACTCTAAAAAAAAGTGGCAAACCATTTTTAACATTTTAGGGCAACCTTCTGCAAAAGACTTTTTATATATTTTTGAAAATCAGAGTTTTTAAAGGTAAAAGACCCAAACATTCTGCCAACCAACTTTTTTATTTCCAAAAACTTGAAGCGTCTCAAATATTGAGCTGTAAACACATTAGCATAAGTAAGCAGGATTTTATTGCTTAAGTATGAGAATCAAAGTTTGGTAAATCTCTGGATCTCCTGCTCTGCCTCTTTGCAATGCCTCTGATCGAAGAGCTGCTAGCCGGTGTAGTGCTTAGAAAGGGAGACATGTAAGGTGCAGCTGCACAACGGTTGACATCAGTCACAGGCTCACTGTCCTTTCCTGACCCTGGAAACCCCTCTCTACTTTTCTTCTTGTCTGGCACTGTCCTATCAAAATATGGGCAATACTCCACTAAAAATATTTTATTTCATAAAAAAATATATATAAATCTGATAATACAAAAAATAAAAATAGTTTGGGTTTTTTTTTTAATTTTTCAAAAACTTTTTTTAGATTTTTCAGAAAGGTTGAAGCTGCAATGAATATTGACCCACTTCAACATGCAAAACAGAGGGGAATGCTAGTTAGGGCTAAGGGATGAAAACATCTTGCAGTTGATTGGTTGCCTTGAAATTTTAAATATTTGGACATTTTGATGAGAAGATTTCACAGAAATTGAAATGCTCTTCTTTCTTGAACGATCTTAAAATGATGTTACATTAGCTGCATTTTGGAATTTTACATTTAAAATCCTGGATGGAAATGCCAAGTAGGGCAACATTTTGAAAATATGAAAGTATGCAAATATACCGTTTTGCGCATAAATTTATGGATGAAAGTTTACTGTATTTTGATTCTAATATTCTACAGAAAAAAGGTCTGTTTTGTTGGCAAAGTCAAAGAAGCCGTGATGCTTTAACTCATTTATGCAATTCTTTGATGGATTTAAAATGTAAAGGGGTCAGTGTCTACCCAAACACAAGAGGGTCAACACAAGCTGTTCTTTGTTTTGTAAATAGTCCTTAAGACATTTTTAGATTTCCACAAGGTGCTATAAACACACATGATGTGAGACAGACAGTGTTCTGTCTGTTTTCAATTCCATGCCATTTATCCACCCACTCAACGTAATTATCTCATGAGATATTTGTGTTGCAGGACACAATCTGATCATTCATACTAATAATCAGGGTTGAGTCTCACTGTAATGTCAGTGTGGCCCATCCACTTTAAGCGCTTGATGGAAAAGTGTGGGAGTGAAAGGACCAGAATGACAAAAAAAATCCAATTATTTGTGCATATTAAAAATTGTGCTGTTTACACAGGAGATTGCCTGCACACTAACCCAGCCCTCAGCGTCTCTCCTACTGCCTAAGTGCCAATTATGTTACAGGCGGTGGACATCCGCTTGAGCCAGGCCTCTTTCCGCTATACCCATTATGCCAAGCATGATAGTGCCGTTAGTCGAACACTGCACCATGAGAGCCGTATGCTGCTCGAGTGAACCAGTTTGCATGCGTCCACTGATCAGGTTTCTGAACTAGATGGCACGCTGCTCCCTTGCAACATCATTAAAGCCAGGGTGGGGATTTTCCTAGAGCTCTGCGTGTCTAACACAATGCGGTCGTATCACTGTCCTCTTCTGGAATGCAGCAGTGTTACCTGAGTAAAGCCTTTGAGAGGCAAAAGGAGGGACGGGTGCATACTTGATTCCGAAGTCCCAGCAGGAACCCAAAAGAACATGCGGAATAGACAAGGACGAAGCCCCCTGTGAAGTACCTCTTATTAATAATTGATTCTTTGAAAAGAGTGAGTTGTTTAATTGGCGGTGCAGGGTAATCCTGGTGCACACACATGGCTCTCTGGCACTCTCTCTGCAGATGGTTTCCAGTAACGCAAGGGTGAGAGTGCAGCACTCCACTTGAGAGAGAGAGAGGGAGAGAGAGAGGGTGAATGCATTTGAAATGTAAAACTACCTGGAATGGCTTTTGCTCTATCTGCAGTCTGCAAGGATTTCTCTCCGAAGCACTAGAAAGTACACACCTTCCAGGATGAGACAGCTCCCATGCTATTGTTCCTCAACTAGAGGTCATCGTCTCTTTAAAACCACTGCAGCTGTTTTTATTTTATTATTAAATAAGAAAACACTGCAAAAAAGGGTAAATTTGGTTTAACTTCTACAGAGTGGATTCCCAAACATATTGTGGGCTTTGTAAGTAATTGATAAATAAACTTTACCATGTTCTGAACCTAATATAGTTCACCGACCCCCCCCCCCCTAATTTACTGAATGTGGTCACATTTGACCAACCAATGCTTTCTTAGTCCGATAAAGCTTTGCCAAAATCTACAGGGATGTTTCTCCTAACAAATTTAATGGTTGCAGACAAAAAAAATTTACCTATGCTTTATTTTTTGATCCTTACCATGCCTGCAATGCTAAGTCCACCCAGATTATCATTGCAGCAGACTTGTGAACAAACCACAATATGAAATGAAGTGGGAGGGGGCACTTTTAGTTATCACAGAACAGGTTTTTCACCACCTGCATTAATTAAATACGGCCTTTACACACCAATCGAAATTTTTGATGCGAAGTTACGTTCGAAAATGTGCCTCGATTGAAAACCATGGACGCGGAGCTCACACATCTGAACGAAAGAGTTGCCAAAGAAAAAGAGTGTTCATCCAACATTTTCATGCTGAGAAGCCTTCCGAAGATTTTCGGTCACTAAAAATGTAAAGAAAATGGTCATTAGATGAAAATGGCAATCTGATGGAAAAATACCAAATTTATGCCACACGGAATTTGTAAAATTGGTAATTTCTCCACCATAAGAATATCAAGACTGGAAGAGTTTTTACAGTAATTATTGTTTACAGTTTTGTCTAATCTCATAGCTTTCTGTCGACCTTCTCTGCATATTGGATTAATTCTTTGAGTCAATGTACAACACAAACCAGTGCCGCTACGGGAACAGTGATCTATTTACAAAAGACACTAAGCTGTATATTCAAAAAGACACGCACTCTTGACAAAGACCAGAGCCAATTTAACCAGATCTGTGGAGACCAGAGGAAGCTGTTCCTTTTGTGTAAGGGCCAGAGCTGAACTCTCAGCTTTGAAGCGTCTCTTCCCATTACGTTAAAACCTGCTCTGGAGACTAGATTTGCTTCAGGTAACACAGGTTCCATGCTATTATCAACAGCAAAACTCATGCTCCATAAGGACCATAAAGTCTGTGTGAAAAAGTGTGGTGATAAACTATAAAAATACACACATAACACATAACGAGATGGATAAAGTTGCGGCAAAAACTTTAATGTTGATTTGTAAAAGTGCGTTAAAAACAATTTTTTAAAAATGTGCCCCTTGTGACGAGGAGTGCTATAAACTTTACCCCATTAATCGATGATTTTCCTGAGCTGATCTATAGATCTTTTAAAATGGTTGCTAGGTTAAACAATCTGGTTGCTATGATGTCATTAAAAGCTTCCCTTCTCACTATGAGTGATGTATACCAAGTCCCATGTCCCTGAAAAAATAATAAAAATAGTATTGTAAGGGCATTATGATTCGCTTGTTGTGGATCTCCCTAAAACATACTTTAAGCCGTTCGTGTTTTGAGTAAATTTTTTTTTACAATTTACAATACGTCAATGCTACAGATATACATTGTTCCTTTTAAGTGAAGAGTCAATGCAGCAGAGACAGACATGGAGGATCAGCATACTCAGACTTGGGTGAAGTTAGATGGAGCAGGATTACCAGAGTCTTGTGGAGGAGATGTCTCTGAGAGACGCAGCAAATGGTGCAGGAAGCAGGACTGGAACCAGGTGCATGAAGTCACTCTGTCGGTCAGTGTGAACTGTAGATCTGACAGATTAAGCGACCCAAGAAATAGTGTTTTGAGGGTTTGAGGGTGATTGGACGGTGGATGTGATAGAATGGTGGCTTCTTGGATGGGATTGTCGTAAAAAAATGTTGTTAAAAGGAGCATGGCTGCGTCTCTCCAGAATAATCTAGATTGTGAAAATGAACCCATTATACATCAATAAACTTCCTATTCACCAAAATATTTATTTATAATGTGAACGTACATTTACATTTCGTTGTGTTGTGAAGTTGTTTGTGTTTTTATATTAGGGGCCAAGCACTGAAAACACAATGGGACCAATTGTTTTTGTCCTGTTTGGTTCCGTATTTTTATATTTATTTAATAATTCTGTTTTGATGTTTTACACTACTAGGCCACCATGCATAAAACATTTCAAAAACAAAAAGGTGACACACGCTCATCATAATTCCTTTTTGTCACAAGCAGAGAATTGAAATTGGAAAAAAGGAACATTTTAAAAAAAAGGAAAAAAACATTGAATTCGGTTTTATTTTTTTACAGAAACTTAAATTAACGCCTATTACTTGGGTTGTGGTCTGCCACCTGGTCACCAATCAACCGGAGTTGTACATTTGCCACTCTCAAAAAGATGCGATTAAACCAGGTCCTGTACCTTATACGTTATTGTGGCTTTGTTTGTACGTAGAAAAACCTCTTTGCGCATTGTTCTTAAATTATTTGAAGCACCCCTGAAATAAAGTACAAACCTGTTGCTTTGATGCATTAAAAGAGCAGTTAAAAGGATAAGGCTTGGTGGTACAAGCGTATGAACCTTTTTAGTACACGCCCCTCTTGATCATTCTGAAACGGTACCAAAGGATTAACCAATCTCAAATCTGTTTGTCGTGTTTTGCTTCACACAAACTTTGACCTAGTCAAGATATTTAAAAATGTACCTTTTCCGCTCCATCAACTTCCTCGTCCTATCCTTGCTATCATCTTCACTCTTAGACATGTTTGTTCCTGTTTCCGTTTAATAGCACGGCTGCAGTCACTGGTCTTCTGTGAATTCCTCTTCTATACCATCTGCAGTGCTCCATGCCTTGAGAGTGTCATGCATCAGGGAGGAGAGGGCAGTAAGTGAGCCAAGCCTATTACGCTCAAAGTGTGTGTGTGTGCGATGCTGCTCTTAGACAGTGATAGGCTCATTAGTAAGGCTAGGATGTACTGCATTCGGGTGTGTTTTTGCAGTCTAATTAGCAAAGGACAGTTAGAGTGAATGTGACCCAAGATTTTCTCTGACCTCTCAGTCTGACCTGCCTGCTGGCATCTATAAGTTCTATCTCATGCCCAAAAACACAGAACCCCTCACATAAAGAAGAACAACATCCCTTCATGAATGCCAAAATGCAACCTAATTGGCTCATACGGGCATCCCTGGCTTCTTTAAACAAATGTTGCCCATTATGCCACTGAGTGCAATGATTAGGGTGAAGCTGGTGTGCACATCCTCTTCTGGAATGTGTCCGCTCAGCCATTAGCACGTGGTCCCTGACATGCCCCATGTCTTCTCTTTTCTCAGAGCTATTTGTCAAACCACCAAGCATCTACTGCAGAAGTAACAGTCCATCCGGAGACTGCAAATGCTGTGTGTCTCAGTGAATTATTTATTTATTTATTTTTATGACGAGCGGTTTTGTTTTGACAGAAAATGAAGCTGATTGAAGGCTGTAATGGAATATAGATGCGGGCACCGGAAAGTTTTGTCGGAAATTTTAAGTTTAACAGTCTGCCCCCAAAGGCTCTTCTGCTTCCTGGCTGCTGCGCTATGAGATGAAAGCACTTGTGCTTCCACAAAAGACTTATTTTTTTGTGCCTAGCACCACTTTAGCCAGCTAAATGCATCTCATTCCAGCGACCGGCATTGGGAAATACAATCTCGGTGCAGAGGGAAAGGTCTGGGCCAGCATTTCAAACAAAAGCACTCTGGCACAAAAGGATGAGGCTGCTCAAACCCCGGGACAGTGTGGGTCCTAAGGTGGGTGGGGGATATTAAGAAGATATGCTCACGCACAGAAAAAGCTGTTTGTATGCACAAAGTAGCCAAGGGTTAGACCCGACTGCAGCCGAACAGTGCTCACAAAGGAACTTAATCATTCATAAAACTGGAGAGGTTAATAAAATATGCATTACATGGATGTGGTGAACAGAAAAATGCTCTGATGCTGCCTAAACTTTTAAAAAGACACTTTGAATTAGCCACACATTGTGTGCATGCACTCTGATGAGCTTGCTGGAGCTTAAAAGGAAATCACATAGTGAGTATCTCCTGGGTAGAAGATGTGTCCTCTGCTTCCTGTCTTGTACACTTTTCTTGCATGCGAGTCTTTTTTTGCTACCTAACAAATTGAGGAAATTGTAAGAAGAAATGCAAAAGTACTACAGGAAGTACTGCACTACATTGACTTTCTAACAATGACTTCCTTCAGACTAAAATTTCTAAACATATCTCCTCCTACATCCACCAACTTGGCCAAGACATCCAAACTTGTCTGATGTTATCTTTTTTTAAGGTATTCTGGGACATTTTTCGTTGACTTGGGAAAGTGGGATCAAACGTTGTGAAACTGTAATTCAAACTGAGAAGCTCTTGGAAACTTTAAACTGATCACAATTGTGGAGGTTATCAGTCTGTCCAAGAACATACCAGTGCACATACCACAGTGCAAAATATTTGCTTAGAAAAGTCAGAGAGACATCGGGGTTGGTAATATTATAGTGAGAGTATTTTTAAAATGCTTTAAACTGTACTTTTACCAGCAAACATCAAAGTTTGTCTACAAATGTTGCAGGTTTCAAATAATAAAATAGCATGGTTCTCCATGAAGAGGATGAAATATGAGCAAATTACAAAATCTTGTCCTTCAATGGCCATTGTCAGTCATTTTCAGCCCCCTTTATATGGATCAGTAGGTTCCTACTGGAAGGAACGGGTAATTTCCTGGACCATGTAACACTTCTTGTTTGTAAGACTGATTATTTGGAGCAGGTCATATGGGGGCGCGGGATCTAACCAGGGATCCCCAGGCATCCCTCTCCCTGGACGCCTCCTCCAGTTCATCCGGGGAGACACCAAGACACTCCCAAGCCACCCAAGAGACATAGTCTCCCCAGCATGTCCAGGAGCCACATGGCTTCTCTTGATGTGGAGGAGCAGCAGCTCTACTCTGAGATCTTCCCAAGTGGCAGAATATGTGTCACCCATCCTAGAGCCAGGCCTGGGATCAGGGTTTATACGGGAGCGCCTGGTGGTTGGGCCATACCCCATGGGCACAGCCTGAAAATCCAGGACCGGTTGCCATTTCCCATTGTTCCCCCTCTCTCTTCCTGCTTCTCTTCATGTCATTTCTACTGTCCTGTTTGTTTGAATAAAGACAAAAAGGCCAAAAAAACTGCCTTCCTTTTTTCCCTGCATATGTGTAACATGAAGCATGTGAAGCTGCAATTCCTCAACTGGCCACTTGAGGATTGTGTCAGTATGGAGCAAATTCCGATTTACACCAGTGTGTTAAAGTGAATAAAAAGGGAAAAAGGTGCACCGATGGAAAAGTATTGTTCACTCATCTGTTACAGTTATATTAAGATGAAAATTGAAAAGAATGAAATTTTTTTGGTCTATGGATAAACCAAAGGCATCAAACTGCACATGATCAGGTTGCCAGTAGATGCTGCAGGTAACTTCTGGCCCATAGGAATTCTGAATTTGCAAACATTTTTTGCCATTAAATTGAGCAAACTATAGATTACTAACATTTATAAGCTGCAATCAAGTGTGCAGCTGTGTAAAGATATCAAGGATAATAAGTCCTGGCTTGGTTTTTTTCATCACCTAGCACCGCTAGCCGCCACGCAGTCAAGTGAACTGAACCATCAACAGCAGAGGCTCCTGCCTTCAAGCCTACAACGGCTAACAAGCACAGCTGTTCACTGAACCCACCACAGACCAGCTGAGGATACGTTAGTCATGTGCAAACATGGGCAGAAATTAGAGCAAGATGTAATCACCACGGCTTTTACGATAGAGTTCTCATCAGGTTAACATTTACATTGTTGAATCTCTTCCAAATCTAAAGCGAGAATTGTTTCTAGGTCAGACTTTCCACTCAAACAGCAAGAAGTTCCAAAAAAAGCTTTGACGTAAACGTGACATGCTTTATTTGCTAGGGAGATACTTAAGATAAGTTCCATTCAATAATGTTTTTTATTTGATTTAATCTCAATATACTGCTCACTATAAGAGTTTATGTACAGTCTACCTTTAAACTAAACGTATTTTTAGTTACTATGCTACAACCAACAGTCTGGCAGACTACTTTATGAATTACTTAAATTGTTTTCATGCCACACACACAGTAAAATCCTAAGAGTTAAATGAACTCTACTCAGAGTATATTTGGTCCCATCCTAATTGAAGTTAAACCAACTCTGAAGAAGAGTTATTTAATTGAGTTCATTTTGAGAATATATTTTTTCCAAATCTGTGAAGGATTTATTTTAATCTTTTAGTTTAGTTCCTGGGCAGATTTGAAAAAAAATGAAGAAAATAGATAATTAAATAACTCTTTAACAGAGTCGGTTTAACTCTTTATAGAGTCGGACCAATACACTCTGAGTAGAGTTAACTTAACTCTTAGGATTTTTTTTTCATTTCAGTGCATTCATCTGCCTGTAAGCATGCGTAGCAGTCTTATATGGGCTGTGTAGGAGAAAGTGAGTGAAGTTGCAATTCACCAACTGACCACTGGGGGTTCAGTGTTAATTTGTTAATTTTTTGGGGGGTGTTTCAGTAAATTTTATGTTTAAATGCAATTCTTATTGGTCAACCTGCACAGGACTGCCATTGTCTTTGTTTATATTAGAACAATTCCAGTTTATTTACTTGATAGGCATGAACCACTGGGTTCAAATTCACACTTATCATACACAAGGAAGGGGCGTCTTGAATAAAAAACAATTGGAGCAGTTCCAGTGCTCATTAAGGCTGTGATTCACTTCAACCTTCCATAGAAATCATGACATCCGGAGCCATTTTTAATGTAAATCCTGAAATAGGGGCAAGCTACACGTTTGAGTGTCATTACAGGCTCTGAAGTTAGCCTTGAGCCTGGGGATATGTTTGGACAAGTCTTTGAGTGTCTGCTGCACAAATTATCCAGATAAAAGCACAAGGGCGAGCAAATTAATTCAACTGAAACCCAACAAAGCACTGTTTACTTAAGCTAATCCCAGGCAGCATGCTAGCCACCATTACAACCTCCTGTCTCTGCAGGCCTTGGGAAAACATATTGAATTGTCAACCAATTCCTGCCTCAAGACCCCCCAAAAATGTCTATCCAACAGGGGAAGTGAAGGAAGGAGCAAGTGCTTTCAAATGACATTTTTATGGTCTTCGGCAGTTTGAAATCAGGGTCACGACAAATTGCCATTCCCATGAGGGGTCTTTAATGTTCCTTTTGGGGGACTGATTTCAAAGGTCATGGAGATTGGATACAGTTATGGTGCGTTAAAAATCACTGTATCTGTCTCTTATAGTAAGAGGCTCTTTTGCAAACTAGAAACAGAGCCGCTGCTGGTCAAATGGCTGCCCTAAACAGAAATCCACTGTACCGGATTTGTCTTTCATTTTTGATTATCCATGATTTCCTGTAATTTCCAAACATGAGCAGTGTGCTGGATTGTGGGGGGTTGATGGTGGGCCACATCATGTGACATGTAGCTCATTTCGTGTGCAGTGCCAAAATGCATTTTACTTTATAATATAAATATTTCTAAAAAGGGTAAACACGCAGATATATACACATCGTATTATTCAATTATTATTAATTCATAAATACTAACTTTAAACGGGTTCAAGTAAATGGGATAATGGCGCCCCCCTCTGGCAGTTAGCGCCCTATGCAGACTGCGTACTCCGCGTATAAGGAGTGGTGGTAATGGCTGAAATATGTATGTGCACAGGGTGGCAGTATTTGTACCCTATAAAGCAGAATGTTAGGGCGTGGTTGTGGTGTGAAGGTGGTGGAGATTTTACCTTGAACGATCACTCTCTAGCTTGCTCTCTGTCATTTTGTAATATCTTGCTACGCCCTAATCAGATAGCAGAGAAAGTAGTCTATTTTTGATAAAAAAAAAAATCCAAGATGTCAGCCACCTAACCCCAAGTGTTCCTGAGGCTGGACAACCCCTACAAGGGGCTTTTCTTAACAAAGATTATTTTTGCCTTTATTTGGTACGATAGGACAGTATGGAGAATGGAAAAGATGTGTGGGGGGGGGATGTTTGGGGCAAGATCGACAAGTTTGGGATTCAAACCTGTGTCCCCCTGCACAACACTTATATTAAACCTGAATTCCACATTCTGCCACTTCTACTGTAGACTACACCCAACGTCAGCTTCAAAGCTTCAAACCTTTGATCAGAAACCTTTGGGGAAGTCATACACACTACATCTATAGTTTATACAGTCTATAATCCAGTCCTTGCTTGTACTTTCATGATATGAATGAGGTTGAGTAAGAGATGAGGGCATGGGGGTGGGGTTCGTGAAACGGGTAGCACGTTCTCAAGGATTTATGACACCTAGCATTGCTTACTCTGTCCTTGGTTGCTTTCACGGGGAAATGTTTTTCAATGAGTCTCTAGATGAAAACGCATGGGAGGGGTGGAAGGGAAGATGACAGGAGTGGCTGAAAGGCACTACAGAATAAAGCAGGAATGAGCTGCCACTCTTCTCCTTTTTCTACACCGAGCAAGTATCACTTTTGACTCAAGGCGAGCTGCAGGGACTGATGATTTCACAGCAAAATCTGCTTTCCCAGCTAGTTAAGCTCATTAGGTCTACAGATTTATACTCAGCAACCACTGCAGATGGCAACACACAGCACATCATCCTTCAAATCAAGATAATTGATCAATTCTGAAATCCCAAATGAAACACATCCGCTAACTTTCTGGAATCCACACTCAATCTATATTTACTGTGAACACCCAGTCCCCAACTAAAACCATGTTCCTTGTTTGTCTTCAAGATGCAATGATGACAAACCCAACAGTGACAGCATCAATGAGATGGGGATTGGAAGCCGACAGTAAAACGCCAATAAGCCCCTATGTTGCATAAGTCTTCTACTGCTGTGGCTCGTTCTTCATCAGCCATTTATCCCCGATGCCAGGCTTTGTCGTGCACTTATGCCAATGGCCTAAAAGCAAGCTGTGTGTGAAAAAGAAATGGCTGGGCCCTTAAAAGCAAGAGAATCCATCAGGCTCGGGTTGTTACAAAGTGGTCCTCTATTAAAAATTCAGCAGGGCCATTACCTCAGGACCAGTGCCTGTCTTCTTTAGCTCTCTCCGACCCAGAGAAAGCAACTGGTTTGCTCAGATCACCCCGTAACAGTCTGAATCACTCATGGGTGTCATGGCTGAATGCTGAACGCTAAAGTTCTAGATAATGAGATGGAGTCCACATGCACAAGATGTCCAACAGAAGTTGGCTGCAGAGTCTATTATTAGGATATTTGTGAAAAGGGGTTTTTCATGGTGAAAATAACTTTTCTTTTAAGAATGGTACCAGTCAAGCTAACTAGAAACACCTTTATCTGCTGTTCAGATTCTCAAACATTCAACTGGTTCAAAACCAACATGGAGTACTATTGTTTCCCTTTTCTGTCACGACCCAAAGCTATGGGTAGAAACGTAGATTGACGGGTAAATTGAGAGCTTTTCCTTGCTGCTCTGCTCCTTCTGGTGGATTAGTACATTGCATTACTGTAGAAGCTGCATCAATCTAACTGTAAATCTCCTTTTTGGTGGTCACACTACTTGTGAACAAGACGCCAAGAGCCTTAAAAATCCTGCTCTAGGGATCAGGATCACTCCACCAACCCTGATATTCTGGTCCATAACGCAGCTATCTTGCATTGGGCTGTAAACCACCCCAGTGCACACTGGAGACCCTTGTCCTCTGATGAGGCCAAATTGACCACATCATCTGCACCAATGTCCCTACCAGACTACAACATGCACTGGGAACAGGTCTGACTTATTGTAAGAAAATGTGAAAAGCCTGAAACCCTGTTCTTCCAGAGCAACCCCTAAATAACCCAATGGTCTGACAAAAACAATGAACTTGGTGGCCCAACTCACATGAGCCACCCAGTACCCAGTAAAAGGTATAGTTCTGGTCTGACCATCAGGCCAAAAACGGCATAATTCCTTCTGAAGGGCTCTACACACGATCCGAATTATGGAAAAACCATGGTCGCCAACAGGCGCAATGAGAGGTGCCAACGAAAAAGAATTTCCACTGCCATGTCAGATTTATTTTTCACAGGGAGAACAATGAAAGTTGGCTGCCGTGATGATGTAAGTAGGGCGTAAAAGAGCCACTCGGTGGAGCTCAGCCGACATTTTTAACAGGAAAGAAAGAGCGTGCCTCAAATCCTCACTTTTCTTCACGTTTTTGTCAAACAGCTCTCTGTGATCAGCCACCAACAGAATAAAACCGCTCGACATCCGTAATTTTTTTCTATGTGTTCTCAAATTTCTTCTCTGTGGTAGTCTTCGTGTTTGCAGAATGGTTCTGTTGTACCACAAATGCCATCTTCAGGCAGGTCATTTTTTCCCCGAGCAAGTTCGATCAGTGTGTCGAGTCCTTGAATCTGAGGTTCAACTTTTGGCCAGTTTAAATTGAAAGTTGTAAATATATAAAAATGTGCAAGTCCATAAATCCAGATAAAACAATGTACTTTTGGGGGAACATTGTTTTCAGGCTACAACACGCAGAGCTTTCGTGGCTTTTCACTAAAGGACTTATTTCCAGTGGGTCTTTAAATTGAGAAATATTCTCTCAACAGAAAAACACAGTTGATGAAATGTGAAGTGCATTTTAAGGAGTTTACGGTGCCTCAGTCTGCTTTTGCTGCTTCATCTACAAACTAATAGATTAGTCTATTATTACATTCCATTGTAATAAGTCTAAATTGGATTGGATTTAAAGCACGAGATCTGTTTTATTTGTTCTCACCAGCTTCTATTTAAGTTTTATTTCTTCTTGCACATCTTTATTCTGGTTTAGTGTGACAGGAAGTGGATGAGAGTAATCACACTCTGATCTAAGATGAAAATCTAGAACACATTTATTCTGCAGGACAGACAAAAACGACTGAAATATTTCTGCAAAAAGTTCTTTCATGCGGACTATTCCTTTTTACTTCATATTTCTGACAAAATAGAATATTTCACTCCTAAAATTAGGACAATCTAGAGAGTAAAAATGCACCCACCTATGAGAGGGATTTGCCAAGTTTGTTCCTCTTTTCACAGTGAACCTGACCCTATGAGCAGATGGCTGGAGAGAATGCCCAGGACGCAGTAGGTGATAAGATAGATGGTGGAAAAGAAACTTTGAAAAAGGTTTGAAGGAGAATAAAAATGTAAAACATGAAGACATCTAAAATAACCAACATATTTTCAACCACGGCTTTTCACTTAACCTAAGTGAGACTTGCACCAGTAGGGAGAAGACAAGTCAAGATAGATTTGCAAAAATAAGGCTCATCCAAATAAATCAGTTCTGATCCCTTCCATGGCCACAAGTTATTAAAAACAGTTAAGAATAAAGCAGCTAGGAATAATGGCGGCATTATTTAAAGAATGCGTTACTCTCAGGGGCCCAGTGATTTCCAGCGTGGTACTATGAGAAAATGCAAAGAAAGCTATGAGGTCAGTCATGCAATTACCTCTCTACTAAATGTTCAAAAAGTCAATCAATAAGGAGGAAGCAATTGGAATACAGTGTGCAGAGGTTGCCAATATTTCTCCAAAGAAGAAAGAAAAGCAACACTTCTACAAACAAGTTATTGGTTGTTGATTTTTTTTAGACAAAGCGATGAGCAGACTTCATTTAGAATTAAAGCTGAGTCGCTAATAACATGCTTTTTTGTATACGCTACAGTTTGTTTACATTGAAATAAATGTTGATATTAGATTTTAAACAAAACACGTTAATGGTTGTAAGTGATTGAAATAAAAAAAATTAAATTGTTACATTGCAACGTTTTTACATTGAATTGGCTTTAGATATAGATCAGTAGATAGTTTTTAATTTCAGATGACAATTTGTGATTTGCGTTCACAAGCTTCTCAAAAGATTAAACAGAGAGAAGCATAATTTAGCACTTTGCAGATCTGACATCCCCAACTCAACAGCTACAGGCAGACACTTACACCAAGCATGTTACAGAGGAGGCTTTCCCTGCGGAAGTGTTGACATGCATAATTCACAGTCGCATACAAAGCCTGCACTCTTGCGAGTTCATGTTTCTGTGTATGTCATTATGGCTGGCTTCCAGCAGAAGCTAAAGGAAGTCACACAGCTTCTAAATTCACTTCCATTGTATTATATTATAACATAACGTGAGAACACTGGACAGGCGAGGAAATCACCACCAAGGCTTCGACTACAACATTATCAAAATAACAAGTTTCTTTTTTCATAACAAGCAGACAGTTACTAATTTATAAGCCGGCCCCTTAATTTGTTTCACAGAGATATTAGTTCCTGAAACAGCGGCACGTGCTTGTGGAATTTAATTTATCCTTTCACCTGTTTAATGACAGTGTTCATAATGAACAGTGAAAATCAAATTGCCGTTGATACCTGAAAATTGCATGTCCATTAACAAGCCTAATTATACAGATGAAGGTTGTTTGGAGAAGAGGAGATGAGAGCATTCTCACCATTGTGCTTAAAAATTGAGCTATTAGAGAAAAAACACACACATGAGTGTGGTAATTATCCACAAGTGAAGAAATCCTAGATGACACTGGGAGTGGGAGAAATGTAACGAGGCACATATGTACACCACCACACATAATGCACCAGGAACGACGGTGACGAGCCACGTATCCCCCCACTGCAGGGCAGTTAGCATGCGCTCCCACTGAGAGAAAGGTTTAAACTGCCAACTGGATGTTATTTCTGCTGTACATAGGGCTGACCCCACAGAGTGTAACCAAACACCACACACACACAAACACACACACACACACACCCATGCACGCACGTTTCCTCGTATACACAATCTCACGGCCCTGGATTTGAGTGCTTGTTCAGGCTCTCTTCCTCTTTTCTTTCTTCCGAAACATCAATGTGCACTCACTGTAAAGCTGTAACTTCTAGCCACTGATTGAATGGAGGACGAAGCCCTACTGGCCTCTGTTGACACAATACCAAGGGGGAATTACCTAGTTTAAATTCCATTTTATATCCCACTGGTCTATGACTTCTGTCAAGAAATCCTCGACCCTCACATTAATATATCCACCCGTACTCTGCTAAAGCACATGTGAATCAGGAGAGGTGGTGGTGCTACACTAAGTCATTCATGCAAACATCAAACTCACGAGGGACGCAAACTGACCAGGAACTTGCAGGAGAAACAGAATATTTACTAGAGACCAATAGCTCCAAACAGAGGGAGAGTTCAAATTTAACCCAAGAATACATCATTGACTGAGTGAAATAGACAATAAACGTTACCAAATCTGGCAACCTCGAGTCTGATGTCATGCTACAAAGAATTTTTGTGATTGCTAGAACTTACCTACCAATGCTCTGTTTATTTAGTTTTATGCAGAAATTATAATATAAGCTCCTAAGTGACGAAAAAAATTGAGTATTTGTTCATTAGTATTTTTATAACTACTATTATTAGGGCTTGAGCCCCCAATTAGTGTAGAATCGTATCGTAATATTGTTTCACAACTTCTGGTGCATTCCTGATGGTCTAAAATAGCTTGAAAAGTCGTTTACACATACCTCAGAGCTGGAGAACATCTACGTCTGATTCAAAAAGCACCACTCGATGCATTTCAACTTAAGATGCGTTTGTAGTTTGTCATACGTAAATAAAATTTGGAATATATGTGTAGTGTACCAAGACTTAAAACTAAGTATGATAGATCTTGTTTCCAAACTCGACCAGAAGTCGCAAAAACTTCTAAAAATGGCCACTTTTGCTCAATTTGACAAACTACTCCCAGAGGTTATATCGGTTTATCTCTATCAGTCTCATCCAAAGGCATATAGTGTGTTAAATTGCGAGGCTCTTATGACTTCATTAAACGATGCAACATGGTCATCGAAAGTCGATTTTTGGCCATGAACAGGAAGTTGTTTTAACTCCGCCATACTATCTCCGACTGGGATCAAACTGGCAACATGTGTCAAGTTACCATGCCTGAACACATAGATATAGTAACTTACAGTGTCAGTAATTCACCAATCATAGCACCACCTTGCGACCATGACACTTGCATAGAGACATGATGTTTACTTTTTTGTGGTTAGACCCCGGTTACTTTCATTTGTGGTCAGAGCTACATCCATTTTTCCCATTGTGGCCTCAGCATGAATAAAATCCGCCTGCACCTTCCTACCTTCACAAGCTTTTACACTCCATCCGACGCTTGTGTTAAGCAAATCTAGTGGAACCGTCTCAAATAGGCAGAACATTCTCCCTTACTGTCCCCTGCTGGTATAGAGCAATCTTCTAATCCACTTCAAAAAGCTGAAACTCTTTCAAAACCACTAAAAACTCCTCTTTTTCTTGAGCACTTCCATGCAATACTCACAGTACTTTTTGTTCGAGTATCAGCGGACACTTCTTTTGTGAGCCTTTGTGAATAACTGATTGATTTGGTGATTCAGAGGTATTCTAAGAACCACAGAGTGGAAAACCGTCAGTGGAAGGAAAGCAAGGTTATAGAAACCAGTGGTGGCCGGTCAATAGAGGGCGCTAGGGTACCGCCCCACCATCTCAACGTGAAGAGGAATTTATGCGATTGAAAGTAAGCAAGGAACTCTTTTTTAAATTTGTCTTGATTATAGTTTCTGATTGTCAGAGGTGCATCAAAGGTTCTTTTTTCTCAAACTTGAAGAAGTCTTCCGAATGAACTTCCGTTCTAACCTAGCTCATGCACAGTAGCTGCATTTCAATAAGATGTATTATGAAGAATGGGGGGCGTGGCAAAGTGGCCTTCCAATTAGAAGGTTGATGGTTCGAGGCTCGTCGGTGACCTTCCAGGAAGGAGTTTGTGTGGGTTTCCTCCAGGTACTCCGGTTTACTCCAAAAACATGCGCTTAGGTTAACTGAGTAATCTAAATTCCCCTTAGGTGTGAATGTGTGCGTAAAAATTGCCCGGGGATGGACTGGCGACCTGTCCAGGGTGTACCTCCGCCCCTCACCCAATGTGCGCTGGATAAATGTGAGTGGAACATTTGTGAGTGGTTCCAGCAACCAAGTGTTGACAAATAGCCAATTTTAACTCTTAATCTTCTCCCGAAATTAGTTTAGTCAAACTTTATTTAAACATGTTTGATGATTGTTTTTAAACAGACAAAGTTCTATGTTGTTTTGTCGCTGAGTGTTCCTTCGGGCTGGAACCTGATATTTAGGCACCTACTGCAATCCCTTCTAAGCATGTGCAGATTCCTGAACGTTGTCAGCACCCAAATCCCTCTAATTTTAGGTAAACCCTCCCAACGACAAAAGATAGGGCCGCATTCTATTTTCACAGGGATGGATTCAGCAAAAAAAAAGAGAAAGAAATCTGACTGGAGTCGAAATGTTTTCTTCAAAAACGCCAAAGTAATTGATAGCAGTCTTTGTGTAATTCACTCAAATGATTGATTCTCCACATTCACAGCTTACTGTAGCATCATTATTTCCCTGCTTAACATTTGCCTCTCATTGAGCATGGAACATTACTGGGGCAGAGAGGAAGAGGGAGAGAGAGAGAGAGAGAGAGAGAGGGCAGTGATTGTGTGTCAGTTGCCCCTCTTCCACCCTCATGATTGATTTCCCCTGGAGGAATGCCTCCACTCAGAGAGCACGCTGGAATCAAGATTAATAACAGGCCATTTACATCCCCAATCACACACACGCAAACTCAGCCGCACCGACCCATGCTCATGTGAGGTCCACATCCTTCACAGGCAGATATCTGAAACTCTGTACTACTGCCAAATACCTCCTTTAATAATCAACCAATCATAATTATTCCCAGACCTTTACCCATGATGCATCAGTTTTCACAATAGTGATCTACAGTGGTAGGGATGACACTATCCTTTTGTCATTTGAGACCCTGTTTATGTTGGATAAACTTTCAGTTGTGACGAGAGAAGCAGCAAGACATGCCCTGGAAGAGCTACCTCATTGCTTGGAGACACTCTAGAAACTCATTAGACAGCGCAAGTGGGTAAGATCCAATTTGACATGACCTTGAAGGTGGCAAGAAGGAGCGGGGAGTGTGTCTGTGAGTATTGATGGGTAATTCTGAGCCTGTTGCAAGAGTCAGGTGGAGACTAGCGATGAAGGGCATCAATCACTGTTTCTACAAGCTGTTCGAAAGATTGCTTCCTGAATTCTGGGAGTGTATCACTGAGGAAAAGAGTGCGGTCATAAACAGTCGCTAAAAGAGAATGACTTGGCCACCGCCATTTATTATGTGTCTTTTGGGAAGGCTTCAATGTTTGGCCAACGTTGAGCAAGACACTCTCCTAAAAGACTTCCCCCATATCGTCTTTGCTCACCCCAAGCTGATCAAGGAATTGCTTCTTCAGTCCCCTTTGTTTTGTTATTTTTCTACTCTAATTCAATCAAAGCCCCCTCACTGCTTTCAATCGCTCAGATGTGTAATCTAAGTACTGGCCCCTCGTGTGGTGCACGGCATAAAAACATTCATGAATCACAGAGGGAAGCCGAGATCACCAGTGCCCTCGATAGCATCTCGGGACAATCGATCAGCCCCTGGTAATCAATTCTCCACGTCCGGGTGGTGTAGGGGCTCAGAGAGATGGATCCAATTATTCAAGTCCCTCCACCCGAGGCAACACAGCTGACAGAACAGAAACCCGGGATCGTGAGTTTAGATGCAGATGTTCTAAACGCGTCTAGAGGGCGACTTTCGGTTTAGGTCTGTCAAAGATGGGAATCAGAACATCGCACAAACCATGCTTCCTTACCTTAGTCTGAAGGTAGTGAGGGTAGTAGTATGTGTACTGGGGGTACATTGGTTGCTGTTCCAAGCGTTTGCCCATGTAGCTGGAATCCTCCTGGCTGTGGCTGGATACTCGGAGACTCGCGTTTGGGATGCAACAACTCAAAAAGCTGCTGCTTATGGTTCAGCTGCTCGAGGCTAGATCCGTGTAAGTGCCGGAGCCAGAAGAAGGATGCGGAGACAGATGAGCTTGTGCACTCCGTGCCTCTTTGCGCTGTCTTTGGAAGCAAGTGATGAGAAGGAAGGAGAGAGCAGAGGTACGAGGATGGGATAGCAGCTGAGGTGTGCACGGAGAAAGACGGAGCAGCAGCGCGAGGAGAGAAGGAAGAAAGGAGGTAAGGGAAGAGGAGGGGGCACTGTGGCAATCACTACGAGGAAAAACTGGCTTCTGGTCTCCTGCACATGCCCTGACTTTGACTCTCTCTCTCTCTTTCTCTCTCTCTATCTTTATCCTTCTTTCTCTCTCTCGCCCTCTGACAATCGATGCAGCGTCGCTTCCCAGAAGAGCTTGTCAGATATCCCAGGCGCACACTTTGTTCCTGTCTGGCAGATTCTGGTCGCCTTTGGTTCTGCCTGCACAGCTGATGGGATTCAAACCATCACCCGGACGCGAGCACACAACGATCAGCCCAAACTCCAGGCAGACTGATGTATCCGAAAAAGTCCTGGTAAAACAATGGTGTTTTTCCTCTCTGATGTTCTTTTCTGTAGTGCCCGCCTCCCTCGTCTGCTTGCTTTTGTTGTGTGAGTGAAAGTGTGTGTGTGTGTGAGAGTGAATGTGAGCGTGTGTGCTCTGCCGGCTGCTCCACACTGTGGAGGAGATTGAAGGGATCAGTTTGGGCACCGTACTGTTTCTCCTCCTCCACAGCTTTAGGGGTAGGGCTATGGTCTTGCTGCACCACTACCAGCCAGGGGAGTGTCTCAAGCAGCCTATCTCTGTTTTTCCTCATGGGAGAGCTGCCGCCCACTGCACAGCTTTACTGGTGCACAAGGAGACGACTCACTCTTACTCCCACACTCTATGGGAGGAGACTCGAGAAAGCATAGAATGGAGTCGAGGCCCCCTACTGGTCAACCAGATCTGATCTTTTTGTACAGTTTATTTAGTGACTTTTTAATAAAATAAAACACCAGTGGTAATAAGATGTTTCTTTGCTCTTGTCTGACACATGCTGGCACTGTGTGGTACGCAGACACACCGACATGCTTCCTAACAAGTGCAGTGAATAAAATGAATTTAAATTGAATTTGAAAATGATCATTTCAAATTAAAAAAAATAAAAATAAAAATGATTTCGTTGCAAAAGAAAGAATGCGAACAAAGAATACAAAAAAATAAGTTTTTTGTTATTAACCCGGTTTATTCGCATTCAGAGATTATTTTTCATGATTTCATGAAAGAGTGCGCTGGCTTTAGGTTTTTGTAGACTGACAGATTATTATCAGATTCTGTAAAACTCTGTAAAATGCATGCATACAAGAACACAAGCCTAGTGTTTAACAACTCAAAACAATTTCACCATCTCACAGCTTTAATTGCTGTCTAAAAGACATTTTTCATTGTTCGAACAACATAAAGTCCTCTACAAATGATTGACAAATCCACAATCTATCAAAAAATGGGTACATTCAGTAAGAAAGTTCATATAATATTGAAGATTTACACTATAACCAAGTGCTGAAATCATACTGAACTCATGCACACTCAAAAAGGGATGTTGGATTTATTAGATTTCATTGAAGCACATAATAATTCTCATTTGAATGATGTTATTTGAAATAGCGCAGTTACTTTAAATCAGGTTCGGGATTGTCATTGAGATTCAAATATATGCAAATGTGTAACTTAATAAAGAATCCAACGATCAAATTTGATGTGCACAATGTATTAATTACAGGCACAAAATAAGTCTTGCAACCAGTGCAAAAGGTCCGCGAGTAATCCATGCAAGGTCTTTAATGTAAGTCAGACAATTTAAGATGCAAAAGCAATATTGTGTTTTTTCAAATGTGTTGCAAATGTGCAAATGTGTTTTTTCATCAAAACATCAGACTTTAAATTTCATTTCATCACATCAGTCGGATTTCACTCATTGATCATAATAAAAATCACAATTTCAAGGAGATGAAAGACCTTCAATCACTGGATCTAGGCCAGTAACCCCATTTTATCTAACAAAGCCTGTAAAACAAATGCCTTTTTCATTTAAATGTTTAGGCTTTTGTGATGAAAATTTCTTCTTCAGCAAAGTTTTGAAGTAGCTAGATGTCTACAGTTTATTCACAAACGTCGATGTTGACTTGTAAAAGTGTCATTTAAAACCTTTTTAGTGATGTTCTTATATTTAATTTTAATGTTCCCAATGTGGATTTGGATTTCCTAAGTTGCTATGGTAAACAATCTGATTGCTATGGAGGAGTCAGTGAACTAAAATAAAATCGAGTAAAATAAACCAACCCTCGTGTCTCTATCGTTTACCAAAGCTCAGATAGACTTTAGAAACTTTGGTTTCTAGGGTAAACAGTTTGATTGCTTGGAAGCTGTCAGTGACATCGTAAAAAATTAAGTTGTTACTGTGATTAACATTATCAAACGTTTTTGATTTAAAATTGCTTTCCCATTTTTCGGCCTTAAGTCAACGGTACATTATAATTGCTTCTAAAGCACAGGGTTCAAATACTTTTGCACAGCGATTGGTACGTTGTTGCACAGACAGGTAACCTCCACAAGTGTGGTCAGTTTTAAGTTTCTATGAGGGTTCTCAGTTTGAATTACAGTTTTCCAAAATTTTCAATGGATTCTCAGAAATTTCCCAGAATTCCATTTGTGGTACCAGTCTGAAAAGATAAAGCAACCCAAGTCAGACATGTCTAAATATCTTAGTGGCTGGAGCTCTAACAGTTAACAAGGAGATACGTTTGATACATGTTATATAACACATTTGCTTTATTATGATGAATATTTCATTAAAAATGCATTTTTAATACGTCTCAAATGAGCCATATTTAAGTTCTTACTTGACTTCAATTTTGGTGATTTTCTACTCGATTGTGCCAGGATAGCGTGAGTACATGCTCATGGAATGAGGTCAGTGCCATGACGTGGTAATTGTTCTTGCCGCGGTCTTCAAAGAGCTCAGTTAATGGAGTTGGACACGCTCCTTGCAACTCAGGGGTACCTTTCTGTAAAAGCCCCAGAAAAAATGTTCTCAACTGATGGGCTCCACAGCTGGGAAAATAGAGTCGTATTTTCTCATTCATTGAAAAAACATGGCAGAGTTGCGTCCCTTTGGTTGGAAGGAGGGATGTAATAATGGGGTGTCATTCGAAAGCCTGTTTAGTGCATAAGAGGAGAAACAGACTCTGCTACTTGCTTAAAATGTCATGTTTTGGTTAAGCGTTCAGTACTGAACCTTAAAGTCTGACACATGGAAAGTAGCGCTATATTAAGAACATATTCTGCTAGACATATCATTTTCTAATACATGGAAATTCTGAAATGAACAGCTTGTTTTTGATTCCATCAAAGCAATGTCTAGCCAAAATAATAGTTGTAGGTTAGACAATCCGTCCCCGACCCCTTGTCTGAGGTCAGTTCATATATCAATTGGTACAGGTTCTGTTGTATTTAAATATGAATAGATCATTCCAGGTCTGTGGGCAAATGCTCAAGACCAGCACATAGCCACTGAACAATAATTGTTAGCAAAAACAATCAGCCATTTTTCTCCAAGAAAGAGTGAAAATAGAATTTGGCATGCATCTTTCTCACTTCGATATACTCGTTGGCCAAAGTCCTGCCACCTAAGGGCTTATCCCAAATGGCTGAGTCCCAGCGAGCCTGCAAGCAAACACCTCGCTCTCCCAGTGACAGTCAAGCTAGATAAGCAAAGGTACAGGCTAACCTGAGATAAAAACCGCAATGCCATCAATCATGAAGAGGAAGGGGAGGGGGGGATGTACAGACAGCGTTAAAGACAAAACCAGAGAGAAACCGAATAGTAATGGATAGACGTAGAGCACCATCAATTTGTGATCAGACCCAACAAAGCACTTTACCATATTTAATATTCATCTCTTATCTTTGCCTGCAAACATTTTAAATGTGGAATCTAAAATCTACTTCACATGCGAGGTGTACTTTTGGAGAGGTTCTTTCATGCTGCTAGCATGTCTTAAATTGACTCTTGCATTTAATGTTTTCTAAAGGGAAATGCTACAAAGTACAGATAAAAGCAAAACGCGATTTGTTAAATTCAACAAAAGTTTCAGAACTTTTAGGAACACTGAATCAATGAGACATTGTAGCATTAGCTTTTTAGCATTCTGTGAAAGAAGTTATGACATAAACAATTATTTCCCTGCCATCTCAGGGTTTGAGCGAGTAAACTGCACAGATTGCACCCTACAAGATGATGCTATAAAGTACAGAAAACGAAAACTAATCAACTAAAGTTGTATTTTAAAATAACAATGCACAGTGAATCAGTTTCAGTAAAATGCACTACACGCAATAGCTCCACCTTAGCTACAGATTCGTTTCTTAAGATAAATACAAAGCTTAAATGTTGATGCTCTGTTATAGGTTGTACAGCTAAAAACAATACCTACTATATTACAGCGTACTCTGAAAAAAGGGTGGGTAACAAGGAGCGAGCCAGTATTTGGAAGAACAAGCAGAGATCTACCTATTGGATTAAATTTGGAGCCAATGGCTTTAAGAAATGCCCTGCGAGAAAGTCTTTTTGATGCGTTTTTAATGCTGTGTTGGTTGTTTGCTGTTTAATAGTTGCATGAATAAGGTATTATTGATAAAAAAAAATCTAGTTTAGGAAGGAACGGAGATGCATCCCATCAGTCTGTCTCCCAGAATGACTGAAAGGGAACACGGATTAGATGAATCAATATTTGGGTGTGGCTGCAAGGCTCAAGAGAGACCCTTCCATACAAGGTTGCCCTGGCAACCATTTACAAATTACATTCAACGGATTTCCAAACTTGTGCATGTTTCTTTCTAGTTACTCAGATAGGTGCATTTTACACTTTGTTTTTTATTTGGCAAACGGAAGTCAGGGTTTGTTTGCAGGGTTCCCCCAAAGTCGATAAATTGTATTGTCTGTAACAACTTCCGTAAAATCGTAATCTCTTTGTCTCATTGTTAAGCATTTGTCATCAATGCTGGTAAACAAGTCAATGAATATGCAGTCAACCGCATATTTGGGCCAGATAAAGTAGCTTTACTTTATGCAAACAACACTAAGAAAAAAAAGCAATGCTGGACAAAATACAAAATACGCTTCTTTTTGTCACTCACACTTTCTGTTCTTTGTCTCTTTGGAGATCTCCCTCATCCTTTTGACTAATCCTGCTGCTTCAGCCATGACCATTAAACTGAAAGTTTGTCACTTTCCTTCACTCAAACATTAATTTACCTGGCATAAGGGGGGAGGGGTGTAACATATTTTTTTGTGTAGATGCTTTGAGAAGTACAGGCCGCCTGGAATGCTGGCAAATAACTAAACACAGCATAATGAGTCAACAACTGCATCCAGTTGCATCAACATGTTAAAATAGAAACAATTTGATGCACAAAGTAGTAAGTCAACCAGAAAATAACATCCAGGGAGTTATTTTCAGTTCATCCATCAAACTAGAAATGAAAGGTCAAATTCAATACACAAGCATTGTGGGTGACTGTGCACCAAGGAGCATGTACTGAAGCACACTGACAAATGACATAATGTGACAAATGTCATATCAGACCATTTACACAATTCATACATTGCAGTGATGGATTGTGAAGTATGGGATTCCAGATATGATTAAAGATGATCACAAATTTTATCTTCCCATGTAGCTGAGTTGTATTTTAAAGTGTACAACAATATTATCACCTCACTTAAACGATTGGCTGTGTATGTATGTATATTTAAATGTGTATGTACGTGTGCCTTAATATACAAACTGCAATAACTATTCTGCATGAACTATAACGGACATGGACAAAACGAACTGTTACTAGGACTTATGCGTTATGTTCAGGTAGGTATTTATTTATTTTATTTTTATTCATTTAGTGTTTTTTGTCTTCTCTCTTCTTCTTCTTTTCCTCTTCCTTTCTTTCTTTTTCACTCGTGTTCCTTCACCCTTCCCCAATCCTTTATCTACTCCCCCTTTCAGTTCAACACCGTCTTGTCCTGACACAACTATAATAAACTGACTTGCGGGAACCACAACTAATAAATACTTACATACATTCAATGTTCCAATACAGAGGAGAAAACACCACACCAGGTGTTTTACTCCCCTAGAGAAAGCAAAACTGTCCAACTCAGCAAGCCATGTACTCTCCCATGTGATGGCTTTTGAGCAGGACAGGGCAAGGTAAAAAAAAAAGATGGTCACAAATTCCTGTACATTTACAACAACTGTGAGCAGCACTTTAGTTTCTTCTTTCTTTATGATCGAAGGGTGAGAAACATTATTCTGCTAATATAATGCTTAACCGTATTTAGCCTAGCAACCAGTTTTCTGAGCACCTTTCGTTGGGTAAATGATAGACACCGGGTTTGGTTTATAGAACGTATACAGTGAACATTATTTGTTGTCCGTGTAAAATCCATAGCAACCTAACTGTTTACAATAGCAACCATTTTGGCACATCTCTATATCAGCTAAGGAAAATCATAGAGACATGGGGGTTGGTTTAAATTACTCATACTGACATGAGGAATTTTGTATGATGTCACTGACTCCTTCATAGCAACCCTCAATTCTATCTTGGCAACCATTTTGCTTATAAAACTATTTTAAATGTCACTTTTACAAGGCAACATCAAAGTTTGTGCACAAATCTAGTTCTATTTGGTTCTATATAGTTAATTTTACAAATGTGCTCTGATACAGCAATGGCAGGAATACCATTGAGTTTCAGGTTTGATATTTCATCCAGGGTGTGACCACAACTACTGTTAACTTCACTCGAAAGGTGACTGATTGGACAGACCTTTTTATTTATAAGTGCGGCTCAGAATGAACTATTATCTGACTACTTGAGTAAAAATTGAATTCTATACTTTTATGCTTCGAAATCTCCATGAAGCAGTTGGGTTTGAATCCAAGCCACCCAAGAAAATGTCCCGCAGCTTTTATCACTAATAAGCACCTTGTTAAGTCCCAGGGTAGTCGAGGTTCATATCCCACAGCTTTGTTCCCTGCACTTCGACTCAAAGCCATAAAGTTTAATAGAGTTCCTCTAATCTCACACTGGGCGATCCACAGCACAGCACCGCACTTATTAGATCCTCTGCTGGCAAAGACCGACCGCAGATTCATACCAGACATTTAGCATGGCAGGAAGAGCAATCCTCTGCTCGGGAAATGTCTGATTTCATCTTATGTTTCTTTAAGGATGTCATTCAAGAAAGTGGTAGGGCTACAGCAATCTGGTTCGTAGACGGAAGGATGGATGATGACACGTTAGTGTGTGGGGAATGTTGCCGTTGGGCGAAACAAGCTTTACAGGATTTAGAAGAATCGTTGATAATGGAGAGATGAAAGAAATCTGTGCAGAGACAGAAAAAAGAAAACAAACATGAAACCTTAATTAACCCAGTTTACTTTTCATTAATGAGTTCTGCGTTGATCCGAATTTTGTCTTCCTTCTGTTCATGTAAAACAAAGAAGTTGAATGTTTTCCCCATAACATGAAATTGGGTCTAATCCTAATTTGACCCCTTCTCAGTGCGGATGTAAATGATATTAAAAAGAAATGCATAATATTTTTATTTTAAGCACAATTGTCTTTCATTAAAATCATATCTGACAACCCCCTGAATGTGAAATCAGAATAAAAGTGACAATCATCATTTTTTTGACATTGTCTTTTTTAGAAAATAAATACCCATTTAGTGAAATTCTGTGTTGGGCACCATAGTACATTTCTGCTTAGGGCACCTATTTGGCCAGCATCATTGGGGGGTGAAGCTGCTTTAATTTAAATGTATATTTTCTTCATACAATTTAAGGCAATTGTTGTCCAATGAAAGCTGGTCATCTGGTAACTCATGGAGATCATGGTCAATTCTTTTAAACATCTTAGTAAACAAGTTACCAATGATGATCCATGCAAATACAAATAAAATATTCAATGCAAAAGCTGAACCGTATGGTTTTCTGTCAATAATGAAATTATCGGCATCAACTGTTGTGTTCTACGGGTTTCCCTCCCTCAGGAGGTGGAGGTGTCTCTAATGGAGGTATAGTCGAGCCTGGTCTAGCGTGACTGACGCATGAAGCACCAGTGGAAGGTAATTAATTTCTGTAAACGACTGCCATGTCTGTCAGCTTTTATAAACGACCGTTTATGTGTTATGGACGATTTAACCAAGCCCACTGAGGGGAACTGACAGAGATGTGTGGCATAGAGACAGAGTGAGAAAAAGACTGAGAAATTAATACAAAGACCTGGCCACGTGAATAGACCAGCACTCGCACTATGATTTGAGCTCACATCCCATGATAAAACCACTATTCAGCTGTCACGTAGCCTTTATAAATCATCGAGACATTCTCATTTACCATTAGTCATGCAGTGGTACAAAAAATGTTTGGGAAGAGATTTGTGAGTTTCTTTAGTGGGTTGCAGTTGAGTGGAATGAGTGAGGCTAAGTCACTGTAGCAGGATAAAAAAAAATAATAATAAATAAAATAAAAACACAGTAACGACACTATTATGGTCATATTTAAAGCATATATTGAATTCCAGGCCTGATTCATCTGTGATAGAGTGACCACTCTGTGTGAGATCCCATTGGGAAAGTTTCTTGATTCAGAAGTTTATTCTACTTTTAACTAGACTTTTTTGCTACTTTACAACTTGCTTTAATAAATTACCTTTATTTTGTGTCAATGCTTCATATTTTTTTGTACAACCCCAGCTTCTTTTTTTGGCAAATGTTCAGATTACTCAGAAATTCCCCATCAAACCTGTAATTGTACATAAAGCCAAATGTATAGTATTGCATTTTGTACATTCTTTTAACTTAAAATAGAGGTTGAATACTTTTTATGTTTTACAACAAAAATCAAGTGTCGAGGCAACAAAAAAATTCATAAATAACCCTAAAAAGGCAAGACAAGGTCAAAACAATATAAAAATTGTATATAAAAAAACAGGTGAACTTGTTCCCGTATACTTTTTTGTACCAGAACATTAAAAAAAATACAAGCCATATCACAGGTCTTGTACTTCCTGGCGTTATCCCTTTTTTTACTGATTTGGGGGTCTGTAAAATTAAACAAAAATTAGGCTCTCACATCTTAACTCTTGTAATGTTTGCTTAAAACCAAAAATGTAAAAGCTAATAACCTTTTTGAAATTTTGAAATGCTACCGAGTTGGTCAAATTCAACTATCTATACAAAGCTATGTTAAAAGTGTCATATGTAGATCTAGAGAGTGAAACACTGTGGCTGAAACATGGCCCATCATAATAAAAAGTTTCATGCATTAAACACTGGCTGCAGCTATTACTGCTATAGGGTAAATGCAGGGAAAATATAGATTTCATAGATTTGTTTCTGTTAAACTGCTTTTATATTAAAGCTTTGATTCAGTTGTTACATATGTGTGCATTTTGTCCGTAACTGCTTTAATTAATACATTTATGGGGACAAAATTCTCCCAGTAAATCGGGACATTGGTTCAGCCTTAAAAAAAAAAAAGATTAACAGCTAAAACACTGAAGAATGTCATCAGATTTTGTAGTTTAATGCAGTTTCACCGGCTTAAAGCACATTTGAGAGGTGTGTCATATCAAAGAGTGTGTGGAGAAACCTCTGCTTGTTCTCTGGAATTAATGTTCCCTCCTCTGAGCTCCACATCCACTAGGTCATAATCATCTCCTCTAATGTCATTCCTCACGCCGGGCCCATGCAGACATAATTACAAAAACTGAGGTGCAATTTTCAGACTGAAAAGTGGCACACAGGGACTTGGGAATGAAAACAAGATAGCTTGCAGATTCCAGAGAGCACCCATTGCCATTTTCAGATCCAAAATTGTATTTCTTTTACAAATGCGCTTTTGGTTTTGTAAGTTCAACTTGAAAGCCATCCAGCAGCCCGGTTGAACAGCGGGTGCAGAGACATGGAGAGAAATGTTGAAAGCAGTCTAGACCAAATGAGACATGTTACCCTCCCACTTGCCATGTTTCCATGAACCCTCGAGGTCCAGAGCCTTATTTTCCAGCGTTCTCACCCCTGCTGGAGAAGAAGCTTTGATGAAGGGCTCACACATTGGTTCCTTTTAAGCCAAACTGTTTAAGGCAAACTCCAGGTCCTGCCTCTGAAATTGTGCAAGAATCCTGGGTGATCAACTCCATGAAATGTGTTTTCAATGCAGTGCAGTATGGAGAGACCACTGGAGAATGTCACTCAATGAAAGTATTTTTGTACAAAAGGGGTGTTCAATTATCACATCCCATGCTGTAGATAAGCAACACACAGCCATTATTGTCCTGGCAACAGCCCTGAGTTCCGTATTGGGCCCTAGTTCCACAACCGGTGTTACTCTGTAAAATGGATCTATAAACTTTCTTTTGCCTCGATCGAAAAGCATGAGTGGACGAGCGTTTCGAAAAAGAGTTTCGGATTGCCATATCGGATCCTTTTTTCGCAAGGAGAACGACCAATGAGAGCTTGCTCTTTTGATGACATGAGTAGAATGTAAAAAAGCCGCTAGATGGTGCTCATGCCACTTTTTCATTGCGGGAAAGAAATATCATGTTTTTGCCAAAGTTGCCAAAGTGTTTTCCTCGCTTATCTCCAACTTTTTTATGAAACAGCTTCATGTGATCAGCCACCAACAGTAAAAACCTCTTGTTCTTTCATTTCTTCTCTGTAGTCGTCTTCTTTTTCCCTGTTTCTCGTTTATCTGATGTACCACAAACGCCATCTTCAGGCCAGGAGCGTCATTACTTCTAATCGGTGTGTAGAGGAATTTACGGCGTTTCGTGTTGTAGAGAAAGCTAGAGGTTGTCAGTCTTAAAAAAGCAACATTGTTGAGTCTTCACAAGTTTTTTTACTTGACATATTTTCTCCTGGGTATTTTAAAATCATATTTCCAACAAAAGGATCTAACAATAACTCCATAGTACTAATCAGCCATTTTGCCAGTCAACAGGGTTAAAAAAATGTTTTTCTTTCCAAGAATTAACCTCGAAATGAAAATGGCCATTTGATGGTGCACACTGGCTGTCTGCCATCAGACACCGATACTTCCAGGCTGTTAAGTCTAATTTATGTCATTTCTCTTGCTGCTGTAATAATTAAATCAAATGCATTGGTATTTGTATCTTTTTTAATCTGTGGTGGACTGGGACCTATCCAAGCTGAAATGGAGGTCAATTCATTGGTGGTTTTAGGCCATTTTTATTGGTGCTACATGTATTCCAATATGTTTATTATAAGAATATCCATATAAAACATTATATTAAAAGGTAATAGCCACAGGTAAAACAAACGTTTTGAAAACTAGTCCAATACAGATGGGGTTAAAGGGTGATTTTTTTTTATTGTATTTCGTTTCATAAATGAAGTATCTTTGAGTTTAACAGGGTTTTATCACACCGCAACCGAAAGGATCCCTGACAGAAAACAGGCAACATAATTAATTAATTAATGGAGCAATACAAGTTTGAATATGATTAACAAGAAAAACAATGCTTTAAGGTGTGATAAAAAATAAAACACATTTTTAAAATCAGATGCCGCCAACGTTTTGTCTCTACTTCCAGGAATCTCTACTGGTGATCTATCTATCAAGTTCGATATGCACGGTTTTCCAAATTCAATTGTGCTATCAGTTGTTAATTTGGGAAGATGGCCGTTTTAAGGATCATCTCCCTGGAAGCAGCTGTGAAAAGCTCTTTGCCATGATGGTTTCTGTTTTTCTACTTGGAGAGTTTAATGTCAGAAGATACTCTAGAGAGGGACCAGAGGAACGAGCTGCTCCTGAAAAGGATGCCATTGAACTTAAACATCCTTGTCCTGCAATAACATTAAATTGTCTGGTTTACATAATCCACAGCGAATCCGGTCGGGGCATTTGCTGTTCTCTGACTCAGCATGGTTGCAGAGCTGAAGAAAAGACCGCGAACACAATCTTATCACCAATTTAAATGTAAATAATATTGCTGATGCTTTAAAGGGCATGTCAACTTTGCTTTATTGACTCAAATACGCATTCTGTAGCTTTCTTCTGTAGCTTTCTTTTTTATATATACACATCAGTGCTGCTCTTTAGGGAGATCTTTCAGAATACATTTTCCAGTTTAAAATTATCTTCAGCGCTACCTACCCATGATGCTTTGTTTTGCAAAAATTTGACAGCTCCCCCAGGGATTTTCATGCCATATTAATGGAAAGAAATATGGTGACTTCCACTGTAATTACCAAAGCACTGCAGGGGGACGTGGTGCGTCGTAATTCAACCACTTTCCTTCATGTTTTCACTGCAGGGCAGGGAATGCCACCATCTAGTTCATCAATGTCTTAATCCTTATCTTTCTCATTAAACATGTGCTGCACATTGCAGATGGGCTGGTCCACAGATTTAACTTGGTGTTAAACTGCAGCAGCTGCAGGCCCGCTGCTGGCCAAATGGGTGCCTTAAGCGAAAATCTACTGTGGTGACCCTCAATATATGCCCAAATCACTATTTCACTAAATGCATTTATTTTATTTTAAAAAAAAAAAAAGCCAAGTTCTTGGTAGAATAACTGAAGAATGCTATTGTAAAATATTCTCCACAGATAAAAAGTGGAACGTGAATATTGCCAAACACACAATTTCACAAAAAAAACCCAAGTTCAAGATGGACAAACTAAAAAAATGCTACAGTAAAATATTCGTAACTTTTGTCTTCTAACAGGCAATACTACTTTCTATAATGATGTACAGAATGTATAAACACACCCAGAAGAGAAAATAAGAAATTGAACCTCAAAATATGCCTAACATTGTTTAATTAAATTCTTCTTTTTATCCCCAAAAAGACAAGTTCAGGGTCCGATAACTACAAATTCCTAAAATAAAATGTTCTTAACTTTTTCATTCTTATAGTTAATAATGCTTCCATACATTATGTAAAAAAATTTGGCCAAATTATGTAAAAAAATTGAATGCATTCGTAAAAGAAAATTAGAAATGGAACCTCAAAATGTGCCCAGCGCAATTTAACTGAATTTGTTTTGTTTTTTTTGTTTTTGTTTTTTTGCAAAAAAGCCAAGTTCAGGGTAGAATAACTAAATAAATGCTATAATAAAATATTTCTAACTTTTTGATACTGGCAGTAAATAGTGCTTCATATAATTAAAATATAAAGAGATTTTCCTTAACAGAAAATAAGAAATGTATTTATATAACTCTATACTCTTAAATTATTCCTAAATATAATCTACATGCAGATTTTTGCAAAGAACAGTCATATAATAGTAATTTATCATTAATACAGGAAAATTACAACATTTCTTTATTATTACATTTCTTTTCTTGTGAGAAAATGGGATAATAGTGCCCCCCTCTGGTAGTTGATAACCTATTCAAACTGCATACTCCGCATATAGGGAATGGCTCTACTGGTCTGCTGTTAGCGAGATGTTTCTAGAGGCAGCTGAGAACACTAAAAAGTAACTGAGTCAGGACTGGTTTTAAAGTATAAAACAGTATTTTAGGGTTTAAAAATGACATTATTTCAAGTCAGTGATTTATAAAAATAAAATCGACATTTCACGCAACGGTAAACAGAAGCGCGGTTGTTTGAAGATGACACGTAGTTATGGAACAAACAAAGAGGAAAGTGACATCACAGGAAATACGATGACAGCCCGAGAAAACATTAAATAGCCGAACATTAAAGTGACCATGAATTTTTGTGAACTATTCTTGACGTTCATTTGTGCCAGTTGTTCTTTGATGAAGAGACACGCAGCAGAGTTTTGATGAATTGCACAATCAGGGCTGCTTCCGGTCTCATTTCCATCTCAAAACACTGGTGTGACCAAACCTCAGGGGACTTAAAATACCAGCTCTGATGGCTTTCATGTTCCAAGCCTGAGGATTTGCGTTTTCTTCTGAATCTGAGATGAGAAGCAGGCATATATGTGTAGAGAAGGTTAGGCTGGAGTTTGTATTCTTTCCTTGGATTGGCTTGGATCTGTTTACATCTCTATTTTCTGCCCCACATGTTTTCAACTTTCCCCAGAAGGTTTCATTTCCTTTGAAGAAGCAATCCAAAAACCTCTTATGTGTGGTATATGTTGAAATCCCCATCAATGTATTAGCATCATTATAAGGCGGGTGCCACATCTTTCCTGGTTTATCCCAGCTCCTCGTAGTCCTTTCCTTATTGTTTGTACTTCCAATCACGGGACACCTAGAACTTCCCGCTTCCTAAGTATATGCAACTTTATTATATTCACTAGATGTCCAATCAGCACCCACTAACCTCCTCCCAAGCAATCTGGAGAAAAGCCAACATTACAAAACAGGAAAGGTATATCCTGGTTCTGTTCCATTACAACTGCTTCACAGTGGTGTATCGTGGCAACCCTGTGAACAGTGCAGTGAAATGTACGCAAGCCCGGATCTACTCCCTTGTAGCAATTACAGTTGGGTCACAAGCCTTCTGCAACTCTCAATGACCTTTTCTGCCAATCTAATGACCCGTTTTGAAAGGTTCTGTACCCTGTAGCAGATCCTTTTTCATACCCATTTGGATTTGGTTCTAAAAGCAGACTAAACCAGACCAAAGTGATACTTTTCTCTGGCTGGAAAGAAGCTCATGATTCACCAGAAAAAAAATCGTATGAGAGTTAACTTTCGTGAGATAGTTCACGAATTACGAACACCAATACGGTTTCAAGCACAAGCGTAGACAGTACCGAGTGTGTGAGAAGGGCCAGGACCCAGATGCGCAGTGCAACGTCAGATTGTTTGCGTTTTTCGTATCTTGGAATTTTTTTCGTCTCTCGAAGCAAAATATTTCCTGCGAGACCTTTCGTATCTCAAACATTTTGTAACTCGAAGCATTCGTATCTCGAGGAACCACTGTACTACAGATACAGCATAAAAATATCCCTCCATCGCGTGATCAGAATTGTACATTTCTTTTTGTGGATCTAATCTGAATTCAAGCAGCAAACAGCGATCAAAGGGCTCTCGCACCACATGGACTGTTACCATAGTTACCGATCAGACATTGTATGTTGCAAATTTACAAAGTCAAACAAGCTTCGCAATTTAAATATCCAAGGTGCTTAACGATCAGACTGATGGAGGCTGGGGATGAACAGACAAAATCTCTAGGAGGAGCAAAAGTAGCCACTGTTACAATTGTTTAGCAAATAAATCCTGCCGATTCAGGTTTTATTCATAACAAAAAAAAAAGCATCATCTTAAAATTGTGCTTCCTTTTATATAACTGTGTTGCACTTCTTTCACCTGATTGAACTAATTTGGAGGATTGCAGAATGCAGGGCCGACACACAATGGGGGATCCAAAGGCTTTTCCCCAGCTCTACTCCCTTGCATTCAGACTGTCCGGGGTAGTTTAATTAACACCTTCTCTGGATAAAATGAGCCCATGCCAAAGTGTTTTCCAACATTGGAGGAGAGAACATGCCGTCTGGGCCTCCGGGTGAGGCCACCTTCTCTGCATTTGATGAATGAGTTGCTTGACAGCAGGACTTTTTTGGCCTCCTCTCCAGTCCAGCTGCCAGCACTCTCCCCCCTGCTACCTTTCTTTGAATTCTGATTTATACATCTGGTCCATTCCTTCCTGTGTGAGGAACCAGAGCAGAGGAGCGTATCAGCTGAAACTGGGATGTAAAAGCCATGATCTTTCTTAAAACGTGTGATGGGTTTTGACAGAGCTCTGTGTTTCAACATGATTGAATTGGCAGAGCAAAACTAGCATGTAAATGGCAACTATGGTTCCTTCACCGTGATAAAGCAATTGTGGAGTTGCTCTGAGGGACAGCAGAGACTCCCATGACATTCATTGTGCTTGACATTCCTGACACGCACCTAATTCTCTCTCTACTTCCTTTTATCGCTTCATCCTTCTTCATCCTTAAGTGCCGCACTTCCACATGTCTGTACGTAAATCTCAGGACAAATTTTCTTCGAAAGAAAAGGTGATCTTAGTACTTTGTGTTTTTTTTTACATCTCCACTTGTGCTTTTAAATGGTTCAAAGACCAGGAAACGGCAATGCTCGTTATTAAAAGCTCAACCCCTTTGTGTCTATATTGATGTGCGCACCTTGTGGTATGTATGTTATGTATGCACTAGTTAAAAGAAGATAGTAACGCAGCTTAATTAAGTTTACGTGAAATTCCAGAAATTTTCAGAATAATATTGATTTGTAACTTTGTAACAAAATGTTTTATTTTATTACATATTTTTTTATTTCTTTTAAATGTATATAAAAAAGATGCGTATGCATCTATGTGTATAGTTTCTTGTAATAAAAGTCAAATTTCAATACTAAATGTGGCTTAATAAATATTGTTTTTTTTTTTTTACTTTTTCATAAATACTACTCTTAAATGTGAATGAAATTTGTTTAAGTAGTGTATTGATTTTGAAAATTTATTCTGAACCAAGTAAGAAGACTGTGAATGCAAGGTTTAAGAAGATTTAACATAAACTCAGCTTTATTTCGCTTAAAAATAATTCAGCTAGGGGCGGCAAGGTGGCGCAGTGAAAATGAATGTGTGTGTTGCCCTGCGATTGACAGGCAACTAGGTCCAGGTCTTGCCTGATGTGAGCTGGAAATAGGCACCAGCAGACCCCCGTGACCCCGAAAAGAATAAGCGGGTAGGAAAATTAATGAATGAATAATTCACACAGGGGGAAGAAAAAGGAGAAGAGGGAGAGAAAAGTAGCAATCAGACTCAATGGTCAAAGGCATAAGAGAACAAATATCTTTCAGCAACTTTAATTAAAGAGAAACTTCCTATTTGTGATGTACTTCCTGTTCGAAATCCACCAGAAATACATGTGTTTTTTCCATGTTTTTGTTAATTAAAGTAAGTGTTAACCACACATCGGGATTTACATGATAACTCTCTGTCTGTTCCCTTTGACAAGAGAAATAGCTACAAAAATATATAAGTTTAGAAATATAAGTACATATGAAGTACAGTATATGTAATATAGTGGACTTTTTTCACCTAGGATGGTCACACCTGCCACCACAGTCCTTCCTGGACTTGGGTGGTTTAATCCATTTACTTTGGCATTAGAGACTCGTTAGTGACTCGTTGCTTTTCTTCCAATGCTGCCAAAAGACTTTTTATAGTGTTTTCAAAAAAGTTAGTCCAAAAAAGAAAATGATGTCATCAGTCTCATGTCTTTCCAAGAGTGCATGACTGACTTTCTCTGGTGGAAAACCAAAGTAAATCAAACCAAGAAGATTTAGGCTCTTTTTTTCCATGTGTAAGGAACATTCTGAGAAAGTGTGCTTTTGGATGTCCGGAGCCAAAAGTACCAAACAAGGAATTTAAAGCATTGCTCTGTTCTTATTTTTTTCAGAACTCTGATTGACAGGTGAGGATTTGCCAGCAGGGGGCGTGGTGAAAGCATGACTGTGGGAGGAACTTTTAGTATCCAAAAATACTATACGATTCGAAGACATTTTTTTACGATTTTTATTGCATTTAGAATGTTATTAATGCTAAAATAGAACGCTCAAATATTCTATATATTAATTATGAATGCTATAAAAAGGGCAAAATACGGCACCTTTGAATTCCACGTCGCACATTGTTTATTCTCCGCACATACTCTGTGTATTTTGATGAAAAACTAACATTTTGCATACAGTGAGGAAAGAGTTAGCAAGGGGAAATGTTTATTTCCTCACAGTAGCCATGTTTCCATCCAAAGATGTGAATTAAATTTAACTGGAATATCGCATAAAATGCTTGCGAATAAAGTGCTGTTTCCAACAAACGAGTTCAAGAGAACAAAAAGTCACTTTCTGATAAACTCAACAGCAAATATCAAAAGAAAAATGGAAGTTGCTGCTTTAGGAGACGACCTTTTTCATATATAATAACCTACTTGCGTCTTAGAACACGTAGATGAAATGCAATATGCGCAGTGATGTCATCTTTGGAGCTTTTAGAGGCGGAGACTGTTCTTTGGGAACTGACAGTTCTAGGAGGTGATCACCCGAACCACTTTGGTGACAGACGTTGGTTAAGGAATTTGCAGTGAAAATTGGTTTGTTGGTTCATCCATTAAAAACAAATTGGATTGGGATTTATCCTGTAAATGTGATTCTATCGAAGTTGATGCACATTTTTCGGATAAAAAGCTTATCCTACTCAGTTGCACACACCATTTTTTAAATGAAATATTCCATAATGTGCATAAAAAAGGTGGATGGAAACGCAGCTAATATAACATGTTCTGAAAGCAGGGAACTATTCAATGTGGGATAAGTTTTATGTTTCCAAATTCATGGCAGCTTTTAATAAATGAATCAGCCAAAGAAACAGCAATAGCATTTAGGAGCTAATTGGATTTGGAGGAAATGATCCAAATCACTATTAATGATTAGGTGTTCGGTGGGATAGAACAGGGCAAACCTGAAAGCAATGCATTAATCTGCTGATCTAAACAATGTTTGTAAAGGAAGCCGGTGTTCTCTTTATACACAGAGATTAATTAAAATTAAATGCAAGACATAAGCATCAAAGTGTCTGATGCAATCCAGAGCAACACTCAGTGTCTCTGTGTCCACCATGTTGGAGCCTGAACTCCCTGAAGTAAATGCAGCATCGCAAAAGTTTTACGGTAAATCCGTTCTGATATTTCCACCGTGCAGATAAATAATGTAACCACATTTCAGGACATAATTAAGAGTAATGTTTCCTGTTCTGGTCCCCGAAATCCCATTCACACATTTCTAGATAATAACAAATGGCTTTTGTGGATTAATCTGAAACTTCAAACTTGAGCTGTTTCCGTCTCCATCAGATTAAAACCCGAGAGCTGCCACAGGATGAACATGCGTTGAGGTCGTTTTTCACCCGTTTGGCTTCATCTCTTCCTTCCCGCTGCGAACTGAAGAGATTTAAGTGCCGTGCAAAATAAAACACATGATGAATTAGAGGACCACTGTCCCTGTGTGATAGATTAAACCGCAGTGAGGAGCACGCGTCTGAGAGCATGTCCTCCAGCGTCTGCCGTGTCTCTCCTCGTACTCTGCCCAGGCTCTGCTGCACTGGCACGGGGCTGACAGATCACCTGTCTGCCGGTGCGCTGGAGGGGTCTCTTCCCGACCGACACAAGGTCGTACAGTCACTCAGAGAGTTTGGATGGGCTGTCTGCCGCATTAGTCAGCACTTTGCTGCCACTTCTCCTTCTTCCTGCCTAATTTGTGCTTTATAAATGAAAGGAGCTTCGAGCACATGCAGACATAACCATGATCATTATTTTGAAGTATGAGCAGTCAGTTGGACTGAGCCACAAGCATTCTCCAATATCCGTGAATCTAAGGAGTTGTTCTCTAAATTCTGGAGTGTAGTGAGCAAGTGGCTGCAAAACTAGGGAGTCACTAAAAGCCATTCTCCACCCAGTGAAGATTCTTTTGTTTGAGCTACATTTGTTTGGTGGAACTGAATTGTTTTAATGTGCATTTTTGATAATGATAGCTCTGGTAGTTTTTAAGACGACAATGCTAGCTGTAGCATAACGATTAGCTCTGCTGTTTGTGGTTCAGGTCAGAATCTTCCTGATGTTTGATCAACTCCATACAATCCCCAAAGACGTTTTATTTGGTTTAGTGTAGAGCACTGCAAGATATTGACCTTTATAATGCCACAGTTCCTAGATCAGACAAAGACTGAACCTAACATCCTTCATTTTTCAGCAGGCATGTCAGAACTGAAAACACCCTCCATTAGTCCCCAGTGGGTGCATGTACAGTACATGACAGCAATTTTCTCCAACATCAATAAATCAATATGTTCTCTGTGTGCACGCGATTCTTCTGGTACCCGATGCTATGATTTCGGTTTTGTTGCAAAGAAAGCTCATGTTTAGTCAGTTTTTTCATCTTTGCACATTTGCAGCATGCTTTGAGCTGGAGACTGTCTTACTTATGTAGGAGTAAAGTGTTGCCCAATGTCACAATTAAGAGCAAAAATTTCTTAAAATTTATAAAATCTTAAAGGAGTCCTATTGATTCGCCCAATAATAGACAAACCGAATAATTGGTGTCATCACTATTGAAAAAAAACCTCATTCATTCATTTTCCAACCCGCTTATTCCCTTTTGGGATCACGGGGGTCTGCCGGTGCCAGCGTACATTGGGCGAGAGGCAGGGGTAACACCCTGGCAGGGCACCCTGACACAATCACACCTAAGGGGAAATTAGATTATTCAATTAACCCAAACGCATGTTTTTTGGGATTGTGGGTGAAACCCCGGTGGAAATCCACGCAAGCACAGGAAGGACATGCAAAGTCCTTTCAGGAAGGTCACCGGTGAGCCTCGAACCGACAACCTTCCAACTGGAAGGCCAAAGTGCTACCCACTACTGCCCTAGAGTGCCTAAAATATTATTAAGCATGTAACTAAAAGACAGATGAATTCACCACAGAAGTTGATTTGATGGTAAAACTTTAGGACACTTCTAATTTATCACAACTTTCACCAGCAATTTCTCTCTGGCTAAAAGGACAGTTGACATTTCTGTTGTAGATTATAAAGTCAACAACTGCAATATGATCAACATATGAATCATGATTAGCTCAGCCCACCGTGTTTGTTCAGCGCTAATTGTGGCTCTCTATAATAATGTCTGACATTTACAACCAACTCCCAAAATTATGTTTTTTTTTTTTTTTTTGGTGAAAACGTGCTGCCCTCTGAGGTGTAAAAATGTGTCTCCCTTCCCTTCACAGATAAAACTTCCTGTCTGGTTTGATACAGAAGCCACAGTGGATGGCTCTGTAAATAAATTCACCCTCTGGCTTTACCGATTTTTAGTAGAGAGGGAACACTCAAACCGTCTGAGGCTCTGCCAACATTAACAGAGAATAATCTCATCCCAAATACAGTTAGCGGAAATTGGCCAGCCCAAAAGGAAGAGGAGTAGCCTCAGCTGTGTGGAAGCTCTGTTGACTCTTCTGACCACAGGAAAGGGTCTGAAAAAATGTTGTTGGTAATGTAACAGTGTTTGGTTTCCTTCAACAGAGTGCCATTCCAACAAAGTGTGCAAATGACTCACCGATATCACGATATCAAGCAATAGCTTCATTAGAAAAATTGTAATTTCTGTATCAATGCTTGACTGTTTTCCCTCAGAAATGTAAAATGAGTTTATGAAAAGGGAAAGGGTATAGAGAAAATGACAACAAAATTAATAGCAATTTTTCCTATATATGTGCCTGGTAAAAAGCTGACTGGGTCTTGTGTTTATTTTTATGCTATCTATGGTCTTCGAACTATTGATAACAAAAGAATAAATGTATATACAGCAGGATCTATGCCATTGCCTTCTTTCTTCTCACAAATTGACTTGTGAGTACTGCACACCGGGGGACCGGCGCCACCTGTTGCCGGGAGCATCCTGTCTCAACATATTTGCAGATGTCTATATACATACCAAATTTTGTTTTACAAAATAAAAAAAAAAAAAACAAATTAATTAAAAGTCACATGTTCATCCTGCCCCTGAAACCATCATTATTTCCCATGCTTTTGTTCCACTCTACCAGTTTCTTTTCCTGTCTTAACCATGTCCTATCTATTCCAAATAAAGGCAAAAAGTCAAAAATATAATAATAAAAAAAAATCGTGAAAAAAAATCACGTTTATTCATGCAGAACAAAATGCAGATTTGCAGATTAAGACACGCATTTTCAAATACAGTCACACATTTGCAGATCTAAACACGCAGTTGTATGTAATATTGGTTAAATTTCCATCCATGCACCCCTATGTTTGTCAGATATACGGTTCACACACCCCGACTCTCCATGATAACTCCTAGCCTTCTTGGTACTCCGCGTTGGCTCTGTGTCGTTTCTGGGTTCCATGCCTCCTTTGGAATACTTTGTTCAACCTCACACCTGCTTCTCATCTCCACTCCAGCAATTTCCTCAGAAGACATTGCAGTAATCTGATGAATGCATTGGTATGTCGTGAACTTAAAGGAGCTGAACGTCGATTCTCTTGATTTACCAGTCAATGTATGTTCCTACCCTTACCAGTGGCCATTAGCTCTGGGTCACCACTGAAAGGGTTAAATTCTGGTAGTAGGCAGCCGAAGTAAGCTTCCTCTGCCAAGTCTTAGAGATTGGGTGAAGAGCTCAGTCACTCGCAAGGTGTTCAGAGTAGGCAGCTGAAGTTGCTCCATTTAGATGTTTCCAGTGCACGTCCTTCTGGGACAAGGGGCCCCAGGGAAGATACCATTATGTCTCGCAGCTAGCCTGGGAATGCCTGTGTATCCACCCGGAATCGCAGAAGGAAATGTTCAGGGAGAAAGAAGACTGGGCATAACTTCTTAGACTGCTCCCCGATGACCCAACCCCGGATAAGCGAAGATAAATTCCACACGAGTGATAAAGGTCGTTATTTAGAGCACTTATCAAAGCAACACCATGGAATTTTCGCTCATAGTTTCCACCTAAAAGTAAATAATCCGTGTCGTCTGTAAAAACTGACTTAATGTCTTGCTAATTTTCTGAAAAGCCATCACTACTGCAAAGTTCCTTGAGCCATCCAATTAATGTGAATTCATCCATGTCTTCAAGAGAGGTAAAACAGCGTTTTATACAAAATTATTTTTTAGACTGGCCGTTAAAATCTCAACGAAAAAAAAAATCTCAATATTGTTTCAATAAAAACATGGTCCTATATGTACAAGTGAAGATAAGAAATGTGCATCCATCATTAGGAGATGGTGACAGAGAGAGAGAAAGAGAGAGAGAAAGAGAGAAAGAGAGAAGGGTAAGAAGGAAAGAGAAAGAGAGAGAGAATGAGAGAGAAGGGTAAGAAGGAAAGAGAAAGAGAGAGAGAGGGAGAGAGAGAGAAAGGTAAGAAGGTAAGAGAAAGAGAGAGAGAGAAAGGTAAGAAGGAGAGAGAGAGAGAGAGAGCATCTATTTTGCTGTTTGGCTGATTATAGCATCCACCTCTGTGTATTTTGAGAGGCAAACTGAAATGCTGTACATTTTACATGTACAAACCCACAACCGAAATATTCTTGTTTTCAAGATACTGTAATCTTTCCATCAAGAGGAGGAGAAAAAACTGCAGGGGGGGGGGTAAATACTTGGAGTTTACCACTCTGAAACAAGTGATATCTTTGCCACAAGTATCTTCAACCCACTTGAACGAGAGTCAGGTATTTGAGCAATGCAGGGCAAGGGGAAAATAACACTCCTGCAGACTTGAGTGTAATGAAGCAATATGAAAACCGTCAAAGTAAAGGTACAGGTCAGAGGAAAGTGAAGAGCATTAAATAGGAAGCTGTGAGACCGGAGAAGGAGGAGGAGGGCACAGTCGAAAAGGTCACAGTCACCCTGGATTGCAGCTCTTGTCAGTCTCTGTTAAAGACCTGTGTGCCACCCACCACAAGACTCTAATAGCATTCCAGCTTAGAACACAAAATGACTAGAAGCGCCTTAAAGCTACAGTTCACCCAGGGAGGTAAATCCTCTCATCCTTTATTCAACATCATGTGCTGTAGTTTCCAGAATGAATAACTTGCTGATCTCTATTTTTATTGCTAATCTCATAAATAGTCCAGTAGATATAACCAGTGGAATGCATTATACATAAACCAGAGGCATTCAGCAACGCATAGTAATTACAACTTCCCAGTTTATGTCTTTTCAAATATTGCTTTTCACACAGTGTGTAATGGAGCGGCGTAAACAGTCAGCAAAACTTTGGGATTGTTCCACAGCTTGATCATTGTTTTGGAATTTGCCTCTCAGTTTAATTTGTATGGTCATGAACATGAAAGTATAATGTATAAATATTGTCCAACCCACAGTGTCCATAAGAGGAATTTGTGCTCTGCATTTAACCCATCTAAGTGGCACACACCATGACACACAACCGGAGCAGTGGTCACCTGGGGAGTAGTGGGTAAACTGGTGACTTGCTCAAAGCCACCACAGTTGTGGTTGCCACAGGTGAGGAAGAACGGGCTTTCAACACTCCATCATCTTCCTAGGACTTTACCTTTGCAAAAACTTTTGGCTCAGCATCTAAATCTCTCCTAAACATCCCATAACTTCCCTTTTGCCATCTAGAGGGGCATCAGACCCAAAAAGCCACATAGGGGTGCAGAAAGTGTGTGTAAAGTGAGCTCCGTTCGTGTGGTTTTTAATTCACTGTGGTTCAAAAGCATTTTGTGCAACATTTTTACATTTACAATATTGAGGGATAAAGCTATGACGTGTCTGTATTTAGAAAAAATGTGGGGGGGGGGACTTTTTTGTAGTTTTGACACTTTCTTCAGTTAGCATTTAACTAGTTAATATTATTAAAATCTAGGATATACGGGTTGTATTGATGTATGCAAATTAAAATACTTAAAAAAAATGTCACTAATGCAGGTAAAAATGTAAAATATGCTCTGACGGACTTGGTTCTATGGCAGGTCTTAAAGGGTTAAACAATGTGATGGTTTTATTTATCTAGATACCCTGTTCTTTCCTCCAATAGTCAGGTCTTGAACTATTAATCAATATATTCCTCGTAATTAGTTGTTGAATATTTTTTTAAGATCTGTTTTGTGAAGACGCTCAAAGAGGAACAAAATCACTCTTGTACATGTTAAACACTGGTTTGGAATAATAGGAGCACATGACAGTGAAGTACATGAGGTGAAGTACGCCTTTAGAGTGTTAAACAAAGAAAGAAAGGAAGGAGAAGCTAAAAGGGAAGAGATAAAGAAGGGAGGGGGGAAATCAATAACGAACAGCGCTGCTACAGGAATATAATCAGAATGGCAGGCCTCTGTATCGCTCAGGATTAATATAGGCATTGTTGGGGTCGATTTAATTTACTGGGAAAAGCAAGAAAATAAATAAAACATGGAAAACAAATAGAGCCCTCATTCAAATTCATTAGAGGCTTTTGCAACGTGTCGTACTGCATTTTTCCTTTATGGTACAAGTCCACCACAATCTATTGCACAGCTTTTTTATTTATATATTGGAATCGCTTTATAGGACAAGCATTTGCCATAAAAGTAAAAAAAACTATGGTCTTATCATTCATCAGCTGGAGGAATGATCTAAATAGATAGAATAACCTGTCATAAAGTCTTGTGTTTTTTTTCAGAATCAACATGTTCTATGAGATGCTTAACAACAAAATACTCCCACGAGTGTGGGACACTGATTGCAAACAAGGTTTGTTCATTTGCACACACAAAAAAAGTGATTTTCCCTCACAAAGTCATTCAAGTCAATGTTACAATAAGTGCATCTTTGGAGAAAAGCCTTATTTAAGAATACAAAATTCTATTTAACAGACGTTCAACTCCAGGTGAATCTAATGATTCATTTAAACGGTGTCTAGCAGACAGGCTACCATAAAAGGCCATTACTTAACATCGAAAATCCCTCCCCATGGAAGAAAAATGTCAAAAATCTGAAAAAGGAAATCATTCATTTACACACACAAAAAAAGATGAGGATTTCAAGACAATCAGCAAAGCTTTACAAATCAGTCAAAACACCCGGGATTTATTTTTTATTTTTTTATATGAAAGTTAGTGCGGACTTCTTGTTCGTCGGACTGCTGTTTAAAGCTATGGCTGAATACCTGCCATGAAGACGAATGTGAACAAATAGATTACATCTTGATGAAAGTTGCCAGGTAATAAGATGTTCTTCTGAAAACATGCATTTGTTTTCCGAATGTTTTATAGTGACACTATAACCCAGTAAGACCACACACCGTGTTGCTGCTTCTCCCCAGATGACTGGGATTGAAAACTACGCACAGCAGCCAAGTACCTGCTACAGCTGGAATTGAAATGCACCCCCTGACTGCACTGCTCGCCCACAGCCAAACAAATAACTCAGAATAATGATAATTGTCAAAATTCTAATCAGTCAGAGGAATCATAAAGTGGCGCTAATGTAACTTTGGCTGTGATTTCCACCAGTGTTTGGATAGACGTGCCCCACTCCTTCCAAAGCTCAGTGTCTGAATTACTTCATATACCACAGCCTATAATGGTAAAGTTAAATTGTTAACGTTGGTTAAATCCTTTATTGTGTTTAATACAAAATATTTTAATCAGAATTATCTTTTGATGATGCTCCAACATTTCACTTGTCTCATATCACAAGAACATGTCCCGTGATGTTAAAGGGATTCTTTTTTGTACCTAATGTAATCATTTCTGACAAAAAAAAAAACATGAATTGTGTGAGGTAGTTGTGATATGCCATGGAGAAATCCATGATTCATATTTTCACTCCAGATTAATGAAGATCTGCACTAGAGCTCTGGATGCTCATTGTGGGTTTTGGTTGCACCACTTATCTGGAATGTTCTGAAGACCTTTAGCTTTAGGTGTAGCTATGGTCATAACTCACCTCTGCTGAACAGTGTTCTGCCAAAACATTTTTCAACTTTTTTTTTGGAAAGGGGAAATAACCAAAGAAAGTTACATTGCCTGAGCGCAGACCTAAGGCTGAAAACCACAGATTCAGCCATGGTTCAAGTTTTCCACTTCACACACCGTCTCTTGTTAAAAAGTTGTGCTAAAAAGTTTAAGGGAGCAAAAATTATGCCAGGGTTTTTAAACTTATAAATTCATCCATGACATTGCATTGTATGGATCAAACAAGATGCAAAACTATATTTATCTCAACCCTTTTTGATTGTGGACCCTGGGAAACTTTCAACATGTTCAGACAACTTCATAGCTCCTACTGCCTTTCAGCGGCAGCAGTAAACTTGATTCACCTCCTTCCACTGTACGCTAATTGCAATCATGGTTTAAAAGCGCAGCAAGACACAAAGCCTTGTATTTATGTGAGCAGAGACAGAGAAATTTGCTTAAGAACGAACTCCACAATTATCTCCAATGTCTAAGTGATTTTGAAAAGGTTCCCTGTCTGCAATTTTTCTCAATTAGATGGCACAGACACCCCTCCCTTCAAGAACCGAGGCCTTCCATAAGCTTATAACATTTTCATTATGCTTTTACCTCTTGTTTTCCGCTTTTGACACCTTTCAGTTTAACACATCTTTGATACAATAGCGTTGTCAAGCACATGAAGGGAGCTTTTGATGTTGTTTAACATGCTTTGAAAGAATGCCTGAGGCTTTCTCATCACAGCTTCACTTCTTAGATTGACAAACACAAACAGCATACTACTGTATTTTCTTCATGTAGTCCTTGAGCTTGGCTGCTTAAACTCCCACTTTAGAGTAGAGGACATGGCAAAAGCAATGACTTAACTGCTGTTCCCACTTTCTTTGTTGAGTCTTCTGGACCAAAGTGATTACGACTAAAACTGATAAATTGTGCAGCTGTCCATTTAAGAAAAGCATCTTTTTAAAATATAAAATCCACTATTATTGTTTATCTTTTGTGTTTAGCTCAAATAGCATGACTGCAAGCTCACTCGGTTGCAGTCATTTCATGAAATTTGAATAAATCTTGGTCACAGCATTGATTTACTCCTCCAACTATTTAATCTGCTCTGAGAAGGATGGGAACTGATGCATGAGGAGGCGTTAAGTGAGATTAACTTTCCTAACTCTTCTAAAATAGCTTCTGTTAGTCCCTTATCTCTGAAAGTTCTGGGTCACGGCACCAACACACCCCTTTTAAGCAGATCTGGTGGGTAATCCAACATCACAAAGTCTATGGATGCTTTCCAGAGGTGTAAAGTAATATAGAAAGTTTTTCTGGAGAAAAAAATGTACCCTCTGGAAATGGGTTATTTTATTGTAAGCAATATTACAGATGGTAAAAATATGCAAGCATGGGGATTGCTCTGGTTTCCTCAAACGAGTTGGTTTTCCCCCAAATTCCTTAACCATTATTCCACTTATTAGTTACCCAATAATTCCTATAGGAGTAAACGTGAGAAAATGGTCTGGGGTAATAAAGTCCCTCATCACTGATGGTTCTGGGTCACGGCACCAATAAATCCATTTTAGGCAGATCGTTTGAAATAGGTACAAACCAGTTCCTTTAAAGTACAAAATGTAAAGGTACAAATATTCCTTGGTACGACAGTACCATTAGGTACCCGTAAAAGGTTCTGCCACAAGTCTTTGTCTGTAAAAAGAAAAACCTGTTTGACCTTCAGGTTGCTTCATTTTCTTCATTAATTTGTACAACAGCTCTTTCATAATAGATATTTGTGTGATGACATGATGGCAAGCAGCGAAGAAAACGTAATGACTTAAGTTATGTGAAAATGCAAATTGGATTCCATGCCCATGAGCAGTGGTAATTAATTTCACTGAGACTGGTGAAGCTTTAGAACTTGTTGGCCCCTGAACATCCTTTTCATAAGCGGCAGAGAGAGTAATATACTGCAGTGGAATGAATGGTAGAATTTCCCAAAGGTGGCCATTGATGTTTCAGAAAGTGCCCTGTAATTAATGTGCAATCGTAAAGGAGTGTGAAATGAAGTCCCATTAAGGTTTATTTTCTCACCCTAACAACCAGAAGACTGTAGAGAAAAGCCTAATCAAGGGGGGTCCATTGTGGTTAAAAAAAAAAAAAAAAGAAAAAGTCAGGCCATTGGAAAGCAGCAGAGGTTAAAATGGTGCAGGGGAGTAGACAAGAAATACACGTTTGCAAATGTGAAACAGGTGCCTTTCTTATTGAGATTGGGTCTCCCTTGGAATGTGATCTAGCAGAAATTGGAAAAGGAGGTGAGCAGCTGGAAATCCTAAAAGTAGCAAAGACACCACCACTGCAGATGCCACAAGCAAACCTTTATCGGCACCAAATCTCTCTGCTTCCTGCTCCCATTGCTTTCATTGTGTTCTATGAGATGTGTGAGTGTGAAAAAGACCCGCAGCTGGTCTTCAGAATCTAAACTAATTTGTCCCAATCACAGCTTTGGTCCTGGGAGTCCCCTTTCATTTATCTCTCTACTTTCTTTCTCATCCTACTGTCACTTGAAAGATCACTCCCCCCTCTGTAAAATGCTTCACCACAATTCCTGTCTGATTTGCCACCATGTGGTCTATGTCGTGCACACATCTGTCTCTGAAGTCTTAATTACAGACCAAGGTAATTTCAAGTAGAAAAAGCAGCTCAACGCTGCCTTAAATGGTTCTTCACCAAAAATGTATAGACGAATGCTCAGTAAGTGTAAAGTACTTTGCAAATATCAAAGTATGGAAGGGGTTTATTCCTAAAAAAAGGACATTTGGCCCAAACATCTGGCTAATTATAAAAATTTGTAACAAAAAATCTAAAGGGTTGAGAGAAAAAAAAATTATAAAAAGTTGTTTTGTGCTTTCATGTGTCAGAACTTTGAAAAACACAAGCAATATCACAGGTATTGTATGGTACTACAAGGGTCGTCCCTTCTTTTCACCACTGTAAAATAAAACTGAATGAAGATCATGCATTTTTTCACATTAATAACCTTTTTAAAACCTACCCCTAATTTTGAAGTTCTGAAACCTGCAGAATCCATATTTAACTCATCACGATTGATTACCTGGCATTTAAGGTTTAAAGGCTTCTCTGGCTTCCATTGAACCATTGGATATGTGACATCTTGGCCCACCTTTGGAACCACAACCACTTCGTTGAACACCAGTGCCCCATTGGAGCATCCCTAGACTGACTGAAAATTCCCAGCATTCATTTAAGTTGCTACATGCACTCTTGTGTTTAACTGCCAAATGATGTGAAGTGTCACTCGGCATAAATGATGCATTCGAAAGAGTTAAAGAGGATCGTCCTAGATTTAATTCTCTGTTTGGCAAAGAATATTTTACTAAGCTGCCTCTGCGAGCCTGTCACTGTATACGTTTGTCTTTAAAGTATAATCATTCACACTGAACCTTTAGGATTCTGCTGTCATCTGGGTTCGATTCTGACAGCTTTATAAAGACAACTGGGGTGATACAAAATAAACTCAAAATATCGAAATCATAAAAATGTCAGTTTAGTGACATCAAGTCAGCATGACCCTAAAAAGCTGAAACTTTTCCTCCCTGTTGTTACTTTAAGAGTGAAAGTGTTTACTGAACAAGAAATAAAGTAAAATATGTCTAGTGTTAAGCATATTCCATGTGAGCGACAGCTTCTCTGCCTTTATGCTCGTGAAGTTCATGAGGTTGAACTTCAGCGTTATTCCAAGAAAAAAGGTGTTTTAAGTAAGGTCACAAAAAGTATTTGATATTTTTGAGCATTTTTTCACAACTTTGCTGTAATAAATGATCCTTTAAACATTATACAATAGTTCCACAACAATCCTGCACAAAAAATAGAATTCAGAGTACTACATTTTTTTTACTTGAAAAATAAAAATACATTGCGAAAAACAATATTTCAAAATAAAAATAGATAAATCCCCTAAAAAAACAAATACAACGTCAAAACAATGTCAAAAATGTACACAAAAAAATTTACAAACTTCCTAAACCTTATACACTGTCTCAAGCACTTTTTGTTGCATTGTGCTTTTTTTGTGCCAGAACTTCGAAAAATCTCAGGTATTATACTTACAAAGGTTATTCCTTCTTTTCACCCCTAGATGGCACTAATGGCACGATTTGGAGTCAGTAACATGAAACTGAAAGACTATTGAGGATTTTCTCTCATTTTAATTACCTTGAAAATTATATTACTATATTATGAGAACTCTTGTAATGTTTATTTAAAACCAAAATATCAAAACTACTAATCCATTTAAAACCTACGCATTATATTTGAAATCAAAATTAAAGAATAGCTGGGTAGCATCATTCCTACTTAATTAAAAACAGCCACTGTGATTGTTGTACTTTCTAATGAATTCAATCTCCACCCCCTTTGCTCAAGTCTGGAGCATCTTTCCACTGCATACCTAAGGCTCCAGAATTTATAGGAGGAAGGTAAATGCAGTCAGTATAATTTCACCTTTGTGCAGGCACATTAGTCTTGAAACTTCACACTTTTTGAAAATTCACAATTTTTGAGTTGAGATTTGTTTTTGCCACTTTAAGATGCCTCTACAAACATAAACATGAGGCTAAACCTCTGTTAACATGAACTTATAACATTTTACATACTAAGCATGCAAAAAATAAAATTACACTCTCTGGTGCTGGATTACCCACAATCAGATCTACATAAAAGGGGTATATTGGTGCCGTGACCCAGAACCATCAGTGATGACATAAACTAAGTTTTTGTTTTGCAAACACTGCAAATCTAAAACATCTGCCAAATTTTAACAATAATTTAGCAGTCCTTTGTGCGCTATTTGCTCATCTGCCTGGAGGCATGTGTGGCAGCATTAATGCGTGCAGGCATTTTTTTACATTCTGTGGTGACAATTCATACATTGGGGACTTTAAAAGCACCCTCCTTCTTAAAAGGTTCCTCATTCCCAACAACATTTACATCAATCAAACCAAGGTTAAAAAAACACACATTGACGATTTACTCTGTTCCATTGCAGGCCGTTAACTCTTTCGCTCATGTTATCATCAGGTTAGTCTGTCGATGTGATTGCATGCATAATCTACCTCCTGCAGCACGTATCGAAAATCAAATGCCTATTACCATATGTGAATCTCAGCTCCACAGGCATATTGACCTTTAGTGCTATAAACTACAAAATTAAATAATACAAGTCAAATAATGGGTAAACTAGGGTCACATATTAGGAGAGTTAGTCTGAGAAGGTCAGAAACTGAGAATGATTCCTTGTCTATTCCCTGCATACACTCAAATAGCTAGCAATATAGTGAATCAAAAGCAACAGCGATATTTATATTTTCTACAAAACTATGTTGATTTTAATTAACCTCAGAGATTATGCAAACAGTATTTATCATTTAGGCGGCGTCCACCAATGCATTTGAGAGTTTTATAGTGTTCCGGCTGTTTGTCCCACCACTTCCTGTGTTATAGATCATATAAAACATATAGACACAAGATCTTTAGAAGTTAAACGTGGAAGTTTTCTGCCATTTTCTTATTGAACGACATGAAATAAAAATATAAAGGTCCCCTATAATAGCTGACCTAACCAAGGTCAAAAACACATTAAATAATAAAAAATGACTATTACAAATTCAGATTTTCATTTCTATACAGAATTGGGTGAAACAGGAATTGGTAAAAAGGTGCCAAAACAGACGTGGTAGCCAATCAGAAAGGGTGTGCTTATTCGTGAAGCGGAGCATGAAGTTTCAATGGTGGACAACAAACCAAAGAGAAAATGGTTCATGGAACATTCACGAGGGAGAGATGAAAGTGGATGCATGGTTAATAAATGCGACTTGTTTCCAATAAAACTGAACTGTTTCCATTTAATCATCCATCCAGAACAAAATCATCACTTTCTGATCAAGTGGCACCACGAAATCAAATGTTACACATCTTAGAACATGTAGACGAAAATCGGTCTGTTGGTTACTCCATTAATGCCACCCCATATCGTCCCAGTTCCAACACAAGTCTGGTTTCCTTCTTGAGGCATCATCACAAACTGCAAACACAGCGAAGACAATTAGCTCTTGTCATGAAATAACACACTGTGTCATTGTAGTCTGGAAGGCGTGGGAGGAGGAAGATCTTCAATATGTTTTTAATAAGCATCAGTTTTAGGACAGATTTTCTGGTTTGGAGAAAATCCCAACGTTTCGGCTTGATTTGCTTCATTTACATCATTACTTTTCACAACTGATTAGCGAGTACCTCATTAATGACCTTTTTAAGTGTACTGCTGATGCTTTCTTGGTAATTTAGAGAAAAACATGATGGCTAACAGGATCAGAACATTTGCATTGAACACCAATTTGTTGTTTTGGCAAATCATTGACGAGCTACTGTGACATTGAAGGGTTCCAAAAGCATCGTAAACACCTGCAGTGGATTTTCACAGCAAATAAAAAAAACCTAAACAGTCTTTCAATGCAATGGTGCTTTTGGAGATCCGGAGGTGCACATGGAGGTTCCAAGATGAATTCAAACTCCTCATTCTCAATTCAAAAAGAATCGTTCATTGACTGATGAGTATGGATCAGATTCTTAACTCCTTAGGTCGAATGCTGATGGTAGATTAATCATCCTCTAACTGGGGATATGGCAGAATACCAATGGACTGGGAGATGTTCGAATTATACATTTGGAGGAAGTTTGAAATATGGTCAATTGTTGTTTTAAATGAAATAATAAAAAAACACATATCATGTGATTAGAAAACCAGCCAGTAGCTGAGAGCTATACTGACGGAAATCACGTAAACAGAGATTAGCTTGGGATGGGACCTCCTCTTACCCAGCAATAAATGGCAATAATCTCATACAAGAGGAATGTGGAGTGGTGTCTTCTTGCTTTAACTGGTATTTAGAGTAGCTGGATATGATTTGATGAACTATTTGCATGTTTCCGTATAGAAGGAGATTAAAACCAGATGTGCACAAACTTTGACGTTGGCTTGCTGCCATTTATAAGTATTTTTATTTGCAAAATGGAATGGTTGTCAAGGTAGACTTTGGTTGCTATGGAGAAGCCAATCACATCACACAAAATTGCCAATGTGAGTAATATAAACCAACCCCTATCTCTCTATGATTTTCCTTAGCTGTGATGGTAATGGTTGCTATGGTAAACAGTCAGGTTGCTATGTAGGTGTCTAACATGTTTCCGTTGTCGCTATAAGTTAAATAAATCAACCCCCATGTCTTAATCATTTACCAAAGCTGACATTTTGTTGCTAGGGTATACAGTTTGGTTGCTAGCGGCGTCATAATTAAACAAACTCCAATTTTCTATGATTTTCGTTGCCTTTTCTTATTTATTTTCACAATATTTTTATCGTAATATTTATTGTTTTCTTATTCATGTTTCATGGTGGTGGCTCAACCTATTGCCACCGTTGGCTTTGACAATTTAAAGTGTATACTTGGTGTTTATGATGTTACAAACCGAATCCTAACCCAAGCACAAGGACCACCAGATACATTACACATATAAGAAAACATCCTACATCATTTGTGACTTATCTCTGCTTCGGTGGTGACAAAGCCTGGCCGCAAATATGATATATAACCACTTTAACATGCAGAGATTTTACAAATTGTATTGTTTTTGCTCATACAAGTCTTGGTGGCGTTGAAGGTGAATAACTCTTACCACAAGACTGTTACAGTGGTTTAGGAATTGATGCCGTGATTCGAGTGAGATTGATGCAAACAAGAAAAGATTTAACAGTACCCCAACGATAATTCTCTATTGCAGAACACAATGGACTTTCACAATGTTAGCATTAGCTCTTCATCTTGGCATCTGTGGTACAAAGAGAATCGCTCAAGTTTAAACAGTGTTGGCTGTAGATAGACGAGACTAAACAAGCAGAGCTCTGAGATATGATACATTCTTGAGATTAGCTTTAGTTTGGCCCCTATCTCTTTCTGGGACGGAAAGAAGTAACCATGAAAAATATATTTCAAGAAGCGACTTGCCTAAAGCCACTGACTGTAGTGAATCGTAATCTACAGCTTACTATTTTCCGCCGTATGATGAATGTCACTCTAGAATTTAGATGAGACACTGGAGTGAATACAATTGTTTGCAACTCAAAAAACTCAAGATTTCTTCCTGACGTCAGGCTCTGTCGACTTTGTCCATAAAATAGCAATTCTGAAACTATCCATCAATGCCTCAACATACAGCCAGATCATCAATAGTCGGAGTACTCAATAAACCGCCAAAAATGGCTGGAAACAACAGCTGTTTTCAAACTAACAAGTTATGTACTGAGGGCAGACTAAAAACCTGCTTGAGGGGATGGTCTCAGGACAGTTGCAAATTAACTTAGAAGCTTGGATGTGGTGGTGTGTTTTTACTCAAATTTTGCATTTTTCCCCATAAAAATGAGAAATATCCCAATATCCCACTAGATGCACAGTATAGCTTCCGTCACCCCATTTTCATCTGCTTTATCCGTTACCATGTTGCAAAGGTAGTGGTCTAATCTGAGAAGGTCTGGCTTTCTTCTATGTGGACACTCCGCTCCATCTCTATCGGCCGATAACTGAAGTGTCCTCAGCCTCTCTGAGGCTCCTACCTGGGAAGGCTTCAAGGAAACATCTGAAGTAGATACCCGAGCGACCTCAACTGGTTCCTCTTTATGTGGATGAGCAGAAGGTAAACTTAAAGTTTCTTAAATTTGACAGAGCTCCTCACCCTATCTCTGGGTACGGAATGTCCATTCTACCTGTCAAGGAAAATGATATCAGCCACTTCCACTTTACACCCAGATTTCATTGAGAGTAGGTGAAACTAAATGATAAATTGAGATCTTTGTCTTTCAATACACCACGGCAGTCCCGTATGTCAGCTTTTCACCAATCCCACATTTCTTCCCTCATTGACCCAAGGACTCCTGAACCTCTCCAATTGAGGCAGGAACTCTCCTACAACCTGAAATGAGCAAACCTGCCCCTTCCTTTTCACAGTTTGATCTATTGTAAAATGTATCTTGCCACCAGATACTAGGCAATACACATCCCTACAATAAAAACATATTTGTTGAGTTATCCTGAGGTATACAGATGTAACCTCTGTTTTCCGAAATGCCCCTGAATGATGAACCTCCAATAATTCCCTTACCCCATCAGATAATTGACCGTTGAGTCCCATTATTAGTCATTCACTCCATAAAGTTATGCTAATCTCTCTGTTAACCTGCATTTACCAAAGAACTGATCCCAGTTCAGGGTGGTCGTGTGTATGATTTGTTATTCACTAGGCACAGTCAACGGCAGACTGGTTATGCAGCAGATTTCAGGTGAAAGAATCTGGAATGTGGGCAGCAGCACCCAGCCGAGCTCCGGCATCTAATGACGGCTATTTAATGAGCACTGATACATGATGAATGCAGCCATATGGTCAGACAGCCTGCCCAAATCCAGCACATCGTTTTCTTTGGAAATTAGTTGAAGTAAAGAAGTGATTGTGCTCCATTGACTTGTAAGCAGCAGGAAGGGGACATGTCCTTCATCCAACACTGCAGAGAATATCAGGTTTCATGTAAGAGAAAAGTTTCATGTGAGCAGTGAGATCCATTTCTTTACATAAACCTACAAATGGTTGCCAATCACGCCAATCCTTTGGTGCTGCATTGACCGCTGGATTGTTTACGGCTATCTTTGGTGGACATCAGGTGCAAGCAAATTAAAAACTAGGCATCCCACCATCTAAACTCTTTGAGGCAAGGTAGACAATTTATTTGAGTCAATTTGAATTAAGCCGAGTTACATTTTGCTTAACCCTTAGCCCTTGCTCTATGCATATCCAAAGGCAAAGGGCTGAAAATTTCAATGTCAGCCAAATGGTTCTGATGGATAAGAAAATGTGTTAATTTAAATTGAAATATAAGCAAATGTAAATTACACATGAAATCCTCAACTTTTGTCTGTCTCTTTGTCTCTTTGCTTGTGTTGGTGTTCATTCCATCCCTTTTTGAGAAATGTAAACCACTTGGAAATGTAAGTGTATATATATATAATAGATATAAACTACATAAATCCATGCCAAAAATCTAACATTTAGTATGTACTTGAGAGTACAATGACTTTAAAATAATAAAAAAAGATTTGTTCTTTCAAGCATGGGAGACTGAATCTCAACATTGACAAGGGTCAGGTCACACGGGTAACGATTTACCTATTTGATCTAATTTGTGATTGATTCTAAATTACTGATCTGATCAAATTACCCAGGTAGCTGAGCATGTTTAACGCCGCACTGGTCTGACAAATTGATAACAGTGAAGAGACAGACAGCATGTTTCTACGGAAGAGAGCCTGGGGTCTAATCAGAGCAAAGCCTCTCTGTGCTGTAATTACACAAATAACCAAGCAGAGCCTGTCATATTTCAAATTCATATCCCCTCGTTTTATTTCACTGCAGCCGCTGAATGCAAATTAAAGCCTGGTGGTGTGTAGTCTATAATTGTCAAAACGTTAAATGGAATGTCAAGACCCTGTCATTTTTATTCAGTTTTTTTTTTTTTTTACTGAAATGTACCAGAAAACAAGGAACAGCCACAATATATTGATTTAACATTAGTAGCTATTAAGACAGAAAATGACTTTATGTAAACTTATATATTGACCAAATTATTTCAGTTTTTAACTGACTCCATGAATGGCCAATCAGAGCAGAGTTTGTTTATAGATAGATATTGCATTATACATACAGTGGTATGCAAAGGTTTGGGCACCTCTGTACATTTTCATGATTTTCTTTTATAAATTATAGGTTGTCTGGATGAGAAATCACAGTTCAATATAACATAAAATGTGATTGACAAACATAGTGATATTTGAGAAGTGATACAAAGTTTATGTGAGACATGAACATCACCGTTTTCGTCAGCAGTATAGTCTTTTTAACTGATATTTCTTATCGAGACAACCAATCATTTATAAAAGAAAATTATGAAGATGTACAGGGGTTCCCCAACTTTTGCTAACAGATGTAAAAGACTGTGTTTAGTCTCTAAAAGCACAAATAATTAAGTGTGTTTTCTGGAGGCTTGTTCCAACTTTGGGCAGCATATTCATTGAAAGCAGACTCTCTGTTTGGGGTTAAGCAATGGTAGTTCTTCCTGGTTTCATTGCGTATATGACGTTTGTAGACCAGTTTCTGAGAGCTCTAGGCCATCTTAAGTTTCGTTTTTTTCACCACTGTTCTTTCCCTTTTGCCCTTTTAAGAGACTGGAACTGTAAAAAACTCATTTTATTTTTAATGAAGACTTTAAAGACTACAATTGGGTGTTACTTTCAAGCAATTATTGTTGGGTAAAAGGTACACAGAGGCAGGAAGTGGCCACAGCAAATAACCCTGATTAGCTAAATGTTACTGATTACCAATACTTACAATAGTAGTGAGTTGTTAAAAAACAACAAAAAGAAACCCTCACATTTGCTATGTGGTTTATGAGCAAAACAACATCTTTGTGGCTTTAAATGTGTGTTTTTTTGCTGTAAAGTTGAGACTTTTTAACATGGGTGTCAAAGGGAATCATCCACTTCTGACACCAATCTCAAGTAACCAGTCGATCAACTCGTTTCAGAAGGGTTCTTGCATATTTCATGGCAATTTCTGCTGCTACCAAGCACATCTTTGTGGCATTCGCATCTTCCTCTTCCTGTTTTATTAATTGAGAGTGCACCGAGCAGTTGCTGTATTTCCCTGTCCTCCTCCTTTCATAAGACTGAATGGCATTTCAATCTGATCTTTGCCATCCTCCATCATCTCGCCAGGCCCCTCTCCAATCTCCAAGTAATCCTGTTTAGTCAGGCTGTGTGCGTTTCTGTGAAGTGTGTGTGCATTCAGAGACAGAGGGAGCGAGGGTGTGCGAGCATAAGAGAAAGTCATTCAGCTGTATCAGAGAAGCTGGAGCCATATGCTACTCCTTCTCCAGTTTCCCAGCATGCCTGCTCAAGCCTTTGCCGCTTCAGGGAGAGACAGTCACTTAGGGGATGTGAACGGAGTGGCATTGTCCTCCTGCACCAGATGTTATCATGCTCGCTAATTGGCTCAGCAAAAACAAAGCAAAAGGATGGAATGCCCCGGCCCACAGGAACGCAACACAGGCCTCAGCCCAAAGCTCCAATAACAATCATAGAGCCCTCACTGACAGCCCTCTGCAGCAATTAGCAGTTCAGACATACGACTTCCTCCGGCTCAGCCTCTTACAACACAACATGTCAGTTTTTTATCATTCACCATGAAGCTGTAATACAGCATGAGTAGCTTACAACGGGTCTGCAGTTTTCCTCAAGCAGTTGGCAACACCTTCAGATGTGGGTGAATGGAGCTCAGTTTTCAACAAGGATGATTTCCCCCCTGTCCTCAAGTTTCTTTATATTGTTCCAATTAAGGTCTTTTCGCAGCCAGACTTTCCCGACGTAACTGCTAGAGCCATTAACCATTTCACCATGGTCAACATTCGAGGAAGACCCCAAAAATATGAAACTTATACCTTTCAAATTAACCCAGACACTTCTAAATCAGGGGTCCTCAATAGGTGAATAAAATCCAATTTTATTAAGCCAATTTTTCACCCAAATAAAACCCAGTGTTTCCCCTACCAGTCAAGGCCCTTTTCATAATGGAATGAAATTCTTAAACAGTCATAAACCATGACTCAGAAGCAGCACTCACAATTTCTCTCTATAGCTGCGTTCCAATCCAGGTTTTGAATTCTTCTGACTACCCCGCTGAAGACTGCATCAGCCGTTGGTTAATGGAACAATCTAGTTTCATTCTGTACACTGAGTTCTCATCTGTCCTTGCACTTGACATTCAGATGGCTACGATCACGACTTGTATTTAAAGAATCCCTTAAACTATTGTCCAGAAATACAACGTTTTGTGTTAATTCTGTTGAAAAAAAAGCATCTTTGGATATGTGAGGCCACGAAGGATGGCAGCGATGCATCCTCCGAAGTCAGAGGAATAGAGGATGGATTTGAAGGACCCTTCGATTTTTTTTTTTTTTGTTTCTTGGCGAAATAGGACAGCTTTGGTGCAGGGTTGTGACGTAAGCATCCTCAAAATCCACACTTCGACATCATTTGACACAGTGACATCACTATTCCTTCAGACCAGCATCCATTCTTACCGGTAACGCGATTCGTACACAAAGATTTTATATGATTATTGTCAGGGGTACAAATTATAGCAAACAGGTGCAAATGATCATCAGTGTCACAAGCAGGTTGAAACCCATACATGAAATGAAACAGAAACAGCAGTTTAGGAGGCCTTCAACTGGTTGAGGAGCAGCCAAACTGCTACAAAGGGGAGGTTTCTATTTATCTCAAGATTGCTAGAAAACTGCCCCAAACTTGAACGATATGTCTCAGGAGGAAGGAATTGTGATGGAGAGGGATTCGCTCAATGGCACGTGTGCAACATTCTTGTGTTTTTTTCGAGTTTTACCCTTTCTTTAGAACGAAAGAAAAAAAGCAAGAAAAAAAGCTAATCTTTACATTTTCCAGCTTGTACTGCATTGGTTAACATTAGTGAGCTAGGGGGCGGTCACATGACAAAAGAACGAAAGGACTTGTGAAAATAACTCACTTTAATCAAACTGATTACATCAATTCTCATTCCGACCCAGACAGCACTCATTTGGACCCCTGGACCTACACCGAACACAGTCATCATCTGTTTATACTATATTATCTGTCTATGTTTATATTATTATATCATCTGTTTATACTACATTATCTGTTCATACTACCAGATCATCTGTTTATACCATAGTTTATCACACTGCTGTTGTTACCCAAATGAGGATGGGTTTCCCTTTTGAGTCCGGTTCCTCTCAAGGTTTCTTCCAAAAGGGAGTTTTCCTTGCCACAGTCGCCCCAGGCTTGCTCATCAGGGACATGTACACCACTTAGTAATTAATTTCTTTTCACTTTGTTGAGTTTAAACTTGTTGGTTTACTGTAAAGCTGCTTTGAGACAATGTCTGTTGTGAAAAGCGCTATATAAATTAAACGAACTTGAACTTGAACTCATTTAAAATTACTTAACTAGTAATCTCAGTTTCAAGTCAACATTTGGTATGTGTAAATAATAATTGTATTCGTTGTGCACATTGTTGGTGCCCAAATATGTGCTTTTTGCAATTTTCTGTGCAGTTCTGATCTCCAACATTCATTATTCTCTATTCAGAATGTTCCCAGTTGCAGAAATCAAGTCTCATACAGCATTTGTCATAATTTACTAGCTTTATGTTGGTTACCAGCATGCAGCATAATTTCCACTTTGGGTCTTTTCTCTGGTTTGTTGTCAAGTTCTACAGTAGCAGTGCTAGCCCTCTAAGTGGCAGCAGATGTCTTGAGTGTGATCCAGGCTTGGCATCATCCGCCTGGAGTAAAAATGGTCCTGATCCATTTCAAGGGAACGAACATTGATTGAGGATGTGACCATGAAAGTATCTTCTCTACGTGAGTTCGACAAACCCTGTTGCTCATCGATCTTCATGCAGCAGCCATAATACCTGTGTTTAAATTTAGCAGGAATATGACTGTTTCATCACAAATCCTAAATTAATGTTTCCTAGTGCAATGCACCTACCACTTTAGGTTTGCATATTTGCCATTAACAAAGTAAAACTTCAAACTCAGATCGTACTCAACAGATGTCAATGGCAAACACACGTCGAGCTATCATGAAATGAAGGGAATTTTTGGGAATCGCTGCGCTTGATTGAAGGAAAGAGTAGGGGGAGAGGAACACCAGGTGCACGGGCACCGCAGGAAATGGACTGTGCAGAGAGAGAGAGAGAATGAAAAGGTGAGACTGTCTACGAGTGACAGACAGCTGGGTAAACAGAGCGTTTCAAAGCCTACATGCTCTCTTTTTCTAGTCCTGTCATATCTCTAGGCCTATATGTGGGTAGAAAAGAGGGCACTGATGAGAGGGTTAACAAAACCTCACCAGCAGCACGTGTGGTTCACATTATCTAAATAAAAGTTTCACCTACCTCTTGGTGTGTAAAACCTCGGTTGAGGGAACAGTAGCCTACAACTAAAGGGTTTATTACCTGACGCCCATACTTGACTGAGGGAATTCGACGTGCAGATGTTGAAAAACAACTAACGCGGTGGAACAGCTCAAATAGAGCGCGGTTCACGTGTGGACGAAAGCTATGAAACACTGCCCCCTGCAGGTGGTGCCGAAACTAGGCTACTAACGTCACGTGGACCTGTCCCTAAATGGGTACTCCGTTTATTACTGTATTTTTCATTGTGTGTATTTATATGATTATTTATGATAGGTGTATCTATTATTAGAACATGTTTCATCTGTTTTGATGTCTGTATTATTTTTGTATTATTCGTTTTTCCAGAGAAAAAAAATGTGAACTCTTGTTTTTTTTTTCAGCACACCGCAAATACAAAAGCAATGCAAGTTTAATACAAAATGAATGTAAATCACCATGCACAAATCAACTATGGAACATGAATATAAGCAAGAAACGTGGTAATGAAACGTTAAGACAGTATTTTAAACATATTCAAGATGCTGGAGGTTTTCATAGCATTCTTGGTAAACTAGAAAACAACCTCAGTTTGTGTTTAGTAAATAGTAAATGTTTGGATTTGTTTTATTTATACAAAAGCGGGAATATGAAAAAGCTGTATTAAAAACCAAAAAGAATATGTTTACAGCATAAGGTAAAGCCTTATATATATTAGAAATAATATAATAATAACAATAATATAGTATCCCAGGAAATACATTCTAGCAGAAACTTGCAAAAGAAATTAAATAAAGTCTCTCAAGTCTAAGATAATTAATAACATGTGAAGTATTTTGCAGGAAACTTTCTTTAACTTTATTTGTGACATATGACAAATTAATTCCTTCAAAAATGATTTCTCCAATAGGAGATGGAGGAAGAGATTTAAAAAAAAAAAAATCAGATTTTTGGCCAATCAGAGTGGTCACTTAGGGCATGGAGGAGAAACTCCAAAGGTACTACCACCTCTAAAGTTTCTAGTTTTGAGAACAAAATAAAAATTGGCTGTATTTGGGGGGGCGGAGTTAAAAATCATACTGCAGCCGTCCTCAGGGGGGCGATCACGACACTTTTGTTTCACTCAGCGGGCCATGTGAGACACACGTGTTCTGAGCCAGGAGTGAGAATACCACTGCAAAAGAGAACTACTTCCCTTCCTAATCACTGCTACTGACTCCTTTCTGCTGAACCTGGTTCTGGTAGTTACTTATCTTCATGTTTGCTTACCTCTCTGACTCCTGGCTGTTCACCATCACTGCACTTTCAACCAATGGGGATTACATCCACCTAGTCCCACCAAAAACTTGCTGTTGGATTGTCTCCGCTTCCTGTTGTGGTGATCAGCTATTTACCTACCTCCTTGAGGAAAAATTGAGCTATTGACACATGCACTGCAAAACAAATATGGAAACATGCAGCAATGCGAATCAGAAAACCCTTAAAAATGAAGCAACGTGCTGCAAATAGAGAAGCATGCAGCCTACAGATCAAAGATAGGCTCCTTTCTGATTGATTAGAGTGTGATGGTGACCACTGGCAAGAGTAAACCTCACCGCAGCATGATTACAATGTTAGAGGAAGTTGGAAGTAGGGCAGAATATGATTAAAGAAAAGGAATATCCCCCATCTCTCTCTCTCTCTCTCTCTCTCTCTCTCTCTCTCCAGAGATTCATGAGTTGCACCCCCCCCCCCCCCCCCCCAACTTCCTCCATTTTAATCAACAGGATCTATTTACAAAGCCGATGCCTCATGAATTATTCTACAACCACTTCAGGACAAAACATTGACTTCCTCAAAGCTGGAGTGGATACTTTGCTCATATAAAGACCTGTGGTTTACTCCCAGCCCCAAACATCGTCATTAGCAGGTTATCCGAAAGACATTTGCGTATTCCATCACGTAATATTAAGCGTCCTTGCTAACTTTGCATTTCTTGTTGCTGTTTATACAGTACTTTGTATTCCAACAAAACCAGAACAGACTGTAATTGCATACAGTCTGTTCTGGCACATTATTTATCATAAGGAACCAAAGAACACGAGATAACATAATAGCTTTGGCCAGCCGACAACCTCAAATACACTGGCTGCAAATTGCTGATTGTCACATAAATTAGTTTCTCATTCCCTTCGTAAATAAGGGAGGCTGTACAAGTAGAGTAAATTTGATGTCTTGAGTCATTATTATTTTTGTAATTTGTAATAATGAATCTCTGGATTGTTGGGAGTGCAAATGAGCTCTTAATTTAGAGACTAAACATGAACATGCATTTTAATGACATCATTTGCATACATTAAGGCGGTAAATGTGCCGTTCTGACATATTGGAGTGCTCAGGATTAATTGCTCAGCTGACCTGCTAAACAGAGCAGTTTAACTTGGTGTGTTGTCACTCACTTATCCTCTCTGCCTCTCTTGATTAGAAACCTTTAACCAGTCAGAGCTATTTTCTACTCCGTGGCAGATTTTCTGCTGTTTATGTGCTTGAAGATAGTGAGAATATATTCGGTATTTACAGCAATTTAACAGGTTCTGTGTTAATTAAACGGCCCGTTGATTAACACCGAATGTTGTAGGAAATGTCAGTTTTAGCATTCTTGGAAATGGCAGATCTGAAGGTGAGCTGTGGAAGACGTCATCTGCAAAGTGTGTCTCAAATAATACATTTTACTGTAAAATATGAGCAAGGAACATATTTTTAAAATACTATTTCTCATTGCTTCCAATGAGAAGGAACATTTTCATTATGTTTACTTTGATCTTGAAGCCATGTTTGAATTTCCTACAGCAAAATGACTGCTGTAAATTGGTCTTGAATTATCATATACGACTATATATATTTAGATTTTTTTTTCTTTTTGAAATTTTACTTAGCCAGTAACAAATGTGAAGAAGAGGCCTCACATAAAATAGTATAAGCAGTCCTTATTATCCTTTGCTCATTATATCACTTAGTAATTTCTTGAACTGTTGAATAATCTGATAAATGTGTAATTTTTAATGTAGTGATCGTTTTATATTATATATTTTTTATATAAATAATAATAATAACAACAACAATAATAATAATAAAAGTAAAATTTACAAAATTCAGCTCTCGTTCTCTTATTAAGAGTAAGAAAAGAGCTCAATAAAAGCATTTGTTATTTAACGTATGCATCAGCTTGTTATTAAAATATACTTGAGATAAATAAATAACTGAAATAAAAAAAAATTGTACAATCGACTGTGTTTTTCAACCTCATTTTTTTTTTATCAAAAGGACTTGTATGTTGAAAAGATGTGACGCTCGTGTGCGTGACGTGATGATGTAATTAGCGCAGGCTTCACGTTTGAAGATGGCAGCCGCAGAAGGTACCGCTGCAGGGAGCGGCGCAGCTAATCATGCAACTGAGGAATTTGACAAGAAATGTATTTTTTGTAAAATATTAATGGGAGAGATGGAAACGGAGTTTCTGCACAATGTAAATATGCTGTTCACGCAATGTTAGTGATAAAAGAAAGTTTGAAATTGGTTAAAATATATATTTCCTGATATACAACCACTGTACAGTCATGTTATTTAATAAACAATTGTCGTTAAGGGTAAATTTAGACTATGTGAAGCTGTGTTTTCTATTATTTGATATGCATGTGTTTATCTGTTGTTAATAGTTAACAATAATCTAATAAGAAAACATTGAAATTGTTGTGTTTTTAATGTAAATTATTTAAGGCGTTCATTTAATCATGCAAAATAAAGCAATGCGATATGAGCAAAATTATGTATTAATGATAATTCTCAATCAGTGTTTTTCCATCACAAATACCTAACTGAAATATTCTGTTTGTGTATCACCCAGGATGAAACTGTGTCTTGTTTTAAAGATATCCACCCTGGAGCTCCTCATCACTATCTGGTTGTGCCAAGTAAACATGTTGGCAATTGTAAATCACTGGGCAAAGAGCATGTGCCATTAGGTAAACGCCCTGAGTGTTCATAGACCGCTGAAAAAGCATAGACCCTTCTGTAGCTACTCTGCTTGTAGCATTTCTATTGTATATTAAATATTAATGCATCCCTTTTCTTAAAGTTCTTTTTTTTCAGTTCCACTTTTTCAAAAATATCAATAAGCAATCAATTACTCTCTCTTTTTTGTAGTGGAGAAGATGGTGGAAACGGGAAAAGAGATACTCGAGAAGAACAATGTGACCGATTTAAATGACGTTAGGTAATGAAATGCGTCTTCTTTACACCTAAAGGGATTGTTCACCCAAAAATAATCGTTTTTATCATAGTTTGGGGATCACTGATATAGCGCAAATACAATTTTCAGAGGACAGGCTCCTTGTCCTGTGAAGCTGCTTTGAAGCATCTGCATAAAAGGAGCGTATATTAACTTTAGAAATGATTTGTATCCCCAAGGTTTGGTTTCCATTGGCCTCCATTTTGCTCCGTCACTCATCTACATCTTCATGTTCTGGCACCCGTCAGTCAGATGGGCTTTATGTCGCGCTTGATCTACAGGCTAAACTCTTACTGGTTCGTCACGGTGAGCAATTTAATAACTGTATTATTTCTCTAATCCTCCAAGAGCACAGTTTGTGGATTCATCCCCAAACAAAATCATGTCTTTTGCAATGTTTGTGTTTGTTGAATAGGATCTTCTTGTTGTGCAGTTTGAAGCAAATTGAATTAAATCAAACTGGACAAGTTTCTGCAGGCGTAGAATGAAAGCCTTTTTTGTTCGGTAGAGCCCTGGAAATATCTGATGCTCCTGAATGAATATGTGGAATGATTCAATAGGAATTACAGCACCCACTGTCAAAACCACGTAATTCAGACGTCAACAGCAATGTATTCAATTCCCAAAAATGTCTATTGGAACATGCCGTTTTCCCACTGGATTTGGGCATCATCTCTTCACTCTGCTTGGTATGGCTTAGCTCTACTAGCTATGGTTTGTGAGTGTTTCTACGAACTTCCATTATCGGTTTAGAGTGGGTCTGTTTTATACGCGGCAATTCGTTACGTCGTTCTTGTCTCGCTAAGACACACAGCTGTGGATACATCGTGGTTGTTTAGGATTATTATGGCTTGAGCACTGAAGGTTCATAGGACCCTATTGTAATTGCTCAATGTATTTTTTTGTAACTTTTTGTGGCACTTTTGAGGGCCTAAACGTGCTCTAAAAGTCATATATTTCTGAAATGGTTAAAATTTATTTCTTTGGGGTTTGAAAAGATGCTCTATAATTCCAGCTTATTGCGGTAGCATTTGTCACACGCAAATTCGGCACACATGTTGAACCAACACTTAAATATAAGAAATATGAATTGCATTTACAATTAATTATTGTAGATAAAAAATTACCACTTTTGCTCATGTCATACTTTAATGAACTGAGATTTTATCTGTTCATCTCCAAACTCCATCAGCTTTATCTTGGGCATATGGGAAGTTAAATGGCTAAGCCACAGCAGCTTAGAAATTTCAAAATTTTGCCATAAACAGGAAGTTGTAAATAACATACCGTGATGAAGGCCAATCAGAGGACTCAACAACTGACCAGTCAGCAATCAACAGGATGTTGTGTCATGCTTTTTCATGCCAATCACATTGGCCTGACTATGAAACATCCAAATGAGTATGACAAAGTATCTCTAAAGTTTTCCGAACCCCGTGGAAAAACCACGTCAATTTGAGCTGAGTCGAGTATTTATATATTGTCGGCAGCAACTGCACTAAAACATTTGAACTGGTGCATAATTTTGTTGGTTAAAGTGTCTTCTTGTGACTTCATTTTACAGGCGGACCAGTTACTCCAAAGACTGAACAATTTGAGCTAAAGTTTGAGGACCTTCGTGAGAAAACATATTGAAGATTGAGAAACCCAGAGCCGAGTGACTAATAAAAGCTGTCTGGTTCAATCTGTTTGTGAAGACTAAAGGTCAGAGATGAGCGCCTCTGGGTCGTGACACTCATTACTGCTGCCTTCGATGTTGGTTATTTTGTCGTCCGCCGGGACGGGTTAATCTAATCTGTGGCTGCTTTTGAACTTCTTCAGGGGCACAGCATGCTGATTCTTATAGATGTTGATCGACTTGCCAGAATTATTCATCCACTCGGTTGAACATTTGAACTAGTTTATAAACTGTGTTTACGAACCTAGGGAGGCGAGAAACAGTCCAGCACCAGAGCATGGCATGTGTTTAGATTTTTCTCTACTGCAAGAGATTGTTCGGAATATTTTAAACAAATTAAACCTTTTAACTGTCTATTCCATAAGTTCCAATTGATTTTATTGGTTTTTATTTTAATTAAATCCTGTATATATCAAGATATGCTTAACAATTGAGATTGTTGGGTTTTGTTGTGGTGTATAATTGACAATAAAAATAAATGGGCTACAATTATCTGTACTAATTTCTCTTTATTCCATTTTACATTAGTTTATGTATGTGTTAAGTATTTAATGCTGTAAACGAATGCTTTTGGAAATATGCCTTTTGAATTTTAAAACAGGATTAATTCCTATAGATACTCAAGGATTTTGTAGTCCGGTGTATGAGCCACCAATTATAGGTGTCAAAAATCATGAATGACACGCACAGTTTGAAACCCCAGCCACTAACTGGACCAGAAACAGCTGTGTAAGAGGTTTCTTGGTTAGTAACATCCACTCTCTGCTACCAAAGTTGAGAAGGACAATCCTTAATGTTAACTGATCCATTATGAGCCGGAAACCAAAAAGACAAAAAAAATTTTCCCAGTCTTTTTATTCTTAAAAATGCACTAAACTCGAAATAGGGATATTGCGCATTTATAGGATTTCTTCCTCAAAATGAATGAATCGTTCAAGAATGACCCATCACTACTCGAAAGCCTTGTGCCCGGGTTTGTTGACAGTTGTTTCTGAACCGTTCGCTTTGATCAACGTTACGTTCAAGGGCATTTCTTTACATTTCGAATGCTCTTTTTATCGTTTGAGGAAGAATATAAACCATTCTTTGGGAAAACTCTCCCTTTATTAGTGACTGAGGCAGGCACATGGTGTCGTTCAGTGCATACATCACTTCATCAAGGTGATGAGCACTCCATCATCTCTACCCTGCCACAGCATTTCTCCTTCAAACTGCACCAGTCCCTGTTTGCGCGCACGTAGCAGAACTCCCACAAGTTTATCCGAGATGTTGACATATCTCTCAAACAGCGTCCCAAAGTGCACCACTGGCCTGCCATCATCCCTGCACTCTCCGATCTCCTTTATAACCTGGCAGAGCTCAGTGACCTCTTTGCTGATGTGCCAATGGGCAGCTTTTCCTCGCTGATCTGTTTTGGAACCCTCTAAAGGCCGGCCGTAGCCCTCTTGTCCTCGTTGGATCTGTGGAGCAGTCGCCGTGCCATTGCTGAAGGGGTTTTTCTTTTGGTTCTCACAGTGGTCAGTGGACCATTTCTGCCAGTTCTGTGTCAGACCTTTGACCGAAACGTTGCCCGTCTCTGCCCTGGTGTCAGGATGCTGCACCTGGGCATCTTCTTGCTCCATGCTGACCTCTGGCTCACAGGACAGATCTAGGTTTCAGCATGTCTTTGTTGGCCCAACACAGGCAGTGAATGAGAAGATTGCTTGGTGCACAGGCTTTAAATAACTTAAGCCTCATGGAGTCTACAAAGAATAGTGACAAATTATCAATACTAATATGTGTCATTAATGTTTATCAATGCCTATACAAAATAATACTTCTGTTATGTACGCTTTTGCATCAATATACCCACATATTGCTATGTTATTTCAATGCTACATTTGACTACCTTTTCAAATGCTTTTCTAAAATTATAAATCAGCTCTCGTAAAATTATTAGGGACATAGATTATGCATTAGCGCTTTATATAATAAATAACTTACCGCAATTATTTGTTTTCTTGACATTGTTTTTACGATGAAACGGAGATGGAAGAGGATACATTACAAGTTGTGCTGTGGATACTGTTCTGTCCTCCTTTGAGGGTGATTGACAGTAGAAGTAGCCAATGAGAGTTTGAGAATCCTTTAATCTAGGTAGACTGTGAACCAATGACAAGCACGGATTATGACCCTTTAAGAAGTTAATGATTAGGTAAATAAGATTAAAAGACACGATTAAGTGATAGTGCGCCTTGTTCGTTTTCTAAAACGAAACAAAGTGTGACTATATACGTCCATACTGATGAAAAACAAGCAAACTCATTCGAGAGCAGACAGTTCCTTATATTTTAAGTTTCGTTTATTTAAATTTTTCTTTGCTGTGATGATGCAGTTCAAAATCTACAGGTAAAAGTGCCAACATTTAATCCTTTTAGGAGATCGTTGCTCAGACGAAGAGAGGATGCCAAATAGGAACTGATCGTGTAAACTCAGTGTGCTTTCCGGAGTGTATTGGATGTTGCACAATGCACGAAAACATGGCGCTCTGCTGCAGTCATGCATGTCCACAATATTTACTTCATATGGCAAATGAAAACGTCGATTTTAGATTACCGGTATAATACGTAACATTCACAGCATGCTTTAAGATAACGGGAATAATTTCATTGATTAAACTGTAATACGTTATATTTAGAGCAAATAACCCACCAATGTTGCGCTCTATTTATTAGGTTTTTTGTATTAATGTTAAATTTGTATTATTGTTTACAGGAAATAAAAGCATTGCTGTCCCTCAGAAACCGTTCGTTTGACACCCCACAGACTTTTGAAGAAAACGTAATGCCATTCTTTGTTTTTTATTTCATTTGACATGCATGTTATATGGCATTTGCCATTAATGTTTTATAACTTCACTTTCGTCAGTCACCATTTTGGCAGCTAAATGGATTAACAGAGGATGATATACGGAGTGTCATGTCCAGAACAGTCTGTGCCAAGTAAGTTTTACGTTGATTATACTTCTGGGTGTAGTGTGAATTGCATGCATTTCTTTTATTTTTATGCATGATGTGTAACCAGATATGGTTTACAAAGGATACTACAAATTGTCTGATATGCAACAGTTATTAATTATTAATAAATCTTAAATGTTACTTGTTAAGGTCTGCTTTTGAGCTTTGGGGTCATGGAAGTACAGCAGATGAGTTGAAGAATTCTCTGTTGGAGTATCCATCAGAATACATGGTGTGTTTTATTTCAAACTGTCCTCCAAAGAAAGTGGAAGGTAATGGCGTTTTTTATGACAATCCTAACAATGAGTATTATTTCATAACAGGCCCCGTACCTACAAAAAAATTCAACTTACAAGATCAATGTCTACACTTTTAACAAAACATTAGATTTTACACACAGGATCGAAAAGATTGAGGTAAGTACTACACACGTTGTAAATTAACTGCACAAGGAATGAGTGGTTTTTCTAGAAGTGCTTAATAGTTGATTATATGAGAACTCTTTCTGCATACAGTGCATCCAAAAAGTATTTACAGTGCTACAGTCGTTGAGGCTTTATTAGATAATTCTATGCTTAAATGTAATATAATAAATAAAGACAGTAGTCTTTGAATCTCGAGCTACAAGCTCGACACATATTTTTTTGGGCACTTTTCACCCATTCCTTCAGAAAATGCCTCTTAAGCGCTGTCAGATCTTTCCAGAGATGTTCAATATGGATTCCATAACTCCACAGAGCCCTTGACTATATGAATGTTTGAAGGCAAAACGTTTTTGGAGCCAAATATTGATTTGGTTTCAATTTTTCTTTTGTTCGTTCACTTTGAATTTTGTAAATTTGCACAAAATTAACAATCTAAGTCTAATCTCTTTGTTTTACAGTATGATTGCACAGTCCTGTAAATATGCAAAACACTTTAGTCAATGGGATATAGAAATTGTATTACATGTATGTACAATATAACATCATAAAACCTTGTTTGCATGTTTCATTCAGTTATGTTACATTTACTTCTGTATCTGATTACATTCTGTATCCATTACTATAATTGGCATCCATCGACATTTGCCACCTGTATTTTTTCTATATTATATGTTGTATAATTGACTGTATTATCACCACAGGCTCTAGCCTTCCTGCCCTTTGAAGGGAAGGTCAATCTCAAGGATCCAGAACACATTTTCTGTTTGTTAGAAGATTATAGCAGTGATCCCAATGACATCCCTGAGGAACCTTTCCATATATACTTTGGGAAATGGGTGAGCAGCTTTTAAATGGTCAAGGCTTAACGGGATAAATTGTCAATGGTTTCCAATACAGGGTTTCCGCAGGGTCTTAAAGAGTCTAAAAGGTAAAATCCAGAAATTTAGGCCTTAAAAAAAAGAATTCAATTTAATTAAATTTGCTGTTCTAATCGTAAATAGTTTATCACAGGTCTCAAATTTTTGACACACTTCAGATTGAGTGCGCATGAGATAAATTTCCCAGCATGCATTGTGTGGACCGAAACATTTGGTTGTTTAACAACGATGGCTGCCGTAGCAAACACAAATACATTTGTCAGATTTAAAAAGTGTTTAATTATGAAAACAGTCGTTTATGTTAATTTTCATGTAATAAATAAAATCACTAGGAAAATTTGTAGCCGTAATATAGTTTCACGATTCGCTCTTGAGACGAGCCTCTTTATAAAACAGCATTTTTAAATTAAATCCATCGTTTTCTCTTAAGTGCGTATGTAAGTCTGAATATGTTATTAGCACAAAAATGCTAGTTTTAAAGAAAAAAATAGACCAATAACATTAAAGATTTGCTATATAGGGCCTCGTGTATGAGAGAAGTGGAACAAGCAGAAGTTCTGCATTTGCTGATCCTTCAGGAAAAAAAAACATCTTATAGAAATAAAAAAAAAATCCCCTTTTTAATTTTTTTTTTTTTTTTAATTGCTATAAGATGTTTTTGGGAGAAAATGTCGTTTTGTTATTTTTCCCATCTCTAGCTCGCATGCAATATTTTTTTACAGGGATTTATGTTTTAAAATGTTTTATATTGTAGATAAACATAAGCATGATATCGATCTGAAATGTGACATTGTGACACCTGCAGAAACTCTGTAGTATTCTATGAACTTCTAACAGATTTGTAAAAGGTAAAATACACGGTAGCAACTATGACACAGCTTTTGCATCCTTTAGATTGCAGACGGTCAGAGAGAGTTAATTCGCTCTTACAGTGTCAAGAAGAGACATTTCATTGGAAACACCAGTATGGATGCTTGTCTTTCTTTCATCATGGCTAATCACGCTAAAGTAAAGGCTAATGACTTGGTGTATGATCCATTTGTCGGAACAGGTGAGATGACGTTTATGTTAATTGAATAAAATTGTGTGTTTTATGCATTATTAAGTGCAATTAACTGCATTTCAATGTGTGCTTAGGGTCATTGTCCTTCTGTAAGCTACACAGTAAATCACTCTCGCCGTGTTTTTGCTCCAGCTTTTTTTGTTATCTGCAACTTCAAACGGAACATTGTATTTTACAACAGAGATTTTGCCTTTCTAAATAGTATTTCACTTTAGGAGAAAGTGAGGTTTGCTCTGAGTCTGTAGCGTGCGATGATGTGGCCAGGCTTTATCATACATCTGGTGCCACCACATGTGCTGAGATCTGCTGGCCAGATGTGCCCGTTTATGGAAAGAAATCCTTATTGACTTGCTCAAACAGAAAGAAACAGTTCCAGTAACTTTGGGTTCTCTTAATCATTTCTCAGGTAGTCTCCTGATGGCTTCTTCACACTTTGGAGCGTACGTGTGTGGCACAGACATTGACTATAACACTATACATGGAATAGGTAACCTATTTATCCAACTTTTGTACAAAGACTCAGAAGTTATGCAGCTAAAGCGGTCAACCATTGCAGGAAAAGCCAGCAGAAAGAATCAGAAATGGAGAGGCCCAGATGAGAACATCAGAGCAAACTTGCGTCAATACGGCAGTGAACATCTCTATATGGATGTTATGGTGTCTGATGCTTCCAAACCAGTTTGGAGAAGAAAGGCTCTGTTTGATGCCATCATTACAGACCGTATGTTCCTTCAAATGCTGTTTTGGTAGAATATCTGCTGGAAAGGAGCATGTTATCTCTTTCTTCAGGCTTTCTGTATCTAACAAAACATTTAAAGGCATTGTTTAGCTCCATATAGGGACTAAAAGTGTGGACAACTGCTTTTTTTTATTTCCTGTTACAGCCCCTTACGGTATCCGTGAGTCCACAAGGAGAACAGGATCTCATAAAGATATCATCAAACCTCCTGATGACTTGTAAGCCCGCAGAGTTTTCCGTGTCTACTGTGTATGAGTCCAGCCAGGCTTCTGATGCCTCATTAATGCATAAAGCATTGTCCAGTTCTTAATAATTGATTTACATTGGGTTTGTTGTTAAAAATGTATGTAAAATGTTTTTTTTTCCTATCACAGTGAGTGGTGCTGTAATGTGAGCATCGTCACATAAGAGTTAAGAGTCCCCCTGCAAAACAACGTGCTTTGAAGATCTAATTTAACCTAAACGGCAACTAATTAAATCAGTTTTTATAGGAAAACTGAAAATTAGCTTCATATTGAGTATTCAAAAGCTCACACATTTGACCTCTCTAATCTTGTGACTCGAGTACAAACATGTCCACGTGCAACCAGAATGTCCATTAAAAAAATCTCTTATAATATTGTTTTAGATTATATTTTGTTTACTGTTAGAAAAAACATGTATTTGGCTTGCTAGAGAAACATTTTTGCCACAAATTTGAAGGAATTTTGTTGAAAGTTTAATGTGTTGTGTTGGAAAACATACATTTTAGGGGTTTTTTTATTAACTGGAAAACAATTTTATCTCTAACTATGACGTTTTTAATTTAGCACTTTGTCAAATACAACATTGGTTTGACAAACATTTTGAAAGACATAAAACTCAGGGGCATTTCACGGCAGGAGTGCTCAACATGGTGTTGAAATCAGGAATGTATAAATGTCGGGAAATCCAATTTCTGGCCACGTGAAGCTTGTTGTCTGGCAAATCTTGAGGATCACAGTCCACTGCAGTTATTTTTAACTGCGTTCTGGGCTTTTGTTTTGAGACACAGTCTGGGTGAAGGGGGTGTGGCCACTGCAAAACCTCCATATGCATATAATTATAGGAATGATAACAAATAATTATTTGTTATTCTGTTTCTTATTGTAAAAAAAGAAACCTGCTATTACATTTATGAACTACATTCCTTTGTATATAGGTAAGCGACGGGTCACATACTTATTCATACCAATGTAATTAGTAGGGTTAATTAATTAATACCTTGTTTTTTGTTAGTAATGTTTTGTTTTTGTTTTTTTCCTGAGGGAAGAGTCATATTCAGTCATCACTTTGTAAAATGTTAGTAGTAGTTTTATTTGTTTATTTTTAATCTTGAGAGCAAGTGAACAATCTGGCTATTCTATGTTTGTAATTATGTAAATTATTTGTACTAGACTCTGCTCTTTTTAAATTTGTTTTTGCTTCAATTCCAACGCAGTTCTGGAGAGAGTCACATTCCAGTTTCAATGGCCTATCACCTGAGCGACATGTTTGCTGATCTCTTGAACTTTGCTGCCCATCACTTGGTTTTAGGCGGACGTCTTGTTTACTGGCTTCCCATATACCGACCAGAGTGAGTACATACTCATTTTAATTCATTAATCGGTCGCTAGGGGGCTGTCTTGTACCTTCTGAAGTTTATCTGCTAAAGCTTGAGGCGTATCAGAAGCTCAAGTCTCTGTTTCAGCAGTGTGTGGAACAGGCTCGGACTTGTTGGTTTGCAGCAGGTGTAACTTTCTTGGGTTTTCCCCACTGACCACAAACAGCAGTGTACATCATCTGCGGCGTCACCGGAGGCCAGAGTTACTTGATCTAGACCTTTATCTCGCCCACAGAATTTCCATCATGCAGCTTCAGCATTCGCTCTTGCAGGATCGCTGATGCTAACTTTAAATCCATAACAGTGGCACTTTAATAACTTTAAAAGTTTGGAGCACTCATTCGCATAAAATGCTACAATGCTATTTTTATGTTATGCACAGTGAATTATAAATTAAAATAATGCAATATTTATTGACAACATCTTGTTTGAATGAGCTCTCATTTTCTGTCTCGTCGAATTGCTTAATTTGTAAAGTTTTATAGTTTTTATGTTTTAATGGTCTACTAATGTTTATTAGTAGGTCAATCAGACCCGAAGCAAATGACCCGAATCATTAATAACTAACAACCATTTTTAATTTATTATTTATAATTTTGATATTTCAACAAATTCTGCTGCTTAAAATCATTTCCATCACGTTTTTGTTCTATTATCATAATGTGAATATAATAAAAGTACAATTTTTAGAGATGTTTAACTTTTTCTTTCTTTTAATGTCAATTAAAAAAAAAAAATTAAAGGTCATTAAACTATATGTGGCTTTTGCATTTTTTTAAGTTTACTTTTTTCATTAATAATACCCCCAGTTATTTTTATGTAGTCCAGCGTTTAGTTTTTATCTGATTAATTGCAAACCCAATTAATCAATTTTTAAATTAGTCGTTAGTTGCAGCCCTAACGCAGTTGGAACTATTGGTTTTAAATATAGTTATTTCCACTCTATTTGAAAATGCGCAGCTGAATGTTTTTAATTATCCACGCAGATGGTCAGTCACCACAAGGAGGCGCTGCATTAGGAATCTGTGTTCAGAGCAGACGTTCTTATGGCAACGTTAGTGTTTATAAACCCCGCTGTCAGATGAGGGCCCGACTGCCACTGGAATCTGAGGCTTCGATGTTGATTACCCTTGTAACAGTTAGAAGTGGGAGCAGCCCTCAGTTTCTAATTCATCCGCTTCGACCTGAGAGCAGGAAGTTCACGATTCCGGGCCCCCAACCAGATGAAAACACGCCTGCCATCGCAAGCAGCAAGGTTTCCCCATTTCTTTTGACTCAATAGCAATGAAGAACAACATGTAGATGCCTTTCAATTTCTTTGACACGTTTTTGACCTTTACTCATCATTCTGTTTAGGTTACAAATGGAAGAATAATCTCATTTCCAAGATGTGCACGTCATGAGGTTAAGGAAGGGATGAGTGTGGTCCATGATTAGTACCCCGTAATGCCCCGGTCTAGTCTGAGTCAGTGCCCTAATCTCTGACATTTGATTCTGTCATGTGGGCTCTCCAGAGGGCTCTTTCCTGGAAAACTGGCATTTGTTGGTCATTTCTCCAAGGTGACAGGAGACGCTCTGTGTAAACAGTGCTTGCTTCAAATCACTCTTTGTTTTGCCTCGTCAGGTCCGCTGAAAAGTGGACTCATAATTTATGATTTGTTTGAAATGCTGCGCAGCGTATAAGCATTAGATCAGCAGTGGATGTGGATGAGGTTCAGCTAATGCTAGCAGCACCTTTTTCTTTCATTCGAAGTATATTTACGTAATGCTGTGAAAAGTGAAGGAGTCCGTGCATGCACAGGCATCTGTCAGGATGTGAATGTTAACAGCACACCAGCTCAGCTCTCTGTGGTCCCTTCTGAGTATGGATTTACACATTCTTTGAACATTAAAAACTTCAACCATGTGAGGAAATAAGCTTCAAACCTGTCAGCATTGAGTTCTGTTTGGAAATGCTTCCCAATGTCATCAGTTGTAGCAGTACAGCATTTTCACAAATGTTCTTTTTCATGTATTTAAATGATATTTGGAGGATTTTTACATTTATATCAAATCACAGAGTGATTTCGCGAATGGTTAATATGGCCTAAATATGTCCGTCTCTGTCGTCCTGTATAGTTTTTGTAAACTCAATGCTGAGTTTTCATTTTAAAAGTCCATAAACCTACAGCAACCTGTTGGTTTGGTAGAGTATTTACAGCGTTTATTGTTTTTGAGTGTCTGTGACCCATGTTTTATGGATTCCTCTTTTTATTCAAAACCACCCCCTGCTATCTCATTAACTCACGGCTAACCACGCCCCTTTTCTTTGGGTCCTTAAAAACAGAGGCGTGAAGGTGCCCTGGTGAGTAAACGAGGTGTTGTGAGACTTTAATGTATTCACTTACACTTCACTTAAGCTACTTTAGTTAAAACACATTTTTTTGCATCCAGCTCTTATTTCGTTTGAACCGAAGCAAGCCGAGATCAGCTCCGATGTGTGAAACATCCCAAAATCATTTCCACACAGATAGTCATCAATTCCTCATGCAGATACCACATAGGGGCCTTGACGTTCACATGCTTCTGTTTTCATGTTGGTCACCCCTTTCCATTGCTAAGTGTGACAAACAAGTGCGCACAGCCATGTTTTTCAATACAGCAGCGTTCGTTATGACATCCCCTACCGCTATGAAGATGTAGCATTTGGTAAGTGAGCAGCTGTGTGATGTAAAAGGGCTCTGTGATCTGCAGGTACTCTGAGGAGATGGTGCCTCTTCACCCCTGTTTGACTCTCATCAGCAACTGTGAGCAAACTCTGTCCAGCCACACGTCACGAAGACTCGTCACCATGGAAAAATCTAAGGAGCCTGAGGTACTCTTTTACGACTCTTAAGATGATGATTGGCGAAAATATTTGTATGTTTTATTGAAAATGATCCAAATCCTTTGCTTCAGAACCACAAGCTGTTCCCATAAAACCCATCACGGATGGTTTTCCCGACTGTTATGTGTCTCTGTCAGCTTAGGAACATTTACATCGCCTAGAGGTCACATCCATGCCTTTCGTCCTTCAAAAACGGACCACTAAATGAGTTTCTTCTGTGAAAAGTTGGCCAGGTTCCCGCAGCTTAAATACTTCTTGGCTTTCGATCCCTCGGAAACAATTATGAGCCAAATATCTCGTCCAGCAGTAGCTGAAACCCGTCTGAACCGTGGCGTACGTTTGTTGTTTATCCTAATAATCATGTTCCACTGTGTTAGACTCAACTTCAGCATTAGACTTCAGGTTCTGCTGCTTTTGTTTAGGAACAGAATGAAGATGTCTTGTTGGATTATGAGATAAATATTAGCCCGTGTTGCTTATTTTAGAACGAAACTCCGACTGTCAGGAGCTTAGAAAATCTAGCATTAGTCTTGTGCTGTCAAACAACAGACGAGGCCCTGTTTCTGCCTTGTCTCCATCTCTTTCTCTCTCTTTCCTTCTGTCTCTGTTGTTTCTCTGCATGTTCACATTTTGGCACACAGTCTCTGTCCTCAGGTTCCCTGTTGAAGCATTTTAAACAAAATGTACAAGATCTGTACATTTCTCTGCATGAAAAAAATGTGCAAGATTCTGTTTATGCTAGTGAAACAAACACAAAAGAAAAAGGTATTTAATTGTTTATGAATAATTTTATTGTTTGAGCACGTAAACAGTAAATCACTAGCTATAAAGTTAAAAAAACGTATTCAGATTTAACAGAAAATGCAACATTATTTAGTTTAAACATTGGCAGATAAAAAACAAAGAAATGGGGGAGGGGCAAATGGTCATTTCAGAGAACGGAGGAACCCTGAAAGAGCTTCTAACTTCCTGGTTGTGATGTATTTCTTGTTTTGTCTCAGAAATCAATCAGACTACAGGATTCTACTTATTTGTTCTATTACAACAATAAATTGTACGCCCTAGTGCTACAAACACAGCAATGAGGTCAGGTAGATATGGAAACCTTTGGCTTGTGTGGTCCAGTTGAGTTGGAAACTACAGAACTGGTGCATTTGTCCTGAGCTGGCAGAAGGTGTCTCTGATGGTTTGCAGGCTCAAATCTGGAGTCTTCACTTTCAGCTCTCGGTCTTTCCATCACCTCATTAGTAAACTTCCCCTCTGCCCTCCCCTGCAGGAAAATCAGAGGAATCTAACACTTTAGCAGCTGTCATTAGCCACTTGACTGAAAGTTGTGAACGTTAAATCTTGTGAATGAAGCCAAACGTTCATGCCAGCTTCTGCCACTTTGCCTTTGCATGCCAAGTCAAGCTGCACTTTGTGCGACACAAACAATGACAAAGAAAATCAAAACAAATGGATTTTTTAACATGAAACAAATGAACTTCAGCAATGTTAGTTTTGACTTGATTCAGATAAGGACTGTTGCTATACATTTAAACTATGAGAAGACTAACTCTGTGCTAGTATTACCTTTTAAAGCGTTCATTAAAAGTTGACAATGTGGTCTGTTTTGATGGATAAATTGATGAAAAATGCCATTTTATCCTGGTGTTTTCTGGTCCTGTGGAATGTCTGCTTTTTTATTGGTCAAGATTTGCATATTCATGTCAGTGCTTTGCTTTAACCCCTGCCTGTCTGATGTGAGTGGAAGTAAACAGAGGTGGGAATGTTTTTAAAGACATTCTGAAGACTTGTAGCAAAAAATAAAACTACAGCATTGATAAATGTACAGATAAGTCGTCTCTAGAAGGGACCAGCTGCCTTTCTGGTGCTCATTTGAGATATGCAAAACTGCATTAATCAGGAAAAATTTCTACATCCAGCATCAACAGAGAAATCTCACATTTAGCCTTGTTTGTTGATCAGCACATGATAAAGATCACGATAGCAAGTCTCTGTGCTCTACACGCTCTAGCAGCAGTAGAAATAACGTTATCCTCTCTTTCATCACATGAGGATTAGATGGTAGTCTGTACAAAAGGGTAGTATCTTTCCACCCAGGAATGGAGCATCTTCTCATAATCATCGGAGCTATGTTTAGAAGCAGGTTTTTTTTTTCTTCTGTGTTTTTAAAGCCCTGGAGTTGTCTGAAGTCATGAAGGAGCAATTCACAACAGTTTTATACCAGAGTTTTCTCCAATAAATAAACTTTTTTTTTTTTCGTTTTAATATTTTTCTATATTTTTCTTTCTATTTCAAGGCCTGGCTTGTTGAAACTGATGTATATATCACCAGTTTTGGTGCATTCCTAAGAAATGCCTAATAAAGAATTAAGGTTCATTCCGATTTTCACTAATAAAATTCCATTGATGATTTTTTTTTTCATGTTAAATAAAAAAAATCAAATAAAAAAGTTTCTAATTTTAAAATAAAATATTGTGACTTTTCAAAGACTATACGGGTTAAATTATTTTTCCTAAACCTGTCCTCTTCTGGAAATTGCTGTTTTAAGATGAATCTACTTGCAGATTTTTCATGCAAATACCACAATTACACTAATGATGAAACGTAAAATATAACATAAAATTTAAATAGCCTTCTAATTCATTCTCCATTTTCAAGTACCTTGAAGATCATAAAACATTAAAGTATGTAAAAGTCTACAATTTTTCAACATTTAACTCGAGACTTCTTCACAAGTTCAAAGTGAGAAAAGTAAAAAAAAACAGTTTACTTTTATCTTTTTTACATTTAAAACAAAAGCACACATTCCAGGCTTGCCGGTTGATGATTATTGATAATATTTTAATGCCCAGTTAATCTTCACTAATAATATATGTATTGTTGCTCGATGCTGCTCCTCTTTTGAGCCTCAAGATACGTTTTATAGATCTAGGCAATGTGTTTTATTGTTTTATTCCCATCTAAGCTTTTTGTATTAATTCCTGTAGGATTCGGACAGACTTACACACCTTGCTGACCCTCGTTTCACCCCATACCAAGGTCACAACTCTTTCAGAGAGAAATACTTCAGCGGCCTCACCAAGAAGAATGGAAAGAACACTACAGTCACGACAGGAAATGAAGATTAAAACATTGTTTTTTTGTAATCCGTTTCAATAAAAGCTTGTTTCTTATCTGTTGCATCGCTTCGTGTTGAGCACTTCAGTGGCATCGATTTCAAAGTGGAATTAGCTAAATGTGTTAATGACTGATTGCTGACAGGGATTAGTGTAATAGCTGTTTGTTTGAGAGCTTGTGAAGGGGGAAGATGTTACGGTGTCGTGTTATGTGCCTACTGGACATTTGCAGAGGAAGATGGAGCACCGGGTCTGCTGCCGTCAGGGAGTTTAGATCAGGACTAATGCAGATGGCTTACAACGTAATCTCACCTCAAAGAGAGATGCCTGCTTCAACATTAATACGATTTCAAATGAAAATAAGGAGATCTTTGATGGATTCGAGATCAGAGTAACATGCAACGTCAAGTCGGAAGATTTGTGATGCGTTATCTTAGAGCTTTGGGCTTCAGCGCCTCTTTTTTTGTTCTTTCATCTTTCCACTTTCATTAATATTTTTAAACATCGCATGTCATTTCTTTATGAGGTTAAAGTGCATTTAGGAAAAGTCAAACAAACTAAAGTTTATATTGAATGGCATTGTCAAAAACATCAAAACCATCCAGTTGTAAATTTCCAAAATGGAGAATTAGTTGGTGTTCAGTATTTGCTGTTATTGCACCAAATCAGCATCAATTCTTCTAGATACACATTAACAATTCAGGGATTTGATCGACTAATTCAATGCTAATGATCATCAATAGATTGAAACAGCCATGAACTGAAACAGAAACAGCTGTGTAGGAGGCTTAAAACTGCCAAACTCTTCTACAAAGGTGAGGAAGACAAGTTACTGCATCAACAAGATCTCACAGACAAATACATGGCTTGAAATGTAGTGAAGGCTTTGTTGTTATGTAAGTGTTTTAGTGTGTAGTCATTTTTTATTCAGTTATTAAAGAGCAGACACAATAACAAAACCACTTTGGTTAAACCAGTTTTCTTAACTTTGTCAGAGAACACATGCACGAGCATTAGCCACCTCTGCTCCTTTTAATTACAAATGTGGCTTTAAAAGCCATTTCCCTGTTATAATCAACACCTTATGGTATTTGCTAAAGCATAGCTACATTAGTTTCTTGTGTGGTAAAATCTCAGAATATATTTAATCAATGTACGATGTCACAAAAACCACATATAGCATAGAGATAAATACACTCACCTGCAATTTTTATTAGGTACACCTTTCTGGTACTGGTATAATGCTTGGTTTGAACACATGCTGAAACGGCATCAAGTTGCTGCCATGTGATTGGCTGATTAGAAATTAGAGTTACTAGGGAGTTAGACACTAACTTATAAGGTTTCGATGACAGTTTATGTGACGAATATGTATGTGGATTATCAATTCGTAACCCAATGCAGAAGACTCTGAAAACAAGGTTAAAGAAAACATGGCTTTATTTATCTCAAACACTGAAGATGCTAACAGCTAAACACAATGCTGCATTGCAGACCAAGAGAGACAAAGGAAGATCAGGGAAGGGGGAAAGGGAGACCCTGAGAGAGCCAGATGTGCAGAAAAACTTGTAACTTCCTGTTTCGATATAATTTCCCATCAGATAATAGGAATCTACTTTTTTTTCTAGTACATCGACGGCTGTCGATGGGAACATGCTCACTTCTAGAGTCAGCCTCTAGGGGTCAGTTGATACAGCAATGTCAGCCACTTCCTGTTCAAGAAGGAAAGATGTGAAGGCATAATAAAAGCCCTACCACCCGACATGTAAACTGTGCCGTGGGATTTCACGTCTTATTGATAGCGTTGTGTGCAAACAACCTATAGAAGGTATTATTTTTATGTTAATATTTATATTTTATTTGATACATGTGATGCATTAATCCCCAAAAAAAAACAGTATTGCAGTATTCAAAATGCCTACCAAAGAGAATATATGCTGCATTGATTTCCTCGTGCTGGTTCCTTCTTGAGAGTAATCTTCACCACATGACGAGCTCGGTCCACTCATTCAAACATCTTTCATTACTATCTCACTTCCTCCCACTAGAGCTGACCTGTTCTCACTTCGGTGGAGTAAAGAGTCAATTTGATTATGAATGGCTTCTTGAGAAAACCCAGAGAAGTCCAGAACGCACGCCATCCTTTGAAAAAAGGAAATTGAGAGTCATTGACCGGCCTGCTATAGAAGCTTGACCACCATCACGTCCGTTTCCTCATGACCCGACTTGGCCTACTGTTTACACAAGATTTTGATTTTAAGTTTGTTTCCATTTGTGCTGTTTTCAACCCCCGAGCCTGACTTCTGCAGAGTTTTCCACCAAGTTTTCCTGCTACAACTTTAGTGGTGTTTTTGGATGTTAGTTGAATACATTTTTTTTTCCCAGCAGCTTGAAGGAAATGGTCACAATCCTCAGACTGGTTGTATCACCCCAAAAGACCACTGCTTTACATTCGGGATAGAAATATAATCAACTGTGCATTTTTTCTTCTGGGTCATTGGGTTTGAACATGTGTGATATGCCTAAGTGCACTCAGGGAGGATGTGATTGCAGTGTGAGGGTGTGTAATTGGGGGTGTCAAGCCGCCAACAACAGACTCACACGTCTGACTTGTGCCATGGAATGTACTCTACATGAGGGTCTACGTTAAGCAAGGCCAGGAAATATGCAAGAGCGTAAATTAAAATTGATTCCTCAAAGAGCATCACCCCTATTGAGGGAGGTAAACACAGCGCCTGGAGGCACTCATGTCTACAGGCCACAGGTGATGAAGCCGAACCACTCCTGGAAGCCCCCAGATGTGATAAAGATTTGCAGCAAACCCATCTTAACCCAAGAAACATCTGAATGATTCAGAGGAGAACTAGGTGAAAGTGTTATGGTCAGATTAGAAGAAAATCAGAAGAAAATCTCGAGGAAGAGGAATGCTGCCTACAAACCCCCAAAACACAAATCTCACAGTACTACACAGAGGTGAAAACGTTATGCTTTGGTGGTATTTCTGTCAAAAAGAGACAGAAAGCTCACTGCATTAAAGGGACAATGGATGGTGTCATATGCCATCAAATATTGGTTCATTCTTCCTTAAAAACGGACCATGTTTGGGACAATGACCCTAAGGTTTCAGGATGGGGATGTGCCCGGCTAAGAGAAGTTTGAGGAAATTATCCGCTAAGAAGAAATGATATGACAATAAAAAGTTAAAATAGTTTATGGTGAATCGTTTTATAGTTTTGCATGTCTGAATCAATTCGATTGAATCTCTGGTATAAAGTTTGTTTAAATTACATTTGAAGAAATGTTTAATACGCATGCAGACTTTAAATGATCTACTATGTAACGTGACATTTTTCTGTCAGATCCCACATAAAAACATGGGGTTACAAAGGAAGTTTCTCAAGCTCATTTTATAGTGTCTAGGTGGAAAAAATATGCAACTGGAACTCTTATATATTAATAATGAAATGCTTTAAAGTATAAGATGTGGCTAAACTTGGCGAGGCGTTTGTTTCTTGGTTGCTAGCAGCATCGTGATGGAAAGGCGATGTGAGTTTTTCTGGGTGTGCTTTAGTTATGCCACAACGGGGCAACATCCTAGTTTTTTCCATTCGTTTTCCTGCTGAGAATTATTGCACCGTAGCTTTATTGAATTTGGCTTCCTGTAATGCACCTCATTTCCTCATCTGGAGATCCGACAGGTCCAAGTTTCCATTTTCTAAACAATTATTTTATAGGCGTTTTTACATCAATGGCAGCACTAAATCTTCTGAATTTCTCCTTCAGTGACAAAAAATTGTGTCTTGGCATTTGGACAATTCAACTATGAAACACTTAAACTGAAATAAGATGTTTATTATTCTTTTCCTCAATAATTGTGTGTCATTTTTAAATCGTATAAAGTTTCATACAAGATCATGGGCCGCATGTACCATTTCCTGGTTAAAATTGACAAAACTGTGTATCATAAATTTGGGTAAATGTGTGTAAACATGAAGATATTACATCCCAGTGAACAGTTGAAAGCAAAGCACAGCTCGAAAAATGGTAATAAAAAGACTTTATTGGAAAAAAGCAGCCAAGAAGAAAGCAAAAAATTAAACTTAACAGAAACTGGGGAATTTATCGATATGTAGAATTTCTGTCATTAAATAAAGGGCAATAATACATATTGTAAAAATGATAATTTATTATTTTTCGTCTTTCTCTGGGACTTCATTTGTCTATTTTATTGTGATGTTCCCCAAGGATCTATCATGGGACCACTTATATTTACTCTGCATATTACACTTGAATAAAGAACAGAAAGAGAGAAAATATATTGTCTGTGCTATTGGCTGAAGTTTAGAAAGAAGGAAGGAAAATGATTATATTTGGAATGTTTGTTGAAGATTATAAGAGATAGAAATTCCAATGTGATGTTCATGAAAAACCTAATTTTACTGAGTTTACTTTAGTCATTGCTTCTATATTAATCATTTTGTCGGTGAATAACGTCTTGGTTGTGCTGTGCCTTCACAGAACCTGGGTCACTATTTCTCTAATGGACTTTCCGAACAAGATGTTCACTTCATCACCAATAGGAGTCGCCAAATACACAAAAAATACAGAGACGTATATGAGTTCGCCAGACATGAAGCTTGCTTGGAAAAGCACATTTTGCACCATTCATTTACTGTAAGTCCATTTTTGAAATCAGTGTTGATGCATGTGGTCCTCAAGCCATTAACCAAGACTTATCTACAAGCATTTTTGCACCTACACTATCTGTTTTTCTCCAGCTTCAAATGTGCTTCGACAGATGTTCTGCTTGTTAAGTTCACAAACTCTCCTCTGAACTTCAGAGTGCTGGATGTGCTTTGGCTTACTGGCCGGAGAATAAAGAAAACCCAGACTCTTTTGGAAATTACAAGTCCATAAAGTGTCAGTGGTACTAAATCAGACATTTTGAACTACTAAGACTGTTTAGTATGAAAGAGATTGAGGTTTTTGGATTTTCACAGAGATTTTATTTTGGGAATAATTGAAACAGACACAACTGAAAAATGTCTAACACCACAAAAATCATGCAGGCCTCCGTGCAGCAGAGACGGATATACTGTGATGTGATGCCTTCTTCCCACAGCTATTATTATTGTTCTAACTAGGGTCTTTCTGTTCCCCTGGAATAAGAAGGGGTTGCCACAGATGTCAATGTGCATCCATCAGCTTCAACACCCAATATCCTCGTGGTGTATTGTTTTTCAGCTTTTTTTCACATTTGGCTCATTTTTCATATGCTTCTTGAATAAATAAGTAGAGTTTTACAGTTTTACAACTCTTCGGCAATTCTCCAGTTCTGGCGATAACTGTTTTTAGCATTAGCTTAGCATAAGTCACTGAAATAGATTAGCATTTCAGTACAAAATCATGAAAGCGTTTGACATTAATACCTTATATTTCACATTTAAAACTCTTTTAAAGTTACATTGGTTTCTAATTCCAGTGGAATATTCATATTTTCAGCATGTGCTCCTAAACTGCCGGTCTGGGGCTAGGGGTCCCCCCTCTCTGCACCGTATTTTTTGTCTGTATCCTTTCTGACTATGAATAGTTAGTAAAATATCTTATATTAAGTATCCAAATGCATGTAAAATATTTATGTGCACAACAAATTGTACACTTTTAGTGGTTATTCACTTGCAACCATTGTGGCCCATTAGTGCACAACACAATGCAAATAAATTTTGCGCGCACAATGCTACTACAAATAAAAACACAAATTTCAATATTTCACATTTTTTTTGTGTTGTTGGTTTGCAGTCGTTTTTGATTTGCAGAAGCGTTGTGGACACAAAGTTGTGTTGTGCACTAACATTACTTTATAAAGTTACACATAAACGCTTTTTTGACGTTTCAATATTTGAAACAGCTCTGGTGTTGAAATATAAATATGGAATTCTTAGTAATAATGAACACACCACTATTTAAATTTAAGTTTAAATGTTTCTACATCCAGTTTTCACAACACTTTGTTATTCGTGCATTTTACTCCGCCAAAGTCAAATTAATTTTATCTTTACTTAAATTTGACCAAATTCGGATTTTGACAGAATTGGCTCTTTGGACTGAGAATTGACCAAAAAAACACAATATAATGTTCAGTTATGGGAAGATTTGGGTTTTTTTTTTTGGTGCCTCGGTTCTATTCACTCTTGCTCACCAAACAGACGACTCTTTAAACGATTCGTTCTTTTAGTTCATCCATAAATAATGATTCACTGAATTCCCCAACAAGATTACTTGCAAACAGTTATGACAAAGACTCTAAAACCATCAAAAGTGAATTACAATAATAAGGGAAATTAAACTAGTTTTCCCTCGTTTTTTGATTATCACAACAAACACACTTCTTCTGAAACTTCGAAAACATTGAAATTGGGTCGTTTGTTTTTTCAGTAAAATCCGCTATGTCCCTGCCGTGTGCAGTGAAAAATTATCTTTCGCTAAAATACTGAAATTGTCACCACATTATAGTGTGAAATACCATCCGATGTGAACAAACGATTCAAATGAACTTTTCTTTTAAACATAGGGGTTCTGTGTCCATTGAAAAGCATTAGGAATGATGTGAGCGAATCCTCACGAGCCACTATATTTGTTCTTTTTGAACGAATCATTCACGAACGACACAGCACTAATAATGTTCAGTCTTGTAGATACCCAATATACTGCTTGCTTTCGGTCAATGCAAATTCCTTTTGTCAGCATCACATTTACCCCGGTGTGCACCCTGTGGTTAAAACGACCTTCTGATTGACCTGCTCTCTTCTCTCCGCACAGCATCTGTATCCATTTGCCACTGAAATGAAACGATCCCATCATATCCTCATATCTGCCAATCACTCAGCTCAGGGGTGAGCCCTTTGGAAGAGCCCCATTGTTTGATTTGACAGAGACAGTTAAGAGCTCTTCCTTTGAGTTGCAGCTGTTGGACGGGATAGAAACTACGGACTGCAGGTATGCGGAGGTGAGCTATGACAGCCTTTTTAAGCCTCTTCTTTGATCTTCTGCCCCCCTCGGGAGCTAAAAGGGTAATGTGAGACATCAGGGAGCACAATGACTCTCTCACCTGCGCCCTTTGAAGATCCAAGCATGCCTAGGACATCTCCATCACAGGATCCACAGACTTTTATGGGCCCTTTTTCTTTCTTTCTTGTTTTGAGTGCGCTGGTCAAACTACTCTCGGACTCTTTGTGTCCGTGTGATTCTCAGCTCTCTAGTTACAGAGGTTTTTGTTCAGTGTCAACCTCCTCCGAACCTCGAACAGCATCAATTGCTGGGCCTGTGTGTGTCAGTGAACCTTGAGGGTCACCACGTGCACTGTCCGATTCTTTAGGCAGATTTTCTTTCCAGGACAGTTTCTCACGATTAACCTATTATAACTTTGGGCCATGATCTTACAAAATTATGGTCTGTGTGTATCAGAAATGGCTGATCTACTGATATTTTCAAGCATAACCATCTGTAGGGTTTCCAGAGAATGGTCCAAAAATGAGAAAATATCCACAAATGCCTTGATGATACCATTTGACTGGTTTGAGAAGGACAGTCAACAAAATTGCGGATTTCGTTGGCATCTTTCATTTGGTCAGATGCGTGAGCTCCCATTGGCGCCCATGGTTTTCAATCGAGGACCGTTTAAAAATTTTTTTAGAGGCCTTAAGAGTGTCTGCAAATTATTTTATAATGGTAACTGGAGCAAGATAAGGCCCATGTGGTTCAAAATTTCATTTTGGTACTTTTTTGGCAAAGTAGTTGGTTGTCCAGCTTGTGTTTGGGCAGTTAAAGGCCACTATGATTGTTTCAGAGAAGACATTCATGAAGACACGTCTACTACAATGTTCTACAGGTTAAACATATTTATCTGCTCAATATTTGACTAAAGCAGTTCTTGTTAAATTGTAGAAAGGAATTGGCTCCGTTTGGAAAACAAAATCACCTTTTCATGGCCACAGGAGGGAGTCGGAGGGTCAAGAACATCTGCACAAGTGTCGCTTGAAATGATTCCGTCTGTGAAACATGCTGATTGTAGGATGCTCCACAGCCGGACCAAAGCAGCCAGCGTGAACCACTGCATTGCTAGCCAATGGCTGTAGTTTATGGGGAGACAGGTGAACTTTCTGTAGGCCAGTGCAAGGTCTTCCAGTAGAAGACAGATAAGCGACTCTGCATGAGGTAATACAGCATCAAGAGCACACACACGAACACACATCTATTTGGCTTGGCAAAGGGAGCTCTTTGTCGGGTCGGGGAAGTGCTGATGGCTTCTGTCCCACTCTGCTAGGGTCACAGAGGTCCCTCACTGAAACAGAATCGGCCACGCACCTGACAACCAACCAACATCATCAAATATTCATCCATTTTTATGCTACAACTTACATTTTATTTATTTCAATGCCACTATGAAAAGTAAATACCAAATTAAGCTGTTCCTTAGCCAGGACAGTTGGGCGCTGTGGAAGATGTGTTTTTAAAAAGGTGAGAACTGAGGCTGGTTCACAAATGTCTGAAAAAACCCTCTGTTTGTAAGACAGCCTGGACTGAAATATTCAGAACAAAATAAAAACCCATTTTTGTCAGTTACGCTGTGGATTCCCTCCATAAATAAAAGTTAGATGTTGTTTGGTAAATCTGCTGATGGGATTAAATGGTGACCAGTTTTAGGCAGCACCTTCCGCATTCGCCATGATACGCTGCTGTTTATGAGCAGCTGAGGATCGCTTAGGGACCGTCTGCAAAGTGCCAAACATTTATCCAGTGTCTCTGTGTCTTCTCACCCTTGATTTTCTACAGTGACCTCAGTGACCCCCTACCTTCTCTCAGCTGTGCACCAATCTTCTCTTCCTCTTTTCAGCAGCGTTCACCTCTGAATGACTCGAGGATCTGGTAGGGTGATAGGACTCGTCTGTCTGTCCTGTCCATTTCAGGCCAGCCTGAACTATAACAGCAGTCTAATCCAGGATCACCTTTCCCCCATGGGGACACACATGTAGATTATAGAGACTGAGCTCTAGGAATTGCCTCTTTTCAGATGGCTGCTGATCTACTTTGTGAAACATGTCATAGTTTTCTTGTGCTCTTTCCCAAATGGCTTCTATTAGAATATACACAGCCTGAAACTTCAAATAAGTTGAAGTTAGTTTGGACCTGCGAACATTCATCACTTGATTCAACTCAAACAGATTAGATAGGTCAAAGCAAGAGGCTTTTGATAGCACAACCAAATGCATTTTTTTTCAGGATCAGGATTGTAATATTGTATTGTAGTCCACCCTATTACAATTTGGACAAGTTACATTTAGAATATTTTACTCTTAAATTTGATTAGATTGTGAAAATACTAGTACGCCATTAGTATCTCGGTTACTTGTTAGTTCTGATCCAAATTATAAAAAAAAAATCCAATATTTTTATAATATTTATGGATAAATCCTATAAACATTAACAATCTCGCTTTAAATAATTAAAAATATTAGGAATGGTGACAGATGTCTAAAATGTAAGCTTTTTAATTTGTAAGAGCTATGACATAATTTGCAAGGCAGTTAAATTGAAAATGTGAGAAAGTGTGCCATCAGTGCCATCTAGTGGTGAAAATATTTTGGACAACACTCAGAAGTACAAGAACTGTGATATGGCTTGTGTCTTTCAAAGTTGTGGGACAAAAGAGCACGACGCAAAAAATGTGTGGAACAGTGTGTATATTCATTTTTCATTCATTCATTTTCATTCCCGCTTATTCCCTTTCGGGGTCACGGGGGTCTGCCGGTGCCTATCTCCGGCACACATTGGGCGAGAGGCAGGGGTACACCCTGGACAGTTCGCCAGTCCATCACAGGGCAACATTCACACACATTCACACCCTAAGGGGAATTTAGCTTATTCAATTAACCTATCCGCATGTTTTTGGGGATTGTGGGGGAAACCGGAGCACCCGGAGGAAACCCACGCAAGCACAGGGAGAACATGCAAACTCCTTCCAGGAAGGTCACCGGCGAGCCTCGAACCGACAACCTTCTACCTGGAAGGCCACAGTGCTACCCACTGCGCCACTGTGCTGCCCCAGTGTGTATATATATATATATATATATAAATGCCCTTGTCTTTGCTTTTTTTTTATTCATTTTTGTTCATTTTATTTGTCTCAATACATATGATCTTTGCTATCAAACATAAAAAAAGGTGTGTTCTCAATTTTTTTGATTATTGCAGTGAAAAAATTTCCACATTTAATTCTCTGTATTGTACTCTTTTGTACAATTCCAGTATTGTTGTGCAAGTATTGTGTAATGCATTGAATAATGTGTTGAGCTCGCAACACAAAAAAATCAATAAAGAGCAAATTGTAAAGTAAAACATGCTTAAAAGATCCTGGACTTCTAAGGGTTAATGCACTGATACGTTTGATAAATTGTGTTTAGGGATGGCTTCATGTATAACATCTCAAATACTCAGACAAGGGCTCATACGGCGTTTGTTCCTGTTGAGTCACAATCAGTAGCTCTCCCTCTGTGAAAAACGACTCGCATCTGCTTAATTTCACTTCCCTTGTGGCAAGTCGGGAGGATTTATTAGTCGAGCGCATTCAAACCTGTGGCTGATCGCTCTGTTTTCTCATGCATTGCTCTGTTGGTGTGTATGTTGGTAGAACACACAAGCCGGTCGCCATAACTTGTATCCGAGGGGTCAGTAAAGATAAAGATCGAGCACAATGGAAACATGTCGGATGAGGAAATACCCTAAGACACCAGTAAAAGAGAGAGAAAAAAGGGGGAGTCCAGGCATGAGAGGCATCTTAGCTCTGTACACTCATATGTTGGCAAGCTGAGGTCAGTGAACCTCAGAGTAAAACAAACCGTTAAGCTAACAGAGGGCGCCATGCATCACTGCACATGCATTCTTGTCAGTGGGAGATCTCATGGCTCTCACAGGCTGCTTTTTTTACAGCACAGTTTAACAAAGTCAAGGAGATTACAAACATTTTCACGGTAAAACGGTTTGATTTGTGCTCAATATCCAGGGCTTTTAAAACTGTGCAGATGCATGCTTGGGCTCCACATTATTGGCTTATTTTGTCATCTATAAAAAAAGATTTTAGCATCGGATACGGTACAGACATTCATGAAGAAAGACTCAGTACTGACCATTCTTAAAAATAATATTTGGTATTCAATGCTGGGAAACCTTTGTTTTTGCTTTCAACAAGTTATTTATGAGAACATCATATTTCATAAACTATACCTACAAAAATCTTAACTTGGAAGAAGTTATCTTGGTAACTACCCGAGGTCATATTTGGAGATGGATACAGGTGGCAAGGTCCATTGCAAGTTCACAATCACTCCTGTTGTGGATTTGGGGATTGTTTACACATGTAGTTTTATTTCATTTAATCTCAAACCCAAAGAAGAAAATTATATATTTGATCCTCTACATAATTCACCTGATCAATATATATATCCAATGTCCCCCCAGATTCTAGATGCAAACTCATAACATCCATATTGCTACCAAACAATAAAACCCCATGCGCAAATTCTCTGAGTTTCAGGTCAGCTACAGTGATAAATGTATTTGAATGATACATTTCTTCGTCTGGTTTGAATCACACTGTTTGGTTTTCTTTGAATCTGCGCCCTCTTCAGTCAAGAATGAATTAAATAAACTGTATTAAACAAATGACTTTACAAAAGATGGACGACGTGACATCATTCGCTGCCTCAGGGCCATTTGATCCCAGTTGAGGTGAGATTCGAGTGATGCCATGGCAGACTTGGGGGGAGGGGGCTTAAACATGTTGACAGTCAGCTCAGTTCAGTGGGCTGTCAATCATCTGTCAATGACATGGTCCCGCCTACTTTTTAATGGAAAAATTGTGCCATCCTGAGCCACACGACAATAAACTCATTTATATAATTTATTTATGGATGATTCGCTGTGGCGACCCCTAATTTGGGAACAGCCGACAGGAAAAGAAGAAGAAGATTTATATTGAAACTGTATAGGTAACTTTCAGTGATCATCAAAAAACATTTGTTCAAATAATGTAATTTCTGAGGAAATAAGTTTTAAAGTTTGACTAGGTTATTCTGCAGCCAGCCATGTGGGGGTGATCACCACAGTTTGCCTTCACTCCACTGGCTTTGTGAGACACACTTGTATTAAATATGTTCATTGTGTCCAACTTCCGCAAGGCCTACACCGTAGGCTGACATGCACCTCCTAAAATTGTGACTGTGCAGCAAACATGGAGAGATGTCATACATATCCGAGTGTCTCCACCATGAGCAAAACACCTACACGACGAAATCATTGAACGATCGGTTGAAAAAGTGCAAAAATATAACCAACTGTATGACTTTTATTTAAGTGGAGTACGATTGTCAGATCATTTATAATATCTACAATGGGACAAACTACGCTAACTAGTGTTTATGAAGTGATATTGCAGGCACATTCAGGAAATACATCAGGGCTGTAATGCTTATTTATCTTAAGTATATTAGAATCTTCAGTACCAGTTCAGTTTTATAATAACTTCCAACTTTCATAAACAGTTCCTTTCTTTAGATTTTCAATTATTCACTTTAATTCATTTATTCTGTTTTAATCTATTCCGCATTTGTCACAGTGCTGAGCCAGTTTTAAGGATTAATTGAATGGTTAAATGATTCTTTCTTTATGTTTGCCAATTGAATATGTGCATTGTTTTTTTGACTACGCATGTGTTTTTATGTTGAGTTGAGAGCTTTTAGTAGTATTAAAAAGCCCCCTTGTATAAAAATGTACCCACTGTGCCCCCTCACCCCGGTGCCCTGTGTTAATTGGACTGAGAGGGGCTGCTGATGGGAGGGAAGTGTGTGGCTGCATTGCTATCTCAGCGTCTCTGCGGAGTCCGCTCAGCATCACTCTGATAAGACTCCGCACTCCCTCAGACAGAGAGAAGCGCTCTTGCACAACACCGGAGCATGGCACAGCTCACCAAAAGCCTCAGAATTGATTCTGGTTGTACTTGATATCTTTAGTATTCTGCTCGAATGTATGGAAAAAAGGCTGCAATGGCCACAATGAATACTTGACTTTTATCTCAGAATTCTAAGCGATTGGTTCTTCAGCAGGCACTCTGTTAGAAACCTTGGATTTCCTGAGATCTTTTCACATAGCTGCCTTAATGTAACGGACAGCCACACAAGAATAAAAACAAGCACACTACAACAATGACAACATGTTAAAATAAGAACCGAGGGCTTCAGGCGATGTCCCTCTTTTTTCCTGTACCCTCTTCCTTTTCCAACAGGAAATACATCATTGATAAGAAGATTGTCTGCATTTACTTGGTAATTTCTTTAATGGAACCCGGTGTTCATGGCAGTTCTATGTTCATCTTTTAGGCATTTTCTGTTTGCAAAAGAAACTGAGCGGACAAAAGTAGTGTTGCAGTTAGCGTTAGCCCTTGATTTGTGCTTTAGCATGCACAGTTCTTGGTTCCTAATTTAACATGTGTTCTAAATCAACCAAGAAGACTCTGATATTAAAAAAGGTTTAACAGATAAAGTGTCTTTATTTAGCTTAAACATTAGAGATGCTATCAGCTGAACACAGCTAAAAGAAGAAGGGAAGAAGAGCATATATGCCACTTTATATAAGCAGCTTGTAACTTCCTGTTGTGATGTATCTTGGAAATCAACCAGACATTAGGATTATGAGTATGTTTTTTTCATTATACATTCTAGGTGTGTAGCAGCTAGGTGGTGCCATAATAAAATATATAAACAGTGAGAAAGCAGCATAATGCTATGCATACAGTCAAAACTCGGCTTGTGGAATTTTTAAGCCCAGCACTCATCAAAATTAGCATGAACTTTCTCATGTCTCCCGAGTGCAGGGAGGACGAGGGAAGAGTGACCAGTGAGCAAATTTGTATTAGAGGATATTTGTGGGTGTGCATTGCTCTGGGGTGGTAACTCAAGCTTAGACAGTTTTATATAGTTGAGTACACTCTGAAAAGAAGCTGTAAATCAGTTTTATTTGCTGTTTGCTCTCATCACACCTCTCTTGACCTTCGACCTCTTTAGCCTGACAGAAACTCTGCTTCCTTTGGGTTTGCTTGAGCAGTCGTGTCTGTTTGTGTTTTCCTTGTGCTTTCTTGCCAGACAGGCATTTCGGGGGTTGTAAATGTGCTTCCCTAGTCAGAATTAAAGGAGTAATTCATCCTAATTCATCATTCCTATTTGTGCTTCCAGGAAATAATACAAGATTTGCAAACATGGGGTTGAGGGCAATAAAAGCCATATAAGTACAAATGCGTACCTATTGAAAAGGTACCGACCCCAGTGACAGCTTTAGTGCTGTTCTGAGAGTTTACTACACGATGGATTTAGAAATAGCCTGTATTTTAACGGGACGGGGCCTGGCTGTACGTGATGAAGCATTGGCGTCATGCACTGCTGGAGGACGCTGGTGGGAGCTTGTGATGTTCTGATAAGACACTAAACTTGCTGGAATATCCACTGCGTCTCTGACACCCAGGAATGTCATCAGATAACAAAGCATATGAAGTGAGACAGGAGTGAGACATAAGTCACTCTAAAGATACACAGTGAGGAGGAAGGGATACATGCGGGGTCTGAAAATGGAGGAATCGTCAATGGTACAACCACATCAGGCTTGGAATCACACAATACTGATTTGATTTATGGGTGATTTGATTCATTTTCGTTTAATTAAAGAGAGAAATTGCAACTTTTCTTTATTTTCACTCACAACGCATCACCTGATACTCCGGTCTGTAAAATATTTAAGTGAAAAAACAATCTTAACCCTTAGAATTCTGTGCGTGCACCCGTGTATGTGACAATCGTAATTGTGATTTCAATTATAACGTGCCGGTTTCAAAAGGTTTTGCTTTTTTGGTTCTAATGCATGATCGACTTTCAGTTTCATTTTGCAGACCCCAAATCAAAGCAACCTAGTGGTGAAAAGAAGGATAACTCTTTGAAGTACAAGACTTGTAATATGGCTTGTACTTCAAAGGCTTGTAATATGGCTTTCAAAGTTCTGGCACAAAAAGTGATTGAAACAGTGTAAAACAGGTTTTTTTGTAGTTTTTTTTTTTTTTACAAATTTCACTTTTCATAAATACTTTTGCTTTTTGTTATAAGACATAAAAACAGTTTGTTCTCAATTTGTTTGATTTTTTTTTTTAGTTGAAAAAAGACAAACTTTAATACTTGGAATTGAACTGTTTGAACAGTTTCTGGTTCCATCATCAGCCTTGGAGCTTTTTAATAGATGAATTTATTTGACAGTGTTCTAGTGTCGATGCTGTAATGCCCTCAGTCTAAGGAAAACTACCTTTCTTTCATTTCATCGTTTACACTTACAGAATCTCACTTCCACGAGTGACTATTTCACCTCTCCTCTTAAAAGTTAGGTTTGAATAAACACAGCGCTTGATGGATGCCGTTTGCAAGTAGGCTGGCTGGGGACTTTAGAGGAGATAGACATGGCGCAGGCAGAAAGTGTAAAATCCAAAGCTCCACAATCAGTCATTTGGATTTTACTGCTCAGGTGACTGTTAGAAATGCCATGATTAGGCATGATGACTGTTTTAGTTAACTGTTGAAAGAGCGCTCCCACAACATTTCAATCTCATGCATAATGCTGACGTGGAAATTCTTCACATGCAGGTTCATCATTTACACAAAGACAGGGAGAAAAAATGTTTCTGTCAGTGTTATGAAACTCCTTCTCTACTCTTTCTTCTTCCTCAGGGACGAATTTCATACAGAATGAGCTCTGCAGACAGAAAAGCAATATTGTCCAAATGGAGAGGATGTCGTAGCGCGAGCCTCTGCAGCATTTAATAGTTAAAAATGTCAAATTCCTGAAAAAAAAAAAAACTGAAAGAACTGAAAGCTTAGGTCAATCTTTTCAATTATTTTTCCATAAAGAACCAATTAATGTACGTGTTCTCTTTATGAATAGTATTTTTAAATTTTTTTTTTTTTTTTTTTACTAAATTTCACAAAAATGAGCTATGCATCCGCTTGGAATGCAACCGATCTGAGCTTTTTAATGCACCATCCTAGCTCCATAAACAATGGCCATTGTCATGACGGGTTATGCTGACGATGGTTTCTGGAAGTAATCCTGCAGCCCGTGTTGTGATTATAGTACAGAGTTGGGCAAGGAGGGCCACAGCCCTGCACAGTTTAGCTGCAACCTTCATGAAACCACCTGATTCTACGAAGGAAGCTCTCCCTGGTTTGTTTAAAGCTGCCAGTGTTTGTATTGAAGCAGGGCTGGAACAAAAACCAGGAATACGGGAATGACTTTGCCCACCCCTGTTATAGTATCTTTATAGAACCATTCCTGTTTGTGATGGAATGCCATCTAAGGGCACAAAGATCACAGGCATCCAGTATGGTTTTCCAGCCTTCACCCTTACTCTTTTGCAAAATTATGATGATATTGTACACTGTAACTCCTTTGTGATATTGCGTCACATTTTTATTTTTATTTTTTGGCAAAGCTTTGGTTAAATTGGTAATCCTCCGGACATTTTTGCATCTAAGAGACACTGGCACTATTTATTTTATACCCAATATGTGGAAAATGTGTCTTCCAGCCTTTTTTGGAACATGTAGCTGTCTGACCCTTCCATAGTAACCAGACTGTTTACCATAGCAACCAATTTAGCAAATCTCTATATTAAAGTCGTAGACATGGAGGTTTGTTTATTTTACTCCTATTAACATAGGGAACATTTTATTATGTCATCCACTACTCCATAGCAACCAGACGGTTTACCATGGCAACCAATTTGGAAAACTTTCTGCATTTGATATTTTCTATTGAAAATGAAATATTAGATTATGAGATTTTTAAATTCAGTTTTGTAATTCTGTTTCTTCCAGAAATGTATAGATAACATCAGTGCACCAGAAATGAATCACCCACTGGGCAAATGTTTTTAATTCAAGGCATGTAAGAAGGCACAATGTTACAGAAAAGGTTACAACATACTGTAAAAACATACTGTGTTTTTCATGAATGTATTACAACAATTTTCAAACATCATTTAATAAGTTCCATGGTTTTCAATTATTGTATTGGCTGAACTTTGACAAACTTAAGAAATCAGTGAACACAGCATTGCTGTTCTATTGCAAAACAGTATTTCTCAAGCAGATGAATCTGCTGAAGAGGGTAGAAGGAGGGTAAAGGACTTTTCTTATCTCCTTCACCCCGCATGGAATAGAGGTTTGTGTCCATAATCTGTCTTTGAAGTTTTACTCTAGGAGTTCCAGATTTATTGGTCCATGACGGACTTATCATATTTGCGAAAAAAAAAATGGAAACGCATCTGGAATAATCTTCAGAGACCTCCTGTGGAGAAAAATGCCACGAACATGTTTCCTGCTCAAGACATATGAACACATGATCTAATACAGCCAGGAAATCAAAGACTCCTGTGATCCCTCAGGAAAGCGTTTTTATGGGAGCAAGAGCTTCAATATCTTCATCCGTTAAAAAACATGTTGACCTGATTTTTGAAATCTTATGAAAAACGTTGGATTGCTCAAACCATTTAGTGAAGATGATTAATTCATCCCAGAGGGAGCTGCAGGAGGAGGTTCCTCTTTTAACAACATGAAAAAAACCCCGAAACAACTCATTTGCATAAACAAAAATGTATGCTTTTTTATTTAATAATTTATTAATGAGGTCACATTTTCAGGTGTGTATTGATAAAAAATAAAGACTTACTGACGAATGGATACTTAAGAATTTTTCTCTGACTGAAAAGCAAACATTCTGTATTTGTAATTCTGTAACTGACAAAACTGGACGCATTGAACTATTTAACTTCTTCTTACTCATCCAATAACACAATTTTCTCTCTACACACACACGCACACACGCACGCACACACACACACACACACACACACACACACACACACACACACACACCTCTAAACTCATAACAAATACCTCACAACTCAAGTGCAGAAAAAAAACTTCGAAAAAATATTAATTTGTTGTTTATTACCCATGTTCACTGCTGTTTTTAGACTCGTTCATCACACTTTTTGGAGGTTATCAGTCTGTGCAAGAACATACCAACCACTTTGAAAAAGTATTTGAACCCTATGGTCTAGAAGGAGTTAAAGATTTACCATTGATAATCGGGAAAGGGCAATGAAAATATCATCACAGGGAAATAGGGGTTTGTTTAAGTAATGCAACTTCCTAGCAACCAAACCAATTAACCTAGCAACCAAATTGTCTGAACTCTAGTTGAGCTTTGGTAACTGACAGAGACATAGGTGTTGGTTTGTGTTTCGCACAGTGACAATGGCAACTATGTCACTGACTCCCCATAGCAACCAGACTGTTTACCATAGCAACCAATTTCCCATATATTTATCTTAGCTTGAGAAAGTCTTAGAGACACAGGGGTTTGTTTTTGTTACTCGTGGCTCCATTAGGAACATTTTACAAGCCAACATCACAGTGTGTCTACAAACTTTAGCCATCTAGTTGCTCTCTGCTGTAGCTCTTAGCCTCGTTCATTTCATCTGATATCTGTATCGGTTTTTCTTGTTTGTTCCAGTTTTTGCCCATGACCTTTGGCTACCAGTTACTAAATTTACATGAAAAGCTTTATTATGTGCACAGTTACATCCTTGGAGAGAAATTTACTTTTTTCAGAGAACATTTGGTCCCTCTATATATAGAGAGAGGGACCAAATGTTCTCTAAATAGAGCTAATTTTGCTCTGATCGTTTTCATTTGAACTCAACTCGACTGAATAGTCGTTTAGAGTATTTTAAAGACTAATTTACACAAAAAGCTTTGTTATTAACAGTGTACAGCTTGTAATTGTGTTATATTGAGGCGATCCATTTGCTCTGATTTAAATGACCCCTCTGTTGATGCTATGGCAAAACATCAAAAAGTGGTTTTAGTAGAACACTTCTGAGGTTGCTCACTTACAGTAAAAAGCTTTCATGACCTCCATTACTTGTTCTTAGTGGCGATCAACAGTGAGCAAATCAAATAAATTTTCCTTGGTGCGGTTTTTACTAAAGGTGAGTTGCTATCTTACAAAGAGGCTGATGAATGAGGTTCACATTGTTTGCACAAGTCACTACTTTCATAGCCTCTTCTTGGAGCCCCTGGTTCATCTGTCCTCATTACCTCATGTAGCAAAATAACACTGACCAGATAATGTTATAAATGTGTGGCTTCTTAAGTGGTTTTGCGTAAAGGTCTGAAACTGAATTTTTTTTACTGATGGCAGTCTCTGTTTGTGAAGCTTTATGTCTGTCAGCCTTGAAACATGTGTCTGGTATAGACTGAAGGAGGAGGAAATAAAAAAAAAACCTGAAATTTTCCAATCATTCAAGTTTATTGCAGGACTCCAGCATTCATAGGGTTATACCATCAGCCGAGCTAGAGACTATTAGTCTGTTTTAGTAATTTCTGAGGTAAAAGGTTTCATTTATAGATCAACTCATGTTTCTGCATTGCTGACGGAGGTGCATAGATTGAAGCAAACATATATTGGCTATTTAGAGTGTGAGTATAGCTATTCAGTTGAAGAGACACTGCATTACAAAATGGAAAACTATCTTCAAGATTTGTAAATGGTTGTGTTGAAAGCATAGTGTGAAGATGACTGTGATAAACTGCATTTCCAAAAGTGGCTCTGGCTGTGCTCTCAGGTAAATGATGTATGAAGCTTTGGAAGAAACTGCCAGTACATTCTTTCTGAACAGAAGTTGGAATAAATTGTTGTAGCATGCTGAGTTGGCATACACATAGAGAAATATTTATTGTGAAATACAAGGTTTACAGGGTTTAAAGTCAAATTTTCAGACATTGAGGTTACACATCTTTAAAAATAGGTTAATATTTGATTTATTAAAGTGTCCCAAACAAATATAATGTTGTCTGATATTTAACCCCAATATAGATACATTTTTAAGTGAATATGTTTTGAACAATTTACATATTTATTCACAATTAATGATAGGGCAGAAACTATTTTAAGCAAACACTTTTGCTAGTGAGTTTTATTAGTATTAGCATTTTATTAGTGAGTTAGACAAAGAGCCTGGGGCTATGGAGCCAAATGCCGTATCCCAGAACAATTAATATTGAAACTATAAAGTTGGTGCCATTAAACTGACTGTTTTGGCAGCAGTCCAGTAACCTTTTATGGTTTAGAGGAACCTCTTATTAATTTAGATTTAATTAAGCAAACGTTTTGCAGATGTTTCACTTTTTTAGCTCAGAGGACCTTAAAAGGAGCAGCATGTACAAACACATTCTGATTCCGGTTAAGTGTTTTACATGATACGTTTTTTTCTTGTTTATATCAGTTATAATGAAATAATAATTACGAAAAATATGTAAAAGAATCAATTAAATGTATAAATGGATGTAGCCTGTCTTTGTTTTATCGATTCAATTGCGAAAAGTTCAAATAAAACAACCAATCGGCGATCAGAATTTTAGAATCACGTGCTGGCCGGAAGAACCAATGAATGATTGCTTGCGTCATCATCAAGCGCCGGTAGTGGAAGGCGCGGTGTTTTGAAAACTATAAACAAACCACAGTGAAGTTTTCCTTTCAAATTTTCCTCGACTTAACGATTTTCCAGCTGCCAAAACATGTCTAAGAAAGCACCGAGAGCAACTTTGAAGCGGCTCATGAAGAGCAATACAGATATACGGATCGGAAAAAACGCGGACTTGATGGTGAGATTTAAAAAAAAAAACACAATGGCTTCTAGTAGAAAGTAACCATCATTTTTCAAACGTTTCAACTTTTGTTGTGTGGGACTTTTGTTTATATTGTATTTGCACACTAAACGTTAGTGAGCTTCATGACTGCAGAAACCTTGTTTAAGCTTTCAAAGATCAAATGCCTGAATTTAACCCATTGTCTGTTTTTTTGTGTTTCTCTATTGTGTTTTTGATTTGTAATGTAAGAATTTGAGTTAAATCTGTTTTTAGCCATTTAGAGACATCAAAGTGCATGCAGTGGGCGAGATTGGTTCTTTGTGTACATTAATGCAGGAAAATTATTATTTTAGCAATGGCTGAAATATAAAAAAGAGACACATTTAAGGGGATAGCCATACTTTACGTACACACACACACACACACACACACACACACACACACACACGCACACACACACAATATAATGGAAACTTACATAATAGAATTTTAGGTCAACCAGACTTTTGTGAAATCAAATTGCTATCTTATTTCATATTGCTACTTGACATCCGGCATTTTTGCAGATTTAAAAACTTAAATATCATAAAGTGGATGTTGGTGGACAGCCATTTTAGCTCTCTTTAGAGATGCTCAATTGAGATTAAGTTAGGGCTCTGGTTGCGCCATTCAAGAACAATCACAGAGTTGTTATGAAGCCACTCCATTATTTTAGTTGCATGTTTAGGGTCATTGTCTTGTTGGAAGGTAAACCTCTGGGGGCACTAGGTAAAGCACTCTGGAGGTTTACATTCAGGATATCCCTGTCTTTTGCTGAATTCTTCTTTTCCTCGATTGCAACGATTGTCAAACTGTCCCTGTAGCTGAAAAAAAAACTGACCCCCACAGCATTCAGCTGCCACCGCCATGCTTCACTATTGTTACTGTAGGGGCCTGGTTTTCTCCATACATACCACTAAGAATAATGGCTAGAAAGTACTCTGTTGGTCACATCAGACCAGGTTGGTGTGTGGCTTTCCTAATCAAATCCAATCAGTATCATCAAACACAGCTGAACTCAGAAGAAATGGAAAGCACCTAAGTTAAATATATGAGTGTCAAGGCAATTTTATACAAAAAGTAAGTAAATAATTAATGATTAGATTAACTGCAGACTTTTGATTATTTTTATTGTTAATTATGTTGTTTTATAGCCAATTGAAACAACTCAACATTTCATTTCTTTTTTCATCTATTAATAATTATTTATTTATTTTTTTTACTTTTATATCATGCTGTACAAAGTGTAGGAAACTCATATAATGGTCTTTGTAATCATTCAGTATGCAACAGCTGCAAGGTCGTGACTTACACAGTAATTTTTGTTTTTTTCCACCATTACAAAGTTGTGACTTGGGAAAGATTTAAGCAAATTCTAGAATGAGCAAACAAGCCATTACATGAAACCCTTTGTTACTTTTGAAGTCGCTTTTATTTTAAGGTACTTGGCCCTTTGCCGTAGCAGATGTGTTTAGGTTATGTTAACAGCTTGTATCCTATGAGGTGATTAATCCAATTTGTTTTATAGATGGTCACGTGAAATGCCCGCAGTAAATGTTTTTGCACTCAATGGGAGTGTTGCATGCTGCTATTTGATTGCTTTATACTGACCACTTCATAGCGCTGAATGATTAAAAGAACTGCTGTTTTCAAAAGTGGTTTAGGTTGATTAGGGTTTGCCTTTTGGCCTGGTGCTTTGCATGGGAAATGGACAATTGCTTGTGCGTTGTGCATGTTTGATTATAGTGAGTGTGTGTAGAATGTCCATGCACTAACAGGGTCCTAATTAGAGGTCCGTTGCAGCTGGTCTTTCTTTATGGAGAATAGAGGTGGAGGGGTATAAGAAGCCTGAAAGGTGCTCTGCTTTACAGGGGTCTAATCCAGTCATTAAATAAAGGAAAATGCAGAGAAAGGGGGAAGAAAGTCTTTTTTTTACCATCAATATTTACCAGATTGTTCTGGGTTCTTTTTTTTCTTTTAATGACTAGCTTGTTAATAAAAGCTCTTGGTTTTTGCCAAATTTTTTCCTTTCAGATGTTAAGGGTGTTTAAATTGCTCGGGTCAAATAGTCTGCACTTTTTAAAAGTATAAAAATTACCAGTCAAAGTACAGTCATGGCTAGGCTCAAGATGCCTTCTCATGCTTTAAATACTTTTACTTTAGAAATTCAGTGTTTCGCTTAGACTTATTTAAATGTGTAGTAGTAAATAAAATAAATAACATTTAGTTTTATAAAAGGACAACACACAGACTGCTATGAATTTTCTGCTATGATTTAAAATACAAAAGTAAATTTATCCAACCCAAGTGATGCCATAGTTCTTTTTTATACCCTGGACTAAACTCAGATGTTGAGTTTTTACTTTTTACATTTAATTATATATGGTTTACGTTGAAAAGTAACGTGAAATGTAGTTTGTAACTGTTTCTTTGATCAGAGAAGTGAAGAAAGAGACAAAATATCAGTCTTGTTATGTAATCAAGATTCTCTTTACCTGGTCATCTTTATACTGATATCTTTTTATAACTCTGTGTGTGTGTGTGTGTGTGTGTGTGTGTGCGTGTGTGCGTGTGTGCGTGTGTGTGTGTGTGTGTAAAAAGGACAATTTTACATAATGTATTTTGTTGCATCTTTATCACGTGATAATATCGTCTTTGCTTAAGTCTGACATTTCAGATTGCAATGATGAACTTTGCAGAAACATGATTATTTATTAATTCTATAGCTAAATCCTCAGGATAATTTGAGTCATCTTCGCCTCATTCCCAGATTTTATTTTTGTATCTCAATGTTCTTTCATATGAAACATATTTCAACCAGACTGATTTAATCTGTAAAGTTATGACAGGTGGTTGAAAACATCTCGTCACATATCTTTAGCAATTCTTTGGCCATTCTGAATAGCATTGACTCATATTTCCACTCTTCAGGTTCAGACCTTTCCTTTATAAGCACCGATGGAGTTTTGGGGGTTAGTAAGTGTGTCCTGCTGTGTGTAGCAATGGATTAAGAGAGGGCTTTGTTCCCTTTGCTGAAATTAGATATATGGTCCATTTGATGGTTGATTGAACTCCAAAATAATCAGCTGCATCCTGTGAGGAAGCTGTGAAAAATACCCACTTTTGCCCCCCACAAGCAGTATGTACCTCAATGGTGTTAAGGATCTCTGGGAAAGTGTAGAAATCAGTGGTGCGTTTTTGAGGTAGAGGCCAAAACCCCCATGGCATTTGAACACCAAGTAATTAGATCTTTTGCCTGGCTGGTGAACAGTAATAGGACGATTGAAGTACTGATAAGATAAAAGATAATGATGTGCAGGCCAAGTTCTTCCACACCAAATTTTCTTTTGTGGAATCCTGCACAATAATGTTGGAAAAGATTGTGCCCTTTAACTGTTACCATGGAGTTAAACCATTTTACCAAGGGGTTGAACCCTGCAGCTGAAAAATAACTCTTCATCATAATCATCCTCTAGTTAGCAGTCAAACAACTATTGCACTCCGGGGAATCTCCAAACTGAGATGAAGAACAGTAATTGGGGTGCTTTCAAAGTGGTTGGTTTTTGGGTTGGCTTTGCAAGCATTTCTGGGATCTTCTCAAGAGTGGAGCGATTGCTTTCTCATTTGCAAAACTGAACCGTTTACAAGAAGTGTGCTCAGAAATGATCTCTCCACCAATGCTTTATAATGCACTTGGTGATGAATGGCTTGGCTGCAGCTACACTGAAAAACATTTTAAATTTGCTCTGTAGGTATTGGCAGATCCAGTAAGTAGTTTCTTATATAAATCGGCCAGCAAGATTTCCAAATATCTCCAGCTACTCGAGAAAAGCCTGTTATTTGAGCTGTTACAGCTATCCATTTGTAGTAAAGAAGTACGAAACCTAAAGTTGCTTTTCTTTATTGTTGCTTGTAAGTGTGGGGTGTAGTGACTTGTTTTTCAGGTCAATTCTATCACAGTACTCTGAAGTTGCGCTTCAATTTCTTCATTATTTGCTGGGCTATTTCCTTTTTGCTCTCAAGAGATGGCCTCAGTACTGCTCTACTGTCGTGTTCTGGTCAAGCCCAGGCTTCTCAGTTTCTTTCTCCGTAACACTTTCAACAACAGCTGTTGGAGAGACGTCCTGGAGTTGACCCACAATTTTGAAAATGAGTTATTAATAGATTTAAATTACATCCAAATGGTCTCTGAGTTGATTCACTAGGAGCCCTTCTTTTTTCCAGCTGGATGCATTAGTGTGTCAAGCTGGAAGTGGTTCAGTTGATGCAGTATTTGATTAATTCATCAGTGCACGTGATGGAAATGAAATGTGGTACTGTCTTCCTCGCTTGCAGGACACTGAGCAGACTACAGAAAATAAGTTTCATATTTTTTGGAGAATATTATGCTCACCTCACCCCCCTGTCATTTGGCTGGTTTCAACGCTTTGAAGTGAGATTTGCATTAATATGCGGATGGTTTCTGAGGAAATATTGATGCAATGATGCTCCCTGCCTTTAGAGGGCATTTGTGGTATGCACAACCGATGCACTCCGGGCCACATTTGGAAACAGGGAAGAAGATGATAGAAGAAATCAAAGAACACTTGGGAAAAAAAGTCGGCTGATCGCAGGGAGCTGTTTGAACAAAAAGATATTTGTGGAGCGCTATTTCTTTCCTGTTTTTTTTTGTACCAAATTGCAATGAAAATGTGGGATGAGCAGCTCTTCTATGTCATCAAAAGAGCAAGCTTTCATTGGTCAACTTTCTTTGCGAAAAAACAAATCCGATATGGCAATTCGAAACATTATTTTGTTGGCACCACACATTCTGTCAGATGTGTGATGCCCTATTTGGCGCCCATGGTTCTCGATCAAAAAACTTTGTACCAAAAATTCTGATCAGAGTCTATTGGCCTTGTGAATTGCCATGTCAAAACTCTTTGTAAAGTTAGGTAGACTATGCTTTCAAGGGTTCCTTGAATATATATATGTTCATCTCAAAGTTTAAAATCCCATTGGGAATTTTTTGGTGTAATCTAGCCAGCAAGTACAAGGACTGCTGGAAAGTTTATCTCCACCACCTCTTCACCTGTTGGAACCCCTTGCCAGTTCTTTTTTACCAAAATCTTATTGGTTGAACTTGAAGCACTAATATTCCATTTGGAATGATTTAGAATTCAATGGATGAAATCTTTGGTTATTCCTCTTGACACCGAAGATGGTATTTTTTTTTAGCTCAATTTCCTTGCAAATTGCATACATGGTTGAGCTTAACTCTTGTCTTTTGGGGGGCTTTTCTTCAAAATGCATTCTTTTGCATCAACATGTCTTTGGTCCTTCTCCAGGCTCAGCTCAACCTCCTGGTTGTCTTGCATCGTCTAGCAGAGGAGTCAAGAGTGAAAGCATTTGAGGAGAAATCAGTTACAATCAAGGCTCATCATGTCAGAGCTGTTGCTAAGGTAATCCATCCATTCACAGATGTCTTTGTGCTTATATGTTTAGAACTAACAAAACTGGTCGAAAACCTTACTGGATGTTCCTGAGCTTTTGGTCTTTTAATGGAAGCCTTTTTTTTTGGAGATGCTTTGGGCATGACATTGGGATCACAGGATTGTTACTTTGATTGGGGCCAACGGCGTCTCCAGTGAACCCAACATCCCAGGTTGATATCCAAGATGGAAAAGCCCACCTCTTCATTTCCTGGGGTACTGATTCTCTACAGAATCCAACATTATAAACTTTTACCCTTTTGAATACATTTGTGTACCTATGTCCCATTGAGATGCAGGGAATAGATGCTTTACACGGAACCATTATTCTCTCGAAAAGAGACTTTTGGGATGTTTTTCTTCCTGAATCTTTGTTCTGACTCCCGTGTAAACATTTCGTCGAGTTTATTATTTGTGTGTTCTCTCTGATTCATGCACCATTAAGCTTTCAGACCAAATGCATTTCCAGGTTTTTGTCCTCTTTTTATCGATTTATTTTAGCCTGAGGCTCAACAATGAGTTGAGAAGGTTTCTAACTGTGGGTACCTGAGATTGGCTGGCTTAGGTTTCCAGTGCATATCAATTTAATCAGACTGCATTGTTAGCAGATGTCACCTTTGGCCGCTGGCCATATTGATCCCCTCAACAGTATGTGTTACACCAATCAATTTGCTCATTAGTGAGCTGCCAAGAGCTACAGTGGGTGAATGGCAGCTTATCTCCAGCTCAGTAGAGTCTGTTTTGTGAATGGATGAGGTTGAATGAGTTCACATTTGCATAAACAGTCGGAATGGGAAAGAAATCATGAGTTGTATAAATTCTGTACTGATTACAGTAGATTCCACGGTGACTTTGAACACCATGGGAGTTCATGGAATTTTCTTTTAAACAAATGTGCAGAAAAACACACTCCCACTCACCCGAACAAGCCCAGGTCAGGACCAAATAGTATTTTCCACAAATAATTATGGCCGTATTTTGTGACCATTAGCATTTTTCCACTTGCACGTTTGTTCCCTCGGAGTAGCTAAATGATGGTGTTTTCCATAAATTGACATTTTTAAGAACTGAGGTCTTGAAAGGTGGAGTTAAATAGTTGTCATGATGGCCTGAGTTAGTAGCACACCCTTACACTGCAGCTGGAATCTTACTGATGGGTGTTTGTTCCAGGGCATTGAATGAGGCACCACATAAAATTAGTCATAGTTACACTGAACAGAGATCCGGCTGATTCTTGAGTCATTGCACTGTTTATTTTCATGGGGAAGGCCGCTCTTTTGATTGAGATGTAATTGTGTGCAGTCCTCCTTGTACAGAGGCACTTGAGCGGCATGGGCGTAAAATGCATTGCACGTTCCAAATTAAGAGAGAAGTCGTGATGGGCCATCGCTGCTGAACGTCAGAAATTACACGCTTTATCGAGTTTAGGCACTTACTGGTTCAGCATGGCCACCTTTAAAAACTGGCTTGCAGTGTAATTAACTAGTCATTTTTTAGTTTTCCACCACGTTTTCCTAGTTTAAGTAAAAAGCTTCAGCTTGAATTTTGTACACATTTTCTTTCATTAAAAAGTAACCAGGAACAAACACCAGAAATATGTTCTATTAAATTGTGTAGCATGTATGGCGATATAGTCCTTCCTATGAAAGTGTTTTCGACAGGAATCAAATAAACACAACTAAGCGTTATAGTCGTTCATTGTAAGTGTGAGACTAACTAGACCAGTTTAGTTGAGGTAGTTGTCGATGAGGCTCTTTATCTTCTCTGTTGGTAAAGCAGCCCGTTTCTCTTGGCTAAAAGCTCCAACTCTTGTAAATTCTTGCATGATCTGCATGTTTGAGTTCTTCCCAAGATTGTTTCAATGATATTGAGGTCAGGAGACTGAGATGGCCACTCCAGAGCCTTCATTTGTTCTGGTAGAACCAATGACAAGGGGCACTTTGTATTCCATCATTGCAGTGTTAAAATGTCCAGTAGGGTCCAATGCGCAGCTTCTGGGCTGATGATCCACATTTTCCTCCAGTATTTTTTAATAACATGCTGCATTCATCTTCACATCAATTTTGACCAAGATTCAGATCCACAAACCATCAGTGACCCAACTCCATGCTTCACAGTGGAGATGGTGTTCCATTTATGTTGACTCCTCTCCAAATGTAGCATTTATGGGAGTGGCACACTTTGTTCCAGAAGTCTCTGAACTCTTTGGCATATTGAAAGCAGCCAGTTGTGTAGTAATGGCTTTCTTTTGACACCCCCCCCCCCCCAAGCGTCTTCTTATTGTGCTCCTCGAGGTTTTTCCTTGCATCCCTTACCAGTTTTCTTGACAGTTTTGTTGGTTTCAACAGAATCCCCCACTTTTCACTTCTTAATCAGAGTTTGAACACTGCGGATGGCCATTCCCAGTTCCTTGGCGATCTTTTTATATTTTTAAACCCATTTCCTGTTTTGTACAGTTCCACTTACCTTTTCCCGTAGATCTTTGGCTCTTCTGCTTTCCCCATCGCTCAGAATTCAGAAATGTCAGCGCAGCACTGAATAAAGAGGCAAGGGTCTATCAGGAAACTCAGAAACCTTTTCTGCACAAACATTGATTCCAAGCAAACAGGTCGAGTTTATCAGGGCATGGTATGTAAACTTTTGGCCCTGCTAAATATTGATTTTTCTACTTCTTGTTTGTTACAGAAACTGCTAAAGAGCTCACGTGGATGATCTCAGAAGCTTCCATCACCACCTTGTGTTTGCTGGTGTCACTATGGGATTCTGTTTATGGTGCACTAGACATAAACACAATGACATTTCCATTTTTATTAGTCATTACTTGTTTCAGGTGAATGTCTGTTGTTTGTATATAACCTATATCAGTTTTCTGTGTTGATTTTATTGTTGTCAAACTATTTGGTTGATTGACAAAGTCTATCCTAGAATTCTTATGTGTTTTTGATGGTTTATTAACAGTTAATAAGTCCTGATACAATCTGTACCATTTAAATTTGAGAAGCTGTGCATATTTCATTCCTAACTCGGTTCCAAAGCTTTTGGCTCTCACTTGGAATTTGTCGTATTTCATATAATATAAATGGTCTGAAAAGCATACAATGTAAATTTTAGATATGTTTTTTAACGTTGTATCCCGCAGCTTAAATGACAAATCTCTCCATTTTGTTTGAAGGAAACTTGAAAAACAGCCGTGTAGCTTTGCAGACACCTCTGGGTTCTCTGACTCATTCTAAGCTTAGTTAATGGAATTCTATCTCGTGTTGCAATGAGGTCTCTCCTCTCGCCTAGATGGTTCTGTTGACCTCTCAGCCTAAACCTGTGTCATGGTGGTACCATTGAAGCCGACCTTCGAAGGCCAAGTGTTTTGTGGTGGGTATTGCTCATCCCGAACAGTTTATTTGATCTAACAGCTCAGTGATCCCTGGCAATATAAAGTCCTACTGAGGTTTATAAAGGGCTCCAGTGCCTCTGATGTCATACAGGGGTACATAGGTAAGCCTTCTCACTTAACCATAGCTTGGAAAACACTTAACTTTTATTCATGAGCTGGAAACAGATCTCCGTTTGCCAAAGCCTATGCCACAGAGCATCGGAAAGATGTAATTTCTGGCAAAACAGATGTAATGTCTCTATGCCATGGAACATTGATCAGCTGGGGTTTTGAAGGGAGTGGTGCTTTACATCAGATGGGCTGACCAAGTTCATTGCAGATGTCTCCCTCATTTTTATCCTCGTGTGATCACTCCAACACATTATTTACAATGTTTTTTTGTCAATAAAACAAATGTAAAATGTTATTTGCTTGGATTTTTTTATTCCTGGAGGGCTATAGCTCTTCACGGTTTAGTCCAGCTTCAAACCATGAAAGAAAAAACTGTGATCGAGTGTGTTTTATTAATATTGAACCTATCTGTTTGGGGGTTTGGCCCTTTAAGAGCAATTTTGCCCATAACCGCCTCACAATCAAAGCTAAAACAAAGTGTAGATAGAACATTCAAAAGATAAAAAAGAGCCTTTTTAACCATTTTGCTGTTCAATTAGAATGTGAATGGGACTGAGAGAAAAAGGAGAAGCTGGGGAATGATACATGAGCTTTGAACTCAAACTAGGGGTACCCTGCGCAACCGCGCTGTATTCACAACGTTATTACCTAGACCAACCTAGTGATGTGATCATGGTTTGGCTGGTATTCTGCAGTTTGTCTGGGAAAGGATAGGATGACTTGGGTGACTTGGAACCACCCAAGTGAGGCTATGGGGTGGAAGGATGGGAAGCTCTCACACTGAGGGGTTATGTTATACCGTATACACGCCTATTGAATTGAATTGAATTGAATTAGCCTTTATTTGTCACATACACTGTTACATGTAGTGAAATTGGTATTGATTGGTTTGATTGGCTGGTTCTAATTACACCTCCCAAAATTATTTATTTAAACATCACTAAGTGTTTGCCTCAGTCACCGCAACTCGACCAGAACTTTAGGAAGGTCCCTTAATTTTGTGCTGTATGTGTGAGGTGAAATGAAAGGCTGTGGAAACCAGTTCAGGAGTGGGGTGATATGATCAGAATGGGATGTTGGAAATTAACCTGCAATCTGGTCTGTTTTACTCATCTAGAAGACCAACCCAGAGAAGATTTAATTTGATAATCCAAAAAATGTTAAAGAATTAAAATTTCACATGGTTTTGGAGATTTATAGCTTCAGAATACAGATGAAAGGAAAATAATTTAATTTAAATACTGTCAATAATACTATTGGACCAAGAACAGAGCCTTGAGGCACTCCATGATTTACTTAAGTTGTTCCAAATTTGGGTTTGACTAATTGCACAAATTTTCACTAGATAACATTTGAATCATGTAAAAACAGCTCTTATCATCAGTCATGACAACATGATGTGGTGAGGAACTGAATCAAATGCCACGATTAAGTCTTTACAATGCCTTTCATTGGTTGTTTTTGTGAAAAACAGTTCCAATATGTCAGTGCAAAACTGGCACCACTTGTTTGGTCAGATGTGTGAGCTCTTGTTGGTGCCCATAGGTTTCAATTTGAGTCATGTTGTAGCATGAAAATTTGAATAGCTGTGGACCTGTACCTGGTCATTTTGAAATGGTGGTTACGTTGTTTGATCACAAATTATCGCAGCATTATTTTAATTTAATCGCACAGTTTTGAAAATGCAGACCAGGGTGATTTGTTTAGAAAATGCTCCCGGTTCCATTTTTGGGAACAATAATGGGTTTTTTTACAGTTTTTTTTATTTTTTTTTAGTTTTGGAGGTGCAGCTTGGCACACTTGTGCTTGTTGTTACTGCTTTGTTTACAAAGACCAAGTGTAATGGCAGATGAAACAAGGATTGTGTTGCTGTTTACTCTGTTTTCGTGGCTGTTTTACAACAGCATCACAGAAAGGCGCCCATGTTTTTGCAAACTCAATGCTAAATTCTCGTTTTTTTAAAAATCACGAATTGACTGAATTTTGTTTTGGTCGAGTCTTTAAAGCGGCATCAGCAGCTCTCTTTTTTTTTTTGGGCAGTTCTTTTTTTTTTTCTTTTAAACGAGCACTTATACGGGACTCAATTATAATAATAATAAAAAAACACTGTTTCCTGAAAGTGCTCATGATGTTCGTATACAGAAACATAATGTCAGAATGGTTGCCCCTGCTTGTTTCCAAGCCTCGAATTGGGACTGTTTTTAAATTTCTTTTAGGTTTTTAAAGTGTCACGCTCTTGTTTTGAGTTGTGACCAGCATCTGAAGGACCCGCAGTAAACGAAGTCGCTTTAGATAAGCTTTATAGTCTCCCAGTATTTCTAAATCAAATAGGAACCGGCGACAAACAAATCAAAACAAACCGATTAGATGCTATCAAGCCGTTAATATTAATATTTCTGCAGGTAACCGGCAGAAGAGGTGTACTGAAACATATCTGACATGCTAGATTTCATTACACCACAGAAGTCATTAAATTTAAATGGCTTTGCATTTGTTTGTTTGTATTGCACATGCCCTCATCCAAGACTGCCAGATTTGCGCACTAAACACGAGTGTATTTACACAGCTGGATGTTTACAGATGCTGTTCCAGGTGAAGGAGTTTAACAGTGCCTTCCCTTACAAGATAACCGGTACTGTCTGGCTCGCAGCCAACACGTCAGCCTCTTTTTCTTTGCAGAATACCTCTTTTACTCTTTTGTGACCTTAAGGGCCCCTCAGATATGCCTTTTCGCCAAATGTACACAACTGGCCTGCTTCTAATCTCACTTTTCTGCATACTTGGTTTGTTTTACTTGTCTAGAATCCCATGCAGCTCTTCCAATGCCCCGGACCAACTCAGAGAAGATTTAATTTGATAACCCAACAAAATGCTGAAGAATTGAAATCCGATCGATTGTGGCTCAGTCTCTTTTTGTTAAATCAGCATCAACAATAATACTTTGAAGTCATGTCTCGTTGGAACGTTAAACACTTTTGATGACTTGGTAAATAAGACAAATCTTTGTGAGGAGAGGTCATGTGGGCTGCTGATTTGCTCCTTAATTTATTTACATAAGGCAAGAACAATTTTAATAAGGCAAGATCTAATTCAATTTTACTGGAACATTTCAGTACAGGAATGAGAAAAGTGATTAATGTTATTGTTCTACAACTATGTCATGGTCTGGATTCTGGTTGGCTGGCAGTGCTTATTAATATTGAAAGGTCTTGAATGTCTTTCATTCTGCTCCCATCCAACTCCTAGTAAACGATCTAAGAGTCTTGAACTGACTGTCCAGGCATTTCACACTGATGTGTCATTTTTATCAAATATTAAAAAGTGGCGTAAATAATCAGAAACCCACAGTGTTTAACCTGAGAGCTAAATCTGCTATAAAAACTGGAATCCTTCTTCCAGGTCTGACATAATCTGCTCTCCACTCTATAAACTTTACAATCTGTAGGATGATAAAATTTTATTTGATGCGCTTACTTCCCCAAATCTGGCATGCCACTGCGATGTCCCTATTCAGACTTTGAATAAACACATCGCTGTTTACACTGTATAGTATAAAAACTTGATGATATTTTTGCAAACAACAAAGGTTTAATGTTAGGCATAGGTAAGATAAGAATGATTTTTGAGGTGAACAGATAACAGATACAGTCTCTGGGAGGAGTTTGTTAAAGTATGAGATGTGCTAAAGTGTAATTTTTAGCCGTTCGTACAATATAATTCACTTCCTGATGGTTTTAGAAACTCACTCCAAGACTTTTTTGTAGGTCCTGGTCCCTTACCTGAGCCATTCAAATTTCAAATGTTTTATTCTAATCCAATTCGAAATAGCAGTTAAAAAACTGCAGAAAATGGCATATTTTATTTGACCACTATGTGGCGCTACAAATGACTCCATAGATGTCAGATGTGTTCAGACATGGACCCTTAACACACATGGCAAGTTTCATGCTGATCGGACATTGTACACCCGAGTTCTAACAACTTCCTTCTTCATCGTGAAACTTCGAAAAAAAATCAGACCGCCAAGAAGAAACCGTTGAACGAAATCAAAAAAGCTTCCCAACTTAACATCCTGTATTCCTTAGGATTAAATTGATGGAGTTTCCAGATTAACAGAAGGTGTAGTTTGTTAAAGTATGACAATTTTGGGGGGGAAATAGGCAACTTCCTGACGATTTTGGAAACGTCTCGGTGCGCTACACTTGTTTGCTGGAAAAGCTAATTGGCATAAATGATGAACACTAACCAAAGCTAAAAGTGCTTTTGCCAGATCTGTAGATTGTAAAATGGTACAATAACTTATTTGGTACTTAGATACTTTTCTAATAACACCAACTATTATTTAAATGGAGAATGGAACACTTCTTTAGTTTAGGTGTTCCAGTTGTTCAATTTGGTTGTTTGTCTTTGTTGAAAACGGATCCCAACAGGAACCCATGGAGGCCAGAGTCCAGCCTTGCTTTGATTTATTTATTTATTAATTTTTTGCTCCAACATCTGTGATATCATGTATCTTGAGATGTTATATTCTTATTTACGGTAACATTTAAGTGTTGTCCTTTTCTCAATAGGGTTTCTGCGTTTCCTGTGTCTCATTCAGGTCTTGAATGTACTCCAGGTCAAAAATATTTTCCTTATCTTGGTACACAGTCAAGAACGTTGCGAAGTAAGATGGCAGCGTTGTTGATGTTTCCCAATTCAAACCAACTCTCTCCCTCCAAAGTGTGCTTGAGGGGAATGGGCCTGTCAGTGGGATAAGCCAATCAAAACGCGAGGTCCCAACATTAGTTAAAGCTCCCAGCGACATGAACATTGGGTCATAAAAAGTCCAGGTAATTATTTTTTCTAATGATCGCTGTTTTTGTTTGGCAGAAAAGCCATCAGGTTCGTGTTTAAGCAGATGGAGAAACTTGGCCTCGTTTCCCAAGGGATGAAGTCTGCTCTGCCATGGAACCCACCCTATGTTTATCTTTCAGCTTTATTGGATGTTGATGTTGGCCCAGCGAGAAAACCTCTTGTTTAAGGCTATTTTTGAGGGGAGAGCAGAAGGAGGTCGTTTTTGGACTTGGTTTGCAGCAGAACATCGTGCAGTCTCACAGAATCCACTGCAGAGGTAAACCTGGTAATCCTCCATGAAAAATAGCAACACATACAGTAATGGACAGTGCGGCCCTACAGCAGCTTTGTGCTAAACCATGATTTTCTGCTCAGTAGATTTCTCTCGCAGGTATTTATTTATTCGTCCGCTGATGCATTTTAAAATATCCAGATGGGGTTGTGTTTCTTCAAAGCGCACTTTAAAGATCACACAGAACCTGGAGTCTAGTGAAACTGACAGATGGTATGAAGTAAATCAAAACTTTATCCTCTATAGTGTTAAGGGTATTCCACCAGCTCTTCACAATATTTAAGTAACCATAGAAACAAATCCAAGAAATGCTTTTTGAGGCTAAATATTATTTTTGCAGCACCGGGTGTTCAGTGACTGGGTGACATCACTCGAAGTGTGTAAAACACTGGATGAGGACACTGCACACCTGAGCGGCGTTTATAGTTGACTCATGGGAAAACAAACCCCGGGGCAATTCCAGTTGACTGGGACCAGCCTGCTCTGATGTTCTCTGTGCACTGTATCAATTGGATTGAAATCAATTGGTTCCGATGGCTTTTTAAAACTCGTGGGGAAAAAATACGAAAGTGGAACATTCTACAGAAGTTTAGATACTATTTCTTTAAAAAAAATTAAAAAAAACAACATTATTTATATTATGAAGAAGAGTTAGTTTTGGATTACGTTGTCTGTTGCTATGTAATGTTTCTACACCTGCTACTTATACAGTTTATAAAACTGCCTTTTTGGCAAAAATGAGATGCACATGACCTGAAGAATCTGTTTATACCTCTTTTGATCCATTTCTTATGGTTAAGGTTCGATAAATAATATTACATGGTGCTTTGGCCAACTCAAGTCAGGAACACCTGCTTTAAATAATTCTGCTACACTTCAGCGAGTTTCAATACCATGTTCACCCAAAATGCCACGTTTATTAACAGAGAGCACAGTGCCATGGCTTTCAGTAAGACCAACATGATTATCAGCGAGCTCTGGGTAGGAGGACAGTAAACTGGTTACCCGATATGTTACATTTGATCAAACATACTCATATGAATATTGATAATTAAGGATATGTTCTGTTTTTTTGGTCACTTCATACATAAAAAAGTAATAAAATAACCCCAAAATATGTGATGAGTAAAATATCCCAGATGAGAAAATCCCAAACTAAAGCCCTTTACAACTAAAGCCTATGTGTTTGCCGCAAGTGGGAATTTTCTCAAATCGGTAATGATTGATCCTGAAATTTCCTTGAAGCAGACCTTCCTTGGAGCCACTCCTGGTCACATAGTGGTGCTGCACAACTTGGGCATATCCATTATCTGGCAAACAAACCATGGATAGCAGGATCGTTACTTCCAAATCCAGGAGTGAAGAATATTTTCCCCTCTTTATGCTAAAAAATGCCTTGAAGGCATGGAATTTTGTACACATCTTGAGAAAAAAAATGGCCGTCAATTGATAAAATTGGCTAAAATTAAAACAAAAATTGACATTTTCTGGCAGTACTTCATATTGTTTAGAAATTAAAAAATTTACTTCAAAAAGTGCCATCTTTGATGGAGTAAAAATGACACATGCTATTGGAAACCATTGGCGAGAGCTGGACGAATATAGTTTTGAACATTCTGGGGTTCAGCAAGCATATCTGGAAAATGTACATTGTATTGAATGCCTATACAGATTAAACATTCATCAATGGGAAAATTCACAACAGGCTTTTCTCTTTTTTTACCCATATTGTCAAAATGCTGTGATTAGCTCTTTTGTTCTTGTGACTGAAGCTAGAGAAAATGAAAAAATACATGGATTGGTGGCGCTCAAGGATGAAACTTTTTAAACAAACTGAAGAATCAGTTGAATTATCAACTTTGTTTTGAATTATATGTGTGCTTGAGAGCTCATTAAAATAAGATATTGTTATTTGCGTGAAGCTGGTGCAACAGAATAATAGTATTCGTTTTATATCTACTAGCATATTTATATCTCTAGATATCTCACCTCATTTTCACATTCATTCTGGACACTTTATAAAAGTATCAGCAAAATTCTTTCATGGCGTGTTTTCCTTTTTAAGGTTGTTACTTGAGTTTAAAAGTAGAAACCTTTGAAAAGTTAAAAACAACAGCAAACGCCTGATGACTTTTTAAAGTTGTTTCTTTTGAATCTGATTTCTGTTTGTTTAAATGTAAAAAAAAACAACCATTTTACAATTGTAGCTTAAATAAAGGCTGGGTATTTGAAGAAATATATTATTTGGTTGTTGTTTTTTCTCTTAATAAGTATCTTAGATTGTAGTAAGGAAAATTCATTTTAAAAATTGCGATACTGTGATTCATTTATGAACAACGAATATTTAAATTCAGGCCTGAACATTAAACAATATACCGATGGGATCTCAAAAGATGTCACCTGCATCATTTAAACCTGTCGTCTTGAAATAACTCCAATAAATGTATTTCTTATGTACCCCACCATTGAGCACATTGGATCTGGGTCACATATGAGGGAAAAAAATCTGAATTGGCTCACAACTAACTGCCAAAGGTATGTTCTTTTTCATTTCGTGTTTTGACCTCAAGTTCTTTCAGCCAAAATCTGATAATACTTTCAATTAGCATCTCTCTTTTGTGATCTTTGACTCAAGTTCTTGATTTTGAGCGTTGGCCCGAAGGTCTGAATGATTTCACCAAGGTTCAGTAACTTTTTTGGCCTCGTAACGTATGCATACAATGGAAAAGTCAATTTAGCTTTCCCTCTACAGAACATCAGGTCTATTACTTCCTAACCACGCTTTCGATTTGGAATTTACACGCTTGGTACTTGTTTTTTTGCACATTTTCCAGAACTGAAAAGTATTATCTCTAACAGAAATATCTCTGCATCAAGGAACCATTTGGAAGTTCTGGCAGTACTTCACATGAGTAATCACTATTGCTTGGATTGCTGTGTAATTAGGCTGTTATTTCGGATTAACCCGGCCAACATCTCAAGTTTACCCCATTCCTATTTCAAGCCCAGCTTTTCTATTTTACTTTTTTTTTTTAACTGGAATCACTTGAGTGAGATGTTTTGGTGATAAAACGAGAGTCTTTGTGAACTACCATAGAACTTTAAAGTTCACGACTGCACTTGATGTTCCTAATTTTAGTAGACATTTTTATGAAAGGAGTTATTGTGATGGAAAAAAATAACTTGTTAGGTCATTGATGTTGGTCTTGAGTATAATTCATTCATTTATTCATTTTATTTACTTGGTTTACATTTGATCTGGCCCTCTTTTCTTTATCTGTCATCATTTATGGCTTTTGTCCACTCTGTTTCAATGGCCACTCGGGTAAGTGGCTGGTTTGAAGTGTATGGTATAGGTGTGTGCTCATCTCTTCTGTTGGTGCCATGTAGCAGAAGACGTGATGATGAACGGCTCCTATCAGTCGATGCCATCACTGTCTCTTTCAACAGGCCTTGCTTGGTCTGCGAGGGAATGAACGCTCCACGGTTCCCTTTCAACACATGTGCCAGACCTTGCATTCTCTTTATGCTACATTTATTACTCCACTTAGATGATATCCTGTATAATTGTCCTTTTTATGAGGTAATGAGGTCATATGGCAGTGGCTCAGAAACCACTGTGCTTTTGAATAAGGAATGTGTTGAAAAGCACACTTCACCTCCTATGAAAATATTTTTGCACATGTTCCTCCCTTTCACGCGGCTCCCCAGCAAAGAACTGGGGTGTGTGTAAACAGCTGTCAGTAGTTCACTTGGCTCACGGATTAAATAAATATTTAAAGATAGGTGGCGTTGCTGAATCGCTATGGAATCACAAGGTGTTATTAGAAATATTGTTGGGATGTAACCATGGGAGACAGATTTATTTTAGAGATACCTCCAGGAATGTGTCTTGTCATGTGGAAGATGGGGAAAAGTCAGTGAAAATAATTTGTTTATGTTTCATTCCACATCCAATGATGAACTCATCTTCGCAATGTTTGATACAGAAGCTTTAAAAGCATTCATCCACTGGTGGACCCAGTGGTATCAAAAAAGTAGGATACAGCTTGTAGAGGTCGTCAGATGATGTGAACCTTAACAAAATAATCAAATGATATGAGATGTATGGGTTTTTCTAGAACCTCATTTCACTCCAGGTTCACATATGGGACAGTTCCAGCAGCTTATTTAAACTATAGCATTGATAAATTCACAGATAAGCACAATAACATTCTCTGGAGGAAGAAAATATGATCTTTTATTTTATTCTTTTTATTCTTTAAAAGGAACAATTCTGTACTAAAAAATTATTTTAGATAATTTTAATGGTTGATTTGTGTCGAATATAGTGAGTGTACGTAAAATAAATAAACATGGTATTAGCAAGTGGATATGAAAACAAAGTGCCTTGTTTATCAATCTGCTTGGTTACAAAATAATTCACGGTTAAATTAGGATGGCAACTGCCTTCATGAGTCACACATCAAGTGAAATTTGTCTTTTGCTCCAAATTATCTCGAGAAAGTTGGTCACAAGAGCAGCTGGACAGTTATTGCCTTTCTTTATCACAAGATAAAGAAGACATTAAAATAGAAAATGATTATGGTCCCGCTCCCCACTTGAACGACAGGGTAGACTTTGTGCAAATATTATCAAAATGGTTCCGAGGCCCACCAGATGTGCTGTCAGTCACATTTAAGACATATAAGCAGAATTTCAGCTTTTGATTATGCCATTAATTGAAAATTATATACTTGAAATGAAAACTTTGAGTGGATGAGGGTCTAGGGGACAGCTGTGGTGTGTATTTCAGAGTGTCATCAACAAAGACACTAATTACCCGACCCTAAACTTTTAGTAAAAAAAAAAAAAAAGCTATATTCTAGGGGTATTACATTGACTGCAGTGGAAAATGGTGGGTTACCAGAACATTGGATGGACAAGGGTGTTCTGATGGGGTTTAGAAAATATTGAAATTTTTAAACAAATCATTTTCCAAACTAGATATTTGAATTCTAATGTTTCCAATTTCTCTCCTGCACTCTTCTGATCTGATCCTATCATTCTTTGAGAGCAGGATGTGACCTTGATTCCACGCGCAGGTTTTTATTATCTGTTGTAGCAGCTATTTAGACTAGGCCTTGTCCTGTTATATCTGAAGCTCTGCAGGATGTCCCAGAATCACCCTGAGCCTTTTTAGGTGCCTGGAGCTACTGTTGAGAGTGTAATTAACTTTAGTTGTTGCTAACCCATGACCTTACCCAGCCCACCCCCTGTGAGTGGCATGTTAAAGCAGCATTACTATAATGAGCTTTTATTTGGCAGTGGCAGGTTGCCTCCTATGGTCTGCATACCTAAGAAACAGATCACTGAAAAAAATGAAGCAAAACGGGTCGATGGAATGCAATTTAAGAAACAATGGGGCAAAAGCATGTTCCATTGTTGTGCCTACGCAGGTAATTATTCATGGTCGTTCACAATCGAAAGTAATGTTTTTTTTACCAAATGGATGTATTCAGGTATTTATAATACTCTTCAGCATTAATAATCTAGATCGGTGAAGAAGGATGGAAACCTTGATGGGACCCTGACGTATCAGGAGAAACGTGGTGTAAAGGAGCTTGGGGAGAATCACCTTGAACATTCAAAAGACAAGGTATGAGAAGAAGACTTGGCAATCTGGATGCTTTCCTTTTAATATGCACCTTATTTTAATTAGAGCGGTGATTGGGATCTTTATTGTAGAGCACGGCACGAGAACACATTGGCCAATTGAATACAAATTAGGCAATCCCATGTGACTTCACATAGCCAATCAATTCCATTGACAGGCAGTACATTTTGCAGCTGTAACAGCAGATGAGAGAAAGTTTGGGATTGCAAAGAAATATATAAACATTAACGGGGATTGCATGAATCTTGCGAAAACAATGGGAGATACTGGGAGTGCTGGAGAGATACCGACAGCAGAAGAGACAGGCGAAAGGGACGGGTAAGACTGAAATGGAAGAGAAAAATATAAAATGGCTTTAGCGGACAGACTCGTTTCTTCCACAAAGGTTTTTTTTTCTTATTTTAAAAAAGATTCAGTTTTACTCAGTTACTTTTTAAAGAACACGCTGTTCCCTGTAATGCCATCATTTTAGAGTGAAGTTATTAACTATTTTCTGGGCAAAACATATCTTAAGTTTGGCACTTTGCAGACGGTCCCTAAGCGATCCTCTCTCTGCTGCTCATTTCCTTTTAATTGACTGGAGACCTAAACTCCGGTTGTGCTACCGCCGAAGTGTGTTGGAGCCATTCTTCAGCCCGAAAGGAAAGTAATGGGTAAAGAAAATAAACAAATGAATCACTTTCAAATATTGATTCCCATTTCAATGCAGTCTTCTTCACATTTAGATGAAGGAGCGGTAAGTGGTGGCGCCCTCTATTGACCCTGTCACTACTGACACACACTATAACTTATTGGCTGATTAAATCTAAAAGGTCTGCTGAAGAAATAGCTGGAGCTGTTCACATCTGCTGCTCGGAAGCTTTAGCAATCATTCGCCTGTAATTGGTTTTTAAGTAAATAGCTGTAACTCTAGGGCTTCACCTTTGAAAAGCAAACCATCAACAAGTTCATTTTCACAGTTATGTCCATCAAGGTCAAATATCCTTGGATAATTACATAACGCAAGAACTGCCATAAATACCTGAAGGTTTGATAAAACACATTCTTTATTTTTCCACTTGCATGTTCCTGGGCCTGCTTTACTGGTGATCTGCCAGGAGCTTCCATGGAAATCTAATCACTAGCCGGCAAGCAATAGAAAAGTGGTGCTGTTTATTTAAATAAAGTCCCTTGAACCTACATTCCAATGTACTTTTTGAGGCAATCATTCCCCGTAGTTATACAACCTGCCGGAGATGTGATAAATATGGAGGCTGCTTTAACAAATCAAAACTCAACTCTACGTTTTGTATTTATACCAACTGTTAACAAACTAAATAACAATTAAATAAAAACAATACAATGTTCAATGTATTCATAAAGACTACGAAAGCCCAGCAGATGTATTACTACTTGCACAATTTCGAAAAGCACATCTGGTGGAAACCTCAGTACTCCATGAGGCCACAGGAGAGGATTTAAGAATGGCAATATAACTAATGCCGTATGTCACAAGGCAATTACAACATGACGAATGTGGCATCCAACTAGATTAAAATTCAGGCATTGTTTGGTCACATCGTTGGTATTCACAAATCTAGCGACCAGCAAAGTCCTTCAGATGTGCATACCGTTTAGATTTCTTTTAACCGGCCCCTCCTTGCAAGTTCTTGAGGATGCAGACATAAAGCTTTTTTATTAGAGGTGAAGCCAGCAGTGCTGAGGGGGTTGTGATCTGGGAAGTGTGATTAGCTCGGTCGTCAAAGGAATAAAGCAAGCAAGTGCAGGAATCTTGACCCTCGGGTTCAGACCTCACTGCCTGCCGGGCCAGGAGAAAGACACTCTCCACAGAGGCAGCCAGGAATCCCAACCCTGCAGCCCTCTTTTTCATTACTCCAGAGGTCCTGCTGTGGATTTAGGGGGAATAGCCAGCTACGTCTCCCCCTCTTGTTCATCTACACCTATAGAAAAGGTATTGGTCTTGAAGATGGAGACCTCCTGCATTTCTACTCCCCTGTGTCCTCCTATTGTTGGGAATAGAAGGGGGCCTAGAGAGGGAATAGAGGGAAATGAAAGTCGTTTCCCGCATGCCTGAGGTCTCTGCTTGAGTAAAGATCTGCTCAGTGCGGTCGAGCACAGCATGCATGTGGGAAAACACCTTTGGTATGAGCTTCTTAAAGCATTTCTTCATTTTGTGTGAGCAAAGACTCGCAGAGGTTCTCATGAAGATTGCTCTTCAAATAAGTGAATGATCAAAGTTTTTTTTTTATCCCGAGAACCAGGGGTGTCAACTCATTATAGTTCAGGGGCCAGGTCAGACAATTTGATCCAGTATGGAGCAGATCAAAACAATCATACCAAAGCATAGCGTGTTATCGTTAGAATTAACCACTAAAATGTGCAGCGAAGTACGCAAACATTCAAAACTTCAACATGTTGTTTGAAAAGTCACAAGACTGGTACTTTTTCGAGACTTGTAAAGCAGTGGTCCCCGATCTCCGGTTTGCAGATCCAAGAACCAATTGATACCGGTCTGCACAAGAAATCACAAATGATTTCCATTTAAATTTATTATCTTCATCTGATTGATGCCTCATAACTGAGGCATATCCTAAAACACACTGATAAGAATGGTCTGCATTAAACCGGTCTGTTTTGTGTAAATGGTTGGGGACCACTGATTCACAAAACACACATTTACCAATTCTTTTCAATTCGTAAGGAAGTTTCATTTCAAAATGTTAATTTTCGAGGGGGTTATTTTGACCTCCATTAAACTTGACCTTTTTTTTTATAACACCATGCTGAACAGTCTTGCCCCAGTTCCGTCAGAAACACACATTGCATCGGGAATTAATTGGTGAATTAATCAAAATTTCTGTGCATTTTTTCTCATTGAATAAAAAGTTTATTCTGCTCAGCTGTGCTCAAAATTTATGCAAATCTTGACAATTCCTCAACCCAGACGACGAGCATCCAACCATCCGAAGACTCCTGCGAATCTCCATTTTGGGAGTCCTTAAATCTGATTTTAAGGGAATAGCAAACCCCATTCAGAAATTCAATCTTTTTTTATTGAGAATCTGCAAAAAGCACAGGACAAAATATACAAATTATCAAAAGGCATAATGAATCACACTTGATAGCATCTGGGCGGTATACCTTGTGGACCATTTAAAGGTATTTGTGATACTTTAGAGCTGCGCCTCCAGAGAAGAACCCATAAAAAAGCACTTCGCCTCTAATTGGGGACAAGATCACTCTCTTAGTGGTCAAAACAAACAGACTGGAGAGGGAGGTCTGGAGCCTGTGAGATGATGAGCTAATCCTCTCTTTTTCGTCTTCCTAATGAGTGTGTGTTGCCATAAATCACCTCTATCTCTCCTCTTGTCCGTGTGCAGTTTCATTTGTTTTACCTCTGTCTATAACACTGGAATTCCCAAGAGAACAATGCTTTTCTTCTTCTTCAGTAAGTGCAAATAAAGGCCAAATATGCTTTTAACAGGGTTATGGTTAAAATCTGTTCTGTCAATGTTAGCTCAGCTTCATTTCTCATTTTCTCAGTGATGGAAACTTGTAAAACATCTCAACACCTCATCAGATCCATTCTAAAGAGTGTGTAGAATACGCCATAATTCTTCTGCAGACAATGCTGTTGATGGCCTCTGGAGTTTGCAAGTCATAAGTATAAGTGTCACGCAGAGAGCAGTAATTGAAGCTATTGTAAGATTTACAACATCTGGATATGTTGCATGTGGATTTGGCTGCACTCTTTTTAAGAGAATGATGACTGTGTTAAGATTTTCAATGGATTAGAGACCTGTCTATTATTCCCTCTGCCCCAGATGAGTGTGTCCAGGTACCAGCAAACCAACACCAACATTAGGAACTTTGGAACCTACACAACCACATTTTAAATAAGTAATATTTCATATATTTGTGTTAGGGGTTTTGGGACTGGTTACAGGTTTGTGCCAATTTTGAGATAAGTTGTGAGAAAGTTTTGTCCTATGCTTGACGTCAATGGATACATGTTATCAGTAAGAGTTTGTCAAAATAAGCCATTTTCAAAGCCTTTAGAATACAATTTGCACCCATAAAAACTAGTACTGTGCTTTTAATGATGTCTTAACATCTCCTCAAAATGTTCTCTTGCTCATGCTTCTGCGGGCAGTCAGAACAGTAGTTCACACCACATCCTTTTAAACCCTTTAAATAATATTAACTTAATAAACCAGATTGTTTTACATCCCAGAAAGCCAATTTTTGCTCATTTCATTTTAGCAAAAGGAGGAAATAGGGACAAAAAGGCATGATCTAATAATTCTATAATAAAAATGATCTTTGTATGTTAGCTTTGTAGGGAGACTTGCAGAGGAAGAGCTCTTACAGGATTGGTTAGTGGAAGCAGGAGTGTTTACCTGATTGGTTTGTGGGCGGAGGTAACAAGCTTTGGCCCGGAGATTAGAGGAAGTATCCGTTTCAAGGTCATTCGGTTCTTGGTGCAAAACAAATGAAAAAGGGTTTTTTTTTATACCTCCAAAAATGTGTTTTTTAGCACAAAAGTGGATTTCCAAAGTTTCAAAAGCATCTTAAAGACATACAAACATACAAAAATTTTATCCAGGTTTTAATGTTTAAAGATTTATTTAAAGACAGAAAGATTTTTTTTTTCCAAAAAAAACACAAATGCTTTAAAATGAAACTGTTCAAAAATCAATAATAAATGAAGGTAGTTGGTTCAAGAATAGATTTATCAAACCCACACTGCACTATGTGGCAAGTATTTTATTTTATTTTTTTTTTATGTATCATGGGCTTTTCTTTTTGGAACCAGATTCCTCCAATCCAGAATTCCTTCTTGGTCTGCATGTTAGAGACGCATGGAGGAGGCGCTCTTAACAGGATTGGTTAGTGGCAGCTGGAGGGTTTAACCTGATTGGTTCCTCATTTCTGCTGGTTGGCATCGATAAAATTAATCCATTTCTGCCTGATCTACTTCCCATCCTGGTCTGCGTATCAGCCCTGCAAAGAGACTCATGTAGAAGGTGTTCTGGATTGGTTTTTGGATCAACCTGATTGGTTGGTGGGCGGTGGTAAGAAGGTTTGTGCACAGGTTGGACGTTTGAGCATTTTGAACTCCCATGCGTACACAATCACAGAAAAATTGAATTTAGCTGATAATATGGTTTCTGATTGATATGTCTAGATGAATCGGATATTCTACAGAATAGATCTGTGCCCCAACTGCGCGGTGATTCTTACCAGTGTTGGGGTTCGAGACAGTTTGAGACACTGATAAAAGGCCAAGCACAGATTCATCAAACCCTCCTTCTTGCAAGGAGACTTTACTTCATTTAGTGCATCCATACCACTAACATTGTGTGATGCCTCTCCCGCAGAGAGATGTTGGGATCTGAAACTCGGGGTCTAATCTTGATGATGAAGTAACCGCTAACACCTGGACTGAATTTGCTCAACCTGAAAACAGCACATCAATGTCGATTTAATGCTTCATAAAGGTAACTTCTTGCACAATGTTTATATCAATATGAGGTCCCGGGGCCTCCGGAGCTGAAACCCGAGGAGACGATTACAACAGCCTGAGTGGCCCATTAGCTTAATGGCTGTCTAAAGTTTCACCCAGGATGTATTGCTGTTATGGCTGAGAGCTTTGCGTTTCCCTTTTTTACGGCTCCCTCAGATTCACAACGCCCCAGAACAGGGAAAACGAGACGAACACAACAAACGGGTATGGAATGTTGGAAACACGTGCAGTCGAATCAGAGCATAGATGGACTCACCTCTTCTGACTCCGGGCCTGATTTTAAGTGACTGTCCTGCTCAGTGTCCATGGCACCGAAAACAGCACTGACCTCAGGTCAGACCTTTGACCTCAGTCTGCAGCTTGTGAGTGGAGAACAGGGTGAGGTGTTCCCAATTTATTCCAGATTCCCACTTGTTTAGGGAGTACTGGAACGCCACAATCAGCTTCCCTGTTCAACTGGAGTATGTACATTAATAGTTAGGATTGTATATATATATTTATATTTGTATATATATTTATATATTAGCTTTAGACGTGTGTTTTGGATAAATGTGGGTCAAAAGTAGTGGTGTGCACTCATTTATGCAGAGCAGATATTAACTTATTTATGTATTTTCTGCATTTAAAATGCAATGAGCAGAGACTGCTGCTCTATAACAATCAGAGTCCCTGGCCCCTGCTAAGCCCGTAGTTAATATTTTAGAGCTGTGTACACAGCAAAATTCACAGTGTTAAATTAGCACTACTGGTGTCATTTTATTATTATTCACTTTGTTTTTTTTGGATATTCTTTATGATATTCATTATTTCTTTATTAAATGAGTTATTCTGTTATTTCCATGCAATTTATATATTTTGAAAAATGATCAGTCAATACATTCTTAATGTAAATGTACTATTCAATTTAATCTTTTTGTTTTATTTTTTTTTTTATTTAGTCAATTCAATTCTGCTTTGCTCCATCGCTTTAACAACTCTGAAGCTCCACCCCACTTGATGAGAAGCTCCACCCATTTCCTCAGGCACCTAATTTTTAAGCTGCACAAGAGCAAATGGAAGAGAAAGAGGGAGGAAACCTTTCCCAAATCTTTAGACTTTATTAATTCAAACGAAAAATGCAGAGATCTACTCTCTGCAGTCCACTCAGTCTTTTCACGAGCGAAAGCAAAAGCTTGAGTTTTATTACAGCTCCTGAAGAGAAGAGCAGCTTGCTCATGGAGATGCTTTTTATCAAGTTGGAGTTGACTGAAAAGGGAGAAGACCTTATCTTTTGTTCTCAGCTCTATAAGAAAGCTCTTCTCCATCACCCCAGCACTCTTGACCCTGCTTGACCCAGTCTGCCCGCAGACCTCTCATACTGGCTATTTTCACTTGGTTAGAGACTAAACAAGCATCACCTTTATAAAGAAGCATCCACCTTACCTATAGAATCTCTTTCTCACACTTTTATCAACCCATGACTGTATGTTTATGTATTTCACCGACCGTGGTGTGAGATCCAGTCAATCGCTTCAGCTCGTTTGGGGTCACTGCACTTGTGACCCATGCAGCTTGGAATTCTTCGCAGTGTGCCGAATGATTTCATACTTTTTGTGGGAGAAATGGTCCCGCTTTATTTGGTTAATGTCCTTTCTGGATAAAAAATTGCTCTTTGGAGGGAAATGCTGTTCGTTGCATGTGGTGCATGTGTAATTTACAGTAGTCCAACTCATGGCTTTAACATTGGAAAATTAACTTTGAATAAACTGAGTTGTTAACAGTTGTTCTTGGAGGCGGCTGCAGACAGATTTCAATGGATTTACAGAGGTAGGTTTTCAAATGAATAATTTATCATTTGATTGATCTCTTGTTAACTGAACTTCTTGCTTTGAGCTGTTGTTGAGTGGGAGATGCTACATATCACAACTTGATTTATGTTCTTGGGCTGAATTCTTACCCCTTTCTCAGCAGTTCCACAGCTCAGAGGTCCTGTCATTGCAGTGGACCGAGTGAGAGGTCAATCACTTATTAAGAATTACCTACAGAATAGGTTACATGAAGCCATGTAGTAAACATGAAGTAAACATATATACAATGTGACTATAGACACACATTACTGGCCCAAGTCACAGCTGTTCTGTTTTTGGATACGTTTATTCTTGCTTTGAATTGTGTCTTATTTACAATTGTTTTGTTTAAATATTTATTATATTTTCAGGTTGTGGGAGAATTCAGGTTTCCTGGGTCACATGACTTTGCCAAGCCCCATTAATGACATGGCTTCTACAAAATTAGCACATGTGTTAATGTGGTGGTACAACTGATACTGTAATTGCTGTATGGATTCTTTTAGAGATGGACTCTTCACGCACCTGGCAAATTTGAACCCGATTGGACATTGCATGGCTGAGTTAATAACAACTTCCTGTTGCAAATTTCGACTTTCGATGGCCACCATGTACACGTAGTTAAATTTAAGTAAAAAAAGCTTCACAATTTAACATCTCGTATTCCTGAAGATAAACATTTGGAGATTATGAGATAGGAGGTGTTTGTTGAAGTATGACACGAGCAAAATGCTATTTTTTTTAAGTTTTTGCGAAATAGCTGACTTCCTGTCGATTTTAACCCCCCCCCCCTACCTTGCAGCAACCAATCAGAACAGTTGTCCAACACACCTGCCTCTGGTAAAAGGCTGATTCACGCGCCTCCTTGGTTGTCAGATCTACAGTTCACACACCCTGACTCTCCATGATAGCTTTTAGCCTTCTTGGATGTCCACGTCTGCTTTATCATATGGGTTCTACCATCTCTCCATCTGTTCTATCAAAGTCCAGCTACTCACTCAAACTTCAGTCGTCATCTCCAAGGCCATCATGGGTTCTCCGGTTCCTGGCACCACCCCTTTGTTGACCTCTAGAATGACTTTGACCTTTATTTTTCCTTTATTTGACCTCCTTATTCTATCTACATTTGTTCATACTGTTAATAAAATCTTAATTTTAGTTGCTGATCTCATGTTGCCTTCTCTTTCTCATGCAAATTTTCATTCCAGCCAAAGGTGATTTGCCAACCCACACAAAACAGTTTAACCAACAGTTTGAGTTTTGCTTCCAGTTCCTTTAAAATTGGAAGTTAACTCAACTTTTCTTTGTTAATGTGCTGATGTTTTTTTAATATTGCTCCATATTACATGTGCTGTGTATATGACTTCTCTCGCCACTGCGGAATCAAGAAATCTTAAGTAACCACAGAAACAGAAGTTTTAGACAAGCAATGGATTTTGACATTAGACTCACTGTTCTATTTGAAAGTAAGACGTGACTAAAGCCGTCCTCCAGATATGTTGTTTTCACGCCAAAAGGGACAATTTATTTCCCAGTTAAGGGTCGATAACAGTTTACTGAGGAGAACAGAGCCCAGCTTCCATTGTCTGCCATCATCTGGTCAGGAAAGCTCCTGGGAGCTGATAAATGGAGAAATTGTTCAGTGAGGCAGCAGTCCAGAGAGAAAGACTGATCGAAAGCTTCTCCCCATCACTCTTCCTTTTTATTTATTTATTTGTACGGAGAATAAAGTGCTAAATTTATGACTAGTGCCTGCTCTATAACTGTAAAAGGAATTTGCAAGGCTCTAAAAGGGTTCATTTTTCCAGTTTCTCACACATTTATCCTAAAGTGTTGTCCTTAATAGAGAATGATTGCTGCTCATCAGCAGCTTTGGGAACCTGGAGGCAACCTCTCAGCTGCTGGTGTTTATTACAACAAATACAGTTGCTAACACATCGACCTTTGATTTTGATTAGAGCTACTCATTATGTTTTTTTATATAATGTTTTCATAATCTGATGCCATAAACAATTTAAAATTAGCTAACAATATAAGTAGCTTTTACATTATCATACATTTATAAGAAGAATAATTTCTTTGAAATATATATTACACAAGCGATATATTACTCTTCGAAACATAGAGGTTCATTTGTTTGTAAATCTGACTGATATGAACCTCACTGCTGAGATAAATGAGGGATCGAGGACAGATTCTCTTCTTATTTCCTCTTCTTTCTAGTCTTCTTGTTTGGCACACTAGCAGTGTATGAACTGGCTATTTTCTTCTTTGACCTTCTTTGTATTCTCAAAAGTGACCACGTGAAAATCACTGAGCACAGACACCACAGAGCATGTGCTGAACTGCCCAAAGATGATGTGTAAAAATTCAGTGTAATGTCAACAAAAGCCTTTCATAACAGGATCTCACCTCACTGACGTTATCACAACGGCCTGATTTGCTTATACGTGTCAGGAGAAATGAGAGTATGCTTGTGTACTTTTGCTGGCAGAACAGAATAAGTGTGTTTAAAAATTCCACTTTTTAATACGTAAACGCAAATCCCCAAATAACGTCAGTGTTACATATGTCAGAGCATATTTTAAACCTTGTCTAGCAGGATTGAGAAAGGACACCACTGGGGCACATTACTGGTTAATATGGGAAAGTGAGGTTGGTTATAAATGGTGAATATTATTCCCAAGTGCCTTAATGGCTCTTAAGACCTTTCCTTTGACCCCGCTCAGAGAGAAAAACAAACCGTGAGCTTTTCCCAACTCCATTCCAATCCCCACATCTATCCCCCTACACAAACACCAGACATATGCGTCTCTACCCCCAACCCTTGCATGAATCTTGAACCTGTTGTATATTCCAACCATAGCTCTAAATCTCCATCATTCAGAGAACCACTACTAAAATTATGATTGATTACAGACTTTTTTTTTCCTCTAAATTTTGTAGGATCAGTTTCACTCTTGCCTCTCTTCCAGCTCTTTTTCCATGACTTATAAGCCAAGAGTAAACTATAATGCCTGCCAGGTTTTCATTTTTATAGTCTTTAACTAGTCTGCAGCAACAACAACAAAAGTCCCAGATTGGGTGGATTACATTTCAGGTGCATTCTGTGATCTCGCAATATTATATTATGTGTCACAATTGTTTACATGGTTTTTTTTATCGTCTTTTCCCCCGAAAATATGAATGATGAAAAAACGGTGATACATTTTTGTCCAATTTTTAGTCGTCTTTATATTTCTACTGGCTGCACAACCAGCTTTTGCATGACTCAATCCCACATCTTGGTTGTCCTCGTTAAATCCCATCATATTATTAAAACGAGTGTCGTATATGTCTCTGCAGTCATCAACATACACCTCACCCAGCACAGCCCGGGTCAAATGTTTTTCATTATGTCACAATCACTCGAGCAGATATGGCTTCCGTCTGTTGCTGCTGCTGCGTTCTGTTATCCGTTTCTCTTTCTCCTTGCTTTGTTGACAGTGACACATAAAGCATAATTAGGGTGATTACATCTGACAACTCTCCAATACACACACACTCCGGCCAGCCAATCACATGGACACAAAAACATATCATCTCATTCATCTTCATGCCACGCAGCACACATTTTGCATATACAAAGAGCAAAAGTGTATTGTTGCAGTTCCTCACCTCTGACAGTTCCCATAAATACCTCGAAGTCAACCGTCACTCTAAGGAAAACGGTGAAAACATGGGTCGTTCGGTCAATGCCAGACAAACTGTTTGAAATCGACTCGGTTACATCTATTTCTATAAACATTGGTATCGTTAGCTTATAACTCTTAATCTGCACATTTGTTCTTCTATCGCATTTAGACATGTGTCTAAACACCCTTCTCTCAGCTTCTGAAATATTGTTGAAGTAAACAGTCCCCTTTGTTTAGAAATCTGTCCTTATTAAGCTTTTTCCCTCTTGAGCTTTGACCTGCAGCCATATAATCAGTCTTGTTTGACCAACAGTATTACAAGAGAAATCAGTGGGCCACGCAGGCGTGGGAAGTCATCCTAGTTGGTCTGTCACACATTCCTTCTCCCGCCTACCTGTATTAGATGACCTCCTAAACAACTCCAATTACTCAGCCACTGACAGACGGACAGATGAGACGCTGCTCCGGGGGTCTGGAGACGTCTGAGCGAAAGAAACGCGTGAAGGACGAAAAGGAATGAGGGAATGATTGAGAGAGCAGAGCTCAGACAGCGGAGGAAAGCACTGATTGACATATGATAAATCTCTCAGCGCTTCGAATCTCTGCTAGACCATTAGCAAAGTCATCATCACATGTTGTTCTTCACCCTGTCTGTGTCTCCTGCGCCAGTGTCTGGATGTACCCCAAGTGCAATTAATTGTCAACTTGTTCAGCGTGGATACAAAATACACAGTGTATCTAGTAGCCAGGCACCATGCTCTTTGCATGCAACAGTTTAGACGAGCAATCGTTAATGATATAAATCTACTTATTTCTCTTGTATTATCTCGGCAAAGCTATGTGGTCATGTATCATGGGCAGTATCGTGACTATAGAAAACCACGTGCTTATAGCTGTAAATGTACAAGGCGCCTCGATACTTACAGCACGGCTTTGATTGCTGTTAAGTTCAAACACCTACAAGGTCACATACAGCTGTAAAATTTAAACTCAAAGAGCTGAATACCTTTTATCATTTAGAAATTACAGTTTGTTTTTTTACAGCTGTGGTTTTATTAATCCTGTTGCATGATTGATTGATTGAGTGAATGCATTTCAAAATCCACCAAATGAAAAGCCATATGAGTACCAGTGGTGTAGCAGGAGACACAGCAGATCCAAGATGGCAGGAAGTGATCATGGAGAGTCAGGGGGAGTGAACCGTAGGTCTGACAACCATGGTGGAGTCGAGATGAGCCTTTTTTTAAATGTGGGAGAGGAATAGAGAGTGTGTTTTTATTGGATGACAGGGTCTGCAGGTGATTCTGTGGTTTTGTGGCTGACTGTGTCTCTCCTGAATCCCTGACATACAAATTTAGTGAAAGGTTACATGGATAAATAAAATTTTGTGTTTAGTAAGGAAGAAGGATTTAATGTTCTTTTAGAACTTAAAAATATAACTGCCGTTTGATGACTGTTTTCATAACATCATTTATGTCAAAATACATCATGTGTTTTAACATTTTTATTCTATAAAGTGTATTGTTAATAAAATTATTAAATGAATGATTACAATAACCTTGATTTTAATACAAGATTTAAGATTCATCACACGATTACAGCTAAGAATGCCAGAGTCTAGTTTGATATGTATTAGATTGTGTAACATCAGCCAGCCTCTAGGTGGCAGCAATAAAGCTGGCAAACACAGCTGTTTGTCACACTTGGACAAACAGCTTCTAGACGATATCTCACAGTAGCTCAAGGAAAAGTTTTGTGACATTTTTGTCTCGGACACAATTTTGCCACGATGGATGTTACACCTCTAACAAATACATAGAATTATCAGGAATACCTTGGGGCTCAACAGAAGACATTAATAACATGTTCACAGATGGGAAGACACAGAGTCCTAACAGATAATTGTTTCTGCAATTTTGTGGAATTTGAAAACAATACAATTGTGAACTAAAAAAGTCGATTTGTACATCGTGTTCCTTTTGCACAAATGTGGATCTGTAAAAGAACTTGTTTCTGGGATAACTCAAATTTCCTGCTAAATCAAGGCTGAAACCTCGAAAATGATTGCTGCACACTTTTGCCTGGTTTAAGATGAATATAAAAACGAGCACCGACTGCTGTTGAGGGACTTCTTCTGTATAAAGCTCTCTTACCGCCACAAGGTTTGTGTAACAGTGTAAATCGTATCCCTGTGAAGCAACATGATGGATTTGGTTTCAGTTTTCTGGGATATAGAGGAAACGCTTGTACAAGTGTTTGGTTGTTCCTCTCAGCATATTTATCTATCCAAAGACAACTCTCTTGAAACAAGCGTCACTCACACCGGCAACCCAGTCAATTGGCTGCATCTGTTTTAACCCGGAGGCCTGAAGGGAATCAATTGATGCTCTTCATGATGCTCATTTTTAGTGTAAATCCTGCAAAATCAATTAAAATGGGTTGCAGTGTAAAGTAGGGAATGTACAGTTTGTGTGTCTCATAAAAACCATTAATTCATAAACAACTGGCAACAAAAGTGTATAGAACCCTGCTCTGCTCTCCAAGATGGCTTCAGGAAGTGTAGGAAAGCAATGGTAGCCGTACCAAATATTGACATTTTCCCCTTAGGGTTGTATCACTCAGATTTTTTATTAAAGTTTAAGCGCCACAGGTTTATACAACCCTATTGTTATAGTTACAGAATTGGTGTACACGTGTCAGTCCTGGTAAAAATTACATCTGATTGGTATTTGAAAAGTGAGTGTAGCAAATTGTCTCTAGCGCCACCAAACACATTTCAGCTCATAAAGCACTAACAGTTTGTCATAGGTGAATGAAATTCAGCACACATGTGTAGGGTACCAAGACTTAAATATAAGTAATAAGGATTGCACTACCAAAATGGCTAATTTCAAAAAACTTGCAAAAAAAAAAGCTACTTTTGCTCTTGTTGTACTTTAACCAAGAGATCTGTCACCTCCAACCTCCACCAGTCTTATCTTAAGGCATATGGGGTGTTAAATTATGGGGAGCTTTTTTTTGTCTTTGTTGAACGCTTCGTGTTGGGCGATCTGTTGAATTGTGATGTTTGCAAGAAGCAGGAAGTTGTTATACGGCATACAATGACAGATTGGGCTCAAAAGTGGTGTCCGGAAACGATTCTGAACACATATAGCAAAGTTGGTTTTTAATTTTTAATCTGCCAAATTTTTTTTCTGAAATTGTAACATTTCTTGCTGGATTGGTCATAATGTACAGTGCAACGAATTGCCCAAGGGGTGCTTGAGCCCTTTGATCACTGCTTGCAGCTTTGTTTGTTTATTTCAAACTTGTGTTAATGCCGTGATGGTGATATAGGGCTGGTAGCTGACAAGAATATCAATGAAACCACACATGCAACTGACAACACACCTGACCACATGTCATGATTTCATTTTGCCCAAAAGCCAACATTTTACTATTATTTTAGAAAAATTGGCCGCTGGTTACTTGACCCCTTTTCCTGTTTATTTAGTCCATGAAGTGAAAGAGCGAAAGGGGTCTTTGTCAGACAACCCTTGGAGAAGTTCAACAATCAAAGAGCCTTCTCATTGGAAACAGATGACACTTCTTCTGGCCCGAACCACAGTTTTGGAAAAACAGACGAGGTTGAATGGCTTCTAAGATGCCAGCGTAATTTCGTTTTAAACCCACTGTTGAAATTGTTTGCATATTCATCTGATGCAGGGCTGTGGTTTGTATTTGCAGAACTTGAACTGTGTGACAGCACTTGAGCAAGTCTGTTGAGTTTATGCGGTCACTGTGGTATTTAGAAGTTTATCATACAGCACATATCAGTTTGGGAAATCTGTGGAGTGCCAAACGAACGAGGCAGTGAGCAGTGCTAGATGATGTTGAATGCAAGCTTTAGCCACCCTTGAAACTGGGACCCAAATAACACAGACAATGTTGACTAACAGTGTAATTCTTGTGCTGATTTTGAGTCCAAACATTATTCTCTAATGTCAGACTGCCAGCTTCGGCTCTCGGAGAACATTGTAAGCCAGAGAATTAGGCACAATGCTTGAAATCAGTCAAGGATTTATCTGAATGTGTGAGGTATATATATCAAAATGAAATCAAAATGAGCTTTATGATATCCCAGAGACTTCCCACTTAATCCCTTACCTCATCAGCCTATCCATATCACCGTTTTCTTCCATCTGCTAGCATTCCTCGTCCGTCGTCAATGTCTTCCCTGTGTGACCTCCAGGACTCTTTTGCAAGTGCTCTCCACCAATGTCCCTTGAAAAACCTCTTACCTGTGCTCTGCTTTGCCTTATCTACTCACCTGTGAAGTTTCCTGTTGATGTGTGGTCTCCATCATCGACTGTAAGTCAGAATTAGCCAATAGCACCCTAGCTGCATCACTATCTCGATCAATCTCTGAAGCTAGGGATTCAGATTCTTCTCCAGACTCAAGGAGCTGGAGAAGAAACAGCCAGCTGGCCTCTGTCTGTCACTTCCGGTCTGTGTTGTACTTCCTGTTTGTGTATTTCCTGTTGTGTCTATCAAAGCAACTGGAAGCCAGTCTTCTGTATTCGCCCACACATGCTTGGCTGTAGACTAATTCAATCCCAGCGGGGCCATGTGACTGACAGCTATGATTGACGGCTCCACTGACTGCTGTCATCACAGCGTGAGAAAAATCATTCATGCTGCCAACCATCGAATTAAGAGAAGTCGTTCTCAAACTCTTGTTTATCGTGTGAGAGGCATGTGTGCGCATATGCACCCTTTTTTGCAACCTCATAGCTCAGATTTGAGTGGATTTATTTCACTCATGGTGATGCATCACCAGGCCATAGCAACCAATTTTGCATATACATATCTCAGCTTATGAAAATGTGAAATAAACGGGGGTTGGTTTATGTTGCTCATAGTGACATTGGGAACATATTTAAAAATATGGCTCTGTTTCAAGCCAAAAGTCTGTTTACAAACTTGTAAATTACAGTTAAGAGCAGAAACCCAAAAGTTTCCTAATGCTATCCTTTTAAGAGCACTTTCAAAACATTTGAACTTACGGAAAACTAGAAACACAGCTTTAATCGGCTGCGGCTCTTTAAGTTGAGGTGATTCCATCGTAATGGAACAAGATATAGTATTATTGAACATTCTGATATAACCTTTACATTGTCAAAAAGAAGTTTGTTAGAGTTGTCATGACAATATTCCCATCTCTAGCTTTAGGTCGTGTTCAAATCTGAATCTTTTATAACCAGTAAAAGAACTGTAGAGAGCTCAGAGCAGCTGGAATATTACACCCATGGCCACAGTTTATCCAGCTGCTTTGTGAGTTTTAAACAAACTCCACATCTGCTTTTACTTCATGTTTTACTCTGAGAAAGGAGGGTGGAGGGCTGAGGGAACTGACTGACTGAAAACAACAAAGCTCTTACTAACTCCTGGATAATACGAGCGGGATATTACACTGGGATTTGGATATTCCAGAACTAGCTCAATTTGTGACTAATACGCTCTTACCATAGCACAGCAGGAATTTATTTATGTTTCTGTCTCTGGATACGATAAAGAGAAATATTGTGCAATTTTTTTCCCTCTCCTTTGACTTCATTGTAATTTCTGGTGACAGTCACCTGCTGTTATGTGGTTCCCCTTTAATGGACTTCTGTACCCCGACAGGCCAGGAAAAGACAAATGATCTGTTATTCCATAATCTCAGCTCTCCTCCTAACTAATTACTCACTTGCCCACAGAAAACAAACAAACTCAGAGCACAACCCCACTCGCTTATTGGTTCCTCCCTCATCGTTGAAGAGAAGCGATCCACATTCAACTTTCCACCTCTGCTTATTTCAGCCAGGTCCGTCTGCCTCAGTGACTCAGCTGTTTGATCCTGTACCACGTGTTAATTATAGAAACTGCTGTTGAGATGAAGCAGTTTATTAGAATAAAAGCAACAATGGGTGGAACACATGGTTTACTTAAATAAATAATCCCAAGATCCAGAAAATAGGTTGATGTGATTGACAATGTTTCCATCCAATGAGCCTTTTTCCATATTTAATAACGTAATTGCGTCGTAGACAAAACGCAAAATGTGAAGGGATTTCAGAATCGTTTTGATTGAAGAAAATCAAATTGGTTATGTGAATGTCCCTGTTTATTCCAAAGTAACCAAATATGGGCCTTTTCAATAACACCATCCCTGAGATTTGGCTTTATCTGCTGAAAAAAAAAAAACTTTACATTTCTGGCACAAGAGCACGCTGGTTTCTGTGTCTTCATTTGTCTCGAAGCTTCAGAAAAGTCTTGCTATCGTTATTTTTCTGCACATAACAACAAAAGGCATCTTGCAGAGCAACTGTTCCATCTGAGGATGGAAACTTCCTTTAAGGGTTCATGCAAGTGGTACATTTGTTTACAAGTTGTATACAATTACATCCGAAGCCCTTTGAGGATGTGGTGGATGGGGAGAAATTAAACATTTGGTCAGGATATATCATCAGGTCCTCAAGCCATGCACTGTAGACTTGCATGCAACGCTAAAAGTAATTACCTTCTCGTTTAATGAAAGAGAGCTCCACATAACCTCAGCTTGCGAGAACAACACAAAACATTGTGGATTGCTTTGATGCAGAACTAAAAATAAAAAGCATTGCTGATAATGAAACTCTATTTTATTCACTGCAGGTCTCTTCTTAGTATTTGAAAATATGGCATTTTGTTTCGTGTCAGTGGTTGATGGTTACTTTTATTTCAGAAGACATTTGGAGGAGCTTTGGTCTTTTAATAACTTAAAGGACTTGGGACAAAAAGACTAGATATGTATTGCCCCATACTACGAATTTGTGCTCTGCATTTTACCCATCCGAATGCACACACACCGTGAACACAAACATGGAGCAGTGGGAAGCCATAAAGTCTAAATCAAGTCAATAACATTGTCATGGATTTTAGAGCTTTCACCCCCACTGCATCTGCACTCACATCAATATTTATTTGTTAGTTATTTTAGTTAGTTATTTATTCATTGTGAAAATAAGTATTTGACATTCGAGTTAATTGAATAATCGGTCCATAAATTTGATGTCTTTGTTGAGTCTTTGTTGCATATTTTCATGGCACCCACCTAAAAACCATTTTCAACGCCTTTTGAATTGATGCCAAGCAACCTCATCTCAACACTTTCACCAAATTCTCCTTTGAGTCATTCAGATGTTCATTAACAAACTTAAAACGGGTCTAAATCCAAAAATCTTGCTGATTGATAGATATCAAATACTTATTTTTAATTGTTGCCAATAAACAACTCTTTTCTTCTCTCTTTTGGCAAGAAAAATAAAGTAAGGTTGGCAGTTTAATAGCTGCAGTTAGTCCTTTTTCAAAAGACTCACCAAAGAGCCGAAGATCTACGTGATCGCCGTAAAAGCTTTAGAGAGATTTGACAATAGGAAACAGTTAGAAGCTTGAAGTGTTCCCAAGCAAATCGTTACACATGTCGAAATTGAAAAGCGGAAGGGTTCTGGTGTATTCTGCAGTGTGAACAATACACTCTCCTGCCGGCATTGGTTTGGCGACGATTCATTGAACTTCTAGAATAAAATGTTGACTTTCAAACATGGCTCTGAAGCCATTCCATCCTCTGCAGTGCCACATCATTCTGACACAGCTTTGAATGAATGAAATATTTAGTTGAAACTGATATTGCTCGTCTGGATGCGGGTGAGGGAGGAGGGGGGCAGGGTATTCTTTAAGATGCTGCCAAACTGTATTTTCCTAAGAGTGGCCAAGGGCAAACATCTTGAGAGCCTTAATAAAATCCATAAATTGTGTGTGAGGAATGTCTGGGACTGCGTGGATCACGGGCAGCAGTAGTTCAGAGCAAATGAGAAGCAGTCAGTGGAGCAGAGGTCACGGCTCACACACTCATTAATATTAGACTGATCTCAGGTCAGGTTTCAGTCTGCCGGGTCTGGTCTTTGCTTTACACAGATATCAGTGTGTGTTTGGGCCACAGGACACATGGCCGTGCGATGATGGACAGCTCTGTAGTGCTCTGGTTAACTAAACAGTGCATTTCATAAAACACCCCAGAAGATTTTCGGCTCTTCTTATTGAGGAGGTCTTTAGCTTTAACATGCTCCATTGGCTTCAGATCAGGAGACATTCAATCATCTTTACCCTGTAGCTTTAGACGTGTGTTTTGGATCATTGTTGTGTTGGAAAAGTGATGGCAGCATCTTCTCCTTCAGTATTGAGCAGAAAACTCATACATTTTTGGATCACTTTTGACTGACATGTAAAACTTTGCTCCTCTTCTTGTAGCCCCCACCTTTTTGTGTAAAGAAATGATTTCCTTTCTCAGTTTTTGTGGCATTTTTCTTCCATGGGGAGCCATTGCTGACAGCATGAAATGGCAAGGATGTTTTTTTTTAAGTAATGCACATTTATAGTCACCTGTCTGCTTGAATCATTTTTTTTTTTTTCAGAAATCCAGCCCCAAACAACAAGAAACCTCCCCTATGTTTCACTGTTTTCTATAGACACACATTATTAAATGTTTAAAATTTTGACTCATTCATCCAAGGAAACTTATACCATTTTTTAGCACAGTCTACAATGGGAGAATGGAGCACCAGGACCCGGAAGCGCAGCGTCAGATTTAGCAAGCGGATAATAGAGCAGAACTGTTGGTGTTTTTCGTATGCTGTGATTTTTTCCGTATCTCGAACATTTCGTAACTCTAAGAATTCGTATCTCGAGGTACCACTGTACTTGCATGGGGATTGACACACTTGAAGGCGGCTTGGCACACTTACATATTGTAACACACACTCAGCTGTTGTGCTTGTAATTCTCTAATAATTAAATGTTTTCTTACTGGAAAATCTAACGGAAGATGTTCAACAGGCTGAGGTTTTAGAATAAGTATGTCATTCCATTCAGTGCATATTCCATTGTTTCCTTAAAAAAAATAACATGGGAACATGTGAACTTAAACAATCTCTCAACACAAATCTGAAAAAGCTGGTAGAATCAAAGCCAAAACACCTGGGATTTGGAATCCCTGCCTCCTTTTCAACCCTCCGGTGAGATTGATCGCTAGTGTAAGCGCCCTCATTTCCTGAAGTTATTAAACACATTTATCAAGCATCTCACGGTTGTTAGGAGAAAACGGGGGAAATGGGTTTAAATGTTGGCATGGAGCATGACATGATTAAAGAGTGTTTAACGATCTGCAAAACGTCTTTTGCAGCTCCTGCTCTCCATCGGAGATATCCAATCACTGTGTTTGTTGCTTTAGCCCAAAGTATGACAGCATCAGTCTTAGCTCATACTTTGGATGGGCAGCTCACATGTGGTGCTGAATGCTGACTAAGGATTGATTACCACTTTGACATTCTGAAGTACAGGTGCTGGGTGGGCTAAACGTCTTTCCGCCAGGAAGGCAGACTCACATAACTGGCATCGCCTTTAAAGTTTATCCAATACAGTTTTCAGCTCTACTTAAGGATTTTGGATATATTGTATTAATTGAAAACTTTGCATTAGTTAAAATAGAAAAAAAAAAAAAGATTTGCATTTAGGATGATGGTCATTTGTTTTGCTTCTAAATGATTCATAATAAACAATATTGCTCTGAGGAATCACAATGGGGATCTACAAACCTAATTGAACATATGCCCCTGATACGCATCAGATTGAATTTGATGGTGAATAATGATAAAATCAAAGCATGAAAATGGTGCCATTGATCTCTCTGACAAACAGACTGTGAAAGATCTGTTTTAGATAATTGATTTGTTCATATAGTTTGAAGTTACATTCACTCTTCCTCGCGGCTTTCAAACAGTCTGCAATTGATGTCAGCTTGTTGCTTTCATGTATAATGTTGCCCACTGTTCAGAAGTGGTGACTGGACAGCATTAACAAGCAGCACAGCTGCGTAAAATTTTTCACGAGATGTGATACAAGTGGAAATTAATAAAATTCCAGTTTTCATTCATGATTGATCTGTTGCTTTAAGAGAGAAGAGGGATTGCTCGTGCAGACGTGTGGCTTGCTCAGTTTGATGGGGTTCAGATAAAGGGTGTGTATACAACAGTGTAGCTTTGATCCCTGATGTTTTGAGTGCTCCACACTGCTAGTGCTCAGACAATGACAGGAAACCATTCTCGCTAAAATAAAACTGAAACTGCAGAAACTAGAATTACATTTTTTATTAAATGTAGAAAAAGTTTCAAAAGAATCCTAGAGTGGGGACTGGATTTTTCTGATATTTTATGCAAGTATAGCCTATTTGTTTTCCTTTATTTACTGCAAAACAACCCAATGACTTGTGTTTCCATGATGAGTTTCTGAGTAAACGCCTGAGGTTCGATGAATTTCGGGAGAAGCAATCAGGGCATGGGCCCGGTTCCATATCAATCCGTCAAGCCAAAATAGGTATTTAATCCAGCTTTACATTGACTCAAGTTGACTTTACCCACCTTCCACCCCAAAAACTCCTCACTTAAGGGTATAACAGTGATAAGATCCACATCTGGACAGCTTGCATTGTACGTCAATACTTGCCATTTAATGAACAAAAGCCAATCACAACAAACCCAGCCACACAACCACCAATCGCTGCAGTTTTCATCATGGCAAATTAATAGTTTGTTTCTGGACGAATCGTTAGAAAGTTGTTGGGAAATTCTAAACACTACAATCCCAGACTTATCTGGACCTCCTTTAGCCAATAGGTCGCTAGCTGGCTACACTTTTGCCTATCATCCATCCTTAAATGTGGCCTTTACCCCGAGGAACCTCCACGGGACTGGGGCTTGGTTGCTGGTGGCTTGTATGTTTGTGTGGGAGAGTGAGGCCTGCTAATTGACTGTGGTGGTTGAGGATCTTCTATTCCTAGCAGAGAACTTGGTTGACCATTGGCAGGTAGGGCCTCATCCAGGTGTGAACATGCACACCAAAAAAGAGAGCTTGTTTGGAGACTGATCTGACAGAGACAGCAAAGATGGCACAGTATGACATGTATGCCTTCAGAGCTTCCTGTGCTTCATAGCGTTTAAGAATGGGCTTTTCAATATGCACAGCAAATGGAGATCTTCTGAAAATTTCTGCTTGTTTTGGTTTCCTAAAATGGCAATATGAAACGCAATATTGTTTTTTTTTCAGTTTTAAAGACACCTGTTCAAAGTGAGCTAGGGTTCTTCCTAAGATTGAACTTTCTCCATGTTTCCTCAAATGATCTCGATGCAAGGGTTTCCTCCTAGTAATCCATTTTCCTCACAAAGTTCAAAAAGATCTCTCCAGGGAGTTCCCTGCCTTTTATCCAGTGGGAGCTGGAGTTCACAGCAGGACCCCATGGCCCTTATAAGCAGGTATAAAAAATGGATGGTTGGGTGAGGTCTTTAAGAAGCTTTAATAACCTCAAGGAACCTGCTCAAGGGGGGCTTCAATCCATCTTCACCTGCATTTGGGTCTTCGCAGCCATGTCTGAGATAGCCTTCAGAGAAAGAGAGAGAGAGTCAGATTATCCCCTCTAAAGCACTCATGCTGCAATCATAAACTCCATCAATTGCTCTGTTTACTCTAACACCATCCAGCGGTGTGTGCATGCGGGTGTTTAGTGTGTTATAAAACCTCGAGAACGTTACGTTCTTATTCCTGATCTGAGTAAATCATGAGCATATTTGTTTGAGCGTTCTTGCAAGCATTCCCTTTCTGCTGTTTGGTGCCAAAAACGATGACTGGTTTTTACAGCAGGAAGTGTGGAGGAAACTGGCTTCATTTATGAGCACGCTATACACTCATTCAAAAAAATGGGATTACAGCCTCGCCGTGTTTATCACCAGCAGCATGAAATGATGGCTGGTGCGGTTTGATAGAAGCAAAGTATAAATGCAGAAAGAGACTCTAGAAGCTGAGGTCTGAGGGTGATGAGCAGCAAACACCTGCTTACAATTGTGATCCTAGTTTCACTACATGCTGTAAATGTGCATTGGGTGTACATTTTTAAATTTGATATCGATCCAGTAAAAAGTTTCAAACAAATGACATGTTTGATGTGTGGACCATGGATCAAATAGACTGCAGATTTTAGGGTAACAGCAGGTTTAAATTTGGTCAAACTGGGGTCAGTTTGATACCAAGAAAATCTATTTGTTCACTCCAGCCAAAATGAGCAAACAAATGTGAACTGCAAATCAGTCACATCAAAGTTTTTCCAGCTATCCCTCCTCCCTCTAAGTTTGTCATTTCAAGTATATCATTTTCCATTGGTGCAATAATAAGCTGAAATGCTGATTTTATGTCTTGAACATGACTGACGGCATATCTGTAGACCCCTAGAACCATGTTGATGACATTAGCAGCACTGAGTCTACCCTGTTATTCAAGTGGGGAGCGGCACAATGGTAATTTTAAATTTTCATAAGGCAATGTATCTTCTGGTAGTTGAGAGACAACAGGAGGGTTAACACTAGGAGACCCATTCTCATCTAAGGAGGAGGCCTCATAATCAGGGTATTTCAGTCTGACACATTCTCCTCGATGTCCTTTTCACTGTCAAATATCTGTGAAAACCTTTGCTCAGAGGCCATTTTCATTTGCAATTTTAATGGCACTAAAAAGAACAGAGTGATGAGGGAATAAATGGAGGTGTGTGTGGGGGAGGGGGTATGCATTATGTGGATGAGTTATGCACTTCACTTCTTCACTGGCTTCAGAGAACTTTGTGCTTTCCAACGAAGAACTAGACTCTGCATTTGGAATGGCTCCCTAGTTTTCAAATCTCAACTCGAATGTACCATCAAGCCTTTCTGAGTTCAGCCACACGCCTTTTGTTTCTGGTCATTATTCTGCCATGTGTTCGAGTCTTTCTGCCATTTTCTTGGCCTGCTTTAAATTTGATGTAGATATCGGTTTCCTGAACCACACACAAAAACACAGCCCAGCACTCAGGAGCTGATCTAGTGCTTGATTCAGAGGACCATCTTTTTTCTCCCTTTGGTTCTTCCCAAAAGTGGGACTAGTTTCATAGAAGACTAGTTTCATACGAACATTTCCGAATAGCTTTTGTGTGATCCATGAGATGTCATGATGGAGAAGAATAAATGCAAGATGAGATATTGATCTTTCAATGTAGAAAAATAGCCAGAGATGTGAGGATGGATGGACAGGTGGATGGAGGGATAGGTGGGTGGAAGGGTGGATGGATGAATGGAGCAAAAGTTAGACTTGGGAGGTAACTGTTGCTGGAGATAATGTTGGATAGATTAAAGAAAAGATAGATGGATAAATGAATGGATGGATGGACAGACAAATGGAGAAAGAGTTAGAATGTAGGAGGAAAATAAAGATGAAAGAAAGATGAAAAGCTGGTCAGAGAGGGAATGGATGGATGGTCAGAGAGGGAAGTTGGACGGAAATATGTGTGTATGGATGGATAAATGGAACGAGAATTAGATCCAGGGGGGAAATTAAGATGAAAATAATGATGAAAAGGATTTTGAAAAGATGTCTGGATGGATGGTGAATGGATGGAAGGATGGTGAATGGATGGATGGACTCTTTTGCACACTACTCTATGATAAGAGAGATTGGCCAATTGTTGTGGACTAAAGCCTGAGGCTGATCCAGGAGCTGTGCAGGAATGTCCACAACCTCACACATCTGAAAACTTTATTCCTTTATACAGTAAAAATCTACAGCAAATGTAGCAATGTAGACAAATGTGACAAACTTATAAAAAAGTTAAATAGTTCTCTATGTGTGATTTTTTTAACCCTGGATTGCCATGTTCTAATATACAGTGTCTCCTCACCAAAGCTCTGGACATAGAGACAAAAGGCAAGAAGAAAGAAATACAGAACTTTGAGTTGTTTTCAAACACACGATACATCAGTGTAATTCTCTGACAGACAGATAAAGGTGGAGCTTGGACTCAGAGAGCAGATTTTACTGCACAGATCAGATCAGAGATTTGCTTTCAACAACAGGTTCAGGGACACTGAAGAAAACTCTCTCATCTGTTTCACTCTTGTTCTTTGTTCCTTTGAGGGCCCCATCTGACTTCTAAACATTTGAGAGAAGGCTCATTGTTCACACAGTACTTATAGGTGCTGTTATCGTCTGGCTTGATAAGAAAGTGGATTTTGATTGGACGGCTGCAAAGCTACGTAGAGTATATAAAATAAATAAACACTGATCTCATCATTTAGTGGCTGTTGTAGTGAATGTAACCAATGCACAAGGCTTGAACAACTTATTAAAGGTTTTATAAAAGGTTTGGAGTTTAGAGTGAGCAAAACTGAGCACGATTAGTTAAGATTGTGTTAATTTAAGTTAAAGAATATGCTGATTGGTAGAAGCCGGATTGCTAGTTAGAAGCAGGAAGAGGTACCACAACATTAAAAAAAACTGGATTTCTGGAGCTATGCAACTTCGTTCAAGCTGTTTAGAGAGCAAAGACTAAAACGTGCACAGAGGTAAAAAAGGTGTAAGCTTTTATGCGGGCTTCATAATCTGCTGTACTCCCATGCGGGTTTAGGAACGGCCCCACAGCAAACCCATATCCATAGAGAAATACCAGAACCACCCCCTGCCTGATAAAAGTCCTCTGGGTCAAAGCATTTCACAGCAAATAAAGCTAATGCTATCCATCACAAACAGCTGCCACAATCAAGCAGCATTTCAGAAGTTTGGGGACAGTTTTTGGGGGATATATGTTATAATTAAAGTTGTTTAAAACTTTTTCATTCATTCATTCATTTTCATTCCCGCTTATTCCCTTTCGGAGTCACGGGGATCTGCCGGTGCCTATCTCCGGCACACATTGGGCGAGAGGCGGGGGTACACCCTGGACAGTTCGCCAGTCCATCACAGGGCAACATTCACACACATGCACACCTAAGGGGAATTTAGCTTATTCAATAAACCTATCCGCATGTTTTTTGGGGATTGTGGGAGAAACCGGAGTACCCGGAGGAAACCCACGCAAGCACAGGGAGAACATGCAAACTCCTTCCAGGAAGGTCACCGGCAAGCCTCGAACCGACAACCTTCTACCTGGAAGGCCACAGTGCTACCCACTGCACCACTGTGCTGCTTGTTTAAAACTTTACATAGTTTAATGTGCTGATAACAAAATCAAAGGAATTAAATGTATTAATCCATGGAGACACACTCAAAATTCACATGTCACATGCCTGTATGACCTCCCTATAATACATGGGTATGCTCCTGATAAGCTGGTGGATGGATCCTCTGAGAGATGTCCTCCCTTACCTTGACTAAAGCACCTCCAATGCCTTCATCTTGCAGGAACTGCAGCCACATGAGGTCTAGCCTCATTTTCCATTAGGAGGAACCCATGCACCGGGTGGTCTCACGAAGGGTCTAAAGGCCTTTACACACCTATGCATCAGCTGCAAGCAGGGGCTGCATGCAGTGGATCTTTAATTATAAGTATAAGATCGCTGATGTGACCTTTCCCACCAGCTGTGCATGTGATTGGCTCATTTCGTCAGATGTCTTCAGCTTAGTAAAGCAACGGTAGGTGAAATGGTAGCTGTTCTCCCAGAGAGGAAGGGAAGAGAAGAGAAGAGAAGAGAAGAGAAGAGAAGAGAAGAGAAGAGAAGAGAAGAGAAGAGAAGAGAAGAGAAGAGAAGAGAAGAGAAGAGAAGAGAAGAGAAGAGAAGATGCAGCGGACAGCATTTCATTTTGAACCTCGTTTTCTTCTCTAAAAAATGAGCCTCACAAACAGTGTGATGTTCTTCTGTGCCACCATTTGGCATGGAGTGAATTGCAGTTCACCAAAGTGTGTAACAGGCAGTCAGGGTTTCACTGGAGAGTACTTGAAGATCTTAGCAGAAGTGCTGGGTGAATTTGGCAGTAGTTTATCAACTAATCAGAGCAAATATACCTGCAGTGAAGTCATCAATTCGGTCTCTGAAGGTCGGGGAGAGAAAACATTCACATGTCACTTAATTAGGAGGAATATACTAAAAATTCTAATTAGTCTCAGCATCACTCTGTTTTCCTGGAATAGAAGAGCTGAAAATGCCATAGAAAGGAAAACGGCTTGTTTACAATTGAACGGTTTGTTAAGAATCAAATATGAATAAAGAAACTCTTCAACTCATCGTTGTGACAGTTCAAAAATCAAAAGGAAGAGTCAGCTCTCGTGTTACCATCGCTTACTCTATCTGTGTTGTAATTGTTCAACACTTCTTCAGTGGCTGAGAGGCTTCTTTATCTGATGTGCCAGCCAGCATGTAATAGCTCTTCATTCCATGTAAAAATTCGGAAGTCTCTCCGGAAATGTTCTGAAACTGCTGGTGGCGTCTCAACTCTTGCACAAATGTTCTCTCATCTGTGTTCTTTGCAAGAGCATACCAAGCTCTAGAAGGTGTTAATAATTTACTCTTGACTTAAAAGGTCAATTGCAAATAAACAGGAAAAGGCAACAAAGATATCTTTGTTGGTGAAACATCACAGAAAAAAGATGAAAGCTCCTTAGCAACCAAACTTTTTACCCTAGCAACCAAATTTCAGCTTTGGTAAACGATATAAACATGGGGGTTGATTTACATAGCTTATAGTGACAAAGGGATCATTATATTATGTCACTGACCCCTCCATAGCAACCAGACTCTTTACCATAGCAATCAATTTGGCAAATTGCTATCTCAGTTAAGGAAACTCAAAGAGACATTAGTATGATGTTGGTAAACAAAAGAAAATTACCTTGGAAACCACTCCATTTAACCCAGGGGTGCTCATTACGTCGATCGCGAGGTGCTACCGGTCGATCGTGGCGTGAAATTGAAACAATATCAGTCGATCATCTATCCCGTCACAGTTTAGTAAAGTTAGCTGCAGATTCGCAGATTCGGTTTTCTCTGCTCAATAGCTCGAGACCTGCATGTTCTTAGTAAACAAATATTACCTATTTTTAATCTGTGTTATGTAACGAACAACTTACAAAACGTTTTTTATCTAAACAAGTTTCCCTCGGCATTCGCAGAAACACATTGCCGTCTATGAGCAACCCGCTGACATGGAATCGCTTAGGGACCGTCTGCAAATGACCAAAATATGTTTTACCCAGAATATGCTTCATAACTTCATTCTAAATCGCTCTATTACAACCAAAATCAAGCAACACGCCACTCCTCACCTGCATATTGTCCTGCACGACTCAGTTTCAATAAATATTGAAAAAATTATTAGAGCATCATTTTTATTCTTGATTATTTGGATCAAAGCTCAATTGCTCCCATAAAAATCACTCTTTTACCGCCAAATTCAAGTCACACACAACTGTTCTAATGATTCAATTCAGAGTGCAAGTCATCAAACTAAACTCACTTTATTACAAAAAAATGTAAATAATTAATTATTATTTGTGTTTTGTCAATTCTCAATAAATTTTAAAATAATTGTTGATTGATGTTTTACATTTTTGTAGCGGGTAGATCACTTTCACTTGGTCATTTTAAAAGTAGCTCGCAAGCTGAAAAAGTGTGAGCACCCCTGATTTAACCAATAAAAATATTTGTCACTTTTACAAGCCAACATGTGCAAAAACTTTAGCCATTTAGACAAATCTGCAGTTCAGAGGATTGCATTTGCTTAAACATCTCCATTCACTCCAGGCCCGCACGAAGGTTAGGAAAATTTCCCAGTAGGCTGTTGAGGGATTTGCCCTGGTGCCAGCAAGCAGTTAAAATAATAAAATATGTAAAATAATAAAATAATCCTCATTGAAATTAGCAACAATATTTATTGACTGCTTTAATGGCATTTTGATTGAACTGAGTAACTTACACTTTATCTAAATAACTTCATTGAAATAAAATTATTTCTTAAAAGCAACTTGGAACCAGTGGACATTAAAAAGGTAATTAATGCATGCATATAATTAATTTAGGTGCATAGATGGAATGAAAATATGGCTGTGTGCTTGTGATAGTTCATAGTTTTAAAATTCTCTGTGGATTTCTTTTGTCTTCATCGTAGGCTTTAATAGCTAGTGTTGATAAATGGTTGTAAGGAATCCTCTGCAGGTAGGATATGGTTACAGCTCGCACTGGTGAAGAGGGGGGCAGATAAAGAGGCACACGGGCCTGGCAGGATGTTTGTGTTCCAATGAGGCATGACCCTGAGAGTCTGGGCCAGAGCCTGCCGTTTCAACACAGGTGAGCAGCCAGAACCCGACGAAACCTATTTGTCCTATTTAATTTTGCATCATCATCTGTTCTCTCACTTTTCTACCTCTGTGCATCTTTTACTTTTCTTGACCCCCCCTCTCATGATTCCCTGAGGAGCAGAGAGTTTTCTTTTAGAACTGAGCAAGTGTCATCAGTGGTGCTCTTGACTGATGACAGCTCTCAATGGGTGCTCTGAGACACCATTGTCTGGCTTTTTGCCGGCTGTTGGTGAGTGGTTGAACTGAGAATGTGTGAGTTTGTGGTCATTTGCTGATGTGTTTTCACTCTAAAGTTCTTCAAACAGTGTGTGAAATACAAGCTGCGCAAGGGCAAAGTGGAGTTTGACACAGATATGATCCAGAGGCCTTTGCCCTCTGCTATATCACCTGAAAACTTGCTGTCTTTACTAAAAAAAAAAAGCACAAAAAAGTGGGCATTTACCCTTGGAAGAATTAAAATCCTGCTGTACTTTGGCAACATTAAATAAATACTAGCATCTCAGTTCAAAAACAAGTTCTTTCTTAGTTCTTTAATCAACAGCTTCTGATATGGTGGACCTAAAACCTGACCCTTTGCAGCTATAACAGCTTCAACTTTTTTTCTAAACAAAGAGTGCTTTAAAAGAGTTTCTTTTCATCAATGAACAAAACACTGTGAGAAAACTACAGAGAAATCTTCAGTTTTTCACCAATCTCTCGAATCCTACTGACTCACTTGATGATGTAGAGATTACGGTTCTGTGGGGGCCATGCCATCACTTCCAGCATCTTCTTTATGCTGCAGATTCCTAATGACAATGTTTTGGGTCATTGTCCTGCTGCAGAAGATATTTGGGGGAATCATACGCGTCCTGACCAAACCCCCAACTCCATTTACACAAATGATGCCCCACACTTTCGAAGAACCTCCACCATGCTTCTAGCCCTTCGTCAAAATGTCTTTGCTACAGCCACAATGAATGTTTAATGGCATGGCACAGGATTTCAATCCATATTTTGAAAAAAGAAAAGCACAAATCAAACCAGTGCAATGTTTTTGCTGGTTTTTGCACACTCCAGAGTGTTACTGCACTGCTGTAAAATCTCTCATGTTGTACTTGTAGCTGCTGGTGATATATTTAGAGGTCTGCCTTTTACAGCTGAGGGCGAGTGAGTTAGTGTGGCAGGAAGAGGATTGGACTGGGATGGATAGACTAATATTCATGCTAGAGCTTTGTGTGCACAGTAAAACAGAGAAGAGAGGACTTGAGTCTCAGTTTGGACAAGTGTGTGCCAGGTCGCTGTTAAGGCTGTGTTTTTCCGTTCTCGTGAAACACCTCACAGGGCTCATAAATCTCCCTCTTCTAACAGCCAGCATTAAAATCTCGTAGATTAACTAGATGGAGGATGATTACTTTATCGATGCTTGAAAATATAAATAAGGGTTTATAGCCAGTCAGGCTTTTATCTTCAGTGTTGTGAGATCCGAGAACTCATTGAGTCAAGGGATGGAAAAAGAGTTACCAAATAAGGAGTACAGCTTTAAAATTAAGGATAAAGGTGGTGGTCTGAAGAGGATTGTTAGTACAGTAGGGTTTTGATGAGGAAATGTCATGAAAAGATAAAAAATGTGTCGTAAAATCTCTGACCATCTGCAAAATAATTAAGTAATATTTTAGCTTTAACCACCCTACCCCCCATCCCCCCATGATACATCAGCCAACCTACTCGAGCACACTTCCAGTTCATCTTCCAAAGTCAAAAGGCTCATCCATGCAACTCCACTGTTGTCAGACATACGGTTCACGCCCTCCTGACTTTCCGTGTGATCGCTTCTTGCCTTCATGGATCTCTTGAGTTACAAGCTGTGTCTCTGTGTAGAACACTCTAGATACCTACCACCTACTCACCTCTAACATCGTGGGTTAAACCTGTAAATTGTTCCTAATTCTATGTCCCTTCTTCCTCCTTCCAGTCGCAGTGACAATGAGTAAGACTTTTATTTTGCTCTCCTTCTCTCGCTCACTCCTCGATTCAATTCAGTGTGTTGTAAAACCGCACACGTGAGTATTACAAAAGTGAAAACAATGTATTTATAATTGTTAGCAATGTTTATTTTACACCTGAAGAATCTCAGTCAAATATCAGTTTTTTGGATAAATTTTGCAAAGAATCCTTTGACCACAAATAGCTTTACATGTTTGCTATTTATATACAGTTTGCAAATATGTAATTGGTAATCCTTTTAAATATTTGGATTTTATATTGAATTGGATATGGAATAAAGTCAACGTAACTGGACATATGGGAGTGTCCAAGTTACTGATGCTGATAATGACAAATAATGTGTTGTAGATCAATTTAAATTGGGCTAAACAGTCTTGTCACACAATGTATTTGTGGGATTGTGAATCTGAAGCGCTGTTCAGTCACCGGCGTAATTAGAAGAGGGTTGCTTTTATGGAGAGGCTATTAACACTTGCCATAAACAGCCAGAAGCTGCCATTCTGCACCCCAGCAGTCCAGCAAGAACTGGTTTACAGGCCTCTCATATCCACACACGGCATGCACGTGTTTCCTCTAGCCGTCACAATCGATCAGAGCTGGTCATGTCAGTCAGCCAGTCCGACTTTAGCCATTATTTTTACACCAGAGTTGGTTTTAATTGTTCAGTAGGTTTTTGGAATTAAGCCCAATTCCTTGAACCATACTGTTTTATGGTTCTTTGGTAAAGTTTTATATGATTCATAATTAGCGCCACTAAGATTTAACAACTTTTTTAACACTTTTATTTTCTTTAGATTTGTGAAATGCAGACATCGTGTTATTTTATAGATCTGGTTTAATTCAAAACAGACTTTACAGGGTTCACCATTGTTTGGAGTTTTAATTGACTTTTTGAAGTTCTGATCGCATGATCTTTTGAGCGTCTCAGTAAAATTACTGCCATTGGTTCATTAGAGACCTCAAACAATTAACGAAATGCTAATTTTGAACATTCTTTTAAAAATCAGTGTAAAAAACTACTTTCACAATAATTCATAGCTGGTTGTAGTAAAAAAATGAGTGCTTTGGAAAATGGTACCTGTGCGTTGTTCTAATTTGTAATTCCAGACCTCCATGTTGCAGTATTCTTTCTTCCCATGTTATATGAACTTTGTAGCAAGAAGCTCCAGGCCATAATTAGAATGCATGGTTCTGTGATTCCTCGACTGATGTAGGTTTATAAAGTGGTAATAGAGGGGGTTAAGATCTTACTGACCCATAAGCCAACCCAGATCAAACCCTAGCGCTGCAGCTTACCCTCATTAGTATGCTTTCTCATGCAGGGTTTCATAGCCTGAAAGTGGAATAAAAAGCAAATGGTGAAATAATACAAACACAAGCTGAACTACAGCTTTCTTTGACAATGTGGGTGCATGCATCACCTCAAATCTGAATACTACACTTAAAAACGACTCACCTTGGATGGTCTTCTCAATGTTCATCAGCATAACTGGGCAGAAAAATCCCTGTTTTGCAAATAACCTGGTTTGTGTGCACTTCTCTTTCACTACAACCTTAGTTTGAAGGAAAATCATTTAATACCAGCTGTTCCCTTTCTGTCAATTCCTTTGATGCAGTGTTTAATTAAACATTTTGACTGTCTTGACTTTACATTTACTGTATATAAGCCATCCCTATCTTACTTTGTTACTTACTTACTATCTTACTAAAGAATTTGTCAATGGAGCTTGTTATAAAAGCTCTCTGAGTGCGTCGATGTAAATTCATTCAGAACCATTTTATTTTCCACATCTTGAGCGGAGACTTCTTCCATCGTCCTCCGTGACCTTTTTCTCCAGGTCCTCTACAGACATAGACATTTTTTCTTGGTGCAAGAACGATTCCCAGTCAAATAAACTAATCTTAATGGCACCAAAGAGAGCCATTTCACAGTGTGAATTTCATGCAGAAAAAGAGGAACGTATAAAACTTCTGGCTAAGGAATGCAAGAACTGTAAAGCATCCATTCTGTTGTGGTTGAAACACGTTTGCCTTGATTCTACTGGATACTCTAGAGCAGTACCAGTAAACATGTGACATTATTTTAGAGTGTTTATGACCTCTGTTGGTCAATATTATCTTTTTGACCCCATTTTTTCAGCATGTATGACGTATTTATTACAAATGTTTTTTTATCCACTGCTGTTTACCTCCGGAAGTGACCGTTAATTTTGACCAATTGAAAAGCAGTAGTGGCAATGGGCCAATGAGACGTGTGGATGTTGTCACATGATTGCATTTTGGTTGTACTTCAGAGAGAACAGTGCACCATCTGGACCATATAAATCAAACCAATGCTGTGAAAGTACCCTTAAAAAGACAAAATCACTCGAAAAGCAAACTTTTGTTACGTCGTTGTAAATTTAGCAATTGAGCTAGCAAGAATCAACTAGATTAAATTAACATGCTGTAGTTTCAATCCTCCATGCTTCCTTTTTTGCTAAACTTAGTGGAAGTAGGTGCTTCTCTGCCCTCTTTCACTCCATCTCATTAAGAGCCTCTTAAAAACCTGGAGGTGGCATCATAAAATCTCCACCATAATGAGTGGTTAAGTGCAAATAAACAAATGCAAAGGAGGTCAAGGGCAGCCCTAACACAACACACATAGTGAACTGGCAGAAAATCTGACTTTCACACACACAGATGACCAATCTCCAATCCTCCCTGCCTTGTCCAGAGCCGAGAGTAATTACTTTCAGACAATGGGGTGGCCTGGGCCAGAGAGACCACCTGACAGGCACTGGGGAGGAAACTTCATCAAAATGAAAGACTCTTAACAGCATCGTGCTGATTAATATAAATTACCATGGCCTTTATAGACAGCCAGTCCACTCATTCGGGATGACCCAGGTTGATTTATGGTTGCTCAGTAACAACTGGTAGGGGACCAATCGCAACTGAGATTTCAGCAAAAGAGAGTTGTGCTTTGGGTTTTCAAGCCTCCCTTGTGCAGACTGTAATGCAGTGATGTCAGGTATCCACATCAGGTATGTTGACATTTGTCAATAACACATATGCATATTAATATAGTGACAAGCGCATGTGTGTTGAGGTTTAGAGATGTTGCATATGGCAAGCCTCATAAACATTTATTCCCTTTTCTGTCTCAACTCACTTTGGACTCGTCATGATTCCATTTACAAATATCTAAAAATGAGTGATGACTAGTTGCAAAATATATCTCTAAATATTACTCACAATTTTTTCATCCTGTAATTCCTGGAGGGTCAGTATAGAGCAAACTAAATACACCTCATGCAGCTGATTAAGTCCTTCAGGCTCGTTTGCAAGGTATAGATCTCCAGGAACTGAGTTTGACACCCCAGTTATGAAGGATCAGAATGTATAAAAAGGTTACAAAATCTTGTATTGCTTTTTTAAAATGTAATTTTTCCAAATAAACCAAATGTTTTCATGTATTACCAACTTCAGTAAAAAAAATCCCTTTTTTATGGTATTCAAATGCACCCATTTTTCCACATTTTATATAAAACTGAATAATCGTTAAAATAAAATTGATTCAGTAAATATTTTCACATTTTATTGATTCTCTATTCACCTTTGCGTGCACAATTCTATGACCCCTCATTGTTTGACTAGTCGAGAGCAGCTGTCACACCACAGGAATTCAGCAGCCGGCAAATCCTGCCCGAGTCTGCGTATGTTGTAGGCTTTGCTCAGTCTGTTGTCTCAGATTAGATCAATTTCAAAGAGCTTTCCCACTTTTAATAGCTACTTCTGTTTCATGTAGCAGTGGTCAAGATTAACAGAGAAGCAGAGCCCCACGCAGAGCCCTAGAAGCGAGGTCTATGTTTATTAAAATGTGAAACTCCTTTTACAATTATATTTATATCATAATCGGGAAGAAAGGTGCTTTAAGTGACTTTGAGTGTGGCATGGTTGGTCTGAGTATTTCAGAATCTTCGGGGATTTCCATGCACAACCATCTCTACGGTTTAAATCTCTGGGATCATGTATGTACAGCCGACAAATCTGCAGCAACTGCGTGATGCTAATGGACCAAACACTCTAAGGACTCTCTAGAAGTCCAAGCAAGGTGTACCTAATGAAGTGGCCAGCCAGTGTATATATTCATTTGTTTTTACTAAATAAACCCTTATTCTGTACAGACATTTAAACGACAGAAAGTGGGTTCAGTTGTGGAACATATGGATAATAGTTTTCCTGTCAATCACTCATTCCCAGTGTTTATGTTTTGCTTGTGCAGCTGACAGCTCCCAAACCCTTGATTATCTGTCCTTAGAAACATGGCATGACCGCAATCCCCTCCTGTCTGCCCAAAGCAAACCTGATCCTTCCTGTTTCATTAGCACTAACTAGCTGGTGCACTGCTTTAAAGCCAAACAAGATCGTTTCATGATGCAGCCATGCTGGGATCCTGGTTTCTGAAAGGTTTTAGGCTGCAGAGAGTAATGAGATCAGAAGAGATGGATATTCTGTGACACTAGAGCCTACCGTTTACAATATACGGTGTCTGAGCATCATGCTTTCCACATCACTTTCTCTCTCCTCACTTATCAGAAACCTAGAAATCTCATTTTGATTTGTATGTGAAAGGATCATTTTTATGAAGCAATATTTTCATAAACCTTTGATAGGTGCAATATTGATATTTCGGATGGTTAATAAGCATGTGCCTAGGGATAGGTCCATTGCAATTTCTAGACCGTTCCATAAAGGCTTAATTACATTATCTGTTTTGCAAGTTTAACTGTCTTCTGAGATAAAGTGTTACGCTGAATGCTTCCATGTGAGATATTGAAGGCCTCACACATTTGCAGTTACCTTGTCTGCTTGCTGCACCTGCCCAGTTTCATTTCAGCCTGTTGACGGCTTCTCTCATCAGCCATGGCATAGAGTGACCACATGACCTCACCTCCTCTTCCCCACTCACCGTTAGAGCTTGTTGCTGAGACTAATTTTTCAGACGCGTTAGGGGGTACAAAGAGGGCTTTATTCTGTCCCCCCCCCCCTCTCTTAAAATCATATAAAGATCAGCTCTCTCGGAATGTCCACCCCCTACATCGACAACTTTTTACAAGCTCATTAATGACTAAACGAGAATAAAAGTTTCCAATATATTGCTCTGACATTTTCATGCCTGCACCCACTCTGACTGATGGTGCAGAACCTATGTCCACCTCATATTATTCTAAACATCAACAAGGTGGCTAAGAATAGCAATCCTCCCGGTCCCACAGGCAGACATGTAAATAAGCTCCTGGTGGGAACATGGGCTGCATGGTTCTCTCACAGACAGAACACCAGACCTCGGGATGTTTGCACTCGATCAGAAGTGTAAGGATGTGTCTTTACTGCTGATCAACTGACCAACACTTCAGAAGAGATACGACATCACATCATGTGCTTCTGTGCTGTGGGTTTTATACCACTAACCCCCTCTGGAGGACCACTTTGGAACTTCTACTAATAGCATCACCATCTGCATTCTTTTACTAAGACCCATTCCGAATACAGGAAAATCCATCCATACTGTTGTTTGTCCATCTGTATTTTCTCTCTCTTTCTATGAATCCGTATCTCAGTATTTGGCATTGACTACGTCAGCAGGCGCCACCAGACTCCAGTTAAGCATCAACACTACGACAGGTGCACTTCACTTGCACCTTGCCCAAGCGGAACGTGTAGTGAATAACAATGCTTTGGCCCCAGAGGAATCTCGCCTATCATTGGCATTGGAGTGTCCAGTGCTACTGGTGCTAAATGACATCACTGGCAAGGAACACCAAAATCTGCAACTGGTGACCCACAATGCTGCTTGTGGGTGAGAGGCTGGGGTCCTACACTGCTGATGTAGAGATGTATATTCGATAAGATTACCCTGACTTTTGCATGAGGCAGAAGCAAGGCTCTAATGGCCAAAAATATTTGCCAAGCAGCCTTGAAGTCAAGGTGTTGTACTCCCTGCGTGACGTCTTGGAACTCCACACTTCTAGTTCACACACACCATGGTTTAATGTAGATTGTACTTTTCGGCCTGAAGTGAAGACTATCTGTATCATTGTGCCGTATCCTGATTGGGTGCTTTGCAGTGATGTCAGCACTATGTATTGTTGTCATGCCACTATTCTGTGAGTGAGATAGATGTTTATAATTCTGTAATTGTAAATTCTACACATATGTAAAAAAGTGTGGCTTTTCTTATAGTTATATGATGTGGGGAGTGCTGTATCAATTTCCAATAAAGCTTCTACAAAAGATCTCTTAGTAGAATCCAGGAGTGTCTCTCTCCCTCTCTCTCTCTCTCTCTCTCTCTCTATATATGATTAATATGAACGATTTATATATATCTGCTTGCGTTCACACCAGCAGATCTGGCTTTCGTGAACGCGAATCTGATCAAAAGGAAGAACAAAGAGCATTGGGTGATGTTGGTAGCCCGTGGGGTGTCTGACGTGGGGGGCTCGCCTTCTAAATAAACTCTGGAGTTCAGAGAGGGGGAAAGAGAAAGCAGAGAGCTGAAGTCATCAGTTAGCAGACAAGCACACGAGCTGAGAGCAGGCGAGAGAAAGGGAGAGATAGTCAATTGCTCAACCGTGAAACCACGAGCCATCGCGACTGAAAGGGGAAAAGCGATCCCCAGAGTTTCATCGAAAGTTCCTCAAGATGCGGTGATGATGACGCGAGGACCTCCTACATACTGGCTCAATAAATAAAGTAGCCTTCACACCTGGAAGTGTCTGGATCACACTGGGAATACACAGACTGCAGTCACTCGGCAAGACTATCCAACTTTGCGTCACCATGTCAGTTTGAATGCTACCCTCTTGCCCATCTGTAAGTTTTGCGCTTGGTGGAGAGCTAACGCTTTGCGTTTCTTCCATGGAATGAGTGGCTCTTTTGGATATCTCTCAGTGGCACATATGTGGATTGCTTCCAATATGTTACTGCTGGATCGGCCCAGGTGCATTTGGGCCACTGAAAGTTCTGTTTATTTCGCACGTGAGCATAGCGCGGGCTTCTGCCCGGTTTAGGAATAATTTTGCAGACGTCTAAGTGCGAGAAGCGACATTGAAGTGACAAGACAAGCATCCTTTCCTGATTACTATGCAATTACAACTGATCTCCATTGTTTTGATGTTGCATTTTATGGAATACACAAACTGTCAGCATCACGGCTCCAGGCACCGGCTGCACAAACGTAAGTTCTGCGCGCGCCGCACGTCCGACGCTTAGCGCACACCTGCACCGTCAGGACCGTACACTGCTGTTTTATCTCTGTGCACCACTGTACGTGGAATATTATGTGTAAACACATATTATGTTGCAGCTTAAAAATAAAGGCAAATTGCACAATTAAGTTTGACGAGCTAGAAATTTACAAAAAATAAATTAATACGTAACATGTTTTGAAATATTAAACCATCACTGTTTGCCCCATTTAGTGATAAACACGGCATGTTACCCTGTGCGCGTTTACTGTTTTTTGACATCTTGTTTTTATATATTATATTGCAACAGTATTTTGTTACCAGCAGCTGGTTGGTAGCTATTGAGTGGCTTGTTTGATAAAAGTACCACAGGTGGTACTTTCATGTTGATACATTAATTATTAATTGCAAAGCCAATTATTTTAAATCAAATTTTATTTAGTCTCGTCAGTGTCTAAATAATTTACTTTTTGCTTACCAACTGCCTATTATACAAATAGTGTACATTTATTGATTAATTTATCCATTCACGCCTTACACTGTCCCGCTTTCTTCTTAATTTCGGAATATTTTCTGGATTTGTTCCGGATGCAGTTAATTCTTTTTATCAAGCTTTAATTTATTTTTGTCGCAAATAACTGGCAACCCAACATAGCCAGGTGTTGTTGATGAACTGCGGTCAGGTGAGCCTCCATAATGCGTTCCTGTGCTGCTAATTACTTTAATATTACGGAATATTTCTATTCCAATCACTTTACTAAAACGTTTTTAGATGGTATGCTAATTTTACAGAAACGTTTGTTCCTCTGATGTAACTAATCGAAACGGTTTGTTTTCCTCTAGTGAACGCATGTGTAAATGGATTCAGATTCTTTATGAACATGTAAACGGTTTCATGACTTTTAGTTGCATTATACTGTTTGCTTCACTCTCGCATGCTCTGTATTGTCTCATCCAGGCGTAGTCTACGCTGGAGTTATTAGCATACATTTCAATGTGCAAAGCTTGTTCAGCATCAGTGGTCCGTTTCAGTTTCTTGTTTGGATTGGGATCGCTCTCTAGCGGCCACTAGACCAGCCAGAAACCCCCATATGTGCCCTTGGTGACTCCCTTGCAAGCACATGTTTGTTGGGGACTGAAAAAGCAAAGCGTCCCGATTCTAATACTTGTACTACGCCCTTAAAATATATATATATTTGATGAGGGAACGTAGTTTCTGAGGGTTTTGAGACACCTTCTTTCGGTTGCCTAGTTACAACCTTGTCAATCATCTCTTCTGATTCTCAAATGATTAACTTCCTGTTAATATCACACTTGTATTTTCAGGTCATTCACGACCTGCGCGAATCTTCCCTTCTTGTTATGTATAATTATACTACAAATGAATATTGTGTCTGAACGAAGAAAAATACTTATTTTTACACTGACCAAGATTGGTGAAATGCTTGAAATGAGGCTTTTATCTTACAATTTGAGTACATTTTATGGAGGATTATGGGTAATATCAGCCATATAAGGGTCCATATTGCTAATATTGGAAACCATCAGGGCATCATTGGTATTCTGTTTCATTTGGAAACTACATTTCACATAGCATGGTTTCCGTATGGATAGTACAGTTTCATTTTGTAAATAATTGGAGATTTATCTAAAAATAAGTTGAAACCTTAGGTTTTCTACCTAACAAAATTAGCTCATGATTGTCCAGGCAGTTTTTTTCTCTTGCAAGTGAGTGGTGAACTTTATAAAAGCTTTGAAGGATTTCTGATGCGTCAAGTATTGAGATCACAAGAAAGTGTTTTTTTTAGCTAATGAGGGAGAGCAAACAAACTTTTTTGGAAGACTGCTCCAATTTAAGCAATGTATCCCTAACAGAAATGCTCCTTAGGAAGGGATCTGGACAGGATTTGTCTGTTTTAAATGTTGAAAAGGATGCTTAAAAGGGATAGTTATAATGATGGTGCAAAAACTGGTTTGAATGTAGTTTTCAAAGATCGTTAGAAACATCTTTTTGGTATCAGAAAGCCACAGGAATGCCACTGTAGCTCGATGCTGAGAGAACAAAATGCTACTTAAGAGCCTTAAGAGTTTTGCAGTCAGGGCATTGTTTTCATGTATGTGGTATGAAAAGTATTGTGTCCAGTCAGACTTTGGAGCTAATTCAATCAGTACACTGCTGTCGTTTTATAATGTAATGGCAGCCCAGTTTTGTGCTAAATGTACTTTCTAATCTATTGAACATATTTAAAATTGTAAATAGACATGGTTATCGATGTAGACATGTGGAAGGGAGATTGACAGTGACAAGTGGGATAGCTATTGTGTTCGGAGGCTAATTAAAAGAACCGTCTATAGTGCATAGAAACCAGGGTGAATGGCCATGGTAAAATTATCAGTTTGTTGAGAGTGACCAAACGGTCATCTGACCTCAAACATTTCCTGTCTTCTATGTGTGGCTCTCTGGATCTCCTTGTTGATGAGTTTGAAGAAACATTTGACACCTTCTTATTGCAGTAGAGGTTGTAATGCAGCTAAATATTTAAATATCTCCTTTGTTGATGTGACTTTTTGTTGTGATGGAGTGTGTATTGTACACTGTGCAATTCTAGGTTATGGCGTCAAACGAGACCTTACCAAAAATGTGCCATGGAGCTTTATCAATCCCACATGAAAATCCCAGGAAATGAACCAAGTCCTCTCTTATCACCAATTCAACTACAATAACCAAATGCTTTCATTTGAATTTGTTATTTATTGAACTTCCACCATTTATTGGACACTTGTTTTTGCAGTCGTCTAGTGTAAACTGTGGCAAGCAATTTTTAAATGTAGGGATTGTTATGCAAGTCAACCCAAGGGCTGTGGCAGTGCAGGGCCAGGCAGAATTCCTCCGTGTAAAGGGTTCTGTGAATTAGTGAGCTTTGGCAGGAACACATGTGGGCAAATGGACAGCAGTTGTAGAGATTGCTTAGATATGTCAAACAGAATATCCTTGATCTATGGCAATCTGGCGGCCAAGAATGAACTCTGGGAATCAGGGAGGGAGGCAGAAAAAGGCAACAATGATGCCCTTGCTTGAGTTCAGAAGTAAGGAATGTAAGAGCAGGTTGAAAACAGCTCCGAGATTGAACGTCGTGGTTGTAAAGTAAATCAGTGTGTACCAGTAGACTGCTGAAAATATTCTCCCCTCTGTCTTTAGATGCACACTCTTAATCCATGGGATCTAATATGACTTCAGCCAACTCTTTTGCAGCTATAGCAGCTTCTTTTCTGGCTTTCCAGTCAAGTCGTTCCAAACCTAGCTTGCTCATCCTTATCTTCATGGATCTCGCTTGGTGCTCTGGAGTACAGTCATGTTGGAAAAAGGTGTCTCTCCCCAAATAATTGTTCATAACAGATTGAACAATCATTCCTTTATTAACCCTTAGAAGTCCGGGGCCTTTTTTAACATTTTTTAATCTTTAAAGCAGTTTTTTGTGCCAATGCATGATGTAGTTTTTTTTAGTACAAATAGAACAAATTCGAAATCTCAAAAATTGACAACAGTGCTTTTCTTTGTGCCAGAATTTTGAAAAACACCAGCCATATCACAGAAATGTTATTTACAAGGGTCATCCCTTCCTTTCGGCACTAGATGGCACTGATGGCACCGATTTTGGGTCTGTAAATTAAACTGAAAGATGATTGCACATTTTCTCACATTGTAATTTGAATTACTCTTGCTATCATCATTTTAAACATAAAATACCAAAACTAATAACCTTTTTTGAAACCCAGACATTATATTTGAAATCACAAACAATAGGGGATTTTTGTCATTTCTAATTAATTCTAAACAGATGATGTGATTCGCTGTGTATTGCACGCACTGGTGCATGCAGAGACTTCTGAGGATTAAATTAGACTGGCTAGAAAAAAAAACCTTTCATTTGCCAAAATAGACAACATCTCCTTCCAGATCTATAGAACAACATTTTTATCAAAATCTCTTTAAACACTTTTAATTATGACCGATTTATGTTCAAGACATGTTATAAAGAGCTATTTATTTTAGGTTTAGAATCACATTTAAGGTTCATTTTCCACGATCACATTTAAGGGTTCAAAAGGCTGTGATGTTACTGTTCTGACTGCCTGCAGAGATCTGCACTGAAAGGGACATGGGGAAAACAGAGACAAAAATAAGCTGTTTTCCAAAAGTATTATGGAGTAACAGACTTAAGGCGTAAGATGACCCCAGTTTGTTTTCAGAATCTGTCGGGTTGTACAGGTCAGTCAAATGTGGATTGATCTGATCTTGTCTACAGCATGATTCAAGCTGGGTGTTTGTGATTGTACTGTCACTACTGTTCTGCCATTTGCGTGCAAGCCCCAGTATACACCATGCCTCTGTTGATTAGTTTCTCTGCGGGGAGAATCCACAGATGACTGGGCTTCCTGCTATGTTTATTATTAAACTACATTATGGTCACTGGCGGAGACATAATTGATGGCTCTGTTCTTTCTATAGAGACCCTGGAACCATTTAGTTGCATCAATCAAGTTTGCTCTCATAAATGCTGAGGATGTCACGTATGCTCTGGTTTAAATAGGTACCAACAGAAAAAGAAATGTTTTTGCTTTTACTTTATGGTTCTGCTATAAAAAATATTTTGAGTGTTCCTTTTGTTCAACTGGAAACACCATAGACTTGATCGGCGTCATGTCAAATCAAGAGATGTGATCTTAACTGTTGGGGAAATATTATATTATTATAATAAAGAAATGCATGTCATTTCTGCCCAGTGAAAGACTTAGGAAAATGCAGAAAAGCATCAAGTAGAGCTTGACATATTTTATTTTGATTATATGTCTGGGTGAATCCGGCCATCTTATAGCGTGACAGTAGCTAATGTTTACCTCAACACAAAGGCATAAAAGTGGTCCAGTGGTTATCCCTTACTCAAAAGTTCTCTACGAGTAAGCATTATTGCACTTTTACTTAATATACCAATATATAATTCTCTGGCAACACCTTTCTGAACAATACAAGCAATTTTACCAATAAAAACCACATCATAAAGTGTATTGTTTTGCCCAATATTTTGTCACTTATAAATTTCATAAAATGACCTTGCCATTGTTAAATATTTGATTTTCTGTGGTCACCTGGTGGCGCTATAACTAAAAGTGTATGCTGTAGATGTGCTCAAACATTAATAAAATAGTTGGTAAATTTGGGACCAATCAGACATTGTATGGCTGAGCTGTTCGGAAATGAAATAGTTGACTTCCTGTGGATTTTTGGAAACGCAGTCCATATTGCTTATATTTAAGTATTGGTACCCTGCAGATGTGTGCCAAATTTAATTTGCTTACTACAAACTGAGAGTTCTGCATAGGCTGAAACACATTAGGTGGGGCTATAGAGCCGTTTTTGACACACCCACTTTTCGAACCACAATCATAAATTTTACCAGTGCTGACGTGTGTGAAATTCAATGACTTTTCGAGTACATTGGGCCTTCTTAAATGCACCAAAAGCCGTGAAACGGTACTCCGAGCAACTACAATGAGGTTCTACGTACCTTCAGTGCTTGAGCCCTAATTTAAAGTGACATCATACAAAAAAAAAAGCCAAACCTTTTTTAGTGGAGATGACCTTTAAGGCAGTATTTATGTGTGTTTTTAAATGTATTAATGTGAACAGGACGTAAGGAAAGCACTATACCAACATCAACGTGTTGCTTAATAAACTTAATAAAAGCTGATAAAAGAAAACTAAAACACATATCAGATGTTCATCCTTCATGATGTATAATTCACAAAGAAGGCTCTTCCAAACAAACTTAAAAGTATCCAGATTGCCACAAATGCAAAAACTATGTCCCCATAAGTGTTCAGTCTATTCCTGGGGATCATAAGCAATTCAGCATCTGATTAGACCAGTTTACATTTAAAAGTTCAGATACATAACGTTCTGTGCGGAATATATCACAGTAATGCTGGCTACTTTTCATCGATGACATGCAAAATAATGTGATAAATTTCTTTCTTTCGATAAATAAGGCCAATTTTGTAACATTTGTATAAAATCAGTGTTAGCTGCCTAATGGTAAAAATCTGTGAACTTTCTTTTGAGCTTACCTTACCAGTTTTCACGTCCATTTCGAGACCAAAGTTGGATTCCACCAATGAGCTCTCAGCTCTTTACATACTATTATTATTGTAATTATTATTATTATTTATTTATTATTATTATTTTTTTTTTTTATTATGCGTGTGGTTTTTTTTAAATATCTGAATCAGCATCAGCCAGAGACACACCCACATTGGTTGACCTCAATCATTGGTTGATTACTTTAAATAAAGTAATGTTATGGAAATGGAAAAGGAAATTGAATCTGATTAAATTTCAATATGTTCAGCATCACATCTTTTATATATAAAGCCCAATATGAAGAAAAGTGTCTGTACTTAAAAAAATAAAATGATTTAAATTAAAATGAGAAAAATTAAAAACACATTCAAAACTGTTTTAATTACAAAAAATATATATTTTATTTGACAGGGGGTCTTGAAAAAAACCAAGCTGTTGTGCCATTAAAACAGCTTGCAGTTCCCGAAGGTTCTCTGCAGCATTTTGGTTGCTAGTGTTTTGTTTGGTAGTTCAATCTCTTGATTGAAATTAGACAAATTCTTCTGTAACAAATACTCAAATTTTACTTGTCCTGGAGGCTGTGGTCCTCAATGTCATCTTTCCTTTTTAGAAACAGTCATTATTGAAATTGAAAGAACAAAGAGCAGCCACAATCGTGTGTGCAGATGTCTACTGCCATCTTCTGGCACAGTATAAAATAGCTTTTCCTATATGAGCATTTCATACTGTAGTCAACAGTGCATACAGGCTTTTATGGCAGAGCCTGCATTCCACTGGAAATGTTAATGTGGGGAACACTTTAAACTGGCCTAAAGATAATCATTTTGCACTCTAGAAAAGCGGTTTTGGTTTATGTCTATTAAAGTTCTCAATGGTTACAGTTTAATCCTAAAGTCACAGTGCTGTTTGTGCCACAGAGGGATCAGGCGTGAGCTCCCAGGGATGCCAGGGAGGCTGTCAGACCTGCTCACTTTACAATGGCTGTCTGACCTGCAAACCCAAGCTTTTTATTCATCTGGAGAGGGACGGCATGAGGCAGATCGGAGTGTGCCTGGCCTCCTGCCCCAATGGCTTCTACGGCACCCGTTCCCCCGACAGAAATGACTGCATAAGTAAGCCGCATTACTTTTGTGGGATATTAGATTTGTAAAATAATCTTAGCTCCAGCAAATCCATTTTTACGCTGAAGATTTGTCTTCTCAGCTCAGAGAGTGTGGTAATGAGCGTGCATCTCTCTTGCAGAGTGTGGATCAGAGTGTGACTCATGCTTTAATAGGAACTTCTGCCTGCGCTGCAGAGCAGGATCATACTTGTACAAGGGCAAGTGCATGGAGAGCTGTCCAGATGGACTAGTCCCCAGCGATACCAAGAAAGAGTGTGTACCTGGTGAGTGTCCAGTTTAAAGCCATAGAGATGCTACGTTGTGTATTTTAATATCTGTACCACAGGAAATCTAAACATAGTTAGAGGTGATTTACTTTTGATTAGTTTCAGACGACATAGAGCAGAATTTTTGTAATATCTGCAAAACGTGTGGCCAAATTATTTAACATTACAGGAGTGTAGTATTGTCAGAATAAATTAATCAAGCTATGTAAAGATATAAAGAATGATTATAAATTACAGGATGAATTCATCACAGAAAATGAATACCCTATAGTAAAAGTCATAGATAGGACGTGCATGTTATGGAATTTATTTGCTATGAATTCTAACATTCCCGTTTGGGTTATGAATATGTAAGCTCTTTTATTATTTCTCGGTCAATCTAAAAAAAAAATACTTTTCACCAAATACAAGTATCAGGACACTAGGTTTTAGGCAAAATATAAAACTAATTGAAAAGTGCATTCATGTAAATTTAATGAAACCGAAAAAAAATATGTTGCGTGAAATAACTGACAACATGATTAAGAGGCTCAGTGCTAAGCTGCAAAATACTGAATCCTTTTACCATCGAAAATTTACCAACTAATGAACTAAATAAATTGTAAATTTGCTACTCCACTTAATGCTTTAATTGCTAATCAACTTTATTTGATTATTTAAAGCACACATTAGAGGGTTTACTTGTGAAATGGACAATTTAGATTTTCAGACCTGGCTGAAGTTTGCCTTAATACTAAAGATATGTAAAGACTATTTAAAGGTCGTTCTGCAGTTTTGGAATTCCCCACATGTGCTCCAAATTTACCTCAATCGTCTTGTTCATTTCTAGTTAGTTTGGACCAAAGTATGTTTTATTGCAGATATTAAAGTACATTGAATTACATAACCAGTCCTCTAAATTCTACAAATTTATCCATAAATAAATCCTTCAAACAATATTTATTCTACGTTATACATATCAAAATAATATTTGTTTAGAGAACAGTATAACAGTCAGGTGCTACTATTCAAATGGAGTATTTGCCTTGACCTTGAAAACCAAAAAAATCACACAGAACAAATACTTTGAATGAATTCGGAATTTGGTGATCTCAATTTCAAATTAATATTTTGGCATATTCTACACTAGGAAAGGTAGTTGCGACTCACTTTAGTATTGAAAATTTTAATAACCAAAACAGTGCAAACAAAACGTGCAGTGGCAGAAAGAAAGCAGGTGGGGCTGCACAATGATTATAATCATTATTTAAATATCTAAACAAATGTTCTGTTTTGTTGAGTGGAGGGTGCAGGCGGTCACTAAACTTCCCTTTAGTAACCGTTGGCAAACTGTAATTATTCTAAAACTGTTACGAGCTGATACAGCGGGTCATTCAATGGGCGGGGCTACACGTTAATGGGTGGGGTGTCAGTGCAGCTGCAAATTGGGGACAATATAAAACAATCGCTGATATCTGATGCCCAGCTGAAATGAAAGACAAGGGGACAATGTAAGCTTGGGTACAGTGCAAGAGAGATCTGAAGAACTGTAAATGTCATTATTTCACTAATAATAGAAGGGAATATAAAGCTAACTACTAGTTAGAGGAGCAAAAGAACAACTTTTGTTTGACTAGCATACGGTTAATAGTCTGTTTCAATTGGAATCAATGGTACATGTTCTGTATTTGTTATTGTTATACAGGGTGCCCACCGCTCTGCAGCTTATGTCAGAACAGTGACGTGTGTTTACAGTGTGCGCCGGGTTACTTCCTCTTTCATGGACGTTGTCATCAAGTATGCCCGGATGAGTTTGAGCCCAGCGACTCAATGGAGTGCCTCCCAACAGGTCAGTCTCACAGACACCGTCTGTCCGCAGAGAATGTTTTCCTTCACTGATGTGTGACTTGTTTTCTAGTGCACTGTGAAATGAGCGAGTGGAGTGAGTGGAGCCCCTGTGCACGCTTGGGAAAAACCTGTGGCTTTAAATGGGGTGAAGAGTCAAGGACCAGGAAGGTTCTACAGAATCCCTCTCCGATGGGGAGCCCATGTCCCGCATCTTCCGAGAAGAGGGAATGCTTTGTCAAAAGAAAACGATGTAAGTGTTAATCATGACGTGCTGGATGCATGAGGTTGGCAGCAATTAGGAGGGAATACTGGGGGTGTACCTATATATCATTGCATAATGTATCAAAAGACATGAGGAATATTTTAAAATCGCGTATAAAGACATCTTTCTTTGTTTTCAAAATGAATTTTTACTTTAAGCAAATCAAACTAGACCATGTTCTTAGCTTTAACTTTTTAAACGTTTTCAATTTTAAATTAACCGTTTAAAATTGATTCCGGTTGAGTCAAATTGGGTTTTCATTTTGTTTTTTGTAAATATTCGATGGATATTGTCATAATATCGTGACGTGTAGGTGTGCCGCATAGACACTCTGTGTTAAATCTATATCCAATCTATATTTTCATTGAAGTCGTTTTAGACTACTCAGAAAATAGCTTAAATGAATTTTCCTCATTGCTTCAGAGCATCTGTATTGCTTACACCGGCACTGTGATTTCTCAATTTGCTCTTTAGAATTTTGCGAGTAGTTGAACAGGTGTACCTAATAAAGTGGCCGGCGAGTGTCATATTTTTGTTCACCTTTTTATTACCTAGATTAAATTATAAATGTAAGTTTCCCCAACATTGACAAATGCATTTCAAAGACCTGTGCAGTTGTTAGCCTGACCATATTTGGCCGGTTCTGTTTTGAATATTTTTGTAGTGGTGTTTGTGGAACGTTGCTTGCAGCTTTATGACAGACAGCAGGCCAACTCAATGCTCCATCGCTCTCTACCTCATAAACACTGAATGTCTCAGAGCGCATACACAGAGAGAAATAATAGACAGGGAGTTTTTCATGTTAACTTTTGCTACAGCTTATGCAAGCAAGACAAAGCTGCAGGAGCTTGCCACAGTTACCTCTGTTCTAAAACCCATTGTATCTAGCAATAGGTTGCAATGTTAAAGTGGTACTTGACTCAAAAATAATAATTCGCATTTATCTGCTGTTCAGCTATGTTCTTTGGGGATGAGTACATGGTGAACTTTTGTTTGAAGTTGCATGTTTTGCAAAGAACCCCAAAAACAATGTGGTCGTTTGTTTATAAATGAACAAACCTTATTGAAATGCTAATTTCACAACATCCAGAATGGGGAACGCAAACGTTTTCAGTGCAACTTTTTTCCACATAGTCTTATTCTCTTCAAAAATGTAATATTGTCCATTGTAGAAAAGCCAGAGCTTTCCAAAGAATTTAGCTGTAACACTAAAACAATTGAGGTTTACAATTATTACAACAATTTAGTGCTAATACTATAAATCAATAAAATTATAAATCAACCCACAAGCTCTGCTATTACTACTTTGTCAGTCTAAAAAACAATTCGCCAATTTCATGTTGCAGGACACTAGGGTTTTGGCACAATATTAAACTACTTAAATAATGAACAGTTATAAATTTAAACTTAATAAAGAACTTTTCACCATAAAATATATATGATGTGTGAAATAAATGACAACATGATTAAGAGGCTCAGAACTAAGCTCCATTGCACAATACTGAATACTTTTAGCATCTAAAATTGACAAGCATCAATCTTTTCTTTACACATAAATGGCTACATAAGCTAGGTAGACATGAATTGAGATGTGGACAGATAGACCTGTAAGATGTGATGCTGTTGTGATGCTGTTATAGTTGGTATATGGTTGTGAGCTAAGCAAATGCAATTGAATCCACAACTTTTATGTATATTAACAATAAGGGGTCTTTATTGTTGTTGGCCAAATGGGTGCCTTATGCCCCCTAAATTTTAATTTTTTTATAAAAAAAAAACGAAGTTCTGTCCTGGCCCGTGGTGTAGTGGACGGTGCGCAGGACATGCATGCACGGTTGCGCAGGGCCTGTCGTCTTTCTCATCCCACCCCATTCTCTCTCCACCGATCTTCCTATCTCCCTCTAGTCTGTTCAAAAAAATGAAAAAAAAAAAACAATAAATATATTTAAAAAGAGCTAAGCTCTATTGCACACTACTTGATTCTTTTACCCTATAAAATTTAGCTCATTTAGACATATTTATTCTGAGATATGAGACCAAATAAATTTGAAGAAACAGAAACATGACCAGGAAATTTGAAACAAAATCTTTGTAAATATTAGTTCTCCTTGCTCTTCGCAATTATATTTGATAAAATGTAAAAATAAAATCTGCCCTTTAGGGGTTTTTAAGGGTTCTTTGAGGACAATTAAGCATCTAATTTATTCTACAACATTTTTTACGACCTGGAAATATTTCATAAGTGCCAACCTTATACCCTAACTCAACTTCCGACTGGTTTAAAAGTGACCTTTGGAGGACGATGAGCTTCTGCGCATTAAACTGTTGTGATGAGATTGCTCACGCTGACCGTTTAGAACATCTGTTCTTCAAAGTGTTTTCTCTAAAAAGACGTTTTGTTCATTGTGATATCAAAGTGAAGAGTGCAGTGTAGATCTGCCATGGGGCCAAAAGTGAGGGGTGCATTTTTCTACACTGCAGGCTCAGCTATCACCCTCGGCCCCCGCTTGTGATTACCCAGCTGCCCCAACTCCTGGAAAATCACCCACATGCTAATTATCTGCTTGGGTTCTGTCCTGTCCGTGTTTATGTTCCACATACACCAGTGGGGTCAGTGGTCCGACCCTCGGCAGCTCAAAGTAATCCCAGGCCGCCCTCTGACACTGATACATCCTGCACGTCCGCCCCCGACTCCTGAAACACACATACACATGCAACTGCTTTACTAGATGCTGCCCCTGCCAAACCCCTCTTCATTCTTCTCCAATTACTTGTCATTTGTTTTTCTTTCGTGCTCCCTCTCACTGACTAATCCTGACCTTTTCTTGCTCAACTTGTCGAAGCGTCTGCCCCGTGCTTTCCCTTTCAGCCCCTACGACTCTGTCCTGATCTGTGCTCAGACTGTTCTCCAATGGCCTTTCTAATAGATTTTGGACTTAGATTTAAACGCATATTACGTCATGATTATATTATTATGACTATTGCTTAAGTCATAAATATGAGACATGCATCATCAGGGATTTTTGAATTATAAGACAATTATACTGGGTTGTAACTAAGATAATAGGTGATAATTATGAGATAAATTGTGCATTTTTTTTATCTTAAATTAATAATGAAATGAGATGTGCACATCTACATGAATATATGTATAAAACGTGTTAATTTAACACAGATTTATAGGTAACTCATTTCAAACTGCTTTATTCACCTAAAATGACAAACAAAAACATTTGTACATTTTTATGACAAAATGTAAGTTGTTTTTTTTTTTTTTTTTTATCAAAATACATCAATACCAGAACTTTAAACATCATTTAATGTAAGTCTGCTTGTCTTAATTTTTGTTACCAACGATTAAAGATGGCAATTTTTTATATTTTGTAGCTGGTAATAAGTGCATAGCTCTATTGTTATTCACGTGGATCCAGAATTGGGCTTAACACCATCATTTTGTGCGTCCAATCCACTGCTTTTGTGCGAATCTCTACAATCTGGGTGCATGTGACTCGGCCTGATCACCAGCTTCAAGCTCCCACAGGGAAAGCTGCCACTCTGGCCCTTCACAGACCAAGCATTCCTCTCGTGGGACAAGCCATAGCCCTTAATCCCTGCATGGCTCCTGCCAAAAGCCCCTGGATGACGGCACTCCTCCCATCAGCCCTCAATACCCCATCCCAGACTACCCCTGTGTTCATTAACGAAACTCCACATCATTTCCAATTCGGCTCCATCCACCTCCACAGTAATACACTGGTACAGTTTGAATGGGTTTAAGAGTGCTTCACTTTAACGGACCGTTCCACAGACTGCCCCCCCCCCCTCCCCAATCTGCACAAACACCATATTGTGACCCTATCGTCTCCCTCTTCCTCTCCATTCTCTTTTAGTCTGCTCTTGGTCATCCAGAAGTAGGGCATAATCAGAGCCAGATGACTTCTCATTGCACATGTTGAAATGGGGGGGGGGTAACTTTTTATATATATATATATATATATATATATATATATATACACACAAATTAAAAATGTATTATTTATATCACATGAAACTAATAACAAAGACTGGAACATAATCATGTATGGAGTCAGTTTGTACATGCCTGCCAAAATGAGCAAACCACTGTAAGTTTTTTCTAGCTGTACCCATAGACACCCCCCCCCCACCACCAAAAAAAAAAGTTTTTGTTTCATTTATACCATTTTCAATTGATGCTGATTTTATGTCATGAACACGATTGACGGCATATCTGTTAAGTTCTGGAACCATTTTAATGACGTCAGCACCATTGAATCTACCCTGTCATTCAAGTGGGGAGCAGGACCATAATAATGTATCTTTGCTTTGAGGCTAATTTCAATTGAGGGAGCACAAAGAGATAGCTCCCCTATAGCTTTGCTTCTACCCTGTGAACCATGTGATAACAGCAGCAATAAAACATTGTGATTCTACATGAAGGAATGGGATGCAGTCTCTGTCTAGAATCGTGGGTGGGATCTTAAGGCTTGTGACGTCACAAACCTGGCAAACTAAGATCAGCTTTTTCTTAGAGTATTGACGACTTTTCAAGTCTCATTTCATCAAGGTGTAGAAACCCTGATTATGTTGGTTGTACATTAACCATCGTCACTCTATTGAGAGTGCTGTTGTATGAAAGAGGAAGCTCTGAATCCGTGGCATTTATCTCAGCGCTCACATCTGCTCCAGAGCTGCTGACCAGATGCTTAAGAACATGTTGAATCCCTCAAGAATTGCTCTTTTTGAATTCATTGCTCAAAAGTTTATCCTCCCAGCTCTGAAAGGGTGGCAGTATAATAATCAGCACAGAGCTCCGGTCATGTTCCGCCTTGGTTTATAGGAAAGGCAGCGGATTACGTCTAATCCATTGATCCCAAATCATTACAGCAAAGACAACAGTGTGTGCGGAGGAACTTCCTGTGTTTAAATGGACGGGACAGCGAGAGGGGAGGTGACGACAGGCAGTGATGTGTGTGTGTGTGTGTGTGTGTGTGTGTGTGTGCGTGTGTGTGTGTGTGTGTTTTGACCGGTCAGACAGCGTACATGAGTCAGCCTGTTCAGAATGCACAGTGCAATCACAACAGGCAGAGGATGAGCTAGTTTCAGTCCCAAAACAAGAGTCATGGCTGGGCTTTTTTCGGGGCAAGCTGCGTTGCCTTGACTAGACCCCTGGAATGTGTGGGTTGAACCAGGCAGGGAGTCCAGAGAGAGTCCGTCTGATTAATAGAGCCTGGTCTGGGGAGGGGGTTGGTTGTCCACCTCAGCACTTTTCCAATCCTGGTCCGTGCCCCAGAGATAAGCCTCTTACAATACTGGAAATTGGCTAGCCGCTAGCATTGAGCAACAGTAAGATGAAGTAACATTATCAGAATCTGTGTTTTAAGTCTTTTGAACTTGTCGATTAAAAAAAATGTATTATATTCTTGTCAAGCTGGACATCTTCAACTTGGTTGCTGATCTGGATAGTTTTAGTCCAAAGACATGTTCGCAGAAATTGTCTTCCTGGAAGAAACTTGAGTCGTGGCTAAAGACAAACGGGAGATAAATTTCTCTGACTCTGCAGTTTTAAAAGTTGCTATCGTTTCTTCGGTCTGACTCAACAAGTTCTGCACACTCTGTACTCACATGCATGTGTCGGGGAGAGACTACAACAGCTTTTACAACATTTTTTTACATTCGCAATCCAAATTAATTACCGGTACACACAGAATTATGTTAAATCAAAGAAATCACTTCACATCCAACTGTGCAATAATGCTAATTTTCTAATCAGCCAATCACACGGAAGCAACTCAAAGCATGTAGGCATGGTCAAGATGATCTGCTGCAGTTCAAACCGAGCTTCAGAATGGAAAAGAAGGGTGAGTTTAGTGACTTTGAATGTGGCAAGATCCAGTGAGTGGGAATTCTTTGGGTGCAAATGCTTTGAGGTCAAAGGAGAGTGACCGATTCGAGCTGGAAACGGCAACTTAAATAATCATTTGTTACAATTAAGGTCTGCAGAAGAGCATCTCTCCATGCTCCACATGTCCAACTTTGAGGTAGATGGGCTACAGCAGCAGAATGCCACACCAGGTGCCACAGAACAGGAAACAGCTCGCACAAGTTCACTAAAATTGGAAAACAGAAGATTGGAAAAACGATTCCTGGTCTTGAATTCAGCTGCAACATTCGTATGGTAGGGTCAGAATTTGGCGTCGACGACATGAAAGCGTAGACCACTCATGTATCATCGGTTTGCCCTCCCTGAATATTGTTAGTAAGCATGTTCATCCCTTTGTGACCACAGTGTACCCATCTTCTGATGGCTACTTCCAGCAGGATAACGTGCAAATCATCTCAGATTGGTTTCTTCAACGTGACACTGTACTCAAATGTCCTCCACAGTCACCAGATCTCACTAGAATATTTGAGATGTGGGGAGATTTGCATCACGGATGTGCAGCCGACAAATCTCCAGCAACTGCGTGATGCTTTCACGTCAGTATTGACCAAACTGTCCGAGGAATGTTTGCAGTACCCTGCTGACTATATATTTCTGACAGTTTCTTTTTAGAAATTTATTTAACTTGGTGTCAGATCTGGTTTTCAGGAAGCAAAACTCTGTTGAACTAGAAACACCTGAAAAGGGACAACGTTAAACATATCTTCAACCTGGACTCCATCGAAACCTTCTTAATCTACGAGAAACACTTTTCAATGATCGCCAAAGGGACATCTTCCAACCAAAACAAGGGGAAATTAAAAACTATGGTCATCTTAGGCTGAAGTAATGCCATCTGGAGTGGGAGAGAGGCGAGGGATGATGGGAAAATCACTAAAGCCTGATTAATAGAATGATGGAACGATACAACATGCCAACATGAGAAATTAATCAGCCCCGGTTCCTGCCAAACCCAGACTGCTCGTATTGTGTGCGCGTATCCTTTATCTGGTTACAGCTCTTTCTCTTATCCCAGATTAATGTGCAAAGACACTAAAAAGTGATTTTCAAACCAGTGTAAACATTGTGCTGCTTAAAAAGATTTCAACATCTTGACTGTACTTTGTTGTGAAAAGCTAAACGTTTATTGAGGGAAGAAATTCAAACAGTATAAGTGTGCTATCTATCTTCCTTACTGGTTTTTATGCTGGTCCTGTATACAATATGTTACAAAAGTGAGCAAACTCTTGAATTTTCTGCAAATATTTATTTAAAATTTGCATAGTAGTGTAAATTTATCGTCCTCTTAAAACAACCCACAGTGCAGCCAATAATAATAGCAAACTAAGGACCAGGGTCAATGGAATCATGTCCTGTGGTCTGATGAGACCAAGATGGTGTCAAGCCTGTGTAGCGGCAACCAGGTGAGGGGTACAAAGACAAGTGTGTCTTGCCTATCGGCATACATGGTGGTGGGAGTGTCATGATTTGGGGCTGCTGGGATTGGGGAGCTACAGATCATTGAGGGAAACATGAATTCTAACATGTAAAAAAGCAAAGCATGATATCCTGCCTCCAAAAACTAGGCTGCAGAGAATAATGACCCTGAGGTCTCAGATGACCATTGGCTTGCTAAAGAGGCTGAGGGTAAAGGTGATGGACTGGCCGAGCATGTCTACAAACCCCATAGAACACCTCTGGGGGGCCCTGAAAAGGAAGGTGGAGGAGCATATGGTGTCAGATGTTCCTTGTGATGTTGTGATGGAGGATTGGTAGAGGATTCCAGTGGCAACCTCTTTCCTCAACAGAAATAAAGCAGTGCTGGAAAATGATGGTGGCCACACAAAATATTGACATTCCACATTTTATTTTTTATTTTGGGGAGACAATAAATTGGTATCATAGACCGTAAACTCGCATACATAAAACGTGCTATGAGCGCCATCTTGTGTAATTAGTGCATTACTGCTTTTCACATGCTTTGGTTCTGAGCGTACAACTTCATTTTAACAACTTCAACTTGATTTACTCAAATAGATAATCTTTTTTTTTTTGTGATCCTATCATTTATAACTTTAGCTCCCCCTACAGGGTAAATGTTACTTTAGAGTAAACTGAAACCACTTTTACCAAAGAGGTTTGAGCCTGAGAACTTCTACTACTTCAACTCAAGTAGATAGAACCCACTTCCCTCCAGAAGCGACAAAGGTTCCCGTTCCTATTCATTCTGACGACAAGAGATCTAGCTAGTTTCTATCAAATGCAATTCTTATGTTGATCATTAAGATGAACTGTCCCATTTCGTCACTGCAGGTAAACCAGCAAAAGGTCAAAGACGAGGCGAGAAGAAGAAACGCTTTAACCTCCAGGAGAAGGACAATGTAGAGGCCCGTCGTGAGAAGAAGAGAGAGCGAGAGAAGGAGCCAGATGATCGAGAGCGGGACGATTCGGAGAGCAGGAACAAAACGGAGCAGCGGCACCGGAGGGACCAGAGCAGAGAGGATGGGATGGAATAGAATCGAGCTGCTCCTCCTTCTTTCCCCTGTTAGTTCTGCACCCCTCTATCCCCCTGTAAGGGGCTGTTACTGCTGCTACCTGTATAAAGTAAACCTATACTGTATACACATAATGGAGAGAGAAAGAAAGAGAGAGAGAGAGAGAGAGGCACTCAAAAGCCTCACCTCTGAAGAGAGACTGACGTGACACTCTGTGGGTTTATTATTCGCCCCTCGGGCCTGGGATGCTGCTGGATCTGCGCTGAACTGTTTAATGATGGACTGGGAATGTCTGTTGGTCCTTGGGACACATTAATTTGTAAAGGGGTCCAGGTACAGCACTGTATCATTGTTTGAATGGACGCTTTTAAGACATTAAATGAGAGTTTTTGTATAAATGTCTGTCTTTTGGGGGGCTGAGTAAATTAAGACTGTGCACGCTCGTAGCCATTGCCTGCTGCCATAGGCAGAGACTGCATTTCGGTTGGTTGAAATGGTTGATGAACTGACTTTTTTCAGACTGGATGAGCAACAGCAATCTCTCTGTCGCATTGTATTAACTTTTGTTCATTTTTCTCAAAGCAAATTGTCGACTGGCCTGTCTGTATACAGGATGGAAGCTTTCCATTGAAGCCATCTGACCAGAAATCAAAAGCACCTGTACGTTAAATAAACAATACAGAGTTTGTACCTGTGTGTGAGTCTTTGTGTCTACATGCAGATTTTTACTAGACAGTAGCTCATCAGTGAAGGCATTTCAAATAGACATTTATTACAGCAGTTATAGGATACAGGTGCATCGCCACGAAGTAGAACTTTTTGTCAATCTATTCTGAAAGTGAAGGCCACAGAGAAAATGTTTCAAGCCTTTGATTTCTGTCATTTCACCTGTAAACACTCTATATATACCCATAATGTTTCTGTAATTCTGTACTGATTTTATTTTTATTTGACATACATTTTTAAAAAATGATTTATTTTCATTTTCAGCGCAGTCTGTGTTTTGTTCAATGTTTTGTTATTTAGTAGACTTTTTCTTTTACTTCTACTTCTTCTGGTGTTTTATGCGGTTTGAAAAATTTTTTTTTGTTGTAGTTGTTTTTAGTGCATTACCGCCACCTACCGAGATTTTGGTGTCACAAGATGAAAGAAGGAAAATATTTATATGATCTATTTCCTACTTTATAAATGTAATATTAATTAGTTCTTTACGGCCTAATGTAGAATAAATATTTCATATGTTGTATTTACTAGTAATTTATTACTCTCTTTCTCTTCTCTTTGTTGTAAAACTTATTGGCTGTTGGCATCCCAAAGCAAAGGGGGTATTACCGCCACCTACTGTTGTTATTGAGTAATGCCAAATGGAATTTAGGATGATGTAAACTAAAATCTGAACCATTAATGTCGTTATATAGGCATACTCCTATATAATAGTCAAAAATATGTTCACAAGAAGAAAATCTATATGTTCAACCCAACTGGACAATGTTATCAGGAATTAGCAAAATTCCAGCAGTATACAATGGTGTGAGTCCATTGTTCACTAATTCATAAAATAAATACAACATGGGATCAATATCCGGTAATACAGAATAATAAATAGTATATATTTTTAACATGTTTGTCAAAAGAATTTCGTTTGAAGAAAAACGTCACTTGGCTCCCACTCCAGTCCAGAGGATGGCAGTAAAGCACTAGTCTGCTATCCGCCATTACACAGGAAGAATGGCGCGAGTGAGAGAGGGGCTACCGCACGTTGGATAAGTAAACAAACCAAAAAGGCATTAACGAAATGAAACATTAGCGTTTCATATTCGGTCGATTAATAACTTACAACAAAGTACATTCAAAAAGGTGAAAGCCCTTTTGGAAGCAGACGTTGAGCCAGTTTCAGGAACACATCATGTAACTTTCTAGTGGTGTTTTTATTTAGCTGTACGCTAGCTCGTAAAAGTTTCAATCCCCGAGTGGCGTTCATGTCTGTGACCGGAGTGTCAGACTCGCTTGGCGGCAGCAGCAGTGCCTCTTCCTCGCCTCAGATCACCGGCGTGAATGAGCGAACTCTGAGCCCCGAGGAGACCGAGAAACTCGGTCGGGACCAGGTGTTGGTCTCACGGTTCAAGCAAGAGAAACTCGAAGCGGATGCTCAGAAAAACTGGGACTTATTTTATAAGAGAAACACTACGAACTTCTTCAAAGACCGGCACTGGACCACCAGAGAGTTTGAAGAGCTCAAAAACTGCAGAGAGGTAACGTTATATTGATTATATTGGCTGTTTCCCCATTAAAATAGCTTTATAAATTAACCAGCCACATCCATATTCATCCATGTATAAAATTGATGGATATAATTTTGTCAGCACCATCCCAAGAAATTCAAAATAAAAGCTATTTAAATATATCAGCTAAAATGTGGAGCAAACTGTAAAGATTTAAAATAAAACAATACATATATCTATGTAAATGTGTACTTAATAAAACAGTCGTAGAAATAAATGTATCTTTAATAAAATATAGGGGTATGACCTGGTGTTTTGGATCTTAACATACTTTGTGAAGAGGTTTGAAGCAGGATCTGTCCTGGTGGTTAAGAATGAACAACCGAAGCTCCATCTATCTTCAGGTTCAGGGACAGAAGCTGGTGATGTTGGAGGCTGGCTGTGGTGTTGGAAACTGCATTTTCCCTCTGCTGGAAGAGGATCTCAATATCTTCATTTACGCTTGTGATTTCTCTCCTCGCGCTGTTGAGTTTGTCAAGGTAAAAGTGAGTGACTTGTGTAATTTGGTAAAGGCCTAAAATACAGGATGATGATAAAAATACAAAGTAAAACCAATTAAATGGTAGGGGAAACACTGACGTTTCTAAACACTGATGTATGTGTAAAACCAATTTTTCAGCTGGTTAAAACTAGATTTGCTTAAGACGAAATGGTGACTTGTTTAATATTTTATTGTCTCCTGTATTATAAAGTCATCTATTGTTTTATTGCAGAAAAATATCCTGTATTGCCCTGAGCGATGCATGGCTTTTCAGTGTGACCTCACAAAGGACGATCTTCTGGACAACGTACCAGTGGAAACCGTGGATGTTGTCACACTGATTTTTGTTCTGTCCGCAATTCATCCTGACAAGATGCAGACGGCACTGGAACACCTTTATAAGGTATTATACAGATATTTTGGTGGTTTAATATGGAATTGTCAGGAATAGTACTCAAACCTATAAAACAATGCTGCAATCATAATAATAACTCAGAAAGGGAACAACACCTTCCCAGCAAACAGTTGAAATTGCAAGTGAAGTGGTGGAAAAATAAGCTTGCTCTATAGGTTACCAGCAGGCAATCCGACATTCTATAGAATGCTTAGGCAATGTTTAATATATCAAGCATTTCTTGCACATGCCATTCAATTTCAGGCACATTTTCCTGGAAACTTGCTTAGTGTAAAGTTCATTGTTCTACGGCCTGCAATGTTGTTATTATGCTTAGTTTTTCAATGTTTGTTGCTGGAATTGAATTTTGGCAGTTTTTGTGGAAGAAATGACTTTTTATTTTGGTTTGTTTTGGGTTTTCAACAAGGAACTTAAGGCCTCTACACACCAATCCAAATTTTGTATACGCTGAAAAATACTGGGAATGCTTTAAGGGCATTCACAAACAGTCCCCACGTATAAACTTGAACTGGTTACTGTTTCTGATCCCAAACCAAGTAAATGAATAGTATTTCTACGATGTTAAATTGTAGGTATTAAGGCCTGGTGGTATTGTCCTCTTCAGAGACTATGGATTATATGACCATGCCATGTTGAGGTTTAAGTCTGGCAATAAACTGGGTGAGAATTTCTATGTGAGGCAGGATGGTACCCGCTCCTTTTTCTTTTCTAGAGGTAAGTGTTGTTTTAATTTCCATTATGCGTATGACTTTTGAACGGCAATAATTTGTTTTGTTTTTTCCTGCTCCTTGCCTAGAATACCTGGCTGCTTTATTCCACAAGACTGGATTTGAGTCTCTGGTGAATGAGTATGTGCTGAGAGAAACTGTGAATAAAAAAGAAGGCTTGTGCGTTCCGCGGGTGTTCCTACAGAGTAAATTTAGAAAACCTTCTCTTTTATAATCACCTTAACTAACAATACGTTTTTATGAGTATGTAGTTTGTATTATGTCATTACGAATGCTTTAATAAAATGTACATCGTTCAGAAGAATGGCATGAATTGAACTGAAAAGGAAAGCATGCTCCTTCATCGTAAAAGGTGTGAAATGTTTTATTTTGTAAATGTTGAATAAATAATTGTTCCATGGTGTCCATGCCTTGTGCGGCACTAAATCAAATACTTAAATGGTCTTTCTCGCATTTCTCTATATACTTTTAAAGTGACATCAAGAGGAACTGACTGTCCCTTGCTTATGGCAATTCCAGCCTGAAAACACCCAATCTCGAATGCTAAGCAGGCTTGTTCCCAGTTAGTTCTAGTTCTGCAAATTCATGCCATTTCAAGAATGAAAGAGAGGCACCGGTGGGAAGAAACCCCAAAATAGCGTGAAGAAATTTTAAAAAAGGACTTGTGTAAGTTTGTACTCCAACGCAGTAGGAATTAGTTGTAGTCTGTCATTATCTGACCAAAAATGTATTGTATTTAACATTTCTATACTAGTGAGGCAGCCTTCAATAAAACAACTTCAACATTTATTTTCAGCCCAACTTTCAACGTTAATGATTAAACATCTTGGTTGCTCCATGTTTATCAATGTCATGGTTGTTTCCTTATACTTCGGGTTTTTTTCCCACCAGAGCCTCTCTTTCATTCTTAAAATGGTGACTGCCATAACTCCCACTAACAATGTTAATATTTAAAAGTCAGTTCAATGTAAACAGTTATTTTATGTAGCAATGCTATAAATCATGAAGCTTTTTAGGTGGGGTTTTTTTTTTCTATTTTGAAGAAATTTGTAAACTTCTAGCAAAGAAAAAAGCTACTGTGGGATGATCTGATTGGATTAACACAATTGGCGTTGTCAGCAGGATTCCGTTGAGACATCCTCTTTGAATTTATGTTGAATTGAATTGAATTCTCCTGAAAGGAAGAAAGTTTTCTGATCATCACTGGACTTCAAACACAGGCTTAAAGCTATCCACTGCCCAGTCGCTATTTGGCAGGTATGGCAAAAGCTTTTTTTCCAGTCAAATATAAAAAAAGTGCTTGGAATTTTAGAGATTTTTAGATTATTCAGTCTTGTGAGAAATGTAATGTGTGACCCTCTACGATGTTTTCAATCATATTTTACCAAAGTTTTGTGCTGAGGATTCAACAAGATTTTGTTACTTGGGAAAGTTTGTCCATGGTTCAAAAGGAGGAAGGCCAAGGAGATAATGTCGAGGTCAGAAAAGTTTCTGTTCATTTTGTCAGATGACGAGCTACAAAGTGGAACTGGAATTTCAGTTTTGTTGACTGCACCAACTTGTCCCTCAACTTTCAACACACACATACACAAAAAAAAAAAAAAAAAGCTTGGACACGCCTTTCTGCAAGTTTCCATTCATATGTTGACAGACACTTCTGAGCAACAAGTCTGGCTCTATAGCTCAGTGGTTAGAGCACTGGTCTTGTAAACCAGGGGTCGCGAGTTCAATTCTCGCTGGGGCCTTGATACTATTTTGAAGGCTTTACAATTTTGTCAGCAATTTCACAAATATCTTATAAGTGTAGATGTGTGTTTAATTAGTTTATAGGGGTTTATATTCAACATTTTATAGAAAACCTCAACTAAAATAAAGGTGAAAGCCATCGAGTGCCAAGGCCACTGAACCCAAATTCCTGGAACTTCAGTCTGTTCTCCAACTTTCAACCCTTTCCATTCATCTTACCACTTAGGCATTCATTTTTAGCTCTTAACATTGTCATTACAATAACAATTCCAATGTTGGTTGTTGTTGTTTTGGGGCTTTTTGCACTATTTTGAAAATGCACCTTTCTACTGATATTTTTAAAAAATAAAATGATAATCAATCATAAAAAAATTAAAAACAAACCTCTTTATGTATTTTATTATTATTATTATTATTAACAATAACAATAAATATAATAATAAAGCACACAATGCTAATCCTGTCCACTAGAGGTCTCTGTTGGATAAGTTATTTTCTCAACGTTTTCCCGCACGTTTAAAAAACTGAAAGGGTCAAAATAAAAAAAAGAAATACCTAATAATGAAATATGCGATCTGTTAAAAACTTTCTGTTCGAAATGCTAACCATACAATCGGATTGTAATCTTAGTTTATGACGATCCGATTTGTTTGATTTATACGCAACACTATCAGGACTTTAAAATTACATTAATCAATCACCGAGCTCATTTATTCATCAAAAACCGCTTTTAAACTCGGTTTCAAATAGTTTAATTTCATGAAAGAACCACAGCCTATGTTGTGATCCCAGGATTTTCATCCATACAGTAGGTGCGTTCGAGCCCATGCTGCGCTGCGCAGACCGATCGTCGAGATTAGCCGAAAGTAGCCGGGGAGGAGCTGAAAACGGAGCCGTCAAGTCGGACACGTTTGAGATCTCGTTGCTTCCTGAAACATGACGTTTGCCTACTTTGTCGCAGATGAACTGGATTACATTTAATGTACCACATTAAAACCACATTACATTAAATTACTGACATTTTAGTTATTCCATAAAAAATATTACTCAAATATGCAGCTGAATACTATAGTTGGTCTGTATGAAAAAAGGACAATAATAAACTTATGCACAAATCCAATAAAAATAATTTAAGGGAAAAAAATGCACTGCAGTCAAAAGATCGTAAACTATTTACGAAATGGTATGCAAATTGATTTTTTTATGCAATTGTATGGCTTGAAGCACGAAACACACGTGATCATCGTCATGTGGTGAATGTGGCCAATCATGAGAAGCTGTGACGTCATCATATCCTGGCGCAGTCGCTCCTAAAACGCTGCTCTGGCTGAGCAAGCCGGCTGTTATCGAAACGCTCTCGCGTTACTTTGATGCCACACGTGAACGTCACGTGACGTCAGCGCCGGTTCAAGTCGGACAGAATTTCTAACCGGCATGCACTACTTCAAGTCAGCCGCCGATCGGTCTGCGCAGCGCCGCATGAAGTCGAACGCACCTAGTGACTCCATATAAGGCTGCTTGGCTCATGCAGATGATGTCATCACCTCATCCCAATCCAGAGAGGGGGATCTCCTTTGAGATATAGAAGAAAGTGTGGAGAAGAGAGGAAAGTAGACAGTCCAAACTTATCTGTAAAATGTGTACTTTTTGGAGCTCCAGGGAATGATAGATGTTATACTAAACTGGAGAAAACGACGAGTATCATATTAAAGGAAGAAACAGGAGAAGAGTGAAGGGCAGCAGCAGCTGATAGGAACTGTTACTGGAGTTTACTATGGGGAAGTCAGGTGAGTACTCTGCTCATTCTTTCTTTGGCATCAGTGATGGCTGTGAAATCCTCATTTTCTTCTCTGTCTCTGCCTTCCACTGCTGTTTTCCTAACACAGGTTGAGTAAATGCCAGCTTCAGGGTGGTGGATTATTGTCAGCTACTCAATGCTTGCTTTCTTAGAGATGGCCTCTGCTAAAGTTCCTTGCCAAAGCTTTGAATGAATGTAGTTGCAATTATTAAAAACGTTTATGAATGTGAAATGGAAAGGATCTCAGATTGAATTAAAAAAAACTTCAACTATTCCAAGCATTTTTTTTATGTTTTCATTAGTCTTCTTTTCCAAATCTGTCTTTAATTGTTTATACTGGCAAAATGTCAAATCCTACCATTCTGTCGTATATAAATAATTAGACAAGGAGATAAGTGGTTACTTCTTCCAAACACACAGCATTCAAAGAATTATATTATCATGAACTTATTACAAATATTATCTAAATTAGAACTGAAAACATACAGTCACTGGCCACATTATTAGGTACACCTAATGTGCTGCGACTTTCACGCACAACCATCTATAGGGTTTACAAACAATGGTCAGAAAATTAGTTGATAACCAATGAGAGGCAGTTCTGTGGGCGCAAATGCCTTGATTCAGAGGGGAATGGTCAGACTAGTTCGAACTGAGGGAAAGGAAACAGTAACTCAAACAACCATTCATTACAATTGATTTATGGAGAAGAGCATCTCTGAATGCACAGCACATCTGACCTTGAGGCGGATGGGCCAAGGCTGGAGAAGACCACAGTGGGTTCCAATCCTGTCCACTAAGAATAGGCTAAAATTTGCCCAAAATCTCATCCAAAACTGGACAATGGAAGATGGCAAAAACATTGTCTCAGGTGTCAACTGTCGAGTCTTCATTTCTGCTGTGATATTCGGATGGTAGGGTCAGAATTTGGCGTCAAGGACATGAAAGCATGGATCCATACCTCCACAGTCACCAGATCTCAATCCAGTAGAGCACCTTTAAGATATGGTGGAGCTAACTGCGTTAAACTCTCTGAGGAGTCTTTCCAGTACCTTGTTGAGTCTATGCCTTGAAGGATTAGGGCAGTTCTGAAGGCAAAAGGGGGTCCAACCTCGTACACAAGCCGGAGCACAACACAATGTTACTACGTCTGACAACAGAAGGACAAGGAATTGGATGGGGTCCAATGAGACCAAAGAGTTGGGAGGCAAAAAAGTGAAGAAGACTGAGGAGGGCGAGGACATTTGAATGTTCCTCATACAAGCAAAACTTGAAGACCACATTCTCTACCAAGGGCTTACAATTGGTGAAGCTGGTCAAACAGCAAAGTCTTCTTAAAGAAGATAGTCCAGTGTTCCCTTTAGATAATAGTTCCTATCCTTAAATCTCTGAAAATCACACCCTCATCTGCAGGATCTACCCCTTTCCTACTACACACTGGACACTTAACCAAATACACTAAATACTCAACATATGGAAATATTAGGGCCCAAATTTTGACCATATTAGTTGTTTATATTTGTCTCCACTTGTTTTGTATTCAACAAATAAACCTACAAGCGCTTCCATGTGGGAGCATTATGCAACTACTGAAAACTGACTGTTTCTTTCATTTTCTTTTGTTGCTCTCTTGTTGACACTGCAGCTTCCAAACTTTTTTGTGAAGAGGCGTTGAAGGCTCACAATGAGTACAGAAGCAAACATCAAGCTCCACCTTTGAAACTCAGCAGTAAACTGTGTGGTGAAGCAGCAAGGTGAAGCTTTTCCTTCAATGCCTTTTATTTCTAATCTTCAAGTTCTTCAATTGTATTTGTCGGTAGCTCTATCTATCTACAAGTCAATGCTGACTGAGTTCTTTTCTCTTGTAGATATGCAGAGAGCCTTGCCAGCACTAGGATTCTCAAGCACAGTGTTGAGTCTAGTAGAGGAAACTGTGGAGAAAACTTAGCATGGGCATCTTATGATCAATCAGGTAGGATTGCGTTGTCTGACTCATTAAAAAATCAAAGTGATAATCTGGTGCACATTTACATGGATTGAGAAAAGACTAGATTACATTCTTCTACATCTGGGACTCATTATTAACTGACTAGCTCCATGTTTGGTGAAAAGTAGATTAGTAACTCCTTTGGAATGTCCTCCTAGACGGTGATGATATGTAACGTGTCACTAATATATTCGGCAGTTTAAAGAAAGCTTCATATTGATGGAAATGTTACATATCAACAAAACAATCACATTCTTATCATTGGGACACATCTACTGGGAGACAGTAAATAAAAAATGCAGAGTCACATCGTATGATTGTATCATAACTGTCCAGTTATTGTAGTGTGTCTGTACTGAACCCTTTATCCTCAACCAATTATCTGGATTATTGTACTTTTTTGAATGCCTACCTGTACAAAAGACACCTGTCCACACACTCAACCAATCAGAATCAAACCCGAACCACAATGAACAAAACCAAAGAGATGTCTGTGGACACCAGAGACAAGGCTGCGATGGGCTACAGGAACCTAGGAAACATTTGATGCAATTCAAGACTCCTGGTAGCTCTATGGATTTGGGCTACATGCAAGTTCTCCCCATAGGAGGGATCCGCCTAGAACTACACAAGAAGATACGCTCGAGAGCTGGGACTACTGTCTCTATGATCCCAGCATATGTCCAGGTCCAAGTATGCCAAGTTTAGATGATCCAGAGAAGGCATGGGGTAAGGTCAGAATGGACAAAAGAAAATCCATCCCAACTGAAGCATGGGAGTGAAAACTTCATGACCTGAGGGGTGCTGATGATATGGATGTTTCCACTGAAAGAGCTTTGGAGATCTTTGGCAGAAATGTCACTGACCTGTTTTCAATATGGTGGCACTTGCTGAAATCTAGACCAGTTGTTTTCTTGCTAGAGTTGGCCCTGATAGAACCACTATGTTAGTTCAGGCCTGAATCCCAAAGAAAATCTACGGTCAATCCCAAAACCTAAAAGATCTGGACCTTTACATTTGTTTCTTTGTTTGCATGTTTTGACAGGTAAAGAAGTGACCGATCGCTGGTATGATGAGGTCAACCAGTACAACTTCAATCAGCCAGGATTCTCATCTTCAACTGGTAAGAGCGACGCCTGCTGCATCTTCAGTGTTACTTGGACAAAGCGACTGGTTTTTAGTCATCAGTAAAATATTCCAGGAGCTACATTTTCCTGGTGCTTTGAGTGTATTTTCGACAATCATAGCAATCATACTGTTCACCATAGCAACCAATTTGGCATATCTCTATCTCAGGTTGTGATGACCCCCTCCATAGCAACCAGACTGTTTACCATAGCAACCAACTCTATCTCATCTTATAAAAATCATAGGGACATGGGGGTTGGTTTATGTTACTCGTTGTGACATTGGCATTGATTTAAAATTTTTAAATGGCACTACTGCAAGCCAACGTCACAGTTTGCATGCATCTAGTCATCATCTTGTCCTAGAGATGACATAAAGATCTATCTAGCGTGCATCATCCACTACACGACGGGGCTGGACCCTGACACTTACAATTAACTAGTATTTGTTTATTAGTGCTTTCTCAACAGTAAATAATGTTGATTTAACTTTGATATCTGGGATTGGTTCTTTTAAAACAAACTATGTAACACATAAAAGAGACTTTGAAGAAAACATCTTTTGTTTTATCATGTGACTCATTCTATTGCAATGAAGGGTTCCAAAGGCCTCCCAAGAGCAGGAAATTCCCCTCTAAATTGAACTCTGAAAAATCTCTTGTGATGCAATGTCATGCATGCAGCTGTTATCCAAACCTACCGCCATTACTCACCTCAGCTGTTACCAGCGACAGACTGCATGGATGACTTCTGCCACTGGTCAACTCATAAAGAGATAATGCATTTAAAAAGTGTACTGCAGCTTCAATATTTTAAAGCTTACACCAGCTACCATGTCCCTTTTAGCTGAGCACTCTTGTTTTTCTACTAGAAAATTTGCAAGGATTTTAGAAGATTACTTTTAATTTTGATCATGTTTCATCAGCTTGTTTCAGCAATAAATAACTATTTTTTTTAACTACTAGTCATTTACTTTGTGTTTTGGTTCTTGGAAATGATTTAAGCTTTGCTTTATTGATATCTGGTATAGGTCAAAAATAATCACATGCACTTAAATTTCCTTTAAGACAAAAAAAAAAATTAACCCCATTCTATCTCTCTTAAACTGGAACCAATACCAAAATGCTGTGAAATGCTCAACTGCAATTGGTTGATTTATAGTTTGGGGCAGGACTTAACAATTCAGTTGGTATCTTAAGTGTACATACCCTGGCAGATTTTTTTTGGGCAATTTTTAGAATATTTGAAAAACAAATGGGTTGAATGGTCGAGATTGCAGAAGAAAGCCATAACTACACAAATTCCACAAAGTAGTCACTTAAAATACACCAAACTGCTCCGAGACTAGCCTCCAAACCTCGGGAACAAAGTTATTTGGAATAATGACACTCCATTTGAAGACAAACCTAAAATTTTCAAGAGTTGGAGGCTTTTTTGCTAGAAGAATGCGCTGCATTTCCAACAAAGAAGATAAAGAAGCTCATCGACAACTACCTCAAGAGATTTCAGGCTGCCGTTGATATTAAAGTGGGGAATACAAAATATTAAGAGCTGATGTGTGTAAGTTTTGATTAGGGTCATTTGGAAAGTATTGGTTGTTACGGTTTAAGTTTGTGGTCGTAAATGGCTTCACCCAACCGCTAACTATCAATGGGAAAATTTCTTTTTGTATTGTCATTCATCTTTTCTAAAACAAATTGTCAAAAATAAATAAAAAAAACTGGTTGAAGCTTGGGGACCTGTGTGTATTCCGGAAGGGTATGTATCTCGACTCTGGGGTTTCCGATCTCATGGAAGAAATATTTAGTTGTTCAGTATATCTATTAAATATCCCGTATACACAATCCTTTAAGAAACTTGTATTTGTTCCAGGTCACTTCACAGCCGTGGTGTGGAAAGGCTCGAAGAAACTCGGTGTGGGAAAAGCCTTGGCCTCGGATGGCTCTACCTTTGTTGTGGCACGTTATTTCCCTGCTGGCAACGTTACCAATCAGGGCCACTTCCAGGCCAATGTCCTACCCCCTAAAAGCTAATCCTGTCGAACCTGGAAGAACTTTTTTATCGATACAATTATTAATTAGAACATTATTAAGTAGAGCACAGGGACTTTAACCAGTTGTGTGCTTAAAATGTTTTGTAATTGCATGATAATGATGTTTTTACATTGATTTGCACATTGTTGTTTATTTCAAATAACATCAATAAACTATTAGGGAATTAGAAAACGAGTGTGCCATATACCTTTCTCATCTTGTTTCTTTTTTTTTTTGAGACGTAATTATTGGTTAAAAATGGTTAAAAATAATCTGTGCACACAAACATTCAGCTGCTTTCCTTCCCTACGAACCCTGGTCTCCTTCCCTAATATATACACATACATTTAGGAATGTCAACTTTGTATTTTGTAACAAAGAAAATTACACTTTAATAAACTTTATTAAAGTGTCTTTTTCTTTATTACAAAATCTATCAGATCAATATATATATTCGACAACAAGCAATGTTTTTTTTCACATATATATATATCCTTACTGGAGGTATGCCCTGACCAGGATTCGAACCCTGGTCTCCCGTGTGAAGGGCGACAGTGTTACCACTATACTATCCAACATGTAGTGTTACTTCTTTCCATAACAATGACGTTTTACCAAAATACCAAATACATGTTCGAACATGTAAAAATGGTGACACATATATACCACTGGATAATGTAGTGGATGTGTAGGCTGGTGTAGTGGTTACACTGTTGCCCTTCACATGGGAGACTGGGGTTCAAATCCCCCCTCAAGAGATACAACAATGCTACGGCAACGAGGAGCCAGGACAGTGGGGATATCATCCTCCTCCCACAGACCAAGGCCCATGAGCATGGGGGAGCCAGAGTATGGTAGTATTTAGCACTAAATACTACCATACTCTGGCACCCCCATGCTCATGGACCTTGGTCTTTGGGGGGATGATGATATCCCCACTGTCCTAGCGTCCTGCCCCCACATCCCCCACCACGCCCCACCCCTCACATCCCCCACACCACCCCCCATCCTTCCTTGCCGTAGCATTAGTGTTGTATCTCATGAGGACAACCAGGATTCGAATCCCAGTATCCCATGTGAAATGTAAAGCCTACACTTTTTTAACTAAAAACTTAATTAAAAAAACAGTAGGTATCATCATCATGATGAGCATGGGGAGCCAGAGTGAGGTAGTATTTAGGGGGTATCCCCACAGGTAGCAGTGGGGATATCCCCACTGTCCTGGCTCCCCCTTGCCGTAGCATTGTTGTATCTCTTGAGGGGGGATTTGAACCCCGGTCTCCCATGTGAAGGACGACAGCGTTACCACTACACCATCTTACACATCTACTTCATTATCCAGTGGTATATATGTGTCACCATTTTTACATGTTCGAACATGTATTTGGTATTTTGGTAAAACATCATTGTTATGGTAAGTAGTAACACTACATGTTGGATAGTATAGTGGTAACTAGGGATGTCCCGAGCCGATCATAAAGATCGGTATCGGGGCCGATCGAGGCATTTTTTAACTGATCGGAATCGGCTCTATGTATCGGACCGATCGAATGTTTACGTCAGCTACGTCACGCACGTGTCGCAAACTCGCATGTTAAACTCGCATGTTGTTTACTACTTGCAATACGATGCTAAGATGTCTGCAGTGTGGAAGTATTTTAAGTTGGAAAGTGATTCTAGTCTGGTAGCTACATGCAACGTTTGCAATGCGAGCTGTTGTGTGCTGCCCCTTTAAGGACGTGCTTAGAGCGTGCGTGAATCAGGAAGAAATATGAGAGACTCGCATGTTTGTTCTCGTGTTAAAAAAAAAAGGTTCAAGCTCTACAAAAACCTTCATTTAATACTTATTTATTCCCAGCGTGGTAAGCTAATGTTTAAAAAAAGTATATTTTGTTTATTTAAAAGGGATTTCATAGATCGCTATTTGTTGTTTATATTAGCGCCTAAGCGCCTAAATAGCGTGTTTAAGTTTTGTGTGTTGTGATGATTTACATGTCTTTATCTAATAGGTTTGTGACATGTTGAAGTGTTCTTCGTAACTTAAAATGTGTAACATTTTCGTTGTTGAAGAAATAGAAATGTTTATTTACTGATTGTTATTTAATACCCCATGTAAAATATATTATTTTCTCTTTTTTTTTCTAGTTTGACGGGTGGTACTAGCAAAGCAGCCTTTAATACTACCAACTTGATAAGGCATCTTAAAACGAAACACACGACAGAATATTGCGACTTCACTGAGCTGTAAAATTGAGATTTCATATTTGTGAGAAATAAAAAACTGTAAAGGAACAGGTTGCTTTCAGTTTTTTTTTATTGATGCACTGCTGAGCTATTTGGTTGTCAAGAGTACACATTGGATTGATTTAATAACCTGCATGCACTTAAAGTGTGCAATTAGCACAAGGAAAAGACAAGTATTGGATCGGGACTCGGTATCGGTCGATACTTAAAATTAAATGACTCGGATCGGATCGGGGGCTCAAAAAACCTGATCGGGACATCCCTAGTGGTAACACTGTCGCCCTTCACACGGGAGACCAGGGTTCAAATCCTGGTCAGAGCATACCTCCAATAAGGGTATATATATGTGAAAAAAACATTACTTGTGGTCGAATATATATATATATTGTTTTGATAAACTACAAAGCAGTTTTTTTAAATGTGTGTAAAATAAGAGTTTTCGCCCAAAATTATTCAATTTAACAAAACCGAAAAAGTTGTGACCAAATTTAGACTCAAAATCCCACTGAAGTGTCTGAAAACATCCCCAGCACGTAAGGGTTAATGTAGTCTTTGTATAGTGCATTGATGTGTTTGTGGTTCCTTGTTGAGAAATAGACAGCTCTCAGGTTTGAATATTTTATTTCAGCAGGAAAAGTTTGAGCATTGCAGTATAGCAGCATAGAGTAACGTTAGCAAGAGTGAGTGAAGATGGCTTTTCCTCTCCTACATGGTCAGCTCCTGGGAAAAGTAGAAGAATCTGCATCAGATATAAGTATTGTTGCTTAGGTTATAGATTTATTTGCAATCATTTAGTTTAGTATTTGATCTCTTTACTTCCTCCAAGACCCTTGTTGGCAGATGAGGATCAGGTGGCAGGAAGTTTGAATGGATCTTAGGTGGGATTTTGTCCCACTAATTTAATAAAGCTGTATTGAAAACAGTTATATCTGAGGAGGGCACTCCAGGAAAGAGGCTTTAGCTCTTTTAGCTTTTTAACCCTTAGACATCTAATCTATTGAATTTTGGTGCACATAGTTATTATTGCTCTAATTAATGTCACCGAAAAATTGTAAAAATGCTGATTATTATGAAGATTCTATATGAAGGTATAATAGAAAATACAGCTTTATTAACGTTCAATTTAGAATACTAAACAAACAATTCTGAATTAAGAGGAGGGGGGTGGAAATCTGAAAAATTGAATCTACAACACCCTGACTTATAGAGCCTAGCTGTGATGTAACTTCCTGTTTGTGAACTTCCGGTTCTATCCCAGAACAGTAGGGTTTTTTTCTATTACACCAAGCAGTTACTCACCATAATAGCATTGACGATGTCATTCTTGTTATGATGCAGTGCACGGACAGCTTTAGCCCGGGACACGTTAGCTTGAGCCATCACCAGCTCGATATCTCTCTGCTCCAGCCCACCTTCATCCACCTTAGAAACACAAGATTGGAGTTCACACTCATTTATTCAAACAAAGGTTCCCCCAAACAATTCTGATTTAATTCTTTTTTATAATCTTTTGGGCAAGCTTTTCATAAGACACAGCAAGTCTTTATACTTAGTATACTGTAAAATTATTACATGTGATGAGAGATGACCCAAAAATATCATGCCTTCAGGAAGGAAATGTAAGATTAGTACCTCCTCTTCTTCTTCACTTTCTTCTTTTATGGTTAATCTCGGCGTAATATCTAATTGTAGAGGTGAGGGGTCAAGAGGAACCTTAAATTTCTCTGCGGCTGCCTTGTGCACCTGCTGTGTCAGGTCCTCAATCTTACAAAGAAGTGGAAAAACAGATGAGAATCTCTTGAGCGCAGATCAAGTTGGTGCTTCTTTTATCACAATACCAACCTTGGCTTCACCAAAGACTATGTAAATATCAGAGGCGGGGCTTTTGAACACGTCTGGCTGTGTAATGACGAAGAGAATGTTCTTGGATTTTCGAATGGTGATGCGTGTCACTCCGTGGATCTGTTTTAGCCCGAGCTTTGCCATCGCCTTTATAATTAAAACAGGCATATAGAGGAAAAGAGTGCGTCAGGGACGGGTGGAACAGTGAGGTAATGAAACTCTGGAGGTGTGGTCTCACCTTTCGTGCTTTTTTCTCACTTCGACTTTGCTTGGCTCTGCTCACAGTCTCTTCAGTAGGAGAGTGTGAAAACTGTGGAAAGGAAATGATGGGATGAAGAGTAGAGATGTTCTTACAGTATGCTACAGTCAGGGAAATGCTTATTAGCACAGTGCTGAGTTTCAAATTCCCATTTTATTGATTAAATTTAAGTATTACCTAGCAATTTGTTAGAATTTTGTCTTTCATTGACCAGTCACAGTACTCATAAGCTCCGAGGGGAGGCTTGTGCTCTACAGAAACTATGCGTCTGCATATTAAAGGTAAAACTGACATTCGCACACATCGATGTACACTACAGAGATGAGTTAATCGATAATTAGCCCTATGTCCACTTTTACCTCATAGTAGTAACAAGGCTGTTGAAAAGGCTCAAGGATGCTTTGCATAAAAACAAACTTTGTTTCTGAACTATTATTATGAGGCTATAGCTCAAATTTCTTACGGCAGAGGAAACCACTGGCCAATGAAAGCAATTAACATACCATGGTATTGAAATGTTAATTATATTTACTATGTTTTTGTTTTTGTTAAAGAAAATCAGTGAGATCTCAAATAGTCCACCTCAATTAAAGCTTAGCTAAACTTTGTACCAGTACTGCCAAAAAAGCAACCCCCATTTCTCTATGATTTTCACAAGATGAGATAGAGATGTGCCAAATTGGTTGCTATGGTAAACTGTCTGGTTGTTATGGAGAGGTCAGTTACATAATATAAGGTTTCCCCCATCAATACGAGTAAAATAAAGTAACCCCCTTGTTTCTATGACTTTCATAAGCTGAGATAGAGATAATGGAACATTGGTTGCTATGGTAAACAGTCTGGTTACTATGGAGGGGTCAGAGACATCATTTGTTTCCCATCTCAATACAAGTAAAATAAAGTAACCCCCTTGTTTCCCTGATTTTCCTAAGCTGAAATATGCCAAATCTGCTGCTAAAGTAAACTAATTCCTTTATGGTGGTACCAGTGTGAAAAGAAATTGAGTCGGACCAGTTTGGATATCTTGCCAAATTTGACGGTATCTTGAATAGTCAAGAAGGAGACTAGACCATCTAAAAAGTGGTGGAGAGGAAGAAGAAAAACTAATATAGGCCATGGTAAACCCGGTTTCATTTCTTCACCTGAACATTTTACATTTGAAAGTGCTTAACGTTAAGTAACTTCAGCCCAATCTTCCTAGAGATTTGAATGATACTCATTTGAAATGAGAATGTTTCTGTAATTTGGGTTAGAAAAGAAAAAGCAATCATTGCCAACCTGTGGATTTGAAGGTCTCTGCATCGTATCATTAGTTTCCTCCAGCTCAGGCACTGAGCCATCACTGTCTGTTTCAATACCAGAACCTACTATAACGAAAAAATAAATGGTTACAACGAGTGTACAAAAGACAGAGGCTGATAAGCCTAAACACATGACCGACTGGCACGTACTGGTATTTTTGTAGCAGAGATCCACATCTTGGGCTTTTGATCGGTAACCGACTAGACACATGTCCCGCTCTATTCTCTCTTGATCAACTAGGGTTTGTTGAGTAATCACTGACAAATCTGTCTTTGGTTGGATCCTGGGAATAGTCTTTGTTTTGTCTGCTTGAGTCGGCATTCTCTGGATACAGGTTGTATTGTTTTGTCCAGTGGAATTTGAGGATGATTCGGGTCGATGTCCCAAACCAGTAGTGTTCTCATGTCTGATTGGTTTGGCTATCAGGTCCACTCTTTCACTTTCCTGGTAGCATGGAATCAGAATCTGATTTGTTGTCGCTTCACGTGGCTTTTGTCTGACCTTGGGTTTTTCTAAAGCATTCTGGATGGATTTATTATCTGATGTTGTTTGGACGATATTATGGGCAGGTTGGGACTCCTGGATAGACGTACAGAGATCCTCTACCGGGGTGGTGTCTTGTTTTGAGCTGTCCACCATGATGGATGAAATCGCCCCTACGTGGTTATCATTAAAGTCTCTTTTGAGTTCTGTCAAATTTCCTCTGACCAAAGAAGTGTCTGATAGTTCTTCCTCTGTTGTTGACTGAACACACGTCTCTGTATGAACAGACTCTTTTGGATTCACACTTACGTTTGTTTGTAACGGTTCAGTAATCTCTGCTGTAGAAACATTCTGTGCGTCAAATTGAGCTCCTGCTGCAACGAAACTCCCACTTGATGGTTGATTACATGACTTCCTCTTCTTTTTCTTTCTTTGGCACTTGATCTTTTCATTTTCTGTTGGAATTAGAACTGTGTTTGTTTTAGGTCTGTCAATTACCTTTGGCTTTGCGTCAACACAGGAAGCTTGAGCATTCTCTGATTTGTCCAAATCACCCATGTTTCCTTCAAAATCATATTCCTCTCTATCATAAGATGTCTTTAAACTCTCATTTTCCTTCTCTTGAGAGTAAGATCTGTGCTCTTTCTGATTACAAAGACCTTTTTCAGTGTGTTCAATGGTTTTATCAGAGTTGACAGTCTCTTTTTTCAGTTCTATTGCTTCTGAGGAGTTGGCATTCGTTGGTTTCTTTCTGAATGTGAGAGCACCGAATGATCCTCCTTGCAGATTGAATGCAAAACAGTTTCCTGAGGTTGTGTTAATTTGCGGACCCTGATTTGAAACTGATTTCCTCAGCTCTGATTGTCTTGAAATATCAGCAGAAAGATCTGAGTTTTCCAGTGAAGCGGAAGACGTTACTCCAGATTCCTGATCCGTATGAAGATCAGAAGCTATTCCAGTACTATTCTTGCCAAACTTATCTAAAGATGGAATATTGAAATCTGTATTTGGATTTGAATCCTTCACATCTTTCCCGTCTTCTGAAAGCATATTCATGGAAAGTTCTGACGGAGTGCTTAGAATCAAGTGACTACAGTTTTTTCCTGTACCCCATGAAGATGCCAGGCCCTTATCAGCAGTGCCGTGTATGAGTGAACTACTCTCTGGAAGCTCAAGGTTATTTGCATCCTCCTCACCCCCTCCTGCCTCTGAAAGATCTTGGATTGACCTCCAGCTGGCAATGTTTGATTCAACCATCCCAGCATCGATGTCTGCCAGCTTCTCTGGGAGGTCACAATACTGGTTGTTATCCTCATTGTCTTCTCCGGCAGCAATGTTATGAGCAACATTACCATGAACCGATCGAGCTATTTCACACATTAACACATTTTCCGCCTCGAAATCGCAGCATTCGCTTAAAAACAAAGGGTCTCTTGGTGTCCAGGAGTCGGAATATAAGTCCCTTTCAGTCATGCTGCTCTCTGAGTTCTCTTTCTTTGGGGAAATGACGAGTCTGCTGTATGTGGAACAGGACATATTTTGAGAGCAGGGATTGACATCATCACTAGACTGATTCTCGGCTAAATTTTCTTGATTCATTGGCAGTTCAAATGATAAAAGTCCAACTGAGGTTAAATTATCTGGCACATCACACAGTTCAGGATAGGCACACACCGGAATGTTTGTTGGGCTGCACTCATCCAGGTATGTTAGTTGAGGAACACCCTTGTTCAAATCATTGGTTCCGATATTAACTGCCTGAAGTGATCGGTCAGTCATCTCCAAGTCGTTTCCATTTTTCTGATCTAGCTCCTGTCTTTTTTCAACAACAGCTTCATGGCACACATAGGCGGCTGCGGCGCCTTGTAAATTTGAATCAACTGTACTCTCATTTTGATTTCTTTGGTCTTCTTCAGCAGGTGATTTTGTATCTGTGAGGATCTGATGTGCGTTTTCCGATGTTTTCAGATCTACTCTCGGTTTGTCCTCCTCTGCCATAGTGTCGGCCTCTTCGGTCAATCCTTTCAAAAGCTCATCTTTTGGAAGATTTCCATCTGCCTCTAGTCCTACATAAGGAATCTCTAACGACCCGGAGGATATCTCCATTTCACTCTCACTTCCAGACGATTCAGGTTTGGCATGGCTTACTGGCTTCATGGGTTCAGCTGGTGGAGGAATATCTTGAGAGTCTTCAGCATGTTTCTCTGAGTATCGTTGGTCATCTTCATCTCCGTCATAAGATGTGGAATCAATGGACTCTTCTGTATCATCTTGAAAAGCAAAAGACTCATCTACACCCTCGTTTATTGAGTTTTCCGAAAGGGAGTTTAGAAAAGATGCAGATGTATCTTCATCAAGTTGGTCTTCCACTCCTGTGCCATCCTTCCAATCTTCCACTTGTTGTCCTGATTCATTGACATTATCCACATATTCTTTGTCACAATCGTCTTCATCATACTCATCATCGTATTCATCTACATCAGCCTCCTCCTCACCAGCAGCATATGCATCCACATCATTCCCTGGTTCATCATCAGTAGGAAACAGGGTTACGTCCATTGAGTCTGCCTGAATTATCAGGCTTCCTTGAAAAGGCAACATTGAGGCAGGAATCAGTGTATCATTTTCAAACCTATCATCACTAGAGTAGCCAAAGAAGAGAGGGATTGAAGAATCTATCTCTACATTTGAACCACAACTCTCTGTAGTTTCTGTGTTGTGGGTCGCTGGAGTTTTTCTTTCTGTTTCAATATCAGGCATTACTTTGTCCTCTGGTGATGGATCCGGCCGAAGAGATGGCTCAGAGTAGCAGGTGTTTAAATCCACTAAGTTATTAAATACTAGAGTTTCATCGGTTGATGTTTCACCACATCTACCTCTTGGAGGTCCTTGACAGTTCCTTGTTTCCAGTGTTCCATCTGAGGATCTCTCGCTGCCACTGTTCTGCATCCCCCAGTGAGGCATGCAGGTATCTCTTGTTAGGATATCCACCTTACTCGCCACATTTTCAAGCAGCTCAAGCATATCAGGCTTAGACAAGCTAGACTCTCTTCCCATTCCTGTCCGTTCATCTCCAAGCTCATCCCCAATCTCTGAAAGTGACCCCACATAGCAAGCGGGGGCTTCTTGCAATTCTGCCTCAGCTGTTATATTTGGGGAGCAGGAGTGTGACGTGCTGGAGGTATATGAAGTCCAGCTGCCTCCCTCTGCGGTAATGTAAGAGCCAGAGGGAGAAGTAGGAGGGGAGCACAGATCAGAATCATCTGTTGGTGAACTTGGACTTTGGCAGGGGCTCCCAGGGCGCCATTTCTGCTTCCGATGTGAGCAGTAAGCCATCTTAATAGGGGTGGAAGGAGCTGTATAGTAACGATCGGGATCAAGTCCTGGCAGGACACCAATGCGGTGGGGGTCAACAATATAGGAAGGCTCTGAAAATGAAAAGGAAGGCACTTCTCCGTGAGATGAAAACAATGCCTCTTCATCATTATCTGGGAAAAGAGGAGTGCTTTCTGTCACTTCAGCATTAACTTTAAAATTAAGTTCTGGTTCAAGACCACTGGTTTTATTTTGCACCAAAGGCATGCTCTTAAAATGATCTACAGTGGAATTCGTCTGACCAGTGTCCAGTGTCTTCTTTTCATCTAGCTTGATTTGATCTTTCACAAAAGGTTTGGGGGACTGGTCTCCTGATCTAGATATCTCTTTAGCCATTTCTTTTCCCAGGAGAATTCCACTACGTGTCTCTAGGTTTTTAAGTAGAGCTTCCTGCCCCATTACAACTCTTGAGTCCATGGTTTCTGGCTCTTGAAAATCACTCTCAATTTCTGATCCAGTGAGGACTTTGATCCGCTCCATTTTGAAAGGACCTCTTCTGCAACTTCTAATATTTCTTCCTGATTGTCGTCCAGTGATTCCAAAATGGCCCTCAAATTCAAAACTTGCTCCTTCTGGCTGTGGGCGAGGAGATGTGGTGGGTTTAGCCATTACCAGGCGGGGTCCAAAAGGGGTGCATAGTGGGGAGAGTTTGGGCGGGCTGTTGGGGGATGGACTGGAGGTGCTGTCTGATGGAGTTGAAGCTGTTGAGCTGGATGTTTGGCCAGACAGATCTAAAATTCGGATGAAAAGGGAATGGTAATTTTTCTCAAAGTTAAATGTATAGATTTTATTAAAATTGCATACAACAAGTTTTGATGAAATCTCCCTTCACTTGATTTCAGAATTTGAATTCTGAAAACCTCTCCACAAGCCAGATCCATCTAACTGTGTCATTTGTGCAAGGCATTTCATTGAGCATGCATCACCCAAACCTTTTAAGCTAATGTGTGTACACTTGGCAGTTTGTGTGCAAGACTATAGGGTAATTGTTTTGCTGAGTCATGAGTGAAAAAAGAGTTGGTCTCGCGCCTTTAGGTTTCTCTATGAGGCAGTGTGAGGGCTCTTTGTACCAGAATCACTAAGGAGAAGTGTTTGTGCACTGCATGCTTTGCCCTACTTGAAGGTACACCTGCTCCCTGCCCTTTTCAAATAAAACAGCCGATGGAGTTACGGTTGAGTGTGCGCCTGCCCTCTTTCTTGAGTACCCTTCAGTCTCCCCTGCAAGTTCACCTTTCTTTGTTCCAAAATCTAAAAACATCAAGGCAGAGATATGTCATATAAAAATACTGGATGGTTAAAACCCAGGAAAACGTAACGTACCGCAATTTTGTCATTTTTTTCTCTTTTTTTCAAATCTGGTATCTGCAGTCTGTTTTAATACTGATTCATGTTTACCAAATACCAAAAATTGTCCTCCTTTTGAGCTGAAAACAACATCTGTGCTTATATTTAGAGCATTGCTTTCCTAAATGAGTGGCTGACTATTCAGTCCATTGAGATGAATGAATATAAACAAAGGAACAACAGGTCGCCCAGAGGAGTCTCTCGTGCCAGCTTATGTAATGATACCGCATCCAGGTATCTACCACATAAATCACAAAAAGATGTTTCACAAACCCTCCTGTTACCCTAAAATACACAAAATGGGGGTCATTGAAAATCCTCCAGAAGGTCTCTGACACTACTCTGAACAACATTCTGAAATAGACTAATAGACCGAAGTATATTATTTTCAATTGATGGTTTCAGTGAAATGCTGATTTTATGAAATGCTGAATTCTGATTTTAGGAACCGTTCTGATGACATAAGGACCACTAGGTCCACCCTGTTGTTCAAGTGGGGAGCAGGACTATAATCATTTTTACGAAAGTAATGTGTCTGCTGGCGGTTGAGAGACAAAAAAGGGTCAACACTAGGAGTCTCATTCTCATCTAAGGAGGATGCCTCATAATCAGGATCCTCCTCAAGATTATTCTCAGACACATTCTCCTCTGTCACTTTCACAGTCAAAAACTCTTCTTCAAGAAACTTTAGGTATAATATTTTCTAAAAATAATCAAAATTGTCTATACCCTAAAAGTCGTAACTAAATAATTCTTATTATATTGAGGAAATCAAATGTTAAGCTTTTTCAGATTTGCTTAGATTTGAATATTTTTGCAGTGTACAAGTTTATAAAACATAATTTAAAAAGCTAGGGGGTGCATATCGATTTTCTGCCATCACACCAGGTGTACAGCCCAATGGGTCGAATTATAAAATAATGATAATTTTCGGTGCAATAAATGTTATGGGATTTCTCATTTAAATAGAATTCATTAAAGATGAATTTTTTTTATTATAGTATTATGATTTTTTTTGATGTTCTATAAACATCATTGACAATATCACAGTCATATTTTATTGTTGGCAAATATTAAAAAACATTTAGGTTTCAACAAATTAAAGGCTAATAATTGTGTTCCCTATCTTTATTTTCCAGCAGGAATGTAATTATTGTATGTAAATTATTTTAAAATAGAAAACGGGGCATTTTCTGTCTTCCTGGTTTTCAGTGTTATATCTGTCTTTTAATGTATTCACAATGATATGTCAATGTTTAACATTTTTTTAAATAATGTTCTGTATTCATATTTTAACCTGAAAAGAGAACTTAACTTTAACTTTGAGAGAACGATAACTTTGTGAGTCGATGTTAGAAATATAACTGAAATGTTTTAGAAAAAAAAAATAGTCACCAAACAAATCAGTAGACTCATTCATGTCCAGTGGCTTTAACAAAAATAGCTGTTTTTTTAAATAAATTGGGGAAAAGGGTGTTTTGAAATGTATTAAAACCTTTGATGATTTGAAAATAAATCATGTTGCAGGGGTTATTAGTACCAAAAGTATTGGCTGGGCATTCAGTTAGCTAAAAAAATATAGATACATAATCATTTATTAAGGTTTCATTGTGAACCAAGACATAGAAGTTCTGGAATAGGTTATTTATAACTTGTTAAGGACGTATGGCTTGAAATGGCCTCTTGTACACAAACGTTGCAGAGACCAGCATTTAGCATTAACCCTAAATGTCTGATCATCTTAACTCTGACCTCTTTGATTCCTCGCTAAATGTGTGATGTAATGGAGAGGGACTGAAAGGAAGCAGGCCAGGCAAACCGGATCAACATCAACTCTGTTTATCCATCTCTCATACTGTACGGCTCACCGTTACATTAGCGTAGCATCTCCACTTCCTTCAAAGAGGCATTGAATATTCAAAAGCACTTCTGTAACAATGGGTTTGAATAAACGGTGATTTGCAACAAATGAGGATGTGTGTTGCATAACGACCAGTGTACCAATTCCTTTCCGGGGATGTGAAAGGTACTAATTATTTGTTAAATGCATTAGACTAATATAGATTGTGTTTCAAATCCACTCACAAACCAATCAGCAATTATAGCTGCCTTGTGATCCACGGTTAATTTAAAAATGATATTTTATTGAACGAAGAGTTCATAAACTAAGAATTTGATTATCTACCAACTTTATCCAAATAGTTTGTATTTAATAAATCCTTCTATTCTCCACTTACTACCAGGAAAATGCAGGTCTACAGTTTTGTCCCCAGGGTCATGTGGCTGTTCTAAAGTCTTGCTCATCGTAGATTTGAAGAAAAAAAGCACTTGTTCATACTGTAATCTTAGACAAGGCAAATAGCTTGGTGAGAAGGCAACAGCTATTGGTACAGTCCCTCTTTTACCGGGGCTAATCTTGCCTCATGCATGTTTAGTGCTATATCCTACACTTACCTCCTAAAAAATGTAGGTCTAGAGTTTTGTCCCTGGTCGTTCTTGCTTTTAGGTTGTTCTTGCTTTTTTTTTTAAAGGCTGTTCTTGCTTTTAGTAGATTTGAACTCATTACCTTTTAAAAAAAGCACTTTGTCATTCATTGACACCTTTTCACTATCAAAGAACAGCCTAAAGACTCCAGGGACAAAACTGTACATCTGCACGAGGCTGGGATGGGTTACAGGACAATTGTCAAATAGCTTGGCGAGAAAGCAACAGCTGTTGGTACAATCTCTTGTACTGGGGCTACTCTTTAGGGGAATATCCTATACTTACTATTTGAATAATGCAGGTTTACAGTTTTGTCCCTGGTGTCTTTAGGCTGTTTTTTGGTCTTGCTCACAGTGGAGAGGTTTGAAGTTGGCACCCGTGCATACACTCGGTCAATTATTCAAACCTCTCCATTATGAGCAAGCCCAAAGAACAGCCTAAGGACACCAGGGACAAAACTGTAAACCTGCACAAGGCTGGGATGGGCTACGTGTTGGTAGAAAACTGCTATTGGCACAATCTCTCTCGGACCGGGACTACTCTTGCCTCTTGATTTATTTCATGTAATATTAGAAATAAATCATTTGAAAGTCATACATTATGACCCTTTTCGCCGCTCATATTTGAGGTGTACAGGTGATGAAAATGATACATTTTTTGTAAAATCTTCAGTTCATTTTCCCCACGGTTTAGGCATTCTGTCACAATTGGATGTGAATGAGATCAGTTTCGAGTCTTGCAGCAAGGATATTGGACAGCTATGCACTTGTCAGACAACATTGATCGCAAATCATGCTGAAGCTTGGGTCCTGCTTGTGATGCTGTGTCATGCTTGTAATTGGAGGCAGGAAGGAAGGAGAGAGAGAGAGGCTCTACTGTATATGAGAAACCACAGACACAAAGCTCTTGTATAACTCTAGTGGATGATGTTTATGGGTGTGGTTGGAGATGTCCCTCACAGCTCCTTGTAACAGCCACATCAGCATCATCAGAGCATCTTTTGTTTACTACAAATGTTTCCATGTAAAACCCTTATATCTACAGTGTGGCGTGTGTCTGTTTACCTACCTGCTCCAGGGAGCTCAGTCTGTGGGTCTCCAGAGTCCCGAAGGCCTTGCGAGGGGCCGCTCCGATGTGTAGTGTCCCCAGGCATATCCGTGTGGTCTGACGCACTGCTTAAAAACAGGAGTCAGCCAACTGAGAGGAAAGAGATGATGGGTGTTTGAAGATGCCTCCTTGGTGCAGAGATACAGACTGCGTGTGCTTTTCGGTCCGAGTGCATTCAAGAGAGAGAGGCTTCACCGGTAACAGCATGGGAAATCTGAGCACAGGCTGCAGTATTCGCTCTGATTACAGGAGAGCTCTCTCACTCAACCCCCCTCCCCTCCTCAAAGCTGTGCTGCCTCACAACCTCAATCTCCCCCTCCTCCTGCTTTCCCTTCGGCAAGTGGATCTTGGACAATGATGTCAGCAGATTTCAGGAGCTTTTGGAGGATGGGGAGAGTAATACAAAACACAGCAGGCTGAGAAAGAGACGCTGCGCGCTGAGGAAATCAACTCTAATCTAACTAGCTTAATGGAAATATATATATATATATATATATATCAAAGATACTTGATGTAAGTATCTTTGTGTCCTGTCATATATATGTATGACAGGACACAAAGACACTTACATCAACAAAAGAAACAAATAGTGAGTAGAAACTTGGTGAATACTGCAGTAAATTTAGCTTGTGTTCAAGGCTGGTTTCCACGGCAACGGCAAGGGAGCACTCATGGATGCTTCTGAAAGGAAATCCAATATTCAGCAGCTTTTGCTCTGCCAAGACTTGGGGATTTTCCTGCTACGGTTCCCACCAAACACTTTCGGTTTTAACCCCTGCATAAACCGTTGAAAACGGAATCAGAATGAACTTCGACCGCTGAGAGCAGTGATGTAGTTAAGTCCACAGTGATGTTAAATGCGTTTTCCAGAGTTACTTAAAAAAAAAAAACACAAACTGGACTTTTGTTCCTTGTTTAAATGCTAGTTATTGTGATAAATACCAAGATTGTGATAACAGCTGAAAAAAAAAAAATCCAGGCCACAATATTTTTTCATATTGAAAGTATTTTTTGCTAAAAGCAGTAACATCATCTTTGCAATTAAAGAGTAAAAAACCCAGATTAAAACTAAAACAACTTTTGATAAGAGCTAAAGAGATTTATCCCCCAAAAAAGTGACCTGACAGATTTCACACAAATTTAGTTTTATACTTGTTATTTTTGAAAAATGTAGCATTTTCTTAAAATCGGTGTATACATTTGATTTGAGGCCAACTAATTAGAGTTGAATGTATTTAAAAATCACCCTGAAGTGGTTGAAAACATCCCCCAAGGGTTAAATGCGACATAAGCTCATGAATACGGCTTTACCTACGGTCTAGAACTTTACTGACGTCCACGTGTTCCAATATGCACCAATAGAATCTGATAATCTTCTGTGAAAACTTACAAACACAACATTTATCACTTTTTGTTGTATACAATGCGATGGCATTAGGAAGAAATAAATCTAATATTGCATCTCGTTTTTTTTTCAAAGCACTGGTAACAATCACCACGACTCTATATTATGGAATTATGCTACTCGTAAAATAACCTTAAAAAGAGTTACTACTCGTTTCAGCCATTAGTTTCCATGCTCGATAATGTTACTGTACCGTTTGCCATGATTCTAATCTGTTGTTTACCTTTTTGAAGTTACTAATCATCATCCTGACAGAGCACCGTTGTATTCCACATCTACGTTTAAAGTAAATCAAGCATCCACCTGTAATAAAAAACATTTTGACAACATTTATGGAGTTAATCGGGACTTTTCACTTTATTACACAAAGCATTTTGAGGCGGATGACATTGAAAGCACAGTAAAGAAAATGCTGAAAAACAAAAACAATACCATTACTACAGTAGATACAAATGTTCTACTTTTCTCAATTACCGTCATTTTAAACCTTTTAACAGACTACATAGTAACGAGATAAGCCCCTGTGTTGTCAAGGCAATGGAAATAAAAACAGGTGGTGAATATCAATCGTAGAATGTAATCCAGTTGTTCTTGAGGACAGCGATGCTCATCAAAAAGCTCTGATAATAAACTAATGGGTTGGTGTCGATTCCAGATCACTTCCTTTTATTTCTCTTCATCTGCCTTGCTTTTTGATGCCAGACATCCGAGCTCTACTCTATGGTCTTCGTGCTTCAGTTCTCCATTTGACGTGTAGAGTTAAATTTCTTTGTTCTTCCTCCAGCAAGCGTGTATGAGCAGCATCACTTAGCAACATTCTCTGCCACTGCCTTCTTTACTTTGTCCTGCAAGTATGCCACTTTCTGTCTGCTACCCTTCAGCAGCATAAATTCAAAGTGTGGCACCTGCAAAACAACACATACGTGAGATTAAATTATTCAGAAAGAAATGCGTTAACCAGGAGAATGATGCTCTAAAGTGGCCATTACAGCGTCTGTTTTGATGCAAGTACGAATGACACAATCCACATATTGTTTAATTTTGACTTCAAATATAATGTGTAAGTTTCAAAAAGGTTATTTGTTTTGATATCTTGTGTTTTAAACGAACACTACAAGAGATACGACACAATTTTCAACATAACTCATCTGACGTTATCTTGTTTCGTTTCGACTACAAGTCTGTGCCATTGTGTTATTGAATATTAACCCCTTAGAGAAGACTCCGGCAGCGACATTTAAGAAGATTTAACAGAAAACGCAGCTTTATTTAGCTTGAAGATACCATGCTACATTCAGGAAAGAGAGAAACAAAGTTGTAGGGGGAGAGGGAAGAAAGAGCTTCAAAGTGCCAAGAGACCAATAATTTTAATGTTAACATAAAAAAAAATATTGCTGATTGGCCACAAGTTTGTTGTTATAGTTGGTGCTCACTGGGAAGTCAAAGCAGGTCTAGCTTAAGCAGTCCCACACAAGGAAGAGGGATAACAGGATTGGCCTAGTTGCTGCAGACAGTGTATGAGCACTTTTCCTCACTTCTGTTTTTACTCATGCTATTTTAAGTCAAAGCCAGAGGGGACAGTCTCCCATGTGATGGAGATGACAAGAGGAAAAAGCTAATGAGGGCAACTACACTGGTGCTAAAAAAGAAATTGAGTTTCCCACATCAATTAACGTAAGCCAAACAACTCGAGCAAAATCATCCCGAGCATTCTTTTGTTTCATGCTAAACTATTGATGTATGACGATGCTGCGTTTCCATTCACCTATTTTTATTTCCATTTTGGAATACAGCGTAAAAGAACCCTTGATGGAAATGCCCAAAATGAGGAAACATTTTGAAAATGCACAGAAAAAAACTCGAAGGAATGAAACTATAACGGAAATGCATTTTCAGAGTGAATCTCAATGTAATGACATGGTTTTTCTGTCGGAACTGGACTGCGATGGGGCGGCATTAACACACCAATTTCACATTTCCGCATTTTGGTCTTCCCAGTGTAAACTTGGTTCCAGTGTCCACATCAGTCGTGGTGATGTTAAATGCTCTTGCGTTTACGTTTTGGTGCTAAACAGACAATTCCGCCATTCCAGCACTTTAGCAAGAAAGGCGTTTGCTGGAAAGGACGATGATTCGAATGAAAAAAAAAAAAACAGAAATGCATCTTCAGTTCTGTTGCACGGCAAAGCTCGTCCGGAACCAGATCTGGAACAACTGATGAATTTAATCAATATTTTTTAGATATTTACATAAAAATCTATACAATTAGCATTTGCACAAATTGAACTGATGCACTTTGTGGGTCTATAAAATACAATAAAATTCTTAACACTTGCTTGTGTAAGATAATATAAAATTAATTGTCAAATACGACAATTTTGCCAATATAACTTACCTAACATATATTAAAATTGTGTTATGGGTTTTAAATCAGTAAATAATGAAAGAATTACCAGTGAACTCCCCCCGTTATAGAAGTAATGCTGTTGAAAACATGGATATAAATATGCGCATATTTACACATTAATATTAAAGGTTCAACTTTTACTTTATAAATCCGACATCTCGCAAATTTGCGCTTTTGTGCTACAACATTCGCCGGAAATAAGTTTACACTCCGAGGGAGCGAACCGATATAACTGCACATGTGAAAGTCAAAATAATTCAGGATTTAATTCAGCTCCGAGAACCGTCTCGAGCGGCTGCGTTCCCAAAGAGCAGTTTCCCGCCTCCAAAAGCAAGATCACATGACTGCGCATAATGCATTTCGTCTAAGCAAGAACGTTATTACATACGAAAACAGGTCGTCTAAGAAATCGGAGCAACTTCCATTTTTCTTTTGATATTTTATGCCATATTTCAGTTTTGTGCATAATTTAAAGTCACATCTTTGGTTGAAAACATGGCTACTGACTTTACCTTCTCCTTAAATATCACTGACTTTGGGAGAAGAATGTTGGCGGGAAAATGTGTAGCAATAAAAACACTGTTAATTACATAAAAGTGAAAATAACTCAGTATTTACTGGCAAAGCCACCACATTTTCCATAAGATAATGGTGTGAACTTCTATTCAGCAAGTTCAAACCATCCTGGTTTCCCAGTGCAGCTCACCTCTACCACTATGAACCCAGCATGCTGCAGGTGGCGCTTCTGCATCAAAAACATGCCCAGTAGCTCATTGGTGTTCAGACAAAAGGCAGAGTAATCCAGAGCCAAAAACGCTATTCTGCAATGCAACAGAAACAACCACGTTAAGAAACTTTGAACGCGCTTGTAGCTCAAACACTATTTCGTTTACCGCCGTGTTCCATTAGGAAGAGTTTTCTGTCCTCCCCCTCCTGGTAAATGAGGGGCTTGGAACTCCTCCAGATCTAAAAACTTGAGCTTTGAGTCTACCAAAATCTCTCCATCTGCAGGATTGAAAAGAAGGTTTTCAAGAATCATTGAAGGCCAGCTTTGTAAAACATGTCAAAGTGAGAAGCGAAGATTTTAATTTTGGTGTAATTGTTACACAAAATTCAATTTTAAATACAGTGATTTCATCACGAGTAATGAACGGACGGGGGTTTGTTCACTCATGACCGATTCTTCTTTTTGATCTTTAATGTGAATCGCATCAGAGAGGGATTCGTTTAGTATCGTATACGCAACATCCTCATCTTAATGACAGCAGAACGCAAGGAAACGGAGCACTCGAAAAAAAAAACAACTAATCTTTTCTGTTTCCGACTCATGAGCCAGAATCCGAAACCCTCCGTGCCCTTCTTGTATCACCCAACCGCTCCCTAATATTAACCAATGTAGTATGAGCGCTACTAAAATGTTACTTTACGATTAGTGAACGATTACTATTATTTTTATTACTACCATTATTATTATTTAAACGTACGGTTATTTGATGCTTTACTAAGGCCACACTTATTTGTTTACGGTTTATTAATCTGTGAGTTTTACTCCACACAGAATGAGGTAATAAAGACCTAATTTGATCCTAAAATAATTTTCAGAGATAAGCTATTTGTGTTTTGTTGTTTACATGAAGCCTGAGATTCAAGAAGCATTTTTAACTATTTTTAGTTTATAATAAATTACCTTCAAGTTGGCATTTAATTGAAAAGCAGCTTACCAATGCTTTGTAATAACTTCTACTAAATAACTGTTATACTTTAAACAATTATTCAATGAGTCAGATCGTCAGTGTATTGTAACATGTGAAGTTTCAGACACTGTAAACACTCTTGTGTTTTTAAATACAAAAAAAAAGTCAATTAAAATATATTAAAGCCACAAAGGACATTTACACAAAAAGCAATAAAGCTGTAAAATAAATAACACTTTTGTGTCAAAAGAGCTACCGTATTTTTCGCCGTATAAGACGCACTTTTTCTTTACCAAAACTGAGGGGGAAAAGTTGGTGCGTCTTATACGGCGAATGCAGAGCGCCGCGGAGCGGAGGGCGTTCAGCCGTAGGAGAGGCGTAAGAGAGGCCACGGCTTCAGCCTAGCTCCTGTTATGGTAAAAATTATACCTTCATGAAAAATACAGTATGTACTAATAGGATTATTTTTAGTCTTCTAGTATTATAGTTCTGTCTTATTTGTAGTGTGATTCGTGTTTGTGTATATAGTAGATGTGTATATAGTAGACATTTTATTGGTATTTTACCAAAATGACTCAGAAAAAAAGTAATTTTGCTGACGAAACTCAAAGATCCGAGTCTGTAAAAGGATCCGAACTTCCCATCACTAACGCTTCCCATCAGACCGTTTAAACAAACAAGGTATGGACACGTTAAACTTGGAGGTCTAGAGCAATACTTTATTCGTGATTTTGTGGCAAGCACATGTTCAATGTTAGTGAGGGTAAACCTAACGAGGTGGCGAAACACAGATGTCTCCGCTCACCGGCATCAATCCGCAATCCATGTCGGAGAGCCAGGTGTTGAGTCGCTCTGTCAAAACTACTGCCGTCATGGTTTCAGTTTCTTGTGGCAGTCACGAGGGGCGAGAGGGGATCCGCGCACATTCTAACGGGGCGGCGTTTGCAAATGACGTTAAAGATCGCTTTTCATTCAAGCACATCGATGTATACTACAAAATCTAGATGCATGACATCCCTTGACACTCACCAATTGTCCAGCCGTACACAGTTGTGACGCCAGTGCGGAGCGCCTGTTTCCTTTTTTTGGTCAGATCTTTGAGAGCTACATGTAGGCTGCTCTGAAGAACACTGTATTTCCTTGGTTCACTTTCATATTCTGGTACCAGGATAGTAGGGATAGGTTCTCTGACAATCTCTGCAAGCTCCAGCTTATCATAAGCGATGACGTTCAGCAGCTTCAGATGGTAGAATTCACTTTTGCAGACTTGCCCAGTTAGTTCTGAAGCACATACCACTCCATTACAAGCATGCAATGACAAGAATAAGCACACGTCGACCAAATATTTAATTACACGTAAACCTCTAAATGGTAATAACTAAGACAAATATAATCAATTTGTGGGAAAACCTTCAGATTTGACTTTAAGGAAAGATGCTTCTACACTAAACTGGAAACTGGAAAGTCTCTCAGTGAGGGTATACTGCCACCAAGTGGTAACAATATTTGCAAATGATAAAAATCATCATCTGGGAAGTGAAAAGCATTTTCAGCACTCACCAAAAAGTTCATTCACAAACTCTTGCGTCGTAACAGAGGAGATATGATGAGACGTAGCCTGCTTCAGTATACAAAGCGACCAGACTAGATGTAGTCTTGTGATGGGGTTAAAATTCTGAAAAGAATCCTTCAGAGCTTTATGTACCTAGAACCATACAGAATAACCATTAGCACATGCTGCAGCAGGTACATTATTATTGTCGGCTTGTAGAATGCAACATATCGCTGTTAGTCAAACAAACTCTAAACACATCCCCTCCAGACTAGCTTCCATTGAATTGACACCAGACTGAGAACCTCATGGAAAACTCAAACTTGCCACACTTGTGGGGGCTACCAGTCGGGCAATAACATAGCTATTAGTGGGGGTTAAAGCATTGACTCACAGTTGACAATTTTTTGAAGTCACTTACAGGTCCCTAGCAACGAAACAGTTTACCCTAGCAACCAAAGTTTCTGAAATCTTGCTCAGCTTTGGTTAATGATAGAAACATGGGGGTTGGCTTAACTTCAAGCAACAAAGGGAACATTTTATTATGACCCCTCCATAGCAACCAATTTGACCTATCTCCATCTCAGCTGAGGAAAACTGACACATTGGTGCTGGGTCATAGATATCTTATAAGTTAGGGTGACCAATCGTCCTCATTTACCTGGACATGTCCACTTTTTCCATCCAGTCCAGGACTGAAAACATTTAGACCACAAGACCTTTAGGCATAAACACGGCCTTTACCTTATAATGGCGCCATCTTGGTACAGGGCAGGTGAGATCGGTTCATAGTAATCTTTTGAAACACTTAAAAATCATAGACACAAAATGCTCTTTTTGCTCCGATGAACCTGAAGTATCCGAATACAAATGTATACAAATATACAAATGTTTTCTGGTTTGATTTTATTGAGCAGTTTGTGAAATTTAACTAAGTTATTGTATCATGTAATAGTAAATAAATAGGGATGTCCCGAGCCGATCATAAAGATCGGTATCGGGGCCAATCGAGGCATTTTTTAACTGATCGGAATCGGCTCTATGTATCGGACCGATCGAATGTTTACGTCATCTACGTCACGCACGTGTCGCAAACTCGCATGTTAAACTCGCATGTTGTTTACTACTTGCAATACGGTGCTAAGATGTCTGCAGTGTGGAAGTATTTTAAGTTGGAAAGTGATTCTAGTCTGGTAGCTACATGCAACGTTTGCAATGCGAGCTGTTGTGTGCTGCCCCTTTAAGGACGTGCTTAGAGCGTGCGTGAATCAGGAAGAAATATGAGAGACTCGCATGTTTGTGCTCGTGTTAAAAAAAAAAAAGGTTCAAGCTCTACAAAAACCTTCATTTAATGCTTATTTATTCCCTGCGTGGTAAGCTAATGTTTAAAAAAGTATATTTTGTTTATTTAAAAGGGATTTCATAGATCGCTATTTGTTGTTTATATTAGCGCCTAAGCGCCTAAATAGCGTGTTTAAGTTTTGTGTGTTGTGATGATTTACATGTCTTTATCTAATAGGTTTGTGACATGTTGAAGTGTTCTTCGAAACTTAAAATGTGTAACATTTTCGTTGTTGAAGAAATAGAAATGTTTATTTACTGATTGTTATTTAATACCCCATGTAAAATATATTATTTTCTCTTTTTTTTAGTTTGACGCGGTGGTACTAAGCAGCCTTTAATACTACCAACTTGATAAGGCATCTTAAAACGAAACACACGACAGAATATTGCGACTTCACTGAGCTGTAAAATTGAGATTTCATATTTGTGAGAAACAAAAAACTGTAAAGGAACAGGTTGCTTTAAGTTTTTTTTTTATTGATGCACTGCTGAGCTATTTGGTTGTCAAGAGTACACACTGGATTGATTTAATAACCTGCATGCACTTAAAGTGTGCAATTAGCACAAGGAAAAGACAAGTATCGGATCGGGACTCGGTATGGGTCGATACTTAAAATTAAATGACTCTGATCGGATCGGGGGCTCAAAAAACCTGATCGGGACATCCCTATAAATAAATTAATCTTTTTTTTGTTCTAATACTATTTATTTATATTTTCTATACATTTTATTTAAAATTGGCACTGTTTAGAGTTTCAATATTGTTGATGCATGTGGGAGTTAGTGTTAAATTTACGTAAATGTATATTAAATTAAATCGAATAATACTGGATTATAAGACTGTCTGTAATTTCTTATAAAAAAAAAACTCTTGGAAATTGGTGAAAGTAAGTGAGTTATGGTCATTTATTCCTTAGTAGATCTCACCTTCCATTGACCAGTGCAGTGCATAGACATCACTAGTCCTGTACTAATATGGCGGCCGCTCTTTAACCTCTTAAGCCCTGAGGCCTATTTTCCGAAAATCCTATACTTTTACTTTTTAAGGCATTTCTCAGCTTTTACAAGGCCTAAACTGCAAATCTTGGTATCAAAATGAAGATAGGTTCTTGGGGAGTGGTGTGGATGAGTTAATTTGACAGTCAAGAACACTGAGTAAGAGTAATTGATGTTGGAATGGCCAAAAAAATGAACTCCGCCTAAAAAAAAACACATGTTTCCTCCAATATCTCCTTATTTTACTTATAACGAAGCAAATAAACACAATCAATTGTAACCACTACATGTCAAGAACATCTGTAGCAAGTTTGGTGTTCATACTACAAGAAACTAATATTCTGTAAAGGTTTTGATTGAACAAAGTTCAGGCGTAATCCATGTTGGCACAGTTTGGCTCAATTTGGCACAATAATTGAAATATGGAAAAAATCTTGTCCAAAGCTTCAGCTACGTTCATAGTCTTCTTTTCTTGCTTATGGGACATGATTTCAGCAAAAAAAACTCCTAAAGAAACGCTGTAAAAGGGGGGTAGAAGCTCATTTACGCCATCTTGCTGCGCTTTTGGGAACCTTTCATTCACAAACGCTTTCGACGTCGAGCTTCTGCGTGTCCCTACCCCCCGACCATCTGTCCAATCCGGGAGCTCTATATATCGCTGGAAAGCTCTGATTCTATGGAAACCAATCAGCTCAACCATTTTGAGACTGACGGGATCGCCGACGAATCACACGACGCGCAGCGTGGAGAGACGTGCTCTTACGCACGGGGAGTCATTCCATATTTGGTGACGTAATGGCGCCACAAAGCTAAAGAAACAATCAAAAATGGCGTTTGCACGAAGCTATTGACCGGACATAACAACAAACGGACTTTTATCGCTATGGAAATAACTTTTTGTTGAAAAAAACGGCAAAGGTAAGACAAGATTTACATGCTTGCTTGGTTTTCGCTGGCGTTTTTTCGGGGAACTTTCGCTCCCTGCTCTGAAATACTTCATGCAATGTAAATGAGTTGCATATCGCTGGATTCAGCTGGTTGTTAGCTTTCATTTAATGTCATGGTTTTGGTGTTTCCGTTTATATTGTGGATACATATCGCACATAAACAAAAACGTGGTCATGAATTATACTCCGGACATGTTGTTGTTTATTTGCATGGCGTTCGAGCTGTGGTTAACGGATATGAAATTGAATTAGATACGTTTTTAGAGGAGTTTCCGCTGAACACAACAGTATTTAATATGTGTGGGTTATTCTCAGGGTTCGTGAGCTATGAGTGAAAATGTAACGCACAAGGGGGCAAGTCCCCGGTACCGGGGACTCTCGGGCTTAAGAGGTTAAACAGAACTTTTTCAAGCCTGCATCAAAGTTTGAGTACAAACTTCAGCCATCTAGTTTTATTACAATTTACCTTCAGGTAAAATTCATTTCCGTCAGGTTGGAAGTTGACTTTGGCGAAAATTATGAGAAGACTGCATGTATTCCAGATGCTATATTTGTCATTGTTCACATAGTGCTGAAAAACAACAGGTAAAATGAGAAACAACCGAGTGAATATATGTGAAGGAGACTATTAAGAAAAAGACAAATAAAGCCAGTTACGAACCTGAGCAATCCCACTAAACAGAGGTTTGTTCACGTATTGGAGTATACTCATAGACTTGGCGAGGCGGCAGACATCAAGGGGGTCCATTTTCTCTAGCTTCCCCAAAAGCTCAGATGCTATTTTATTTAGAAATGGCACCGGGGTAAAATTCAACCTTGCTTTGGTTTAAAAAAAATATATAAGAGGACACAATTAGGTTTAAATACAATTTCAAAAAGGACAAAAAAGGATGCAACTGACCGTATGCGTATACAATATCAAGCAGTAGTTTTATTGGGAGCTCAGATATTTCTTTCAGGTTCAGATAGTAGGTAATGGCCTTTAGCAAAGACAATGCTCTCCTGTTTTGAAGGATTAGTATTGATGCAACCTTCTGACTGTCCCATGCACTGAACCTTTCTGCTAACTCTAGAACCTGCAAAGCATATACATGGGTTAAAGGATATACTGAGAGAGGCTGGTGTTGGCAGAGAACTTACTTTATCATCGAGCTTCTCCCTGAAAGAGGGGGTGAAAAGCGAAGCTCTCTTAAAGAGAATGAGGAGGGATTGAGTGTCAGTCAATTCTACCCAGCGCAACTCCAACAGTTTCAGAAGGGTCGTGGTCAGTTGTTCATTTTCAAGCCTACAAAATGGAAAAAAATAAACATAAAAATCTAATCAAAAAGCAGCCTTTAAACAAGTCATTTACTTTCATGCTGCACCTATAGCACTCTATAGGCCAGGGGTGCTCATTACGTCGATCGTGAAATTGAAAGAATATCAGCCGATCATCCATCACGTCACAGTTCAGTAAAGGTAGCTGCAGATTCACGGATTCGGTTTTCTCTGATCAATAACTCGAGAACAGAATGTTCTTAGTAAACAAATAAAACCTATTTTTAATCTGTGTTATGTAGCGGACAAACTACAAAATGTTTTTTTATCAAAACAAGTTTCCCTCGGCATTCGCAGAAACACATTACCGTCTATGAGCAACCCGCTGACATGGAATCGCTTAGGGACTGTCTGCAAATTACCAGATCCAAAATATGTTTAACCCAGAATATGCTTCATAACTTCATTCTGAATTGCTCTATTTAGTGCTCTATTGCTCTATTAAAATCAAGCAACACGCCACTCCTCACTTGCATATTGTACTGCACGACTCGGTTTCAATAAATATTGAAAAATTTATTAGAGCATCATTTTTATTCTTGATTATTTGGATCAAAGCTCAATTACTCTATTACCATCCATTCAGTTCACACACAAATTAAAATATTTAATTAATCAATTACTATGTGTGTTTTGTCAATTCTCAATAAAGTTGAAAATAATTGTTGATTGATGTTTTACATTTTGTAGCGGGTAGATCACTTTCACTTGGTCATTTTAAAAGTAGCTCGCAAGCTGAAAAAGTGTGAGCACCCCTGCTATAGGCTCATTGTGTTAGCTTTGGAAAAAACAACAAAAACAACAAAAAAAAACATTTATCTCCTCCATAACCACTTGAGCTACTGCCTCCAAACTGTGCCAAGATTTCCAAACTCGTCTATATCTTTTCGCATTAATATCGCTAAAGGGATTCTGGAAAATTTTCCACTGGCTTGGAGTGATTACCTTTGTAAAACTCAAACCGAGAACCTCTTAAATACTTCAAACCGTCCAATCATACAGCAGTTTCTGATACGTTAATATTACCAAGTATTTGTGTATATTTCCAAGCCATAATTTCCACTCATTTAAAACAAACAAACAAAAAAAAAACCTGCTTATATCGTCTGCTTGTAGGAGCATAGAGACCTCACCCTATGGAACGTTGAGCGTCTACCCATTGTAGCAAGAATGACAGTTGACTATAGGAAAGCTTCCGGATCCTCAAGACCAATTCCTGCTGGATGGTGGACTGCAACGGACCATGAAATGGCAGATTGATATTGGAGAGAGCTTGTGGAAGACGCACAAGATTTTCATCCGATAGTGACTCTACCTGTGAGAGAACAATAAAATTTTACCCAGTCTCTCAAAAGATGTGCAAGTTAGATTTTTAATTTGCCTTTTAATAATGCTTACATCTCTTTGTAGAGTGTCAAACATGTTCATGTAGCCTGGATACACCAGGATTCCACCTATTAGTGGGAATGTTTGCAGTGTGAGCAGACACTTGGCAGCATCATTGGTCAATGCTCCATGATCATTCCAAATCTGAAACACTTCCGCTAGTGTCGTGGCATTACTGAGAAGTTCACTGAATGATTTTGAACTTTCATCTGTAGCACTTGGCTCTTCTTTATTAACCAGGTTATTTGGACTACAGAAATGTCTGACAAAAGGATGGATACAAGACCTGGGAGCAGACAATGGAGCAATATATGTTATGGAGGATTTCAGTCGGACAGAGGCTGTGGCAACCCGAGGGTAGTGAGGCAACCAGTGCACCCATCTAGAGAGAAGCCTTGTGGTCATGATGGAATGGGCACTTACTGAATTTAACCAATCAAAGCCAATGCTTCCATATCTTGAGCTATGTACCTGCGAAAATAGAGATGACAGGTTTGTGTTAAAACAAGGCCATCAATTACAAATCATATTAAAACTTTATTCAAAGGTTTCACAAATGATGTCAGAGCTAGAATTTGTAAAATGTCCATATTTACTATGGAGTGTGTTTCTTTTTGGACAATGTACAATGTGACGTCTGAATGGATGGGTTGAATCACTTGGGCTGACCACTTCCTTTCTGAAATTGAGCTTGTCGCCAATTTCAGTTCCTTCCGCAATCTAAACAGGTGTAAAAAGGTGTGCAAATTGGATAGTATTTGCATTTCAGAGACAGCAGAAGAAGAGCACAGTAACCTTCTGTGGTCCACTGTGTGCAGCTTCTGAAAAATCAATGCATCTTTAAATTTTCAGTTTTACTGCCAGCGCGGACATCGGTAAACATCTGATTTAAACTCAGACATGACATCGTTTAGTCATTTCAACAACATTTAAACTAGTTCTGTGTATGTTTTAACAACATATTGTATTTGGTGCAATGATTTGAAATATTTACATGTTCAGAGCAATTGTATAGTGCGTAAAAGCCGTTAAAAGACCTACTTTTTTTTTTTTACAAGAAATAACATTTGTCTGCTTCATATATTGTATTTAGTAACGAGGGGGTTCGAAATTTTATCCCTAAAAGTCTCTCTAATTCTAATTGCTACGTACATCGTAAACGAATCCTGTGTGTTTAAAAAGATAATTTTCGATATTTGATACCTCCCAAAAATACGCGTCGCGTAAAGTTATCAAAGATAGGTCTATTCTGACCTTGGCGAACGCGACACAGCGAGTTTCTGCTATCTAACGTTTTTGGGTGACGATAACGTAGATTTAATGCGTAATACACATACAGTTCATTGCATATTTTTAATAGTTGGTAAGAAAAACACTAAATATGATCCATTACCTGCACAAACGTGGTTTCAAAAGGCCAAAAATGGCAACGACATGGAAAGCGCGGCCGAATACGAGTCGCAAAAAAATTGCGTCACCAAGTTGGCGACACGTGATTTTGACATCGCACTGCCATTGGTCACCAGAAAAAAGGCTAAAAGTCTTCCAGGATCTTTCAGTTTAAATGTGCCCAACAAGTGTGTCTTGTACATTTTTGCATTATGTACTTTTTGGGGTCATACAAACAGCGTGTTGCAGTGAAAGGCAACTGCGTTGGGCTACATATTGAAAATAAATCAACAAAATGCAACCAGCAGAGGACGCCATTGATAAAGAATTAAAAAAAGTATTCGTTTGGTCACCTAGCAAGGTCGCTGGAATACTTTTCTTTTTTTTTCTGAACGATGCTGTTATTTACAAGCACAATTACTTAAACGCTTGAATGCAAACAGGCTCCATTAAAGCATAATATGATGTCATTTTGTAAACGATTATTTTTGTATAATTTATTATACCATCTTTATGCTGAACCTTAAGCAATGTGGATTCACACATCTCTACCTCCAAACTCTTAGACCATGCCTTGCATATGTCTGTGTGTGGTGGTGACTCAAATTGCAGTCCTAACCTTTTTTTGAATGGGTTTTGTTTCACAGTCCTTTCCAATGTGCAGTTATCCCTAATGCTTGTACACCTTTTCACACATCTTTGCCTTCACTTTGCCTCTATTAATGTGCTTGGACAGAGAGCTCTGTGAATCGGAGCCTCTTTAGCAATGACCCTCTGTGTCTTGCCCTCCTTGTGCAAGGTGCCAATAGCTGTGTAACTAATCTGCAGAACTAGTCTTGGAAACCATTTAAGGTCCCTAGATTAAAGTGTGGCACACAGTGCATTTAACATGAAACCTTTTCAAAATGCAAGATTTTAAATCAGCATGTCAACCTCTGCCATCTGAAGGATTTTCAAGTATTTAAATCTTTTCAAAAAGGTTTGTAAAGATGTTTGTATTTTGTGGGTTCATGGAGAAAATGAAAATATTCCTGCAGATCAGGTGGCACGCAACATGGAAGGGTAAAAAAAATCTAATGCAGAGCAGAACTATTTTTCATCTGAAATTTTAAAGGAAGGAAAATGGCAAGTGAGACATTTTTCAGTAATGAGACAGCTTAAGCTGAAGTGAATGGAGCGGATAAACTTTTAGAGGCAGAGCAATGCGGAGCCATTCCATTAACTACCTTTTTCAAGTGGCACTTTGGATAGAAGCAATGAAAGTGAGAGAGAAAGAAGTAGAGATATGGTCACTGACTGCACCTTTATCTGGTGATTTATACTCACATCTAGAGTTCTTCATGACACGAAGGACCATCTGGTTAATGGTGTGATTTACATTAAGGGCATAGAGATAATTTTACGGTCTACAACAGACGCAACAGAACTTTGACTTCGTGGGGAGCTCAGTCACATTTGCATATAACTGTCTCAAGGCACTTTGAGACAGTTCCCAAAAGAACATTGAGATTTAAGTAATGTTTAATGCCATATGAAGAAAGGCATGCTTTGACCTACCTTTAAAAGCCAAAACAATCTTTTTTTCTTTTTTTTGAAGGGGGGGGGGGGTTGTTAAGTGAAGCGAAGATTGTTACATCTTAAATCTAATGATGATGCTACTACTGAAAATCTTCTCAAAGAAGTAGATTAGTTCTGAGTTCTGGTTTATTTGTGGAGGTCTATTAGTCTCATGTTCACATTCAGAAAAGTATTGAAGAGCAGCTAGTTCACCACATTTTTACGATACAGCCTTGATAAGAAACTGATTAAATATTTACAAATTCACATTGACATTTCGCGCTGTGCAAATTTGGGTTGAGCATGCTTCTGTGTCCAAGAGAGAAAGACAGGATGCAACTAGCCAAAAAAACTGAAGCTTCTTTAAGATTTAAGTTTATCTATAGATTGCTGGCAGTATTGCTTGGATTTGACTCAGGCTTGCTCTGCCTTGATGTGGGACTTGACTCGGACTTGCTCTGCCTTGATGTGGGACTTGACTCAGACTTGCTCTGCCTTGACGTGGGACTTGACTCGAACTTGCTCTGCCTTGACCGTGGACTTGACTCGGACTTGCTCTGCCTTGATGTGGCACTTGACTCAGACTTGCTCTGCCTTGACCGTGGACTTGACTCGGACTTGCCCTGCCTTGATGTGGGACTTGACTAGGACTTGCTCTGCCTTGATGTGGCACTTGACTCGGACTTGCTCTGCCTTGATGTGGCACTTGACTCAGACTTGCTCTGCCTTGACGTGAGACTTGACTCGGACTTGCTCTGCCTTTCCGTTGGACTTGACTCGGACTTGCTTTGCCTTGATGTGGGACTTGACTCAGACTTGCTCTGCCTCAACGTGGGACTTGACTCGGACTTGCTCTGCCTTGATGTGGGACTTGACTCGGACTTGCTCTGCCTTGATGTGGGACTTGACTCGGACTTGCTCTGCCTTGACGTGGGACTTGACTCGGACTTGCTCTGCCTTGACCGTGGATTTGACTCGGACTTGCTCTGCCTTGATGTGGCACTTGACTCGGACTTGCTCTGCCTTGACCGTGGACTTGACTCGGACTTGCTCTGCCTTGACCGTGGACTTGACTCGGACTTGCTCTGCCTTGATGTGGCACTTGACTCAGACTTGCTCTGCCTTGACCGTGGACTTGACTCGGACTTGCTCTGCCTTGATGTGGGACTTGACTCGGACTTGCTCTGCCTTGATGTGGCACTTGACTCGGACTTGCTCTGCCTTGATGTGGCACTTGACTCAGACTTGCTCTGCCTTGACGTGAGACTTGACTCGGACTTGCTCTGCCTTTCCGTTGGACTTGACTCGGACTTGCTTTGCCTTGATATGGGACTTGACTCAGACTTGCTCTGCCTTGATGTGGCACTTGACTCGGACTTGCTCTGCCTTGACCGTGGACTTGACTCGGACTTGCTCTGCCTTGATGTAGGACTTGACTCGGACTTGCTCTGCCTTGATGTGGCACTTGACTCGGACTTGCTCTGCCTTGATGTGGCACTTGACTCAGACTTGCTCTGCCTTGACGTGAGACTTGACTCGGACTTGCTCTGCCTTTCCGTTGGACTTGACTCGGACTTGCTTTGCCTTGATATGGGACTTGACTCAGACTTGCTCTGCCTTGACGTGGGACTTGAGAACGACGAATGAATGCGGGTGAAATCTTTTGATGAGGTGAGTAGGATGACAAAGATCTGCTGGGTTAAAGAAAATGTTTTACTGTCATCATGGATCTGGAACAAATGCCATAAGAATTTCAGAAATGTGGAGAAAAGGGAGCATCTGTTGTGCACTATTGCCTCTGTTATGCATCTCTGCCACTTTATCAGAAACCTATGGGTGATGTCACGGACACTTCTATCAATGTTTCAGAAGATTGCTGAACCTTCGATATATAGTGAATATACTGTTTGAACTTTTTGATCTCTTACGCGCCCACACTCTATATTAGTTTGAGTTGGCATTGTCCTTTCAGGTATGGTGAACAAACACTCTCACACCCTCAGATTGCTTTTCTGGAGTTTTGTGAAAGCAAAGTATACATCTCCACTGAAGCGAATCAGTCTCTATTCTTTTCATCTTCTTTTAGCCGGCTATCTTTTCCCCTTGCTCTCTTTGTTGCATCTAACACCTCTAGAACTGTAAGGTTGTTGTGCGTGTTCTTCTATGCTGTCAGTTGAAAATTCCATTACAACATGATTATGGCTCTGAGACATTTCTGAGGCTCCTCTGACTATTGGCTCCAAAGCTTTTTGCTTTACCATCACCACAAACGTTCTACTGGTTTGCTTTGTGAGTCATGATTGTTAATAATACTGGAATTTTTCAGACCTTAACCCTCAGTGTGTTTTGTTGATAAATATTTGTAAAATTTTAATTTGAAAAATGATAATGGGGCGAGACACAGCCAAGAATCAAGATTACCCCAAGGAAACAGCCAACCAATCAGAGCACTCAGCCAATCAATCTCCCTCGTTTAAAGGGCTCATTCCTGCACCTCTTCAGTTGTCAGACCTACGGTTCACATCCCTTGACTCTCCATGATTTCTTCCTGCCTTCTTGTATTCTTCTTTGTGGATTGCTCTGTTTGTTCTGGGGTTTTAACCCTCACTCCCCCCATCTATTTGTGTGGTCCACACTTGCTGCTTGTTAGATTACTCATACCTGCATGATAATGGCCTAATTGTCATTCATTTCCTTCATTTTAGGTTTCTGTTCTGTTTCTCCAGTATCTAGTTTGGTTTATTAGAGGAGTTTCCAGCAACTGTTGATTTTAAGTTTAGTTTACTGTTTAATAAAGCCTTTAGTTCACTAGTGTCTGTGCATTTGAGGTATGGTCCCTGTGGATAGAACACAAGATGAATTCTGGGCATCAATCCCTGCTGTTTTCAACCATTTAATCCAGTGAACTTGAACATGAATGATGCACAAGGGGGCGCTGCACAGCTGCACACGTCTGATTGTCACTCGTTTACACTGCAAAAGAAGAAAGACTACTCTGGATTAAGAGCCCAAAATGGTTAAAAGTACGGTACTTGCATGACCCACTACTTCTAGTGTGAATCTGAAGTGCGTGTCCAACTAGATAAAACACAATATATTTGGCCAATGATTTGCTCAAAGACAGATTTGGACACTTTGGACATCAAACAAAGAGATAAGTCTGACTTGTACACATGAGGACGGATGTATAAAAGTGGTAAATCTACTTTGTGGCGCTGCCTACAGATTACACTTCAGAAGTGCGATTACAGAGTCTCGCACGTGAACATCTTTCGAGTTTCTTTTTTAAACAAGCTTAAGCCTTCAGAGACATGACCTTCAACTCGACTCTCTGAAAATGAAACAGAAATAACAATTTGAAATAAAACAAGTCAGAAAGAGAGCAGAACCAGCGGGATGTTTTGAGGAGCATGACCTCTAAATGTAAGACTCCCTGTGCATGGGGATGTCATAGTCTTTGAACATTTTCAGATTCTAGATTTTTTTTTATACTTTCCAAGAGAAAGTCTTCTGTGTGCTGCTCCCTTCGGTCAGTGGAAATATATAGCAGACAACGCATTGAATAACTTATTGATTTATTTACTGGTTTATATCATCTATTTATATCATCTACATCGTGGCAAAGGCAAGACTAGAATAATGTAATGGCTAATGGAAAATCTACTGGTTTTATCGTTGTTCCTGGTGTGGGAATTTATTGTGAATTCAATCAATCCTTTTTTTCCTTATTATATTCCATAAGGGTCACACATCCAGTGCAAACTGGTCACCAGTCCATCCCAGAACCATAGTCACACATTCACTCAAAAAAGAAATTTTATTCCTAACTTACCCGAAGCATTTTTTGGCTTGTGTGGTGCAATCATTCAGTTCCCTGGGGGGCGTTATCATCAGGTATGGGACCCATTCCCAGCTTGGGATTGCACGAGCCTCAACTGGATTTATAATATACATTTGGGGATTGGCGAAGTGGGCTGCGCAATGGACTCATAACACGCAGGGACATTGCATGGCTGAGTTATTAACAACTTCCTGTTTGCGGAAATTTTGACTTTTGACAGCTGTTCTGCACACATAGTTCAATGAAGTCCTTAAAAGCTTCAATTTAACATCCCATAAGCCTTAAAATAAGACTGGTGGAGTTTAGAGATGAACAGATGAAATCTCTCTGAGGTTGTTAAAGTACGACACGAGCAAAAGTGGTCATTTTTACAGGTTTTTGCTAAATATTCCACTTCCTGCTGATTTTGGAAACACAATCCATTTGATTTATATTAAGTCTTTGTACCCTACACATTTAATTCACCTACGACAAACTGTTAGCGCACCATAAGCTGAAATGCCATTTTTGATCAGACAGAACCTTTCACCAGTTCTGACATGTTCTAGACCCTTCAGTGCTTAAGCAAAGCAGTTTGCCTATATTTGTTTTTATTGGTTTATATGTACATAGTTTTAGGTAGTTACTTTATTTATTGTCTACACTGATTATATAAACATAAACATATTTAAATCTGCTAAAATATGTTAGCTCGACATGATCTTGAAGAACAGATGAACACAATTGAATCAAGTACAATCAAAAAGGTTATTTTTTTTCTAATTACACTATTTTCTAATTACTTAAAAATAATCAGAATATCATGGTGGATAATCAGAGGAACTGTGTGTCAAACATAATTTATCAAAGAAGTTTTACACTGACTGCTACTTGCAAGAACATATAGCAGTGGTTAACGACGCTGCACAGCATAAATCACATTTTCTATTGTGAAAAGAGGAGTACGTGTAAAAACAAGCCGAATAAATGGAATAAAATTATAGATGAGTGGGCGGCAAGTCGTGAGGTCAACACAATAGTATTAATAAAGGAGCTCAGTTGAACTTTACAGCCTCAGTTTAAATAAACCGAGGCAGGGTTTAAAAGACATATGGCAAATGGTTTAAAAGATTACTAGATCACAAAAGAAGATACATATAAAAAGAAAAATATGACTATGAGGGTTTTGAACGGTGCCCAGAACGGACCCCACAGACTGTCCAATCAATATCAGCTTTAGTTGCTCATGCACAGGAAGACAGATTTAAAGACAACTCGCTGACTGTTATCTGCTTTTCACAGACTGCTCTTTTTCTTGGTGAAGGGCAAAATGTTGCTGTTTTGAGCAGTTTACGAAGCATGGAGAATCCACAGCTTCTTTTTTAATGGGAAGGGTAAACCTGCAGCAAGTGATGCTTTGTGATAACCTTGGGTGAAAGAAAAGTAACTGATAAGAGACAGACATGAGTCTGGTTTGTGGTGGGGCAGAGGACAATGTCGTTCCCTTGAGAAAATAAGATGTTTGAAATGGATAAGGCTTGCTCTTCAAATGAAAGAAAGTTAACAGTGGGAGGGAGAGAGAGAGAGAGAGAGAGAGAGTGAAAGTGATAAGGCATGGAAAAAATGCTCCAAAAGCCTGAGCGACAGCTGTAACCCTTAGCTGATGACAGCGGGGGAGATCCGGGGAAAATAAAAACAAGAAGGGGAAACGAGGTTTCTCTCCAATCAGACATGAGATATGGATTCTGGAGAGGATGCAAACGGACAGATTTTTGGGTAGACGAGGAACACATACTCACCACTTTAAGAAAATATCCCTGCAGACGGTGTTTTTGCATTAGTACAGAACAGAAAAGTTGTTTGCAGAGATAAAGTAATTGCTATTGTAAACCTTTCATTAATAGAGGTTGCATTTCCAAAACAACCCGCAGCACGTATTGCTTGAACAATGGGTGATGACACCATGATGAATGTGTGTCATCCATTCTTGCATCTATGCACAGCTGCAAATTAGCTCAACATCTGACAAGCAAGCATCTAAAAGATGACTTAGTTCATAAAATTGTCAATTGGCGGTATTTAGCATCAATATTTCATATAAATGAGTTTGTTAGTGATGTGTTGTAGAAAAGAGCAGAGCGCCTGATTCCCACAGATGTGTGCCGCTGGAGTTTGACCTTAAAATCCTATAAGCGAAGGTCAGAGATCATGAGCGGTTGACTGTATGAGAAATACCTTTGAGCTCAGTCTGTTTGGGATTGCAGGGCTCTTAACCCAGAACATGAGCTTATCAAAAACAAAAATAAAACATAGAATTAGATTTTCATGTGTCAAAAGAACCTTGAAGAGCCATGCATTGGATGCCATGCATGAACAGTTTGAATATTTCAACTAAAAAATGATTTCTTTTTTTTTACCTTTTCCTGTCCTGCTTAAAAGCCAACACATGGAAGAGTAGGTGCTTTGTTTGAGCGGGTTTGTTATCTCCAGGGGGGTGAGCACCTGGTGTGGTGTTTCCTCCTCTGGATGGAAGCCGTGATTAATTAGATCAGTACAGGAGGGTGTTAAAAGAAAAGGGGCAGTAAATGAGAGATGTAGGTGAGGGGGAAAGATTCAGGTGTGGGAAGAATACCTACCTGAACATACATGTAAAATGCCCATTTGTTATAGTTCATGCAGTAGTTTTTGCAGTTTGCACGTAACTACACCCATGTATACATATATAAATATACAGCCACACAGTTATCGAACTATGCGGGACAAAAAATGAGATGATAGATCATGGATCTCGATCTGATGGCTTAAAAAATGGTTTCTTTTGAACGTAATCAAACCGATTGACTGGGGGTTTGTATGATTGACAGTTTGTTAGTTCAAATGAAGTGTACGGATTTCAAAAGAAAAGGTTGAAGAGGTTCAGCGTTCATTGATCCAGGAATCTTTGTTTGGAAAACGTGTCTCCAATCTTTGTATTATAGAGTATGTGCTGATAATACTGTGTGTGTCAGCTCCCCGCGCCTTCTGCCTCCACAGCTGACTAGCTCTTCAGATCTCTGCTCTAAAACATTCATCTGACACTGGAAAAACCTGTATGATCTCATCATAATTCCAAATATAACCGTATGCTCTAAATCACTGAGAGCTGGAGGTTATGTACGAGAGAAGTAGACTTAATTCTTTCCAGCTCTCAAGATTTTTCTATTGGTTTTTAGCGACATCAAAGTTGACAAAAGCTTTGATTCCTGCTTTTATGCAGATTCTTTAAACATGCAGGCTTTGTGAGGTGCTGGGGTGCTCTGATATTTTAAATGCAGGCATGCTGTCTGTTTTTGTGTGATTTACAGAGAGAAATGTACTGTTCAATCTTTGGTGAGAGCCTTCTTTCAGCTGTGGGTTGACTATTCCAGTCTGACATTTAACCAAAAGAGTACAAGTCAAGTCAAATAATAGTCCAAACACAAACAAGTCCAAGTCAATTACGAATCTCAACACCAACGAGTCCGAGTCAAGTATGAGTCTGAACACTGAAGACTCAGAGTCAAAATCGAGTCTGAACACTAATGAGTCCCAGTCAAATCCAAAACTAACGAGTCCAAGTCACGTCTGAGTCCAAATACAAACGAGTACAAGTCTGAACACTAAAATGTCCAAGTCCACGTCCAAACACTAATGAGTCCAAGACTAAACCGAGTCCAAACACAAATGAGTCCAAGTCAAGCCTGAGTCCAAACACAAATGAGTCCAAGTCAAGTCTGAGTCTGAACACTAATGAGTCCAAGTTAAGTCTGAGTCTGAACACTAATGAGTCCAAGTCAAGCCCAACTCCAAACACTAAAGAGTCCAATTAAAGTCCAAACACTAGTGAGTCCAAGTCAAGTCTCTGAGTCTGAACACTAATGAGTCCAAGTCAAGCCCAACTCCAAACACTAAAGAGTCCAATTAAAGTCCAAACACTAGTGAGTCCAAGTCAAGTCTGAGTCTGAACACTAATGAGTCCAAGTTAAGTCTGAGTCTGAACACTAATGAGTCCAAGTCAAGCCCAACTCCAAACACTAAAGAGTCCAATTAAAGTCCAAACACTAGTGAGTCCAAGTCAAGTCTGAGTCTGAACACTAATGAGTCCAAGTCAAGCCCAACTCCAAACACTAAAGAGTCCAATTAAAGTCCAAACACTAGTGAGTCCAAGTCAAGTCTGAGTCTGAACACTAATGAGTCCAAGTCAAGCCCAACTCCAAACACTAAAGAGTCCAATTAAAGTCCAAACATTAGTGAGTCCAAGTCAAGTCCGTGCCAGAACACAAAAAGTCGTCAGGTCTGAGTCCAAACGAGTCCAAACACTAACAAGTTCAAGACAAGTCAGAAATTTTACAGAGGTTGTGGCAGAGAAAAACACCTAATGCAGATTTGGACGGAATTAAAAACATGAAGTAGGTCTGAGCATCAGACCCCCTGTGAAACTAGTTCCATTCACATAGGACACAGTTTCACATGTGTTGGAGTTTATAAAGCCCAACCCCACAAAAGATTAAAAGACCAATGCCAGAACATTGTAAATGTCTGATCAGATCATCCTTTGAACCCATGAATGTCTCATGAAAAACTGTCAAAGAGCTTGCTCTAATATATTATAGACGAGACTTTAATAATTCATTGTGAGTTTTGTTTCGGAGAGAAAAAGGCTGAAAAGAAGCTCGATTAAAAATGAAGATCTGGTAATGAGGGTGATGCACAGCGCCGCTGTGAACGCTCTCTGCAAAGGGGTTATCATGTCTGACGTGACTGGTAGTGTACAACACTTTCCCAGAGATTTTTAATAAAGGATATGTTGAACTCCTTAATTATATAAAGTAGACTTAAACACTTGACGATAAGCAATTTCTTAGAAATGTTAGTATGTAAAATTGTAACGTAATGCACTTGTATGTTTCGTGTTTTGAACTTAAATATTGGTGTTTCTTTGTTCTTTCGTACTTTTTTCAGACCAGTGCTTGTTTGGGGTCAGCTTGGAGAAAGTTCTAAACAAGAAATGCTGGCTAAATCTTTTTTAAAGCAGCATTTAACTCCTAGAAGACGGGAATTGCACAGTATATGTTCAAGGGCGTAAACAAAGTACATCCGCTAATTCCAAACATGCTATTGGTCTAATGAACGTATTAGTATTCTAAAGGTGCAGTGCGCAGGGTTTGAGAGAAAGCGCTTAATGGTGGGTTAATGATTAGAGCTTAAATTATTCAGCTGATATTTAAGATGGATAATAGAATTTCATTCATTATTCAACCCGATCTCTGTTTTAAATGCCATGGTACAAAAACGGGGGTTTTAAATGTTACATTAACAACCTAAAAATATATTTAGATACATAGACACACGCTCTTACACTTTACATTATTACATGGGCCTTTCAAACATCTCAAATATTTAAAATGTCTGTCACTCACTTCAGAAAGTACAACCCATGGGTTAATTAGCTTCATAATAAACCTGATCACACAAACCTCCAGTGTCTCAGATCATTTTTGTTTTATATAATCTTTACCTGCAAAGTTTTGCTGAGCCATCTGACTTCTCGGATCCACAGACAGTGTAGACATTGACACCTTCCACAAGGAGGGTTAGCTACAAAGAATTCAATAGATCTAGAGTTTGTTTTCCCTTTTAGATTGGTTTGTTTGGACGGGTGAGAAAGCGACAACCAAAGTCTAAGAAAGTGAACAACTTTCCCCGAGAATTCAAATTGAAGACTACTCCACTCTGTGAGCTCTTTTGTCAAAGACGCATCAGTCTAATATTGTGAATACCTCAAGCGCGTGTTCAGCAATATCCTAAAGGTAAAATAAACTGGGCCATTTCAGCCCCGGCAGAATTCTTCGCAGCTCAAAGGCATCATAGAGAGAAGAGAGTCAAATCCAGCAGTGCAGGTGAATGACAGCGTGATTGACAGCTCTCTATAGTTCAGAGAAGTGAAAGATGAGCTCTCCTGCAGACAGGAAAGCCCAGAACCGTAGATAGATCAAGCAGGAAGTTACTTCTCACTTCTAGATCGATATTATCTAAAGGGGAAAGCCCACTGGGAGGCTTTTGAGAAGAAATAGCCCAAAGGAAGCAGCTAATAAAAAGAAAAGCACTTTGAACAATACAGAAGAGCGTTCTCTAATACAAGCCGCAGCATTGCTGTCTGGGTATTCCAAAAGGCTGGAGGCGGTTCATTACACTTACATCATCTGTGGATTAGCAAAACATTTACAGAAAAAAGTGAGTGCTAATGTTTCAACTCGTGGAATACAGTAGAATAGAGAGCTTCTCCGGGTTGGTTGTGAGTTTTCAAATGATGGTAGCTGAACGATGCAAGCATTCAACATGACGTTTTACGCCTGTAACAGACCCCAAAAAAGTTTGAGCCAGGGGTCCCCAAAATCTTTAATATGGGGCCAAACTGACCAGTAAAAATTGATAAAATAGTGTGAAACCAACATTATTTTCACCAATTCTGAGAACAAAATAATAGACTGCCGTATCTAAGCAGAGTGGTCTGCAATCCATTTATTATTATTTATTAATAGAATACATTTAATAGATGTAAGTAACTCGCTTGAATGCTTGAACAATACAAAAAAACTACCTCGAAGAACGGATCTTGTTCAAAAGGCTGGAAACACCAAATATTGGTTTGATTTTTTTTTATTTGCTCCATTTTGTTCATTAATCAAAATAAAGGATTAATTCTTAGAGTATTTTTTACTTACACATTTCTTCACACCTTTTTGGTTATTTATTGCTTTTTAAATGAAGACTTTGTAAATGAGACTAAATGGAAGACTGTGAACAGTTTGCAGATGCACTGTATAAATATAATGCCCGTGATATATTCATCTTCTTTATACATTTTAGTGTGTAAATGAATTTACATTTTGAACAGCGTTGTTACTTGACCTAATAATCAAAAAGAATTGGCAGTATTCTTTCAACAGTATGTTCTTGAGATATTTTAAAATCACATAATTATAAAGACCCAGGAAGCAAGGTTTGAAGAAGGTAAACAGAAAATGTGGCTTTATTTAGATTTAAAACACTGAGAAGGCTAAACAGCATAGAGAGAGAGAGAGAGAGAAGGAGGAGGAGGAGGGGGGGGGGATCCAAAGAGCCAAGTGTCTTTTTCAATGTTCAAAGAAGGCTTCACAGCCACTCCATTTAAACAGAGTATATTCCGAAATGTGATGTAACTTCCTGTTTGTTGTAACGTCCCATTCCAACCCGGAACAATATGATTCAAATATTCCAGGTAGCATGATGACTAACTATACTATCATGAAAACGTACATACATGCAAAGACAGCAAAGCTCCATACGTTATTTATCAAAATTTCAAAGTTTCTGTCCGAAATTCAAGAAGACTACAAGTCTCTATTACCAATTCTTTTTTTTACCTGAACAGACATCAATTTAACCAACAGTCCAGATTCCACAGAGATGCTAAAACATCTTATGCCATGAGTGGCTGGTTTGTCTTTTTGTCGCTGCAGTTTGCTGTAATCCCGCTCTGTCTTTCCCAGCCTTGTCGGATTCGAGTAATCTTGCGGTCCATACATGGGGTGAGGAGGATCAGCTTCAGGATAAGAACCACACAGGGAACCACTAGAGACAGCATATACGCAGGAGGGAGCCACCACTTATAAGGTTTCAGAAATTTATCCCAGCCGTACAGAAATGTGTGCGCCGTGCAGAGCAGCAGGGTGAGGTAGCCCAGTTTAGACTGCAAAAGAAACAAAGGGAGGCTCAATTTCTACAAGCAACTGACAATAACTGTTTATGGTTTGAGTAGATGATAAAATGTGAGACCCTAAGATGTCAATTGTGCAGTTATAAGGTGTCAAAAGACATTAAATGTATAAATAAAATAGTGGAAAGTAGTTTTTAAATCAAGCCAGCTATAAACCAGAGCTTGAAACCTAAATAAATGGAGCACAGAAGATGAGATTCCTGCCCCCAACCCATGGTCCACGCACTTGTTCAGGTCCATGAACCAATTGGTACCAGTGTGCACAAGAAATTATTTCTGTTTCATTTGAACGATCTTGTATTTTGAAAAATACCACAGTCTCTCGGCTTCATCTCCAAAATCGAAACCAGTAGCAACAAAATGAGTAAAAAATTTTGATAGATAATATCAGGACAAGGGATTCACACACACCAAGCCTGCGCTGCTTGATAATGCGCTATTATGCAGCGGACATTATGGGGATGTGTACAAGAGACAACTAAACGAAACTAAAAGTGATGTTTGTTGCCAAAGTTATTGGAAATCTTTTTTGTTTTTTTGTGCCATTTGTCTAGCAATAGCTTTTTAAAATGGATTTCTGTAAATTAAGGCTTCAAAAGAAGATTGTTTTTTTTGTTTATGGTGTAGAAAAGAAATGCACCCCGCACCAAAACTTCTTTCCAAAGTTGTGATGCAGACACAAAATTTCCATCACATCTGCCGCATAGTTTGGAACACATCTGTCCAATCAACTGCTGGTCAATGAAGCCAGTCCTTTCCATTTACCACCTTTATAATAAAGCCTTAGGTCAAGGTGCACTATTGGGCAGTCACACAATGCAGAATTTCTCAGCATGTGGTTGGTTGGAGTTGTGATAAGCTTCAGGTGGTGGTGATGATTGGGGAATAAATTGTGATTCATGGGTCCTGGATTCCAGTCATTCGTTTTGGGATTTTGAGTTTTCATTCTTAATGTAGAGCGGGAGGAGTGATATTATCGCGTCATTCTGCAAGACGAAAGCGTTGCCAAGGTTACACAGAGCGACTCATAACGAGAGAAACGACAAGTGACCGAATCACTGTAGGTTTCGTTATTCTTTTTTAATAGGGATGGATGTTTATTTAGTCATTTTTTTTAATCAGTCGACAAAGGTAAACATATTCGAAGAACTGACTATCAAAAGAAACTAAATAAAGCTGCAGATTTAGCATTTTTCTACAGGATGCAAAGGTGATACCTGAATGAATCTGAACTCTCTCCAGTTAAGGGAGTTGCTCACAGATGGGAGAGACGTAATTCCTAGTAGGACAAAAAGTCCGAATCCAAGTATTCCCATGGAGAAGTAGGAGTCATAACGCCAGGCTGCCACATTGTCAAACTCGTAGGTTGCGTTATCTTTTACCTGCAACACAAAAAATAGTTATTTATATGCTTTAAATTTATTTATTTTTTCATCTTTTGGACTAGCTTTGCACTAGTTAGAGTAGAACCATAGACCATATTATTTAAGGTGAGTCTAAAATATTAAAAAAAAAACAACTTACCAGAGATAAAGTGTAGACGTTTATTCTGTAGCGAACATAGTATCTGATTGGTATGACTAACGTGTAGAGAACATGCAGAAAAGCAAAGGCCAGCGCTAACAGGCCGAGCTGCTTCCTGCAGAGCATCCAGCGGTCCAGCCAATCAGGAAAGCGGCGGTACTTAGTGCCATTATACAGCTGCAGGAATCCAGCCAGAGCACCTGGCAGGTAACATAGTGCCAGCATCACCAGTGCCACGATGGGGAAGGCTTTGTTAGCCAGCGAGACCATAATGCGAAAAGCATTGTCTTTACCCGTCGTGACTCGCTCGTAGATGACATCTCTTGTGAGAACATAGAAGAAGCAAAAGGCTACTAAAGCGATTGCAATGGAGAAAGGGAGTCTCCAGAGAGGGAAGAGCTGCAGGGGAAGATCCTCTAAGTCAGCCGCTGCCCGTAGGGAGCCTTTATCCATAGCACAGAAACCCAGACTCTGAGCAATGTTCACCACAAGATGTTTAGCTTCTGAAGAGTCTCCACATAAAAGGACCTAATGAAACAAAGACGGAGAAAGAGCATAATTTAACATCAAAAATAACCACAGCAGATGATTTTGTTACTCATATAGGCTGCAGGTCTAAACATTTCGTTTGCATTTTCTGGACATATTAAATCTTTCTCTTTAAAGGGTTCATGAACCGCATTTGATAAAGCCAGAATAGTAGGCATCATGCAGTTATTAAATTAAAAATATTATAGTTTTATAGAAATATCCGCATTTTTAATGCCACCTTTAAAACAAATGCGTGTTGTTTAATCCTCAGCTTAACTGATCTCCATCCGTTTTGAATGTTTCTGGTCTCAGGTCAAGCAGAGATGAACTGATAAGAGATGAAACTGCAGCCAGCAGTTAGCACACTGTAGGCAAAAGTGTAACTAAGTTTCTAAGTTTAAATAAATAAATACATACATTTGTTTTAAACATGTACCTCCCTTATACTCACCGGCCACTTTATTAGGTACACCTGTGAGAGTGTTCGTTTACGCAAAACAACTTACAGTGTTAAAACTGCAGCCCTTAAAATTTGAGGTCAGCAGATAGTTCAGAAGAAAAAGTGGCCATTTTTAGAGGTTCTTGTAAAAAAAAAACTGACTTCCTGTCTATTTTCATGATGCGATCCATATTACTAATATTTAAGTCTTGGTACCCTACAAGTGTTCCAGATTTAATTCACTTATGAAACATCTTACTGGGCACTATAGACACACCCACTTTTAGAACCCAAATCAGACATACATTTTTGCCAGTGACTTTTCGATCACGTTTAGAAACTCAAAATTGTGCAAAAAACTGCAAAACTCTGAGCAATTAGAATAGGGTCCCTATTAAAGAAGCTAAGTAAACAAAATGTGCCAAACAAAGCATTTTTGGTAAACCAAAGATACAGAGATCCAAGTCTGATGTGTTTTTTTGTCTGGAAAATGATATGTCAGTAGTTTTGTTTGAGAAAATGACACCAGAGAGGAGTGTGGGAGACGGTGGGATGGGGAATTGTTATTTTCATTTAAATTAGTTGTATGTACACTGTACAGCTGCACTTGTATGCACAAAGTGTCACAAAATAAAATATTGGATTTGAGATAACTAGCATGTCTTAACTATTTTTGAGTTTTGTAACCATCTAAAAACTTTATAATTTAAATAGAGACAGTTAATTGTGTGCTCAATGACAACCTGAACTGAAGAGCAAAAGGGGATCATGGGGTTTGTTCAAATTAACCGATTAATATAGGAACCAAATCAACAAGAAGAGAGACAGTGAGTCTCAAAGTTGATTTATTGCTGTCGATTTATTTGGAACAAGGAAATATGGCAAAACCAAATCATAACTCTAAAACCTTCAGCTACCATGCTCATAATAGATGTGGCATGATCGCGGTGGGCATGCGGTGTGACGTGTTCCGCAGAGAGATAACTCAACTTATCAGAGTGCTTCAAACTCCCCAAATCAACCAATCAGCTTTGCAGAAAGGGAGGAGCACCTTTGGTTGTAACGGAGCTGATGGTTCCTTATCAACTCGCTCACAGGAACAGATAGCCCCACTATCTCTCACCGTTACGTTAGTATTTAAGGTGACTGTGTTACAGAACCCAAACGCTCGACCAGAACATCCATTCATCTTCTGTACCTGCTTCTTCCTAAAGGGGTTCTGCTGGCCTATTAACTTGTGGAGGAAACTTATGGAAGCACGGGGAGAACATGAAAACTCCACCCTGTGCAGGGCTGTGTCACCCCAGTCCAAAACAGTTCTTTATGATTAAATAAAGCAAGAACATTGGTCCAAAATCCCTTTTGCCAGAATCAAGAAGCATTTAAGCTGTTATTTCTGCAAAAGGAGGATGTACAAACTTTCAATGTGGTGCCTAAATTTTTACACATGCTTCATTTTGTTTAAATAATTCTTGCACATTTTCCCCAAACTTTATTTGATCACTTTTCAAATCACTGTGTTTTGTCTCCTTAACGATATATTTAACTGAAATTTCTTACACAGACAACCAATGATCATGCCATCTACCAGTGGTGACAGAACACCGACACTGCTATGGTGGTATCCCCAACCTCCACCTATTCAATAAATAACCAATTCATTTCCTCATACTAAGTTATTTTGACATTTCCTTTAATAGTTTTTTTTTCAGCAATGAAATATCCTCCTAGGAATTGAATATAGTTCCCAAGCATGCGCAATCTTTTCCAGAAGAATAACATATGCTATCGTAGTTGCCCTTTAGAAAACAACCAGTATATTACCATCAAAGTGAGAAATAATAACAAATCGATTGCTTTTGCTGGTTGTCGCTACGCTCATTTTATTGTAGCCCCAAGCAGAACACATCCACTAAAACAAAACAATGATAATCGTTTGCTAAAGTTTAGATTCCATCTGGCCTCAGTCTGGCAGAATACTCTGCTCTACTATCACGATGATGCTTGTAGACATGTATTTACCTGCATGTACACCGAGTTAAATGCAGTGATTTCTTTTCTTTGTTTAGTGAAATGTGGGTAGCTACCCTGGAGAGGGAAAACAAGAATGTTTTGTCATTTTTGACGGGTCTTTTTATACATAACAGAGACAGAGCTGATATAAACACGTGCGTTCATGTGTTCGGTTAAACTTGATTAATTCAACTTGAAACCTCTCCTTTTACGACAGTCTCTCTGTACTTTCCCTCTTGACATTTGCAGGATTTGACGGCTCGCTTTCTAGAATCTGACAGTTTTTCTGTCTACAAGGTTTTCTGTGATTAATTTTCTTAATTGGATTGAGCAGAATGGCTTGGAAGGCAAATTCCATATGTTTCGTGAAGTATGAAAAGCATGACTTAAGTCGTGAAAACTCACTCACTGATCACTGATCAGTGCAAATGATCTGCTAAATTTCTAGAAAACGTCCAGGAGTGATATTAACTAGAAGACAGATGTTCCGATTCTTTATATTTCCATGTGTTTTCACTTATTTAGACAGAATAAGCACAACAGATCTCCCCAAAAGAAATGCTTGTTTTCCCAGTTCTTTGTATAAAAAAAAACAGATAAACCAATGCTAAGTGCTTTCAAAACAATGATCATTGTTCAATTAACATGTTTCGGGGGGAAGGGGTGGGGGGTACGCTTCAAAGTATTTTTATACTAATAATGGTTGCCAAGGTAAAAGCTTTGGTTGTTATGGGAGAGTCAAGTTCTCCTTGCCAATAAGAGTGATATTAACCAACCCCCATGCCTCAAGAGTTTCCTTAGCTGTGATAAATTGGTTGCTATGGTAAACATTCTGGTTGCTATGGAGGAGTATAATACTCCCCTTTTCACTATAAGTTCTATAAACCAACCTCCATATCTTTATCATTTTCCAAAGCTGAGATAGACTTCAGAAAATTTGGTTGCTAGGGTAAAAAGTGTCGTTTCTAGGGAGCTGTCAGTGATGCTAATTTGTTACTATGATTAACATAAACAAAACAATTTTTTATGATGTTTCATCTCAAAGATAATTTCTTTGCCATTTTCCATTTATTTTCAATGGCTGTTATGTCATTGGTAAATATTCAACCCCTTCTAGAGCCTAGAGTTCAAATACTTTTGCACAGTGCTTGGTATTTTCTTCTATAGATCGATAACATCCACGAGTGTGATCAGTTTGAAGTTTCTATGAGGTTCTCAGGTTGGATTTTCAGAGATTTTCCGGAATTCCTTTAGTAGCACCAGTCTGAACCATGGTAAGAACCCAAGTTAGACCAGTTTGGATGTAGCTCAAACGGTCTAGAGTGAGATTTCTTGTCCGAAGTAAAAGACAATATGTTGGTTCCATATGTATAGACTCATCAAGCATCTATCGTAAGCTTACCCTCCTTATCAACTCACTAAGAGCGGTCAACTCGAATACAAAATATAAAAGAGTAAACTTTTGAACAGAGCATTTGGAAAGCTTCGTTCATTTGGAAAAATACGTTTTTTGTTATCCTTCATGTTTTATGAAAAATGGACAAAAATTAAAAATGTTGTAGGGTACTCAAACTGACCTGTCTGTCAGCGTCCAGTCCTCCAGACTGCAGTGCCCACGCAGAGATGGTGTTGAAAGCTTTGACCACATCGGCCCCGGGAACCAGCCTGGTCAGGTATTCTGCATTAGACTCTGGGTAAATACCCCTCCGAATATTGTTGCTGACATCCACTAGCACCTTTCCCTCCAGATCAGGGGCCAGGGGGGTCAGAAATCCATAATGTTCTCTCTGCACAGCCAGAAAAATCACACGTGCTTCACAAGCCGCCGCTTCATGAGCCATGACCTTCGACCCTTCGGGCAACAGCAGTGAGTTTTTAGGATCCCGGGACCCATACACTACTTGGTACCCGGACTGAAGCAAGCGCAACCCTAGTGAGCGTCCAAAATCCCCCGTTCCAAAGATGCACACCGTTTCCTGCTGGTGCACCTTTCCTCGAAGACCTGCCATTTCCACAGAGTCACAATTCATTTCTACGAATGAAAGGAAGACATGGTAAGCGCAGCAACCTATTTTATGTAAATACTCCAATAATTATGACTGAAGAAACACCCACTGCGGCTGATGATAATAATAATTCTGCTTGAGTGATTTAAATGCTTGTTTTTTGGAGCAGCTTAACAATGGTGCTGTAATCAACCATAATTAAGGCATGCGCGCATTATATCTGAGTGTAGCATTTCATTTACGGTTTATTTTTGAAACATACCTCTGTTAAAAGGGCAAAAACAAACACGCACACAAACAGTATTTAAAGCAGAGGACACACATGAATATAATCATTAAAAACTCACAGAAGGAACTTGTTTTTTTCTTCTTTATCTTTCTTTTCTCGTTCCTCTATGCTGATAGACTTTTTTTATCCATTGCATTTCTTTGCAGCACTGAGACAGTGGTTTGGTTCTTGTAGCATGTGTCTGTGCGCGCGCGAGAGAAAGGGGCATGCATTTATTCTCTGACCTGCCCACTGCTCAGTAAGAGATTACATTTGGGAAAAGAGAGAGTTTGTTCTGGTAATAGATAACGCTCGCTGTGGAAATTCCTGAGCAACTGTAACAGGCTGGGACAGTATGTTTGTTTGGATTTGTCTCTTGTGTGTTTTTAAGCCAAGGTCTACATGGGAGTGAATTGAGCAACAGTGGAATTTCTGTGACGGACAGAAACACTTTGTTTTCTCTGAGTCTGTGGTGTTCTATTTAGAGTCGGGAAGTAGTGATATATTTTTGCCCTCTATGAACAGACCCGAATGGAGATCCACACGGATCTTTGGATGTTTTCTCTGCCCAGGTTGAGGAAATATTGATGCAATGACGCTCACTGCCTGAAGATGGCGTTTTTGCGATACAACAGATGCCCTTTGATTGGGGTTTTTCTCACCATCCCTTACAATTTTTTCAGCAGTTGTAGCAGAACGTTCTGTTGGTTTCAACAGAATTCTTCTTTGTCCACTTCTTAAAGAGTATGAACACTTCTGATTGGCCTTCTCAGATATTTAGAGATCTTTTTATATCCTGTTTTGTTTGAAAATACATGGCTTTAAACAACCATCAACCATTACTGAAGTATTTTTTTAATTCATTTTTTTTCTGAAAAATATTATATAATGCATGTAAAATGATAAGTGTAAAGGTGGACAAATCTAGTGCTGTGTCTGTGTGAACATGGCCAAAGACAGGTCTAAGATCCGATAAAACGTCTTTAGCCATACCTATGAACCATTTCGCCATTTTGTGTCAGTATGAGAGTTCAGTTCTCTTTCGAATGAAGATGTTGGGGTCGTAGGAGTCATACCGAGCCTTGTTGACAACTTCATATAGTAGACACTGCATGAATCCAGTGTTAAACACATTTTTTCAAACAAGATTTTAAAATGAGAGAGAAAAAAAAACATTGTTTTATGTCAAAATAAGTCTTATTTTTTCAAGGATATGGTCTTAGTCATGATTTACAAGTTTGGTTATCTATCCATGCAACTGTGTCTTCACATTTATCTACAGTTTACCGATATTTCCTTGCTTTATGAGTATGCTTTATTCATCGATGTATATTTTCAGTTTCAGGGGGCTGGGAAATTCACTCTAATCCCATTTGTTTTTTGTTTTCATGTTCATTAGTCACATGCTTGTTGTCTGTTTGTGCTTTTATTCGTTTCCCAGTGGCAATGTTCTCTACCGCTGATTGTTTTGTCCTGCCATTTTGCTCTCCCAATTATTCTACTGGTCTACCTCTGTGTCTTTTCATGGTCTGCATTACCCTGCTTCTACCAGATTGAGCCTTGCTTGGTTCACTATTCTCCATAACTATGATTTATCCCATATATATTGCCACATATGTTGCAGATATGTGTTCCTTATTTTTAGGCCACTGATTGGTATGTGTTAAAACAGAAAGGATACCATGAACATTGTTTGTAATTGGATTAAATGCCATTTTAGGTAGTTTTTTTGTTTTAAAACCATGAAATTCAGCGCTATTCATCTACTTATTATTAAAATGGGTCTAAACTTTGACTCATTTTGGAAGGAAAATGGTTTAATTAATTTAGAGTGTCCCATTTCCAGTTGCTGTTCAAAGCACTTGACCAAGAGGCTTTGTTTTATTCATTGCTCACGTTTGGCATCCCCCATAAAAGCAATGTTATATTTGTTCATTTGAAACTAGCATTAATTGCTAAATCAAGAAACCGACCTCCCAGAATTTTCAATGATTGATCAGAGGGTATTTTCTGCACGGCACGAATCCTCACAGTCGAGCACATGGAAATGATTAATCCCCATCATCTCTTTAATAGATCAACTGTTCACTTTCAACCTCATGACAGCCAGCTCAAACAGGTTAAGACTTCATGACTCCGGTACGATCAGCCATACATCACATTGCACCTCATTTCTCCTGCTCGGCACTTTGTCATTTATAATCATAACTGCATGTGCTTGTACCTGCAGTTCGGGCCACCCTCAGTGCACCTCGGCATGTCTGAATCCAGTGTGCTGCTAAACAACCATGAAAAATGAAATCCAGAGGGCGGTTTTGATCTAAATAAACACATATGCTTCAGGAATGCATGAGTGATGTGTGGTAAAATCACCACATCTGTTGTACAGTTTCTTTTCTCCTTTTTGAATCGAAGCTTAAACAATAGACATTTATTAAATGTGATTAATGATCATAGACGTCATCAAAGAATATTTATTTCATTGTAAGCCTTTCATTTTTGCGGTGATTTCTTGAAACTGCATCTTTCACTTTCATTACTTGAGCAACCTTGTTGTGTCATCAACTACAAAATGGACAGTAATCCACAGTGTTCACATTTATAAGCATGCAGCTGTGTTTGCATTCATGGTTAAGAAAAAACGGGGGCTTTCCATTTTGAGAAAAAACAACCTAAACAGACTGAACGTGATATTTCCTGTTAGCCTTTTGGATGGCTGCCAAGTTTCCATGTGTACAGTCCATGGGATTCTCCTTCCTCCTTTGGGAACAACCTATTCCTTTGATCCAAAACACATTTTGGTAACACTATGAAATGAGACCAGAAGAAGGAAAGCGTTTGCGTTGGAGTAAAGTGGACAATTGTTAACCGATTTCGATGTTGACTTGTAAAAGTGCAGTTTAAAAGTATTTTTACAAGCAAAATTGTTACGTTGCCGAGGTAGAATTTGCGGTTGTTCTGGATAAGTCAGTTGCCTTGTTTCCATCCAAAGTTTTGAAGGAAATTCATGCGCAAAACTGGACCATCACATAAAATATTTCAGAATAAAGCACCATTTCCATTGATCGAGCATAAAAAATAATAATAAAAAAACAGTCACTTCCTGAAAAAACTGGTGCCATATATCAAAAGGGAATAATAAAATGGAAGTTTTTGTGTTAGGAGAAGGCCTTTTCTGGTATAAAATAACTTACTTGCATCTTAGAACATTGAAACATCTTGCTTTTGGAGGCGGGAGACTCTTTGGGACACATTGGTTACAATAAACAAACCCCCAAGTCTTTATTTCCGAAAATGACATTTGAGTTAATTTGGTAGCTACGGTAAACTTTTAATTTGTTACTATGATTGACATAAACACACCCCCATTTCTCGTTGATGTTTCATCTGGAAGAGATCCAATGGGAAGTCAATGGGAAATATTTAACCCCGTCTAGAGCCCTTTTAGAGGTTTCAATGAGGTTCTTGGTTTGAGTTACAGCTTTAGAAAGTTTGACCCCATGTTAAGTCAACAAAAAATTTCCCAGAATTTGCAGCATTTTCTTCAAATTCCTTTAGTGGTACCAATTTGAAAAGATATAGCAACCCAAGTCAGACCAGTTTGAATGTTTTTGGAAAGTTTGGTGGCTGTAGCTCAAACGGTAAAGGAGGAGAAACATTAGATTTTTTTTTTTTTATATAAGTCAACATAAAAATGTCAGTGATGACTGAGATGTTGACAAGATATGCAGAGGCACATCAAACACGTTCTTTTCTTTGTACCAGATGCAGAGGAAGAAAGAAATGCTTGTTGTGATCTAGTAAACCAAGGACAGATCTAGAAGGCTAATGGTTTTCAAGCAGAAATTAAAGAGTTAGATTCTCTGAAGAAGTTGTTTTCATTTAGAGGTTAGGTGAGAAACTGCATGTGCAAAGAGAAAGAATAAAATGCCATCGCAGCTGCCCTCAGTAAGGCGGTCGCAGGTCCGAGGCTGCCTGGAAGCCTTCTATTGTGGAAGCCAGTGTGCCAATCACAGCGGCTGTTCTGACACGGACTGAAGGTTGTTAGTTTTGGTTTTAAACGACAGATAATTTGCAACCAAAATTGGTGCCATCACTGTCATGTATTGGTGAAAAGAAGGGATAACCCTTGAAAGTACAAGACCTGTGAGATGGCTTGTGTTTTTCAAAGTTTCGGAAAACTATTCAAAGTTTTGCATCGTTTTGACATTGTCTTTGCTTTTTGGGGGATTTCTGATTTTTTTTTTATCATTTTTTAACATAAAAACAGTTCGTTCTCGATTTCTGTAGTGTAATAAAAAATTATAAATGTGATACTTTGAATATACATTTTTAGTACATTTTCAGGTTTGTCGTGGAATTCTTGTGTAATAAGCTGGGGTTGTACTAAAAAATTATATCAAGCATTGCCGCAAAAAAACTACTTGTAAAATTGTATATTGTAAAAAAACTTCTAAGGGTTAAATATATTAGTATAAAACGAGTTAGACTATTTAACCAATCCTGAACACACCAAAGTTTAATAATGATTAATTTCATGCAAAATCCACAAAAAGTATGTTACATTTTTAGCACATTTAGTGAATGTATTTTCCACCTCCGGACAGTCCTCATCTAAGGTGGTAAACCATGGCTTCCTTTAGCACATTCCATTATGGCTGTTAAAGCAACACCGGCCCCCTTCCCTCCGAACCTCTTTACCCTCTCACTTCCTGCTCTGTCGAAATCCCTGTTTTTCCCTTTGGCTCATTAAAGATGATGACATCAGTGTTTATTTTCACAGAAGTATTGCACACGAACAAGGGATGATTTTTACTCATAGTGTGATCAACTTTGACACAATGAGGAAATGTTTCTGTCTGACAGATAATAGAGATGTGAGTTCATTTGCACATGTTTTTATAAGTATAGAAGGTATCGGGAGAGTATTGTGTTTATTGAATAAATTTTTGCAGACTTTTATTCTTTTACATAATTCATGTGAGGATCTGAAAGTGTTCCTGGTGAGCATCTGAAGCCGGTTCTGGAGGAGTTTTAACTTTGAGATAAAAGCATCAGGACAAAACAGAAGAAGAACATCTTCTTTCTGCTACTCCATCTCAACAAGTATGTTCCTCTGTTTTTGAGCAGAGGATGTTTGTGGGAACACCGATGTCATCTGTAGAGTAGCATCTGAAGAACAGCATGTAAGGGCTTTATCTTCTGAGTTTTCTTCGAATTTGTTGCATCTTTTACTGTGATAGGAGATTGTCTGGAGATATCACAGAAGCTATTTCATAGTTTATCATGCATTGTCTTATTTTCTTCAAATGCATTGTTTTTTAAAATGTCAAATCTAATTTGATGGGTGAAACATGATTGTAGTATTTTGGCAACATTTACATTTTTACATTTTGCAGACACTTTTTTCCAAAGCAACTTACAGAGACATTGAGACAATAATTGTTTGGCTATAAATTTGATTAGAAAACTATTTTCCACCAAACGGCTCACATACGATACGAGCAGTGCTACAGACTGGTCTGTATATACCGATGTGCGCCCCAATCACAGCGGCTGTTTTGAATTTGATTTAAAATATAATGTATAGGTTTCAAAATGTCTTTTTTGTTTTAAACTAGCATTATAAGAGTTATGACAAATAATTTGCAAGGTAATTCAAATTCAAATGTGAGAAAATGTGCAATCGTTTTTCAGCTTCATTTTATCATAGCCATCAGCCATCTAGTGGTGAAAAGAAGGAATAACACTTGGAATTCCTGCGATATGGCTTGTGTTTTTCAAAGTTCTGCAACAAAAAACATGCTTGGAACATTGTATACAGTTCAGGAGAGTTTTTTTCCTGTTTTTTAATTCTATTTTAACATTGTTTTGGCCATGTCTTTGCTGTTTCGGGGGGATTGATCAATATATATTTTTTTTTTGACTCTTGATTTTCTCAATTTTTGAGCAGTAAAAAAAAACGACAAAATGTAATACTCTGAGTAAAATTTTTTGTACAATTTCCGATTTATTGTGGAATTATTGTGTTACACAATGAAAAAAAACATAAGAAGAAAGTAACCAAGGATGTACCAAAAAATGATATCAAGCATTGCCACAAAAAAACTATTTGTAAAGCAGTAAATTGTTAAAAAAATGCACAAAAGACCCGGGACTTCTAAATGGTTGATTTGTGGAGGCCCTGGAACACCAAAAAGATGCTGTTTGACCATACCACAGTCTTACAGTTAGGCACTGCACAGTTAGGCGCTGGGATTTGACAAACAGCACCGTCCAACTAATTAGAAAATTAGATTTACATTGAAGAAAGAAAGAACGAGAATAATCATCACATGTTTGGCTCACATTGTAACCGCTCAAAGTCCTTGGAAAAAGGTTGGATGACAACAGGAAATATGTTTTCACCATGTAGTAGAGAATGGTTAAATTACGCATGACAAATCTATTTAATGGTACAATATGTAGCCTGAAAAATAATATTAAACCCAGAAAATTCAATTTCTCAGCATCTCCAATAAACACAACTGTTCTAATGATCTCCCCATTATCATAATTATTTGCCTTCTTTTCCCTCTCACCTCCTTAATCTCTCTCTCTCCCTCTCTCTTTCTCTAACATACGTGTAGAACATTTAGAACAGCTGCAGTGTGATTTTAGGTGAGCCCCTCTGTGCGATCTGTTCTGCCTGACATTCACAGACTACTCTCATCCGTTCTTTGATTGGTCGATTCCACCGTGTACATCATCAAGCATTTCTCGTTAAGCTTATCAAATACATCACACATAATCAGATTAGCTTGCATGCCCAAATGTTAACTTTAACGTCAGGCGCATGTGAAGCTCTCATGCTCTAAACACATTTCAACCCGCTTTCATGCTCGAGCAATCTCTGCCCACTGCTCTTCATTCTGCGATTCGGATGTAACTTTCTTATTTTTGCTTTGGATTATTTGAAAACATAAAAAACAATAATTTCAATGGCCCCAAAAGCTATTTTGGGAGGCTTAGTAAAAACAAAAGAACGTGTCAATATCTACATTTCCACCAATTATGCAAATTTTGGAATATCATGTAAAAAATTTGTGGATGGAAACACCAAGATGCGCTTCAATGAAAATGCGCATAAAATTATCCAACTGAGAAGGATATATATATTTTTATCCGATAAGAAAAAACGGGCAGAATCTATGATTAAAATGCATTTACCGAATAAATCCCAATGCAACAGCAATGCGTTTTTCTGTTGGATCTGGGCCGGCATCAATGGACCAATGGATCGATTTCACTACACAACATCTAAAATTCTTTTGCTAATGTCTGTCGTCAAAATTTTTTAAAAAATACAACGCTGCTTTCTGGAGAAAAAAAATAAAAAAAATTAAAGGCTGGTACAGTAGGCATGATGACCGCATACCTTCACCCTGATGCGCCCATCACTCAGGGTCAACCTGGACTCATCAGTCAACATGACCTTCCATTGCTCCAGAAGACTTCCTTCTGGCTAATCTCACAAATTAGTGGTTTTGACATGTATGCGGACATTGTTACCCTCTTCTAGAGTCCTGGGGTTCAAATACTTTTGCACAGTTGTTGGTATGTTCGTACACAGACTGATAACCTCCACAGGTTTGGTCATTTTGAAGTTTCCTTCTTAGTTACAGCTAAACAAAGTTTGACCCCATGTTCAAACTTTAAAGTCAATGGAAAATTTCCCAGCATTCTCAGCGATTTCCCTGAATTCCTTTAGTGCTACCACTCTGAAAAGATATAGCAACCCAAGTCAGACCAGTTTAGATATACTGGCAAAGTTTGGTGGTTGTAGCTCAAACGGTCTAGGAGTTGAGATGCTTAGAAAGCGAAACACGAATAACAAAATGTTGTTAATGTAATAAAGAAACCAAAGGGATGATGTCATCAATGGTTTTGGCTGCTTCTGTTGCTTCGGAGGAGAGCAGTGCATCAGGTGTAAGTGAGAGCCAGGCCTGACATTTACTTTCACGTCCTTTCGCCTGCCGTCACATTAGGCCGCATTCGTCTTCCAGGAAAATTAATAAAACCGAACAGCCTTCGTGCTGCTCCTCTGTATCAGACGCACTCTGACAAACGGCAGAATTTCACACGAGCCGGTGTTTTATTTGCTGTATCATCAAGAACACCGTTAATACATTGTTGGAGAAGCACTGAGGATTTACTTTGGAGATGCGCCAGAGATATTCGAGAATGTAAAATGCCATCTTTGTTTCCTGACTGGCACTGGAATTATTTCTCTCATTAAGACTGCCTTACCCAAGATTCACAAATACACACTCGATTCAAACCATTGTTTGCAGAGATGTGCCAAAGTTGCCTGCTAAGCTGTTTCATTTCTTCTCTTTGTTAACACGTTCTTTACACAACAGTCTTTATGTCTTTTATTCAAAGCTGATAGGATTACAAGGAAAATCACTAAAGTAGCTTCCTCATAATGCCTTTTCAGAGTCTTTGATCATAACCGCATGTGCAAAGAGAATTCGCAGATGCTTTTTTCCAAAGCAACTTACAGACACATTGAGACAATAATTTGTTTGACTATGAATTTGATCTGAAAACTATTTTCCACCAACGGCTCACAATTCACCCTGCCTCTGCATGCACCGATGTGTGCCCCAATCACAGCAGATGCTTTGAAATTGATTTAAAATATAATGTATGGGTTTCAAAAACACCTTTATCTCAGACATTTTTGGTTTTAAACTAGCATTATAAGAGTTATGACACATAATTTGCAATGCAATTCAAACTCAAATGTGAGAAAATGTGCAATCGTTTTTCAGCTTCATTTTACAGACCGCAAATCGGTGCCATCAGTGCCATCTAGTGGTGAAAAGAAGGGATAACACTTGGAATTCCTGTGATATGGCTTGTGTTTTTCAAAGTTCTGGCACAAAACATGCTTGGAACAGTGTATACGGTTTAGCAGATTTTTTTTTTCCTGTTTTTTTATTCTATTTTAACATTGTTTTGGCCATGTCTTTGCTGTTTTGGGGGATTCATGAATTGTTTTTTTTTTTGACACTTGATAGGATTAAAAGAAAAATCACTAAAGTAGCTTCCTCATAATGCCTTTTCAGAGTCTTTGATGATGGCGTTTTTTTGCGTCTATCTCTTATTATATTATATCGCTCTAGCTTTCTCACATAATCTTTTCAGTCCTTCAAAGTGGACAAAATACGCTGGTTCAATAAATATTTCAGCCTAGAAACATACAAATTGTCACAAAGGTGCAAGAGCTGGAATAACAGAATACCCACAAGGGGGGAAACCTGAGATAAACTAAAACTTAGACCTTATATTTAAACAGATTAAGAGACATTTAAATATGATTTTAATAATGAATAATGAATTTAATAATGAATTTGAACTGTTCTAAACTATAAGTAAATTAAATATGACATTTTCCAGATGACGTAGTGTGATGGTTTGGATAATGCAGGTGGGTGGGGTGGATTAATGCAAACATAGTCATTGATTTAATATGTGTGACCAATACATCTCGTCTCAAAGCCACTTAGACATCTTTGAAGGACTGTATTCTGCGCAGTCAGCCCTAATGCATCTGCACGCCTGCCAGACTTGATTTGATCTCTCTCTCTCTCTCTCTCTCTCTCTCAAACTAATTAAAGTTGCTGTCTGTAAATTAGCATGCCTTCACAGATTTACGGCATCTTTCCTTTACTTGTGTGCATCAAGCTAACTTTGACCTGTTAACGGAAGGTCACATTATAACTGATGATCAGTAGCATTGTGTGAAAGAAGAAATGAGCTAAAACTTAAAGCAATAGTTAAGATTTCAATACTTTTCTGCAAACCAAAATAGCAAACCAAGGCAAAACCGAGAAAAGGTTAAAAATATAAGATTATAACACACTTTTCTTCAAAATGTCACATTTGAAATATGGTGTGGACCTAAAAGTACACCGCTCCAGTGTTAAATGTGACACTATACACTGTTAATATTTCATGTTTGCAGATTTAGGCTGCCTTCCACAGTCATCCATTCCACATTGCACCAAACCCTCACGTCGCCTCCTGCAGGTGATGGAACAACAGGAGGTTATCCCCATCTTGGAGCAGGAGTGAATGAAAGGGAAACAGCAACGAAAATATCGCCGCGATGAAACAACATTGAGAAATGGGGGTTTGTTTATGCTGATCATAGTAAAAAAAAGTATTGACATCACTGATGGCTCCCTAGCAACCAAACTTTGGTAAGTGACATTAGGGAACTTTTTTTTTAATCTTTTAAAACCAGTTTTTCAAGCCAGAGTTTGTGTACATCTAGTTTAACTCTAACAGTATTTTCACACTGGGCTGTGTTTATTTAACACTATCTTTATATGGCAGAATAGTTGTTGGAGAGGTGAAACCCGAAAACTGAAAAAAAGCGACACTTCTACATACAAGTTATTGGTTTCTACATTTCTATATAACTATATTTTCTTGTTTGCAAATACAGTGGGACTGATGTGAAATAACATTTTTGAGTGTATTTGTGTGGCATTACATTTCAGGTTTAATCTTTCTTCTCACATCACTTTGTGCTATAAACAGCAAAGAACAAGAACCATAACAAGACAACAGATAGCATTACCTTTGCTAAAGAAAAATATAGTTACATAAACAGAAAAAAAAGTCTTTCAAAGTGTAAAGTTTATGGATTTTGTGAACATCACTTGGAGAAAAGAGTAACTATTAACCGAGTACCTGGGTAAACTTTTCACAATTACTTGAATTATCATTTGAAATTATATTTTTAGTACAACCCCAGCATCTTTTTTTACAAATATGTTTTACAATAATTCCTCAACAAACCTGAAATTTTACAAAAAATATCTAAATTACATTTTTCAGTTTTTACAGTTTAAATAGTTTTTACAAAATTGCAGTTTTCCCACACTTTAAACTTAGGTTTTACCAAATTCACCATTTTTTTTCCATCATACAAATTATGCAAAAATCAATGCAATTTTAGGTTTTCACTATACTTCATCTCAACTTTCTAAATTCCAATTCACAATGTTCGCGTCCTAGTCTATTTCAGAAAGGTTCATCTGAAAAACACACATTTGGCTGTTCATAGATTGAAAAACGCACGCGACAGAGCTCCATGTCTTCTGACCTTCACTTCATATGTTTTTACCGAGTGTCACTGAGACTGCAATAAGCACACCAGCGCACAGATCTTCACAGCCACACACTCACTCACTCATCTTATTGGAAGTATAACCTCAGGTTGTCTCTCACACAGGAGTGGTTTTCAGTAATGAAATTCCCAGTAGGAGTCAGAGCACATAAAGCCAGTCAGAATGAAATTCAACCACTAGAATCTCAGCCTTTCATCCAGAGCTGCACATTGTGAGTCCTGTGAGTGACTGTGACCTGATTTTTGGGAGTTTGTTCTGAAAAAAAATTGCATTCTCAATATTTCTCTTAATGTTTGTACTGCAGAGACAGAAATATTGTAATGAGGCTCATTAAACCTTTTATTGAGGGGAGGGGAGGCACCTACTATGTTGCTTCCTCTCTGGGAAGGAAAGTGCTAAATGCAAACTAATGAACTATGCAATTGTACATCTTTAGGGTATTTAAATATATTTGATTATTGTGTTTTGTTGTGACTGAAAATCAGAACTATACTACTAACGATACACTAGTAAAGGAGCCTGTTGGATCTGGAGGCTAAGTACAGCACAGATAAGTAGGTAGAGTAACTCACAAAGCAGACGATGAAGAAAACCAGGAAGTAACCACAGGGGAAGAACATTCACGAAGGACCAGGAACTGTTGGGAGTTGTAGTCTTTTATAAGGAACTTCGTGATTGTGATTGGGTGATGAGGAAAGTGGAGTAGAAAAATGATACATTTCTCCGCCCATGATTGCTTGCGTTATGGGCCCGCCTACAAAACAGCGATATTAAAAAAATAAACAATTCACTACAAATTTCACCTAAATTTTGCAGGATGCTCTCTAATCTACTCCCACTAAAGTGAGCAAACAAATCTCATGGACCTGACCATTACGTGGTCCCATTCTAAGGATGCTTAAGATGCATCACGTGACCCCATATCGCAAGTTCCTATCAGCAGATCATTTCTGTCGGAAAGTAATAAGCATTCACATTGCTGCATGCGATCCCATTCAAGTCAATGTCATTTTTTAATTGTGTGACTGCCCCCTAAAAGTAGGATGACTCTCAGGCTATCAAGGCTTTACATGCAATCTCTTTTGAGCATGTGCAGACTCCTGCTCACTCTCATGCCCAAATTCTGATGTTCAGAGCAGATGCCACAGATCCTTTCACACTGCATGAAGGGCAGCATCCATCATGCTGAATTCACACTCCACGATGGATCAGCGACGGGGGATTTCACACTGCAGGACTGTGGACAAAATCGCAGAGAAATTTGTTCGTGTTCTAAAAGTGCGTTTTGCAACCAAACACTGTGAAATCATTTAAAAACAGTCACATGTGAAATGCAAGGACAGGATTTTGTCAAAAATGGGAGTAGGCAAGTTTTTATTCAATTAAAAAGCTGTCTCTTTGATAACGTGAGTAGTACGTAAAAGAGCCACTTTGTGGCGCTCATCCTACATTTTCATAGTAACTTCGTACAGGAAACGGGAGGGAATTAGCATGCCACAAATCCTCTGTTTCGTAACATCCATCCGCCACATACTGTAAAAAACTGAAAAAAATTTTTTGACATGACGATGGTTTGATGTTAGCAACCTGAAGTCAAACTATTCATTAAAAATCCCACACATTGAGTTTTGAGGACTGGAATGCCATTTAAAGCAAGGATTCCCAGCAGAAGTCAATAACAAAATTCAAAGAGCTGATTTAAAGAAGCAGATCGACCAAATGTGCTCTGGAGGCAACCTTGCTCTACAGCATTCGTTCGCCTTAAATAAGTCATGTTCATACTTTCATTATGACACCTCTCTCTGTCTTTCTCAAGTAAATTCTCTCTCTCTGTCTCACACTATCAGCAGAAACGGCAAATAAATTTTGCAAGCTGTAATTGTGCAGAAAACCAAACAATAAATTTCTCTTACATTTACATTTAGATTGCTGAATACTTCACTGCTCTCTCACTGCCTGAAAAGTTCTGGTAGAACTCTGGTAAACAGTTTGTGATGCTTGCGTTCGCACCGAATGTAAACACGTGTGAACAACATTCGTAACAAATGTAAAAGAGACACAGAAGGAGAAACACACAGAGCAAATGCAGATATTTCATCAGGATTTATGAAAGGAAGATGGTGAAGATAAGAGAAGATAGAGTGAAGGAGATGAAAACACAGCTTTAGGCAGCACTAGCCAGATTAGATTTCCAGTTGCTCAAGAATTCAAAGAGCTTTTTTTCTTTAAAACGACATACAAGACTTTGCTGTGTAATAATTGCATGGGCATCCTGGCCATTGCTGTTTCTTCTGCTCAAAAGGCATGTGTACCAAGAAGATAAGTTTGCAGGGTGGCCAAAACACACAGAAACGTTGGTAATGAATGATTGAGACAAGCTGTGATAATGACTCACCGTGTTTCACTGCTAATAAATCATTAAAGGTTTGTCAGAGAAGGTTTTGGACATATATTTGATAGTGGCCATGTTTTGGACAACACTTGGGTAGTGCAGAGTAAGTTTGATTTTATTTTAAGTGTTAGTAGTTTAATCCTACACCACAAAAAGTCTCTGTTTTCAATTAAGTAGGAGTGACGTGACCCACATATTGTTTCATGTTCATTTCAAAAATAATGTGTAGAATTCAAAAAGTTGTGAGTTTTAAAATTTGTGATTTTAAACGAACATTACAAGAGTTATGGTTGCTAATTTGCGATTTAATTTTGCAGACCCCAAATCGGTACCATCAACGGCACCAGGATAATGCGTGGAAGTACAAGTCCTGTGATATGGCTTGTGAATTTCATGGTTCTGGCACAAAAAAAACATGGTTTTTGGCCTTGTCTTCGCTTTTTTGGGGGATTCTTACATTTTTATTTTGTTCACGTTTAGTTTTTTGTTTAAAACATTAAAACTCTTCGTTCTCAATTTTTTCGATTTTAAATGTAATTTAAATGTATTTAGATATATTTCAGGTTTGTTGTGGAATTATTGTAAAAGATATTTGTAAAAAAAGAAGAAGCTGGAGTTTTAAATGATAACAAAAAAACGATATAAGATCGTAAAGTAGTAAAAACACTCAAAACACAGACGGGTAAATGTGCTGAATGGTGTATGATTTACAATTTTTTTTATTATTATCTGTATGTGTGTAACGTAAAAACACCTGCAGAGAAAAACTGCAAGGTGAGGCACAGTTTTTCACCAATTATCGATGGTGGCTTTCTTCACTCGCAGTGATCGCCTGAAGGACTTTTAAAACTATAGAAAGAAAAGCAAAACACTTCTACAAACAAGTTATCAAATCCTTTCTCCAGATAGAGCAGTGCATATATTCATTTATAAAAAAGGCAAGTTTAAAATGTTTTGTGCTTTTATTGACGTCAGTGCCTCTGGAGTCTGTACCGTAGATCAGATTCATTTCTACAAATAACTTGTGTAAAACTCATTATGTAGGAAGACACTAACTTTAAGGGAATCCTTTGACAAATTATCTTTACCTAGCGAGAGGATGGAGTTTATTAGAGGTCGCAACTTGCTGACTCTGCCGGCACCTTTTACTTGAATAGTGATTCTGTCATTAGTTTTAATTGCAATGCATGGTTTAAGGCTCTCTCTTGTCCTGCGCAGACTCTTGTTTCAGCACCATGGTCTGTGGACAGCCTCCATTAGTTCTCCTTAAGGCCATTATTACACTTTGTATCACTTTCAATGGGTTTCATTTACTGAGCTTCTACTGTAGCAAATCTGACTGAGTCTATTCATGTCCAAGAGCAGCATTGTGTCGTTTATTAAATAATATTGCAGTAGATCATTATGTGTCATTACATATAATGAAAACTCTATAGCTTAGGTCTTAGGGTGCATTAAGCTACTCTTATTGACTCCTGACGTGTTTTTTAAGGAAGCAAATTTGATGTAAACATATTATATATCACTAAAGTGAATATTTGTGACCTCAAGATCAAACATAAAAATGTGTGAAATGTGTTTTTTTTTTTTTACCTCAAATGCTATGTTTTCACAAGTTCATCATACGGACCAGCCTAGTGTTGTGGGCATGCTTTGGTGGGGACCTATCCTACCAAGGCAGCTGTCCGAGAATGGGTTACACATGTGGGGACTAGACCCCTTGAGTGAGTCATAGGAGTGAAAGGAGGGGATATCAAGAGAAGATTGAGTGATCGGTTGTATTAGCGTACTCGGATTACTTTGATTGGTTACTTTGATTGGTTGATTGTCCCAACGACTCCTCCTGAAATTTGTTATAAAAAATGCCATAAAAACAGCTACAGTAGCGTAATCGTTCTAACAAAGATGAAACAAAATTCTGAAAGTTTTCAAATAGAGAGGGTGGGTTTCCAATGTTTGGATTTCTAACGTGGACCGACTTCGAAAAATTGGAGGAAAAAGTGTTGGCGATGAGTGGCAAAGCAACGGTTTAGAAGGGTGGGAGGGAGGGAAGGATGGAGAGAGAGAGAGAGAGAGAGAAAGAGAGAGAGAGAGAGAGAGAGAGAGAGAGAGAGAGAGAGAGAGAGAGAGAGAGAGAGAGACCTCGGCATTCATGGCATTCATTTGCTCTTGGCTCATACCGTGGTTAAGCTTCTGCTTTTCCACATCTGCAAATCTGTCACCAGGCGCACCAGTTATCCCAGTTGAAGCCACCATTACAGCTTAAAGTCACTATTCTGGTTAAGTTACCACAGTATTGAGATCTTACTTAAATACGTGTTTCTCTGCAAACACTTGAGCGTGTTGGACTCAACCTGGCAACCCGAGCAGCGGCGGCAGCAGCAGCAGCAGCATCCGAGGTCTGTGCTGGAGAGCAGGTGCTCCTCTGCTGTCGAATAGCAAACATACAGGGAGTGACAGAAGTGGAGGATTGTTTCCGGGCTCATTAATCCCGTTATATCGTCGACTCCTAACAAACCGACTGACCGAACTCTGTCCTCCGCCTCAGATACATTGCGCGAGATCCCCCCGAAACTAAGTTGCCAGCCTGTCCGTCCTTGGATCCCGCTCATGGGTGACGCTGGACCGGATGGCGTGCTACTATCTAGTGATTAGCTCCACGCACCTGAGCAATGGACACTACCGGAGCATCAAGGGAGTTTTCCGGGGTCCACTCTGCAAAAGCAACGGACCCGAATCACCGGTAGGCTGATGCTTCTCGATCCGCATCTGTTCATCAAAATGCCCATCTCTTAATCCATATCCTGCAGGAAGGTGCTTTAGATATCTGTTGTTATCAATGAATAACTAATAGTTTTTTGTCATTCATGGAATTGAATAAAAGTTCACTCTTTCCACCAAGAGAAGATCTGATGAGAAACTCGTGAAATTAATGCGACATTCACTCCACTGTGAAATCTTCTAAGTGTTTTATTCTATTTTCTACAGCTTGGTGTTCACAATCTTTATTAAAATCTTTTTAACAGAGATTCGGATGAATTTGATCTTTTACACCAGGGGTTTTCGTTTTCTCCTCGTTCAGAAGTTACTTCACTGGTCTAAACAATCAAAAGTCACATCAAATGCTTGTCATGTACTATAAGGAAATTCTATATAGAACCAAATCTTGTTCTTGGCCTCGTTATCATAAGGGAACCTTTTTGGTGCCATTTAACGCTTATCTTCAAATGTGCTTTTTAGAACCAATGTTCAAAAGGGCTATTTAGAAAAATAAACACCAAATGTATGAAATAAATAAACTTCGCCATTAAATATGATCATACTAAAAACAACAAAGAACTACTTTAGAGCCATAACCAAAAAGGTCAAAACTGTTTTTTTACACTAACAAAGTTCTATAACAGTACTTCAAAAACCAAAAAAAAAGAACTTAAGGGGTTCTTTATAGCAAAAAAAAAGTGGTGTAGCACCTTCATACCTGTGAAGAACCAGCAAAGAACCAACAAAAGCTTAAGGGGTTCCTCAGAGCAAAAAAGTACAAGGTAGCATCTTAAGACCAGCAAAAAAACACTGAAGAACTAAAAAAGAGCTTAATGGGTTCTCCAGAGCAAAAATTCTATGTAGCACCTTCAAATCTGCATAGAACCAGTAAAGAACAGAAGAAGAACCAACAAGAGCTTCCTCAGAGCAAAAAAAGTATAGCCATCTTTGAATCTGCAAAGGACCAGTTAAAGAAAAAAAGAAGAACCAACAAGAGCTTAAGGAGTTCTTTAAAGCAAAAAAAAAAAAATGCTGTTTAAAACCTTCAAACCTTCAAAAAAAACAAGCGAAGAACCTTCTTTAAGAATGTAGGAGGTTGTACATTCATGATGGGACATACAATTCAATAAAAGGTGAATTTTACCTTGTTAAAGTGCTTTTGGATCATGACACGAGGTAAATATTGTGTTTCAAAACACAAGTTTGAGAGCAATTTTTAAGTGTTAAAAAGTTTGTGCAGCACAATTAAACAAAATAAAAGCTCCAGCAGCAGCTTTGGAAAAATTCATGTCTGAATCTGAGAGGGCTGTTAATTTCTAGGAAATTGTCCAATTATGAATCGGTCTGTAATGAGGGTGTTTGGCACAAATGTTCCCAAAATGACAGGCGGTTTAATGGTCATGATTAAAATACAAAAATATGTTTTTCGTGAGTGTGAAAAAGGGACATTTACTATACAGGATTTAATTTTTTTGTTAAATTTCAGGTTTGTTGTGGAATTGTTGTGTCATGTAATGAAAAAATGGGGTTGTACTAAAAAAAGGATACCAAGCAGTGACGTCGTTAGCCCTAATTTAGGGGGGCTTCAGCCTCCCTAAAATATCCCAAAGCCCCCCCTATAATTTGGGGCGACATTTTATTTATTATTATTATCTTGATGTTTAAAATATATTTTAAATAAGTGCATACATGCAGCGAACACGAGCCGGCAAGTTAAACTGAAGTTCGCTTTCAAAATTATTATCGTTATGATTCCCATCATGCCTCATTAGCATGCGTCAAGCGTGACGTGGTTGGGGGCCGCATTAGCAGCTGGACCAACACAACAGTGTGGAGGCAGCAGCAGTAAACAGCAGTGAACACACGGTGTACACACCGTACACACAAGGGTTAAGCTGTTATATCTCAAAGCTGTTGTAACTCTTTAATAATGTGTAGTTTTTAAACAGAAATATCTGGGTTTATCCTCGTACAGTCTGTGCATGTTCTCATCAATTTCTCCCAATGAGAATAGTAGTGTCACTGCTTCCCTATAAAATCCTAGAAAGGTTCCGCGAGGTCTATATTTATATAAAACAGTATTAAACAGGAGTGTCCTCATTAAACCCAGTTTGTTAGTGTGCGTGATTGTGTGTATTCCAGTTGACTCGTCCCAGAGGACAGACAGATGGACTGTGCAGCCTGATTGGACTGAAGTTGGCCTCAGTGCTTGATGGTTTTGATGGGTAATTTCAGAGCAGATGTTGTGAAGGATGCATTTGCTCCAGCTTAAATCAGAGTGCCATGTTCGCTCTGACTCAAAGCTCAAGGAGGATACATAGATAGATTGCAGAATGACATGCTCTGGTTTCTCTGCTTCTGTGATTGACAGCCTGCATTGTCTTACATCACATCCACATTAATAATCATTTGCATATGCTGCAGTGATGTGCTCCCAAAATGTCAGATATGCAATAAATCATTTAAGCTTTGCTGAATGCCTTAAACACGGGCATATTTGCCATGCAACATTTAGGTGGTCTTTCATTTCAGCTGTCAGCTCTTTGTTGCGTTGCTTTGTGATGGGGAAAACTGGGAGGAATTTTCTCATTTAATGTAACTAGCTGTCCATTAAGGAGGAAGTAAATTAAAAGCAAAAACATCTCCAAACTGAACAGAAAACAGTTCCAGCACTAGAGGGCACACTTGCTGGTGTGTATCCGCCAACTTTGGAGCTCAACATTTATTTGAGTAGCAAATACATTTTCATTAAACACTTAAATGGTTCTTTAAAGTTAAAAAGTGCTACCGGTATATAGCACCCTTAAACCTGCAAAGAACCTTTTTAAAGAGTGTAAAAACTTGTCTGCTTTGTCTTTATTGCGATCATTTGTTGTTTTTGCTGTTATTCTAAAGCTATCTAAAGTCTTTTCTTATTAGTAATTAGGAGCTTTAACTTCGACGAATCTGTGTAATTAAGAAACATCAGGCTTTTGTAAACCAATAGCCATGTAACGCATGGATTTACCAGCTTCTTACTCTGAATTGTTGCCAGTCGTCTTATAAAAAAGCTCTCCGTGTGCTCTGGTTCAGAGCTGCCAAAGAACCTGTTATCTTTGAATGCACATCTTTGGTTTTGACACTTTACCAAAATAATAAAAAAAAACGGATCAAAAAGAAGCAGGTGTTTCATTTTATTTGGCCTGTAGAGCTGTCATGTGAAGAGGCAAAGGGCCAAAGTGTTTAATCCGCACTTGCTTTCATGTTTTATTGGTAAGGTAAAGTGTGTTACTCCAAATTACATGTGGTGATAAAACCAAACGTCACACGAACGCTTCTTAATCTTAATTCTTAATCAAGCGATGTATATATCGTAGAATATCTCATTTTGCTAAATATACACTAGAATCATGTAATTAGGGCTCAAAGGTGCATAGAACACTGTTGTATTTGCGCCGAGTTTTATTATTTTGTGCCTTTTGGTGCAGTTTGAGAGGTCTGATTTGGTTCGAAAAGTTGAAAATTGGCTCGATAGCACCACCTAAAGGGTTTCAGGTTATAACAGTTTGTCGTAAATGAATGAATTTCGGCACACGTGTGTAGGGTACAGAGACATTAAAATAAGTAATATGGGTCGTGTTTCCGAACTCTACAGGAAGTCGACTGTTTTGCAAAAACGTGTAATTATTGCCGTTCGTTGAAAGTCGAAATAAACAGGAAGTTGTCTGGTCTGATCGGGTTCAAACTTACCGTGCGTGTTAAGAGTCCATGTCTAACCAAATCTATATAGCAACCTAGAGGCAATATGGAATATACCAGTTTTTACCATTTTATGCTGCTAATTCAGACAGTAGAACATTTATGGAAAGGGCCAAGACCTACAAAATCGATAAGAAATCAGATAAGAAAACTTCTCCTGGAGATTGTATCTGTTCACCTCCAAACTACACCAGTCTTATGGGATGTTAAATTGCACCGCATGACGCTTTATGAAAATATCTTTCCCAGCATTTTGCAGATTTTTTTCCAATTTTTGCTTCAATGCATACTATAAGGATCGATCATAGTGCTTAATCCAACAAATAGCAGCAGATACGCGAGACCACTTTGATTGCTGCTTGCAGTTTTAATATTGAATTAAAATGTGGAAAGGTCTGTTTTCTGGTTTGCCCGTGTAAATAGCTTACTAATGACTCCGGCCATTGTGCTAATGAGTGGTTACTGCTGTACTTAGCTCAGCTCTTTTTGATAGCATTAGCGCTAGAGCTGCGCTAATGGAGTCTAGCAGGCACTGCTTTGAATTCAGCCCAAGTCCTGACCACAGCCGTCTTCTGACTTTTCCTGTCTGAAACTCTTTATGTTGGGGTCCTGATGTTAACATGGGAACTTTAATCACACAGGAAAGATGATGAATCACTCTCGCATTTCAGCTTACTGTGCAGAAAAATACAAACAAAGGCATGACCATGACCAGCCTCTTTTCTTGGACACGCGTGGGTCATTTATTCAACGCTTATTCGCCTGATTAACTGATTAAATTCTTAATGAGAGGCTAATTAATCAAGGTCGCCCTACATTCACAGAATGGAGAACATAACAGTGGCCTCTTCTTGCTTTAACCGTTAGGAGTCCGCGGCCTATTTGAGCATTTTTACTACATTATTTTATACATGCTCTAGTAAACTACGTTTAAAACATTTTTTGTAGAAATTCTGTTTCAAATTTTTTTACAAATATTTTTTTAATTACATTACACAATAAATCCACAACAAACAAATTCCAAGTATTAAATTGTGCATTTTTTACAGCAAAATTTGGTAAAAACTATTTTATCTTTTATAACAAAAAATACAAGTATTGAACAACAACAAAAAAAATAAGTCAAAACAATGCAACAATTAAGTATATTAACTATATTGGACCGGAACTTTGAAAAACACAAGCCATATCACAGGTCTTGTACTTAAAAGGGTTATCCCTTCTTTTCACCACTAGAGGGCACTGATTTGGGGTCTTTAAAATGAAACTGAAAGACAATCGCGTATTTTCTCACATTTTAATTTGAATTACGTATGTAATGTTCATTTAAAACAAAAAACCCTTTGTTATATTTTAAATCAAAATTAAACAATTTCTGCGTTTTACCATTCCTGCTTTATTCAAAAAAGCCGGTGTGGTGTCCATGCAGACGGTTAATCAAGGTCACCCTAGCAGAGGCCTCTTGTGACTGTTTTTTTGCTTTAATCTCAATGAAATACTACATATATAGAGTGTAGGAGGAAATAATAATAGACCAGGAATCACATTGTTTTCAAACCGTAGGCAGAATTCGATGTTCATGAATAGCTCTCTCTTAATGTAACTATGCATTGAATTAATAGAAAGGTGCGTGTGTGTGTGGGGGGGGGGGGGAGAGGGAGAGAGAGCCTGAGGCTGACACAACTCAAAGTATCTTAGTCTCATGCTGTTTTAACAAGGCTGCTGAGAGGCTGGGAGAATGACAGACTGGGTCTTGCTGGGTACCACGCTCTAAATGGCTTGAGGATTTCTAACATGTTTCAAAGCAATTTGTCCAGACACTCAATGACCATTCTAATCAGAGGAAATGGTTGTTAATGGCCTTTAAGTGTTTTTAAATGGGTCTCGAGGAGAGAATGGGAGGGGGAGTGAGAAACTCATTCAAATTGGTTTCTAGGTGCCTCTTTCTCAACCTTATCGCAACTAATTTGTCTAAAACAATGGATAATTACACATGTAATGTGCAAAACGTAAACAAAAGGAAGATGGAATATTTTGAATGCGGTTGTGAACTCTGCGGTTTAGGGGTATTTGGTTTATGTGCAGGGCATTATGTTTTTATAATTAAATGGTTATTGATTATTTAAAAAAAATGCAACTTACAGTGTATTATAGTAAAACAAACGACTAGCTAGACATTTAATTAAATACCCAGAAATCTGGGGCCTTTTTGAGCAGGAGCAGGCCTTTTTTTGTGGCAATGCTTGATATTTTTTTTTTTACAAAAATTTTTCATTATATTTAATAAAAATTCCACTGCGAACCTGAAACTGTCCTTTTTTACTGCAAAAAAATCTTATGAATTGAGAACGAACCATTTTTATGTTTTATAACAAAATCAAAAATCTAACAAAGACAAGCTCAATACAATGTAAAAACTTGTAGTAAAAAAATTGCATCTCACAGACTTTGAACTTCTAAGAGCTAACACTTCTTCTGCTCACTAGATGGCACTGTAAAAGTTGAATGACCTTGCAAGTGATGCAATATATCTCTTATTATGTTCCTTCAAAATCTAAAACTTCAAAGCTAATAACCTTTTTTGAAACCTACACGTTATATTTGGAATCAAAGTTATACTAATGGCAGGTTGCAACATTCCAAGTAAATACAAACAAGTCGGTGAGATTGGCACACGCACCGGTGTGCAGAGACTTTTAGGGGTTAAACATACAAAAAACAAAGATAATCAATGCACAGAAGGGCTGGCTGATACTGCTGGTTTTGGGATCGATCCAAAGGATAGAATTTCTACAAACACTTTCAGAGTAATGTGGTACAATAACTCTTTCTGTCTGTCATCTTTAGGTCTGATTCAATCTGCCCACCCCTAATGCGCAGAAATGAACCATCACATGGTTAGAGCAACAAGGAACAAACTTCATACAAACGAGTGTGCATAAGTAAAAAAACAATCACATAAACTTTTTGTGTGTGCAAATGGAGAAATCGTGTTTGCAACCAATGGCTGACATTTGTGAAAGTATCTCATAGAAAGTTTTGATTCTGAAAAGAAACTCAAGGTTTGGTTCTTTTTAGTGCAGTTAGCGTTTCAAAGGTAAAAGGTCACGAGGGGGAGTCTTTGTGGTTCTCTTCAAAGATCTTGCTTTTGTTGTATCAGAAGATTGTGTTGGAATGACACGAGCATAATGCATTTCTTGCGCCCAAATGTCAGAAGATGGGTGGTGAAACCTGAAGAAGCTGCATTATGTGCATCAACAACTCTCCGTCAAAGAAAGGCCTCTACAATGACCAGAGAAAAGCTATGTTTGTATGTGTGCGCTTGCTTCATGTGGGTGATGACCGTAACCAGCAGCAATGAAAGGTGGTAATTGCCTGCCTGTCATGAGTTTCCCAGAATGCAGTGCTTCTGACCCCTGTGAAAAAGGTAAACATGACAGGTTAACCACTACGAAATGCTGCTGTGGGAGATTAAGAAATCAATCAGTGGTTCGATAAAAAATAAAGATAATTCAAGCCTGTAAATCTCTATAGAGCTTTAATTAGTTTTCAGTTAGTCTCTCTTTTTGAGATTTCATAAACATTCTTTCATTCTCGCAAAAGCCCTTTATTTTAGATTCTGTTGTCTTTATTAGTCATTTCCTTAGAACTATAGAATTATGTCTGTTTTTCCAATATCGCAGTAGGGTTTGTAACATAGAGTGTTTGTAGCTCCCCTCCAGTTCGAATCACGACCAAAATCGTTCTTTTCACACACAGGCGTTTATTAGCACGTCTTAGGACATCCGTCGTCACTCCAACATACCAAACACGTCGTGAGAACTAAAATAATATGTACAAATAAACACAAATAAATTCTCACAGAGAATAAAACAATCTTCTTACATAATCAAGGTAAATAACAATACTTTAAATAAACGACAAACGTATTATAAAGAATTGTCTTTAACTATAAAGAATCAAACTTATGAACCTCATTGGCCTTATAACCTAAGGGGAGGTTTTTCAATCATCGAATGTGTTCTTGACAAACGAAGAATTCTTTATTCAGCTTCTGTACTCAAGTCGGTCTACCCACAGTCAGCTTTTCACATGGCATTCCTTTTAACATGGCGCATCAGAAAAAATAATCCCTCTATAAACATAACCACAAAGAAAAGTTCCGCACTAGAAATTAAACAGATGCTCTTGAACCTTAACAATAAAACAAACAAAAAATGTCTTTTAAAATAACAAATACAAATTCTTATTTCTAAACATAAAGATTTCAATTAAATTGAAATAAGTTTGTCTGACTACAGCTACAGTGTTTATTGTATTTCCTAAATTCCAAGGTCATTTTCTTGTGTTTTTATTTGGCGTGTTGTGTTTGTGACTCTTTTGTCTGAGCCCACTGCACCATCCTGTGACAATTAGACCGCAGGGTTCAGTTGTTCTTGTTTTGGATTGTTTGAAATGTGGTGAGATTCCTTTTAAAAGGCATTACATTAGCATTCAGAATGGTGTATTTATTATCAAGGCACTTCCAGCAGACATCTTTCATGGTCATATATTTGCCCGATAATTATCTTTTGTACTGGTCCTTCCAGGTATTTCTGCAACACTTTCATGTTCCACCTGCCCAGTTAAGAAGCAACCCTGATTGTTTTATAGATAGAGGGTAGGCACACGATGGAAGTCATGCGTCAAAGATTGAATCGTAAAAGGCCTGTTTATATGCTAGCAGTGAATAAAATGAAACACACAAAATGGGCAAAGCTGTTGTGCTATTGACGGCACGAACCAATCTTCAAAGTGTCACCTTTCCACAGACTGTTGAAATCCAAAGAAAAGAGAAACAAATGGATCGCTGCAACAAAAAATTGGAATATAGAGGCTAAAACCTGGATTTGTGATCATGGCATATTTATGCTATGTGCATTTTACTTAATAATAAAACGCTTAGTTTATGACATTTAAATGTTTATTATTAATCAAATTATTAAGAATATAACAATGTTTTGAAGACCCAACATCAACAAGTGGAGCCTGAGGTCACACCCTATTATCATGCTGCCCATGCGGCATTTGCCAGAGAGCACCAGGATTGTTAGATTTGCCATTTGCGCCCCGCGCTATTCATCAACAACATCGTGTCACGCTCATGCTGAGCATATATGACATACATATTAAAGTCCGGAGATGCCAGGGAGAACGCTTTGCTCCAGGCTTTAACCTCTTTGTTGGTGGGTCAGTGATGGTCATACAGATGGACAGCATTTGGTGTAATTAAAATCATATCTCCTGTGAGTTTTAACATTGAAATAAGATGTTTTGGACTCTTTTACCTCTGGACTCTTTTCTCCCACAGACAACTTCTATTTATTACGTGTTAAGTTATCGGTGCACAATTTTCATTCATTCTTTTTACTCTACTTAAACTATTTAGTGAAATCATGTTGAGTATGAGTATGCTACATATAATTCAAATGTATGTAATTTCAACATAACTACATGCAGAATAATGGAGAAAGGAATGCTGACAGTATTCAACTGTTTGATTGTGCTCCTACTGTTAACAATGATCACCAGAGACTATATGTAACAAAAGCGAGAAGCATCTGAGCAATCCTCCGCTGATGTTGGGTGTATGTGTTTACACATTAAAATTGGTCCTGGCAAGGGTTCAATGTCAGAGATATTGTGCTTTGTTTCGATACCAAAATATATACAAAAGTTTAATTGTGCTCCTACTGTTAACAATGATCACCAGAGAAGGTAATTAACAAAAGCGAGAAGCATCTGAGCAATCACCGGCTTCTACACTGCTCTCTAAATACTCTCAGTCACTTGCACAATCTTGTGAGTGAATTACACAGAAGTGCAAAAGGGGCCTTTTGTGCAAACCAGCTAATTTGCATGTCATTAATTCTCTCCAATCATAGCCCTTTTCCCTGGTTCTTTTGAAACTGAGGTGTGAAAGCTCACAAGGTGTTGTGACACTTTAAAGGGGTTTAAATCATTTTATTACAAGGTTTTGTTTAATACACAAAGGTAGTTTTGTTTGTAATATCAAAGATTCACTTTTTTTTTTTAATTTATGTTCTGATAATGTTTGGAACTGCTGAGACCCCAGGAAATAACCATTTAAACCCTTCGGCTTAAACATAAAAGGGTCGTATAATGAGCATCTCTTGCTCATTTTATTGTGGATGTTGTGAAGCTCTAAATCTCTGTACGAAGCTGAGGAGTGAGAGTGCTAATTAAAATCTGGAGATCTTTCAGACGGGGTGTTCTGACATTTACCCTCACAGTAACCACGAATAAACAAACTAATAGAGAGGCTTTCAGACGAGTAATCTAACAGTGGCCTGTCACCGCCAATACTTCTGCCTGTGCATGCAGAGAGAGTCTCTGTGTCTGTCTTTGGGATGTACATGACAAAGGGAGTACGGAGATGATACAAACAAGCTCTTTCGATTTCTGCTGATGAGAAAATGTAATAACACACCACAAACACTTTTTGTTTGTGTGCTGGGAGGAAAAATTTGTGTTTTTCACCAACCAAAACATTATAAAGATAGGTATTCATGCTTTTCATTCGCTTTTCCTTCTAGTAGACACAAAAATAAACTACTCGTGAGTTTACTGGGCCAATCCTAACGATTCCCTCCATAGTCTCCCCGGACTTCACAGCAGCAGTTTATAAACACACACACACACACACACACGCACACACGCATGCACACATGCAGAATCTTCAGAAGAAAGCCTTTTATCGCAGTAGAAATGTCAGTGCTGGTTAGTCGATGTTAGGATCAGTAATTGCATTGTAACACAGGTTCGCTAGTCGATCTCTTCCACTGCTCCGTTGAGAAACGCTTTTTTTCTTTTGTTTTTCTCAATGCAAACGTACTTCATGAGTTACAATGTAGTTTACATTGCATAGAGTTACTTTTTATCGTTAGAAAATGTGTTATTGTCAAAGACGAAGACAAAACTGAGCTAGCATGAATTGCTAATACAGACTGCTAATGTTAGCTTGTTGTAGCTCTGGTTGATTGACACCTTTATTTTACTTTGTTTAAAATTTCAACTGTTTAAAATGATTTTACCTGTACTTTGTGGTACTTTTTATTATTCTTCCTCATTATTGAATTAAAAAGCTCTTTGCATCATCATAGTACGTATTATTTTCTGTCAGAATGCTTAATTTAAGAATATTTTACTGTAGCATCTTTGAGTTATTCAACTCTAAGCGTACAACTCTGTTCTAGCAGATTTATTTTACCTGTTTAAAATTTTATTCATTCATTTTCCAACCCTTTTTTATTACTGTTTTTGGGGTCACAAGGGTCTGCCTGTGCCTATCTCCAGTGTACATTGGGCGAGAGGCGGAGGTACACCCTGGACAGGTCGCCAGTCCATCGCAGGTTTAAAATTTTACCTGTTTAAAATGATTTTACCTGTACTTTGAAGTACCATTTTTTCTTTTTTCTTATTGTTTAATTAAAAAGCTCTTTGCATCATCATAGTACGTATTATTTTCTGTCAGAATGCTTAATTTAAGAATATTTTACTGTAGCATCTTTGAGTTATTGAACTCTAAACTTACAAGTCTGTTCTAGCAGATTCAGAATTAATTAAGGGCTTTAGGCTTTTGTTTTTATTTTTTCCCATCAAAACTTAATATAAATGCATTTAACACACATTTTTTAATTCTTTTGACACTCACCTACATCTCAAGGGCAACACAATGCACACAGTAGTGGTTTTTGGGTAAAAAAAGGTGTGTTATGCCAATGCGCAGTCTGTCTTTCTATAGAATGCATAGGAAATGTGTGAAATCTCGGAACATTTCAGATCATTTAAGGCATTTGATACAATGCCTATGGAATACTTTGCTTTTAAGATGTTGGAATCCGGCTCGAAGGACCAACTTTTGTGAAAAAAAAAAAAAAACAATCAAAGGATAATTTTAATTGCTATTTACCGGTAAGTCACTAATTGTGGTATCTATATTTAGCCAAGGAGGTACATAGAAGAAGATGGAAATACAGCATTGTGAAATAATCAAATGGCTACACTAAAGCGGTTCTGAGAGCAAGAGAGGAGGAGTTGGTAAGTGAGCCATGAGACAATCATAGTATTGGCTTTAGCTAAAACAAGATTTGAAGGTGCCAGAAGGACTGGTCTTTCTCAACACATTCACAGAATAAATCAGAACAGAACATTTGTACATCAGATAAATAATTAATACATCACTTATGAAAATTATGCAAACACAAATATATTCTATGAGCTTTTGATTTACTTAAACATGCCTAATAACGTTGTCAGGAAACATTCTGTGTTTTTTACTGAAGTTAACATAACCCAAGCAGGAAAGCAATTTAAATGCTTCTGTCACGAGGCTCCTTCACTTATGTTAAGTTGCTTGCGTGAGAGTTTTGAACCAGTGCAGCGTTTCCAAGCTGATGATTCCTATCTTTCCTCATTAGGAAGCTATGGTGATGAAAAGCTATTTGTGTGTGTTTTTGAGTGGGTGGCTTGGCCCTAATTACAGTTCTGAGTGATCAGCATTAGAAAGAATTCTATTAAAATACACAAACTTTGATAAATTAATAAGCTTGGCCTCTTCTTAACCTCTTTCTACTCTTCCACCCACCATTTTCAATCAACATTTTTTAGCTTGTACAGTCTATTTAATCTCAATATCGCACGTTCATTTAGAGCTATCAAAAATAACCAATTGTCACTGGAATCTGCTGGTAACTATCTCTGTTCACAGAATGCATCGCTATACATTTAGTCGGAGCATTTAAGCTTAAAGGAAGGGTAAGTGATTTCTGGGAACCAAGGTTTACATTCAAAAGGACTCTATATCTTTAGTTCAGCTGTCCATCACAGGCCAGACGAAGTGGTACCCCTGATTAAAAGTGTTCGTTTGAAGGACCCCTGAAAGTCTAGCCCATGTGATATAATTCATTTTAACATCTGCTATTTTATATGTAGCTTTCTGCCTGAGAACTAAGTGCATCTTGATATTCAATATTATTTTATTTTTCAATTATGTGATTTCTTTAAAAACGCAGTTTCCCTCTAGCTGTCATTTAAAAGTATAATGCTAATCATACATGAGCTGTTTGCGGAGATAACAGCATGACTCAGTTTTTTCTCCATGGATTGCACACTGCAGAGCTTTAGGCGTCCACTAGAATACAATGCACAGCTTCAGGCACAGTCAGACTCTCGGGGTCAAGGATACAGTGACAGTAGGATCCCAAAGGCACCACTATTCTCTTGCTCAAGCCAATTATCTGTATTTACCATGTTTCACTGTAGGCACCATGCTTTTTTCTTTGAAATCCTCACCATCTTTGTCGCATCACACCCAGGGGTCTTCATCTTTTTCAGCGTGGGTCCTAGTAATTTCTTGGTGTGTTTTTTGAGCATGGACGATACCCATTCATGCCATTCCCCTGCAGAGTGCACCGTATGGCGTCACAGGAATCACTCGCTCCAGTTTGGCTTTCTACTACTTTAGCTAACCCCAGTGAACTTGCAATGGATTTTCTTCAGCTCTTCTCATCAGAAGACCCTCCTGTCGAGATTTTAACGTCCATGGATGTCTTGTAAGATGGTTGCACTTTTATCTTTCTTAGCTTTTCTACGGTATTTAACTGATATGTAAAGCTCTGCTGATCTTCTTGTAGCCCTCACCATTTTGTGCTAAGAAATTATTTCCTTTTTCAGATTTTGTGACATTTTTCTTCCATGGGGAGCAATTGCTGACAGCATGAAATTGGAACAACTTTCCTTGTAAAGCAATGCCCTTTTACAGTCACCTGTCTGCTAGACGCCTCTTAAATGAATCATATGACTCACCTGTGGGAGTATTTTGTAGTATAGTGCCTCATAGAAAATGTTGATTCTGATAGAAAAATAAAGGTTGTCTGACAATAAATCAGAATGAAGAAGCAGGTTTGAGATGATGTTTTATTTTATACAAGAACATAGTAAGCCTACTGACAATATTTTGACTTGAAATACAAAAGCATTAAGTTCTTCCTTCTCCCCACTCCTCTGAAAGATGCCCACTCAACAGGTAGTTTGTGTCTGCGGGGGATTGGCTTTAGGGTGATTGATTTTTCCCTTGTTTTCAGCCTTGAGTGGATTTAGGATGTATGTTCAGTGGCTTATGCTGAAACGCGAAAGCGAACCACCAGGTTTATGTTTGTTTGTGTGCATGCTTGGTTTCTTTGATCTGAACTGCATGAATAACTGAAATAATGAGGCAACAGAATTCTTCTGTGGCCTGAAGCCAACTGCTGACAATCCTCCAGATTTGAGGCTCTGATAAATCCTGTGCATGTGCATACAATGTATTTTACAGCTGTTTAACACTTTTACGGGTACAGACGAATGCATTGAGATCTTAACTAGCAAATATTTGAGATTATTCCTTGTTAAGTGCCAAAAGTACAGTTGAGGTGCAGGGATAGCTGGATGTAGTGTGGCTAAATTGTGAAAAACGTCCAAAACCTTGCTTTAAAAGTGCTTTAAATCCATGAATCCATCTTGGGTCTGATCCTGGTGAATGAGATGGACAAAGCAGAACAAAGCATTGGCTTTGCTACATATTTCAGGATGATCCAGTCCAAGTGTCACAATCCTGTGTTCCGTAGTCCTCTACCTGTCCCTGTTATGTCTACGGGGTTGTTGATAACCGAAGCAGTATTTATCAAATGGGAGGATCACAATATAATTATATAAAATAATTAGCTTTTTTACCCTAAGAAGACTCTGCACGCAGCGGCTGTTTTGAATAAAGAGCCCAGCGATTTCTGGTGGTTCTGATTTCAAACATAATGTGTAGGCTATAAACTATTACTATGTAAGAACACTATGTATAGTTATTACACACAATGTGCAAGGAAATTCAAATGTGAGAAAATGCTCAACTGTCTTTCAGTTGCATTTCACAAAATCAGGGTCATCAGTGCCATCTAGTGGACAAAAGAAGCGATAACCCCTGGAAAGAACAAGACCTGTTATTTGGCTTGCAAAAACGCAAAATGGAACAAAAAGTGCTTGGTTAAGGAAATTGTTTTTTTAAACAATTTTCACATTGTTTTGACCTTGTATTTGCTTTTTTGGGGATTCTATGAATTTTTTATTTTGTGAAAAAAAAGTGACAGCATTTAGTACTTGGAATTGTATTGTATTGTTTATACAATTTCAGATTTGTTATGGAATTATTGTGTAATGCAATGACAAAATAGTTTTAACAGTCCTTTGTTAGAAAAAATAGGGTTAACTACAGGTGGCTACTTTTGTTTTTGGGAAGACATTGTAGGAACATCAGGCCATTATCTCTGCCATGATCAACATTAAACAAGCATTACACTATAAAAGCAGACGATAAACTGGCAAACGCTCAGGATATAGGTTTGTTTTTAATTCCAACACAGTTTTGTGCCTGAATTTTAAAATAGCTCTGATAATACATGCAAAGAAACAGCTTAAATCTCAGCGGGAGCGATTCTCCCTGGGTCAGTTCCTCCTGTGACTCCCGTCAACTCCTTTAAGCGTGACTCTCTCAAAGCACCCACTGCTTTAATTTATGTTTAATCAGTTTACATTTAATTTCACTTAATAATTAATGTTTGTGATTACCTCGGAGAATTCCGCGTAATTGATTAACTTACTGAACTGAGCACAGCGCTTTAGGCGAGACATAAATAAATGATCAGATTGGGGCCTCTCTCTGTGTATACATTTATGAGAGAGAGGCTAAGCATTTAAGCTGGCTGCAGAAGCACATTTTACACTAATGAAGGTGAGCGTCCGGGTTTTCATCCGTGCCTGTGTTGATTGGATGTCTTTATTCAGGCGAGCATGTCCCTCCGTACTTTTCCTCTCTCTGATGAGCTATTCATTTACCCACAAAGCCCTCATCAGGCTCACAGAGATAAACATAATCATTACAGCCAAATGTGTACGGTCGCCTATGTGTGCTTTGTTTTCAAGTTAAAACAGAAGGAGCCCAACTTCCCTGTGCACACATCGCCCTCGGCACAATCACTCCATCTCTGGAAAAACAGCAAAATCCACTCGAAATCTCCACTTTCACTTGGAGACACACAAATATGGCGCGGCGTTTGGTTCTTTTGAATGAGCCACAGTGTAAAACATAATTTGTGTTGAAGCTGCGCTTGCAATAATACATCAGTGCCACATCATTTCCGTCATCTGCTTACAAGTACATTATCTAGGATTTTATGAATTCACTTTTTCTTGCATTGTGTGATGGATCTCAAGCAGCTTATTCGAAAAGCTTTTGCTCCCTGCTTTCAATGAGCTCTTACCTTCTGTCTCATGCTTCTGCCATGCCCCTTCAGTGCAAATCTGTGCCGAACTGATATGCCATGCCCTTTTAGAGCCATAAAAATCATACACTGGAAGTCACTGGATGAAGACTTGTTGTGATCAAGGCATAGATTGAAAAATTAAAGACTAGAAATTAAAAATTTTCCTCTTCTACAAACTGCTCATCAATTGTGAAAACTTTCCCACTTTTTTAGATTGGTTAGTGGGAGGGACGGATTACACAAATTTGCATTAAGAAATTTAAATATAATGTCACACTAACCGGCCACTTTATTAGGTACACCTGTCTAACTGCTCGCTAACGCAACTTTCGTATCTTTTAATCACATGGCAGCAACCTGGTCAGGAAAGTCTGCTGCAGTCCAGAAGTTTAGGGGGACAATTTGGACAGACGCATCAAAATTGGTGGATTTTGAGAAGAGTGGAAACAACATGAAAGCATGGATCCATCTTGCCTTGAATCAACGGTTCAGGCTGGTGGTGGTGGTGTAATGATGTGGGGAATATTTAGCATTCATTAATACCAATCGAGCATTGTGTTAACACCACAGCCTCCCTTAGAGTTGTTGCTGACCAGGTCCATCCCTTTATGACCACAGTGTCCATATCTTTCATTCATTCATTGTACAACCCGCTTATTCCCTTTTTTTTGTCGTCTGCCGGTACCAGTCTCCAGCGCACATTGAGTGAGAGGTGGGGGTACACCCTGGACAGGTCGCCAGTCCATCGCAGGGCTGTCCCTATCTTCTGATGGCAAATTCAAGCAGGATCACGCTCCATGTCATAAAGCTTGTTTAATCTCACACCGGTTTCTTGAAGATGACAATGAGTTCACTGTACTCAAATGGCTCCACAGCCAGAAGATCTCCATCCAATAGTGCACCTTTGAGGTGTGGTGGAACGGATAGATGTGCAGCAACTATCAAACTTTCAGAGGAAAGTTTCCAGTGCCTTGTTCTGAAGATTAAACAGAGTCAAACCTGGTTCTAGCAAACTGTACCTAATAAAGTGGCAAGTGAGTGAAGTTTTTGCGTAGGAAATAAGGTAGGATTGAAAAGTACATTAAGACTTAAAAAACAAACTTAAAATACACAAGTGTTGGTTCTAGATGTTGGTTATTTCACACATTACTTCACAAATAGTCGCTATATGTTTACATTAAATACAAAAAAATTCAATGTGTCCTTGTAAGAACAAACGGGATGAAGAAAATGAATCAATAAATACTTCATTTTTCACTGAAATTAAACTTTTATTGACTTTTGTCAATTGGCAGAAAAGTTTGCCGATGTTCACTGGAAGGCACTTCCTCTCCATCAAGTTGGTAATACATCGAGAAATCCAGCACAGCAGAGAATATGTGAATAAAATTATTTTTTACTTTCTTACAGCAAATTGAAAGTTGCATTTTCCCAGTGCAATCCAAAAGTAAGCATCAAATCAGTTTTTTTTTCTGGAATAACTAAATGTAAAAGTGAAGCTGAGAAGCGAGATGTTGCTTCTGTAGTTTGGACGACATTTATATCAAAGTTAAAAATAACTCCAATAAATACACGCAGCTAGATCATTAAGAAACATCGGAGCATCATTTTCGACTATGCGCGTATTGCATTTTCACAAGTTTTCTTCCCCAAAATGATTAGCATATTTTGTCTCAACTCGCAAAAACTTGCTTAATAAAAGTGCCTCATAACTTTATTACAAGTTAGTCCGATTTTTGTTCAGGAATTTATGAGTTTTCTCCCCTCGTTCATCTCTGCTCCCTAAACAAATGAAGGGGAAGATTTCATTTTGCCCATCACTCTAAAGAACTGCTCTTGTAATCATTCTGCTGTGACTCTCTGCCCCCTCACATCCATTAGTAATGCCTGAGCATCCTGACTGATGAGGAGCTCTGCTCGTCAGGCCTGGGAATACTCCATCACGCTGGGTGGGTGGGTGCCATTACCATAGATTACACGCTCTCGTTCCTCTCAAGATTACCTATGAGTGTGTGCGGTGGTGTTTGCATTCCAAGCTGTGGCTACGTTTACTCATCAGTGCGCTGTGTGAATTCCATGGTGATGTCCTCAACCAGGGAGATGGTGTCAATAATGCGGCTGTGCTCTGTAAACCTGACATTTCTGAGGAGCAGGGTGACCAGACGTCCTCTTTCCCAGACAAATTCTCTTTTTTAGAGAATTAAACTGCATTTAACATTTCTACAGTTTATGGAGCTCCAATTAAAAGGACATTGCAATTTTTGTTCTGTATTTCTGCACAGACGGCCAGAGAGGTTGCAACCCTGATCTCCTGAATAGCTCTCTGATTGGCTAAGATTTGCATAATTGTGCAGGGCTTGCTTCAAGTGCTGTCTGTTGGGAGCAATTGAAACTAAAGCTTTCGAGATTGTAAAATATAACAGACTCATATTGTTTCAGAGACTTACAACAATTTGTTTAAACTATAGAAGTGATAAATGCACAGATAAGTCAGAAATAGATGTTCTCTGATACTCTTTTGGTCTCATTTAAAGATTCACCATATAAATAAACTTTTTGGTTAAGAAGATATTTTTATTAAAGATTCACAAGTTTGTATAAACAAACTAGCTCAATAGGGCTTGCATACATGACATTATACATGGCATTATATATGGCGCAAGGGGTCCAGAGAATGGCCAAAGATCAAAACCCTTGTACAACCAAGCTTGGGATTGTAAAAATCTCTCCGTTGACAGCAATGTGTCTCAGGCTTTTTGGTTATATACAATAGAGATTATTGGAAAGAGGTGGAGCCATCAGTGACTATTGGCTAGTCCTGATAAATTCCCCCCGAACCTTGTTATATGAATGCCATAAAGAATTAATGGGCAAGTGTCTAGAATGTTAACTGTATGAACAACCATGTCCATCAACAGAGAAGCCTCAAATTGATCCGTGTTTGTAAACTAAGCCTTTGTAAGATGAAGAGTACAAGTGCCTGTGTTCTGAGACAGAACAGGAAGTGACATCACAACAGGAAGTCACAAGTTCTTTCAATAAAACAGCACGGCTAGGTTTTTCTCTTTTGCTCTGTAGATCCTGAGGGAGACACAACTGACAGCTGGCTTTCTCAGGTTCTTCCTTTTGTTTGTTCTCAATGCAGCATGTGTTAGCTAATAGCATCACTAATGTTTAAGCTAAATAAATCAGCATTTTCTGTTAAATCTTGCTAAAGTGTTTTTTTGGGGAATGAATTATTATTTCAAATACAGTATTCAAGGTGGAGTCAGATGTAATTTTGGAAGTATGTTTTCTTTAGCTTCAATAAAAAGCTGTTTACAATAAGACTGGGCCTTGTTTGAAGTATGGTGGGCGAGGAAAAGGATGTTGAAAAAAGGAAATTGAGTTGTTTAGATTGTGCTGTTTAGCTTGAATCTGTCTGATTGCTTGTTAAAGATCAGAACCGTGAAGGAAAGAAAGTGCTTTAAGCTGAAGCAATTCTTTGCAGCATACACCAGTCATACTTTTAATTAAGACAAGACATGAAAAAGATAAGAAGTAATACGCTGTAAAATCATGCAGCAATGTGAGCATCATTAGAGCTTGAAATAACAGGAGGCATTTGTTTCTCAGGCTTGATAACTCTGAACATCAGACGTACCTAATTTCCACATATTCAAAGAGAACTTAGCATTTTACAAACAAACTCCAAAAGCTGATTAAAATTGTGATTTGTAATAAAGCTGAGTAATCATGCTGTGATTAAACTGAAAGTAACCTTATTATTTGGCTCAGATGGGAGGCTTTTTTTGCCAATTTCTTTGGAGAATTTGTTGAAAAATCTGCAGAATTCTGCCACACGGTTGAAAGCATATACAAAAATAAAGAAAGTTATAGAAAATAGTAGGTCTTTTTATTTAAGGGTTATTTTACAAATAATTTGAGACGAGTGTTTTTCTACCACTCATCCAAACTTGGTTTTCAAGGTATTCGCCCTATTTAAAAAAGGGTAAGAATCGTATCTGTTTTACATTCTACAAATTTAGTCCTGTTTTGATTTACTTGTTCAGTACTCCGACCCAATTCAATTAAACAATTAGTAAAAACATATCTATTTACATACCACACAATATCTACATAAACCTTTAAAAATTAAAAAAAAATAAATAAATCTAAAAATGAATGCTCTATTGACCCTAGCATAGATTTTTTTGGTTTATATATGTGCATTTTCTGCAATCTGGCAACCAAATCGTTGTTTATTTTAGCTTGTGAAAGGTTATCTGTCAAAAACACACAAACAAATGTGCAAAAGTATTTGAACGCCAAGTTCTAGAACTTAAATAGTAGCCTTTGAAAATAAACGGGAAACGAAAAGAAATGAGGGTTTTACTTTTTTTTTAATGTTTGACATTACTGACTGCTCCCTAGCAACCAAACATTACCCTAGCAACCAAACTCTATGATCTTTATCTCAGATTTGGTAAATGATGAAGACATGGGAGTTGGTTTATGGTAGATATAGTTTCAAAGAGAACATTACATTTTGTCAATCGCCTCTCCATAGCAACCAGACTGTTTTCCATAGCAACCAATTCGGCATATCACTATCTTAGCTAAGGAAAATTCTAGAAATGTTTTTTTATTACTCTTATTGGCATTGGGAACTTTGTATGATGTCACTTGTGAAAAAGAGACTTGTGAAAAACTTGTGAGCTGACTTTAACGTTACTATGAAGCTTTGCCGTGCATGAACTTACTGCTTTACATTTGTGACGTGTGGGCTATGTTTGCTTTGAAAAATACTGCAGCTGCAATCTGGTGGAGATCTGCTCCCTTAAGAGCGATACAGGACATTGTAGTTGATAAATGTTGTCTTAACTTTCCACTTTGAGAGCTTTGATGTGCACTCCTTGCTTTCTATAACCCTGTATTCATCCATTATGAACATTTAAACCAAGGACAGCCAGCAGATTCCGATCTGGTTTGTATTCACTGGTTTTAAAAATGTAAGAGCTGCCGCTGTCGTTTTGAAGATGTGTAGCAATACGCTTCTATGAAGTGATTAACAGAGAGCAATACCTTCCACCTGAGCCCCTGCTAAAGTTATTGCTGCTGTGTTGAAAATATGCCGGGGTCGATTCTCTGCCGTAGAGTGGTTTTCTGTGGCACACGTGTGTTCATTTAAAAATCAGCTTGACATGAGAATTAGCTCAAGTGTGCCCTGATTTAGTTTGGTTTTAATTTTAATCTGGCTCCTATGGATTCCTCTAGAATGTCTGTCAATCAGGTGAATTTATGAAGAGGAAATATCTCATGCTTTAAAATGCTCTTTATGATGCTGACATGCAGGAAAGCTATGATGAGGCCAAAGATTTAGCTAAGTGTCAGGATTGCAATTTTCATGTCAGGAGTGGGTTGTAAAAATGGCATTCCATTTAAAATAGATGCTGCATTAGGGGCTACTGGAGAATAGAATAAAACAGTGCAAATAAATATATGAATAAAGGATTCTGATTGGCTGGAGGCGGTTGATGAATTCTGTATAAATGCCAAGGTAGCTCCTAGTCCGTTAATTAGGGTTCTTTAGTGAATCTATAATATATTTAAATAATTTGTGACAGCCCAAGATGACATGATATGAACCCACATGAGATGGTGATTCAAAAAGCATGACCCTTAAAAGCATGGACAGTTTGTCTATGGGACACCTGTGCGCTTACTTCTTTGCAAGAGCCTTCTCAAAAGCTCAGCAAAAGAAAACAAGGCAACAGTTAAATTAAAAATACTTAAAATAACAAAAAGTATTTAAAAAAAGGATTTAAAAGTCTTTAGAGGTTGGAATTTAGAGGTAAACATCCTCTTCTGCAGTTCACCTTTTGTGTTTCAAGGGAATTCTGGTCCTGTACATGCTTGTCAGCCCATATCAGAATATATTTGTTGTTCATGTGGAAGGATGGTTTTACTGTCTTGCATCAATCGTATCTTGATGTTCTTTCTGTCGGTCTCACTCGGGCACTTCCTTTATCTGAACATCACTGCTTCTGTTTGATACCTATGGGGTGCTTCCTTGGAGTTCAGTGGAGGAATGGACATCTTTGATGCATTAGCAAGCCAAGTTCTCTGAAGCCCCAGATGAATCTCTAAAAGCTCGAGGATGAATCTGCCGCATTACCAGTACACGAGAGGCACTGCTCTGTGTCATGCTTCAATCAAAGGTCTCGTGACCTCACTAAACCTGCTATTCCACTTGCCTCAGCACGGCTGCTCGCTTCTCTAATTCTCAGCCTGCGTCGGATTAATGCTAGCCCTGCTATTTCTAAATGTTCACTTATAGAAAACGATTGATTGCAGAAACCAGAGGAAAATGTCCCGCTCTAAAGGGAGCTACACCATTCTGTGCCTTCACAGAGCTGTGCCAGAGCAGGTCATTGCTGTTTTAATAGATGTGTGAGGTGCCCAGGGACGAAACCTCAACAGACTGGAACCATTGAAAATTTCATGACTAAAGAAGTTGACAAGTGCAATCTACACAGGCAGTGGCCCCTGTAAGCATAGATGCGCGTGTGCGTGTGCATGTGTGCGTGTATGTGTGTGTGTGTATATATATATATATATATATATATATTTTGCGGCATGGAGGGATAGTGGGTAGCACTGTGGCTGTGTACTGGTTCAAGGCTTGCCAGTGACCTTCCAGGAAGGACTTTGCATGTTCTCCCCATGCTTGCGTGGCTTTCCTCCGGGTTACTCCGGTTTCCCCACAGGAAGGTAGGTAATTTGAAGAATCTAAATTCCCCTTAGGTGGGTAGCCCTGTGATGTACTGGCGATCTGTCCTGGGTGTACCCCCGCCTCTTGCCTGATGTGCATTTTACAGAAATTACAGCTTGTAGACAATTTTTATAGCTTCTGGATTCTAACAGAAGGAATTTTGTACCATTTTCATGTTCAAAACATCTCCAGTTGAGTCTGTTTGATGGTTTCCGAGCATCGATAGCCCGCTCACACCACAAATGTTCAATAATATTCAGGTCTGGTGGACTGAGATGGGCATTCCAGAACGTTGTACTTGTTCCTCTGTATGAATGATTTTGATCCATGTTTAGCGTTGTTGTCTTTTGGAAAGATCCAGCCCTGGTGCAACATCAACTTTGTTCCTGATTCCTGGACATTTTTCTCCAGAATCTGTTGATATTGAGTTGAATCCATGTGAACCTCAACGAGATTTCCAGTCCTTACACTGGCCCCACCACATGACGGAACCACCACCAAAATAACTATATTTTAGTTACTTCAGTCCATTGCACCTTATTACAAAATGAAACTTGCTTGTCCAAATGTGCTTTGGGCTCTTTTCACATTCTCATCCATACAGAATCTCCCTGCGTTGAATAGTTGAAGCACAGTGACGCCATCTGCAGCAAGATGATGTGTAGAGCTGGTCTGTGGGTTGACCGTGACCGTGACATCCGGTGCCTCTGCTTATCTCAGATTATTTTTAGTCTGCCTCTTCGGGCCTTAACTAGAAATGTGCTTCTGGTCTTCCAATTCCTCACAGAGTTCCTCACATTTGAAACCGAGAGCTTAAATCTCAGAGAGCTTTCTGTATTCCTCACCTAAACTGTTTAACAATCATTGTTTTCAGTTCATCTGAGAGTTTTTTTGAGGTTTCCATGTTACCACCCTTTAGAGAAGATGCTAAGAAGAGAAAGGTCAAGGGTCACTGAGTTTACCCAAAACATTTTTGAGTTCTAACAATTAGTGCTAAAGGTTTTTTTTGCGCATAATACACCACTTCTTTTATGATTAAGTAGCTTGTTGTTGATTCCTCGATAGTAGTTACACTTAAACACAAGATTCTGGAAATATGCAAATTATTATATGTCTTTATCTTGCTTCAGGATACATTTCAGAAAACACAGTATTGGTTAGATTAAGACTGAGCACAAACATTCCAGACTAGCTGTCAATTATATTATATTTCCTTTGACTGGAACCATTATTCAAAAGAATATTTGACAACTAAAAGCTGCTATTGATCTCTGGACCTGCTCTTTTTTCATTAGTTAATAATGCTTTTCCTTGGCCTTCAATTGAACTGAGAGAGTGATTGAGTGTAGAGATGTCATTACATCTTGATTAGCTGAAAGCTTCAGGGTCCTACTATACAGTGCTTCAAGAGGATATCACACTGCAGGAAACCAGCAATTCATGCTGAACACTCTTCTGATGATATTTCAAGTGCTTGGAGGGTTACAATGGAAACTGAGCTTCTTTCACAGAGTCGTTGTCATGATGACATCGGATGAAATGATCAATGAAAGGAAAGAATATATATTTATTAACTTATTGATATTCGACCCACATTTGACAAATTTTGACTAGAGACTGGAACCACAGAGATTAGGCTGAAGAGAGGAGGTGTGTATATCACTAGAGTTCTATAGAAGTGTGGAGCCTATTTGGAACCTGGAAGTAGGAACAACAACCATCGCTTGATGGACTTGAACTATTGATTATTTACGTTTATCTTTGTTTTCGGTTGAAAATTGGTCATACAGTTATATTTTTGCACTTCTACAGCCGTTCACACAGTTATTTGGACTGTTTTAATGCTTTAGCTGATGATGGTGACACCCAGATATATATATAAATGACATCACTCCAGAAATGCTCTGCTACCAAACCAGTCTGCACGTCAAGCTACAGTGTAGTGGTCCACATCTATGCAGAGGCCTTATGTAGTCTTGATGCAAATACAAAAATATGCGGTGCTGTGAAATCCAAAGGTAATATCTTGTATGACTTCCATGAGCTCGAAGGACTGCATCCATGCGGTTCGGCAAGAATTTGTGCAGTTTATCAGGAATAGCAAAAAAAAGCAGTCTTGTGTGCCTCCCAGAGTTCATCAACAGTCTTTAGTTTCGTCTTCCATGCTTCCCCTTGTCCAGACACGCTCAATGAAGTTAATGTTTTGTGATTTGACGGGCCAATCATAGAGCATCTTGATCTATGTCTTGAGGAATTTTGATGTGGAGATGGAAGCACCATCCTGCTGCAGAATTTGGCGTATTTTATGGATGGGACAGTGAAGAGGTAGTTACAATTCTTGGACTATTGATGTTGACTTCCACCCTACAGAGCTCCTGCAGATCTCTCGGATATACTGGATGGAGTCCAAGAATTCTGGGATATTTTCAGATCTATGTAGCCTCCAGTAGGACTCCCGCAATATTTGCGGTGACTGTGGTGTAATTAAACAGAACATTTATCTGAAAAACCCACTTGATTAGTAAATTTCAGAAGCATTTCAGGCCAAATTGTAGTGACCTTTTGTCAGGGATTGAATTATAGTAGCCTCTAAATAAATGCTTTTGTCCTCATTGCTTTAAGTGAATCCTGGGGAAAATGTGACGGATCTAAAGATTTTCTTTAAAATTTGGGTAAAATGTGACAGCTGTATTCCAAGAGAAAAGCGACAAACCAGTTTGACATGGAAAATAAGCGTAGAGTAGCTTTGATGGATAACTGAAGCTAAGGAAGCAAGCTAGTTCATTGTGCTTGCTTTATAACTGAGATGCGCTGAAGGCAAGGATGACAGCAGACAGATTGGCTCTCTACAGCAAAGGTGCTATTTGGTATTTTGACATCATGCCAATCAATTAAACGCCTTCTACATGAGAAATGTGACTGTGTAGCATCTGCAGGCCATTTGTCTCTGATTAGAGGCTTCTCCTGTCACTCGATTGGCCAGAATGGTTTTTCTGATGCAGTCAAGAAGACAAACACTGCCATGAATCCACTACGCTTGTCAGGCATGGAAGAAATTGGCATTGGAGCAGCGGGATTAGACATTCATCCTTCTTTTCTCTGAAGCTCATACCTACACACGTCCATCTTTCATCCACCTACTCTGGGTTTTTTTCTCTTCTAGGAATCACTCACTATTATATGTCTTGATTTTTTTAATTTGTTTGTGTTTTGACAAGAATCAGAAGAGGATACTAAATATGGGTATTTGGACATTTTTACATTGATTTTGGATAGGAGTTTGACAGATTAAATATTGTATATTCAACTTTTTAACGCCATGAGACAATTTTTTTGTATGTAAAAAGAATAATGCTTTCTCAGCCGGTTGGTTTTCTGTGGGTTCTGCAAACAAATCATTGTGTTTGGAATAGCTAGTTTGAAAGTCAATGTAATGATGTAAATTTATAAAGTTTTAATTACCGTATTTTTCGGCTCATAAGACGCACCGGCACATAAGACGCACCCAATTTTTAAAGAGGAAAATCCAGAAAAAAAAGATTCTGAACCAAATACTGTTGTCAAATATTTTATATCAACTGTGTAAAAGTTAACAGCCAAACATGTAACATGAACAGACAGTAAACAGTAAAAGTAACAAAAAAAAAGGCTGTAATGTTTTTCTTTGCCCCCACTCATCACTCTAAAGTCCACCATTCGTTATCACCATCACTGTTCCAGTGCAACATTGTCACCACATTACTAATAATAGCCAGTAACATTGTCACTACATTACTAATAATAGCCAGTAACATTGTCACTACATTACTAATAATAGCCAGTAACATTGTCACTACATTACTAATAATAGCCAGTAACATTGTCACTACATTACTAATAATAGCCAGTAACATTGTCACTACATTACTAATAATAGCTAGTAACATTGTCACTACATTACTAATAATAGCCAGTAACATTGTCACTACATTACTAATAATAGCTAGTAAGATTGCCCCCACATTAGTAATAATACAGTGGTTCTCAAACTTTTTTAGTCGAGCCCCCCTGTAATCAAACACTCCCTAATTGCAGAACATGTTACTTACGTTTGTTATCTCGTATGTACATGTGTGAGATGCACCGTTGAGAGATGATTTGAGTTTGAGTTTATTAAAGAAGAGTTTCAGTCATTGAGAGCGTTTTGTTTACCTCACGCGAGCGCGAGCGCGGGCGCGCGCGCACGCGAGAGAGAGAGAGAGAGAGAGAGAGAGAGAGAGAGAGCGAGCGCTGGAAACAAGCGTATGCTTTTTGTTCTAATATAAATCCTTTTGATTTTTGTCCGCTTATGAAAACCCAAATAACTCCAAAGGATCAAACTGTCCAAGATTGTGAAACTGTCCAAGTGAATGTTTAGCGGAAATAAAACCCTCACAGACTGAAGACGATGCTTATCAATCATCATCTTATCGTCAGGCTCAAAAAACATAGCAGACAAACTATGAGCTGTGCCCATTTCACATCTTGAAATGTATTTTAGCGTGAGAAAACGGGTTTGTAGCGTGAGAGATCACTCAAATGCGAGAGTCAGCTGATCTCTGTAGTTTCGCTCGTGACGTAAGTATGGATGCGGATGCCAAAGGCATTGTGGGAAATGTAGTTTTTCCCCCGTTTTCGTTACGTCCGCGCAATGGCAGAGATGTGCGATGACGTCAGCGCGCAGCGCTTGGTAAACAAATATGGCCGCGGCTTCGGCCTAGCTCCGGAGCTCTTACACCTCTCATACGGCCGTTACCGGACTTCGCGGCGGTTTGCATTCGCTTCATAAGACGCACCAACTTTTCCCCCTCAGTTTTGGGGAAGAAAAAGTGCGTCTTATGAGCCGAAAAATACGGTAGTAAAGTTGGGTCATTCATTATGAACAAATGACCAATGAGTCATTATGTTGAGTGATTCATTCATTTTGCAAGTCACATGTCTCAATATACCGGCCTGTCCTTAAAATGAATCATGGCCTAGACTCAGTGATCGAATCAAACCTTAACATTGGAAATGCACCAAAATCATTTCAGACTCTGTGACTGTGACTAGCACTGAAAAGCATTGGCTACAACTTGATAGATGAACAGGAATCATGATTCTGACTCAGTGATTGAATCAGTTCCTAAGCATTGGAAAAGGAATCATGACTCTGACTCAGTGATTGAATCAGTTCCTTAGCATTGGAAAAGCAATAGCTACAACTTGATAGATGAACAGGAATCATGACTCTGACTCAGTGATCGAATCAGTTCCCTTCCATTGGAAAAGCAATGGCTACAATGCTTAGATGAACAGGAATCATGACTCTGACTCAGTGATAGAATCAGTTCCCTAGCATTGGAAAAGGAATCATGACTCAGACTCAGTGATCAAATCAGTTCCTTAGCATTTGAAAAGGAATCATGACTCTGACTCAGTGATTGAATCAGTTCCTTAGCATTGGAAAAGGAATCATGACTCTGACTAAGTGATCGAATCAGTTCCTTAGCATTGGAAAAGGAATCATGACTCTGACTCAGTGATCGAATCAGTTCCTTAGCATTGGAAAAGGAGTCATGACTCAGACTCAGTGATCAAATCAGTTCCTTAGCATTGGAAAAGGAATGATGACTCTGACTAAGTGATCGAATCAGTTCCTTAGCATTGGAAAAGGAATCATGACTCAGACTCAGTGATCAAATCAGTTCCTTAGCATTGGAAAAGGAATCATGACTCTGACTCAGTGATTGAATCAGTTCCTTAGCATTGGAAAAGGAATCATGACTCTGACTAAGTGATCGAATCAGTTCCTTAGCATTGGAAAAGGAATCATGACTCTGACTAAGTGATCGAATCAGTTCCTTAGCATTGGAAAAGGAATCATGACTCTGACTAAGTGATCGAATCAGTTCCTTAGCATTGGAAAAGGAATCATGACTCTGACTCAGTGATCGAATCAGTTCCTTAGCATTGGAAAAGGAATCATGACTCTGACTCAGTGATCGAATCAGTTCCTTAGCATTGGAAAAGGAATCATGACTCTGACTCAGTGATCGAATCAGTTCCTTAGCATTGGAAAAGGAATCATGACTCTGACTCAGTGATCGAATCAGTTCCTTGGCATTGGAAAAGGAGTCATGACTTTGACTCAGTGATCGAATCAGTTCCTTAGCATTGGAAAAGGAGTCATGACTCTGACTCAGTGATCGAATCAGTTCCTTAGCATTGGAAAAGGAATCATGACTCTGACTCAGTGATCGAATCAGTTCCTTAGCATTGGAAAAGGAGTCATGACTTTGACTCAGTGATCGAATCAGTTCCTAAGCATTGGAAATGGAATCATGACTCTGACTCAGTGATCGAATCAGTTCCTTAGCATTGGAAAAGGAGTCATGACTCTGACTCAGTGATCGAATCAGTTCCTTAGCATTGGAAAAGGAATCATGACTCTGACTCAGTGATCGAATCAGTTCCTTAGCATTGAAAAAGCAGTGACTGCAGCTTTATAGATGAACAGGAATCATGACTCTGACTCGGTGATCGAATCAGTTCCGTACCATCGGAAAAGCAATGGCTACCATGTGATAATTGAACAAGAATCATGACTCAGACAAAAATGCACATTTGAATGAATCTATAAAATCGACTTCTCATGGAGCTCATTTAAATCAAACCAGTCAAGACTCTTTGCTTCAGGTTGAGTGTCAAATCAGATCCACTTTGAATGTTTAGATATCTGCTGTCATGGATTATTCATGCTGCTGAATCACTGAACCGCACACTGATCTGAGATCCGCTGAGATGTCTCTTCACCTCGCCCATGTCCAACAATAGTAACGTTATCTCAAATCTATAGTCTGTCTCGCTATGCTGCATGTGAAGCATGTGTAGTTCTGCACAAACTCAAGCGTGAACACAAGCTCCAATAAACCGGTAATCTCTACACCGCTTCACAGATGGCAGACACCTGTAGAAAGTCACCCAGACTCCACTACGGGGAACCATCAGAGAATTACACCATGTCCCATCACTGACTTCTGAGCTCCCCGATGAGTTTGGGACAAGGTGGGAGGAGTTATGATCATAAAAGACAAAGGACAAAGTGATTGAAACAAAGACAAAAGTGGGCTCTAGCTCTTCCAGCACTAGCTTTGCTTCACAACAGGAGAGTGAAGCATTCAAAGCTGCATTTCTTAGCTTCTCTCGAGGTTTGTTTTGCTGTTGTGTTGTTTGAAACGTTTTCATTTGGTTTCTTTCCTCGTTTGGACAAATTGTGAAAAAATCTCATGGAGATCTTGCCTCATTTATGCTATGTTGAATCAATTGCTGTACATAGAAAAGGAAGAAATGGTTGTGTACTGTGGGATGATTTGATTTCGCCGTCTAGGTTACTTGTGTAACAGCAGTCCTGTACATCTGTGAAGGCAACGGCCAGGAGAGTTGGTGTACCCAGGGCAAGCTAGGAGTTTAGCATGTCCTCTAAAAGACAGGTTTACAACAGCACCACACCTGAGATGAATACTGTAGATTTACTGAATGCGCCAACGTTGTGTGAGTTACAGATCTTCAACATTGTTCAATACAAATGGTGGCACTTTATCCAAGGTTTAGGGATGATGGGTCATAGATCTTTGTTAGCAAAAGCTTTCTGCATGACAATCATCGTGCTCCACTGCTTCCGAAGGATCTGCTACAGAGTGCTGAGAGAGATTCAGAGAAAGAGAGAGTCTCCTGTGTCCTGGACTATATACAGTAACTACTCTGATCATCTGTTTGTTTGCAGCTCATCTCCCAGTCTCCCAGGGGCACTTCTTTTAGCGCACATCACTCTATTTAAAGGCTGTATATTTATAATTAATAATTGTTTTGGCGGATGTGGAAAAATTGTTGGATAATTGTGTTCCTTGAGTAATAATGTGTTTGAAATTTATGTGGTATGCTGCAGGAAATGCTATTTTGATCTGGATATGTACCATTTTATTTTTATTTGTAAATAGCTGGGACGGCCAATTTGGTGTTTTGGTGTTTCACTCACAAATCCATGATCTGGGACCAAGTCAAAGGATGAATGGGTCGGTTAGGTTTATATAGATGTACATTAAACAGGATGATTGATTAGGTTGGAGGAAAAACCTGATAACTCCTCCTGAAAAGTGATGTTTTGTTGGTCCTTATCTATGTTTGTCTTTTGCTGTGTATTCCTCATTTCAGTATGTGTGTCATTTCATTCATCTGTTTCGAAATTAGACTATTCTTATGAAAGCTGATCTTCCACTAGGGGGCCTGTACTCCATCTCTCAGTCTGATTTGAAGGAGTATCCTTCCAGGGCTCTCGAGGCTGCAATTATCGCCCAGTCATTGTCTCCAGCCAGAGCCGGGTTCTTGACGTGGGTTCCCGGTTCCCGAGTCTCGCACCACGCTCAGACGTTTTCTCATGTTCGCCAATTTTTATCCGGTGCTTGATCCAAGATTTCGGGCGCATAGTGCTCACCTTGGTGTTTTCGCCACCAAAGCCATCATACATAGACGCTTCTGGTGGTCCTACCTCTTAAGCCCGAGAGTCCCCGGTACTGGGGACTTGCCCCCTTGTGCGTTACATTTTCACTCATAGCTCACTAACCCTGAGAATAACCCACACATATTAAATACTGTTGTGTTCAGCGGAAACTCCTCTAAAAACGTATCTAATTCAATTTCATATTCGTGAACCACAGCTCTAACGCCATCCAAATAAACAACATGTTCAGAGTATAATTCATGACCAAGTTTTTGTTTATGTGCGATATGTATCCACAATATAAACGGAAACACCAAAACCATTACATTAAATGAAAGCTAACAACCAGCTGAATCCAGCGATATGCAACTCATTTACATTGCATGAAGTATTTCAGAGCAGGGAGCGAAAGTTCCCCGAAAAAACGCCAGCGAAAACCAAGCAAGCATGTAAATCTTGTCTTACCTTTGCCGTTTTTTCAACAAAAAGTTATTTCTATAGCGATAAAAGTCCGTTTGTTGTTATGTCCGGTCGATAGCTTCGCGGAAACTCCATTTTGTGTTTTTTCTGTTGCTCCCGTGCTCTCATACGTCACCAAATATGGAATGACTCCCCGTGCGTAAGAGGTGGTCTCTCCACGCTGCGCGTCGTGTGATTCGTCGGCGATCCCGTCAGTCTCAAAATGGTTGAGCTTATTGGCTTCCTCAGAATCAGAGCTTTCCAGCGATATATAGAGCTCTCGGATTGGACAGATGGTCGGGGGGTAGGGACATGCAGAAACTCGACGTCGAAAGCGTTTGTGAATGAAAGGTTCCCAAAAGCGCAGCAAGATGGGGTAAATGAGCTTCCACCCCCCTTTTACAGCGTTTCTTTAGGAGTTTTTTTTGCTGAAATCATGTCCCGTGAGCAAGAAAAGAAGACTATGAATGTAGCTGAAGCTTTGGACAAGATTTTTTCCATTTTTCAATTATTGTGCCAAATTGTGCCAAACTGTGCCGACATGGATTACGCCTGAACTTTGTTCAATCAAAACCTTTACAGAATATTAGTTTCTTGTAGTATGAACACCAAACTTGCTACAGATGTTCTTGCCATGTAGTGGTTACAATTGATTGTGTTTATTTGCTTCGTTATAAGTAAAATAAGGAGATATTGGAGGAAACATGTGTTGTTTTTTTTAGGCGGAGTTCATTTTTTGGCCATTCCAACATCAATTACTCTTACCCGGTGTTCTTGACTGTCAAATGAACTCATCCACACCACTCCCCAAGAACCTATCTTCATTTTGATACCAAGATTTGCAGTTTAGACCTTGTAAAAGCTGAGAAATGCCTTAAAAAGTAAAAGTATAGGATTTTCAGAAAATAGGCCTCAGGGCTTAAGAGGTTAATGACGTCAAACAGGACTAAGTACAACTCTGCATTTTCAGCAACGTTTTAGGTAAAATAAAATAAATTGGGTTTAAAATAAACAGAATCAGAAGAATCTTATTTAATGGGAAAATTGATTACATTCCAGGTGCTCCATAAAAGATCAACCAGAGATGTAAAATGGAAGTCAGACATAATAAAACGAAAATAAGAAGTAAAATACAACAGAAACATCCGACGGATGTAATTAACAGCGTGTTAGATGAGATTGTCAGATCTCTGAGGGAGGAGCTGTACAGCTTTTACGCCACAGGAATGGAATGGCCTCCTGTGGCACTCAGTGGTGCCACCAGCAGCATCCTGTCGAGAGGACAGAAGCTGTTCTTTCTGTCTGGCACTACTGTCAGGGGGTCCTGCTCCACCCCCACAGCGTCCCATGCTCTTCTGATGCGTTTGTTGAGTCTGTTTGGGTCTGCTGCTCTCCGTCTGCCGCCCTAGCATATGACAGCAACTGGGAACCACAAACTCGTAAAACATCCTCAGCACGGCCCGACAGATGTTCAAGGAGTGGAGCCTCCTTGGCAAATAGAGGAGGCTTTTGCCTTTATAATAGAGAATCTCAACAATGCACACTCATGTGGACTCAGCTGACAATAATACAGTGGTACCCCAAAATACAAAATGAATCCATTCCAGGGTGGCGTTCGTATCTCGAACATTTCATATCTCGAAGCATGTTTTTCGTGTAAAACGTCTAATCCGTGCAACGTTTCTTCAATCCTTAAATCTACACATTAAAGGATTGAATATAAAACACGTAATATGTACACAAATGTAAAACCTTACCTTGCGAGTTAAGTTTAATTTGATTTAAGACTAATTTAAAATGTTTTAAAGCCTATCAGCCTCCTTTTAGCACTGTCAGCAATGGGAAACTGGAGCGCCGGGACCCGGAAGCGCAGCATGACGTCAGACTTAACAAACGGATAACGGAGCAGAACTGTTGGTGTTTCGTATCTTGGAATTGTTTCCCGCGAGACAATTTGTATCTCGAACATTTCGTAACTCAAAGCATTCGTATCTCGAGGTACCACTGTATATGCGCTCTACTCGAAATAACTCAAAAGCTTGCCAAAAAGTTCAGGGGGTTTATACATTGAACTGAAATTTCTCTTTAATGTAATTTGACCAGTTGGAAACATGAAATTTAAATTCAATAAAATTACAAGAATAGGGAGATCTAACCAGTGTCGATGATAAATCATTATTATAAGCACGAACAAACTCTTCTGAGAACCCTGGATTCTCAGTGAGTGCGTGTTATTTGGTATCAAAAGGGAAATCTAAAAAATAACAGTCGCACTCAAGGATTTGCATAATATTCCATGTCAAGTTTATATTGATGTTTATTTTATTTTTGTGTTTTGTTAAGCTGCAGCACATTGGTCTCTCTCTCTCTGTCGTGGTAATATGGACTAAAGAGAGACGTAAAGTTTTTAAGGGTGTGGATGAATCAATTTTTAGTCACTTGGGGATTCTTAATGGCCGCTAGAATAATCCATCACTATCAAGGCACTGCCATATTAATATGTAAATTAGATGAGAATACAGTATGTATCTGCTGTTAGTGTTATGCAGAAGTGAGGTATTAGCATTTAATGATGCATTGCCTTTTCCCACCATTGCATGAATTCACATTATTCCAAATCTTCAGATCTTTTTTTGCCGTTGAGTTTCTGCGTATATGCAACACTGACGCAATGGGGCATTTTACAGGGAATGAAGGAATCAGGCCATTTTTTTTGTTCTTTTCGTTAAAAGAGGGTGTGAAAGTATTTAACGTGTGTTTAGCCAATCTGTAGAGATTGGTGAGTAAGGTTGGTGCAAGCTGCTTTCAGAATATAATTGGAAATTATAAACCACCCATGAATCACTGGGATAATATTTTATTAAGACTATGGTTTGGAACACACTAAATGTAATTTCACATACTTTATAGTTCAGCAGTGAGGATCATGGCTGGTGAGGATCATTTACCAGCCGTATGAGCCCTTCAGAGAAGTTTATTCACCGTTTCATCTGCAATAGTTCACTGTTTAACATTTCATTTGAACATTTTGAGCATAGAAAAAAAGCCCAAAAACACATTATTATCGACTTGTCTTTAGTTACAGATAAAGTCAATTTGTTGCTCCTTCAGCAGAGTATAATCGATAGCTTGTTTGTAGAAGTGGTGCATTTCTGTCATCGGGGTTTAAAACTTTCTCTCTGTCCAGGAACTGTTGGTCTTCATTTCATCCACATTGGAAATGAGGCTGAACAATATGAAAGAAGAACTAAGAGGTTGCACTTGCTTTGCTAATTATTTACCATAGCTGGATCATTCTATTGTTTTGAACCGAATTGTCTGAAGGACTGAAGAAATGTGTTTCTCTTTGTGGGTTTTATGATTGTTCTGCACAAGAAACACAAATTTCATACAGAGAGACCGACTTATTGCACAGCTCTTGCACAATCCATCCTGTTATTGAATATTAATTCATAACCCGATACAGAAGACTCTGGAAACAAGGCAATTGATTAGAATATTATTAAAATTATTTGTTATTTGAATGACAACATGGAGAAACATTTGCGCTGCTGATTTCTCACGGTTGGTCATTTAATGATTAAAATATTTAAATAGAAAGATTGTAATAGAAAAAATATTTTATCATCTATTGTCTGGTTAAGAACAGGAAGTTACATAATCACAACCAGGAGTGTACAAGCGTTTTAAATGAAGTTTAAAATGACAGGCATTTGGTCTCATAAAGAGCCACTTGTGCCTTTGAAGCCTCTCTCTTCCTCCTTCCACCAGCTCCTTTCTCTCTCTCTCTCTCTCTCTCTCTCTCCGTCAATGTAATATTGTGTTTAGCTCTTAGCATCTTCAGTGTTCAAGCTAAATAAAGCCCCGTTTCCTGTTAAATCTTCATAAACAGTGCTTCAAGAGTCTTCTGTTTTGGGTTATGAATTAAAATTCAATAACAAAGCTTGCGCTGTTCACTTTTTTACCCGATCACACATGGCAGGCAGACGCAGCGGGGAAGAGAGAGGTACTGGAGGTAGCTACAGCACGGACGGAGATGCAGAAACCACTGAGGTGTAATGGAACTCATATTGGGAATCTCCATAAAATCATGTAAAACAAAGTCATGTATCCCAGACTCCCAGTGTCCTGTGATGATGACTTGAGTTTTAAAAACTAGAACAACTCTAACCCCTGTCCCCCCCTTTGGAAGTTACTCCCCTGCACACACACACACACACACGCACACACGCACACACACACACTATGAGAATCATCCTTCCTCTAAAAGCAATGTCCAGCAGCTTCCATATTTCACCATGCGTGCCTCTTGCTGCATATTTATGAGTTCATTTGTCCTGCTGATGACAAGAAACATTTATCGTAATGAATGTGCGAGGGGAAGAAGCAATGGTTCTCCTGGGTAAAATCCTGGAGCCTGGGGTTTTTTCATCATCTCCACTCTGGGTTGCTTGCATCACCCTCAAATGAATCTCATGACGTTTAACCCAACTTTGCTTCTTTTCCCAGCCCTCTTCCTTTCCGTTTCTCTCTCCGTCGAATATCTTAACTCTGCTACAGCCACGGGAGGTGAATCTGAAAGAGCTGTCATGAATATTCAGATGTGAAGAGGTATCAGAGCGGTGTCTGTTTGAATTACAAGAGATTTTACTCAGTCACAACCTCGCAGCTTCGTGTGGGAACTGGATCACGGCTCATATACTTGACACTTTCTGTGACATAAAGATGGCCTCTTCATGCTGTTGATGAAGATCTCATCCGTCAGACATTGATGCTGCTGCTGCTGCTGTGATGATTTATCAACTGTATGATCACTGAGATGATTGACGTACTTTGGCAAAGTTAATTTAGTGCTTTCTTGGGTGTAATTGCCAGCGTCTTCTAAAGACTTCTCGGCTAAATCTGTCTTCTGGTAGAGTGACATGTATGCCTTTATATTAGAGTATTTCTTTAACCAAAATCAATGTTCCATACTTCTCGTCTTTAAAGCTGATCATCCATCTGTAGAGCGCCCTCCAGTAATCTGAAACAGACCCTGCCCATTCCTCCTATCTCCTGCTCTCCTTCATGCCTCTCACGTGCTAATAACTTATCCAAACATCTTCCATTCCTCTGCTTTTCTAAAGCGAGATCCGCTTGAGGGCATGGAGCGATCAGCTACACCGAGGACTCACCTCAGCGCTTTGCCACACTCTCAAATCCCCCGAAGCCTTTGAGCCCCACAGCAAAACATCCCACACACTCTCTCGGGCACACACATGATGTGCTGTCAAACCAGGACTTCACATGTGAGATCTCCAAAGCTGTGTCTCATTTTATATATCTTATATCTTTTTTTGTATTTACTATGTTGCCCAACAAGCAATGCTCAACGTTTAAAAAAAAAAATGCTGGATGGAAATGCGTACATTTGAAAAAGTGCAAAACAAAATTTGAGTATGATCAACTTTTTATCAAATGAGTAAAAAGGAGCGTAAACTTAAATGGAAACGCATTCACTGAAAAATGTTCTGTCGGAACTGCGGAACCAACGGATTGATTTCAATGCACAACATCTGAAATGTTGTTTTAATCGTTTCTTCAGCCAAAGTGGTTTAGGATTATCCCAGAACCGTCTCGACCGGCAGTCTCCCGCCTCCAAAAGCAAGATTTGCGTTTGTCTACGTGTTCTAAGACGCAAGTACATTGTTATATACAATAAAACCCTTCTCCTAATGCAATAACTTCTTTTTTTCTTTTGATATTTGGTGCCAGTTCATCAGGAATTCACAGTTCATCACAATTTTGTTCTCCTGGACTCGTTGGATGGAAACGGTGCTTTATTTGCTAATATTTTATGTGATATTCCAGTTATCCGCATAAATTAAATTAGCATTTTTGCCTCTTTTGCTGTCATTGTGTCACTGCCTACTTTCCTGTTGGCATTAGAGATCGGTTCATCATAGACCCCACTGCTTGACATCTCTACCATGTCATTTGTATTCGCTTAAATTGAAAATGAGAAACACTGCTTTTGTAAATAGACACACGCCATCCCATAATGCTAAGCGCAAGGACGGAATGGATTGAATGCCTCTGGAAAGAAGTGAAAAGAGCACTTCATTGAATCCTCCTGCCGAAAACCACTTTACCTCCTCAATTGTGTGAGAATCATATTTAATCTTAATATCAACAATGATTTTAAATATTGTTAGCCAGTTTGGCTAAAATTACGAAGTGCTAGCGTGTCACTGGGTCACCTGTGCGGTGCCATTGTAGCTCCGCTCTTTCATGAGCGATACACCAGCACAACCGAGCAGAGAGACGGAAGCTTCCAGGTGCCTCCTCGGGGGCTTGACGTGAATACATTCTTTTCTGAACAATCCAATCAATGCATAAATAAACCTGTTTCCTTTTCATCACAAACCTGCCTCTCGAGTCTTCAATGTTAGAGAGATAAATTAATTTCAATATCAGTTGTCAGAAATACAGTTCACACACCCTGACTCTCCGTGATTGCTCCTGGCCCTCTTGGATCCCCGCATCTGCTCTGTGTCTGTTCTCTGTCACCTACATGTCACCTCAACTCCACTCGGTCACCTTTGTGTGTTCTCTGGTTCCTAGCACTGTTGGCTTGAAGAGTTACGGTTCAACACTGAGTACCGTTCCCTTTAAGGGGTGTTGTTAATATTGTTGATAAATCGGCGTATATAGTACTTGATCCCCCGACTGGTACTTTTCTACTTTTAAAGGGACCGCTGGTATTGATGACAGTTTCTGATGCTATTGTTTTGTTCGGAATATTTGAAGGTGGATGGATCTGATTGAGGGGTTTTGGCATGTTCGAGGTCATGCAGTGAGTTGGATGTAAAAGTGATGATAATGTGAGCTGAGAGTCAGTTTCCCTCAGGGACACTGGGCTCTGTGTAGACAGGCTGGTGCTTTAGATCACTGCGTTCATGATAATGCATGCTCGACTGCCCGGGGAGTAGGAGAGATATGGACCACTCAAAAATGTACAATTAGGACAAAATATTGAGAGGTACTATGCCACACTTAAACTCAAATATGTTAAAAACTGCTGCTTAAAGTTCCTAGTCTGTGTCTGTATTGGCACGACGTTTATTTTAACTAGATTGCATGAATATTTGTTCTTAAATGATAGCGTAATTAAAAACATTCAAGCCGTTAAAACGCAGACAACATCCTGTTTAATGTGACCTGCAGACTGACCCAATCTAGAAAATATATTCTCCTCGTTAGAAACCAGACGAGGCATCATCATCATCATTTGACCCAGCGCAGGTGAAGCCATTCCCGGCTGCACAAATATAATCAACCCTTTGAACGTTGTGTCGATACAGAGTCTCGATAAAGAGGGAGGCTGATGAATTGTCAGTGGAGTGCCCTCGAATCGCATTACCATTCCTTCAGAAGATACATAAACAGCATACGGTGGGGAGGAAGGAAACATGTGTGAGGGCTAAATTAACTTGTAATGATTCCCAGGGTGGAGAAAACATCTAGCCGTTTGAAATGCCAGCCAATCCTACTTACTTTCCCAATCTGCCCAATTCTATCAAATGGGGGGGTGCATGTAAGGTGCATGTAAGGTGGTCTATTTTTACACTATGGAGAAGATAATGAATGTGGAATCCTCAAATAGTAGACCATACATTCCTTCGAGAAGAGTCTTACACTCAATGAGGGATTTATTTTTACTTATTGCAGATTTTGGAATAATGCATGAATGCAACCAATGGCTGGGCTTTTGAATTTTCCGCCCTCCTCTCTGTCGGAGCAGCTACTCACTCAAATGATTAATTACACTGTAATGACGTCCCATCATGCAGCAGCAGGAGCACTCAGGAATAGACTGATGCTTCGGGTTTATATGCACAGTGTTAGATGATCTTCCACTTTTGGCTTTGCCTTACATCCTCTCTCTTTCCTTCCCACTCAGAAACACACTTTTCTCAGCCTCTGCTGATCGATACTCATCCATCCATCTCCCTCACGCTTTCTATTTCTTTCATGGTTCCTCCCTAGCTCTAAATTATTGAGACCAAGGTTGACCCTTCTCCCGTGGGACATCAATTATAAAAGGCACAGCAAGCTTGAGTGAGGCTCGGTAAAAACGGAGGTGATTGATTATGAATCGCAACTCATGAGGCTTTAAGGAAGCATTGCTGCAGACTTTCCACCGCCACAAAAGCCAAAGACTTTATGGTGAGAGAACATGGGAGTAAAGCACAAAACACTGCAACAAATCAGCGAAAGAGGAGGTGAAATATGCTTTACTTCACTCACTTCTCCTTCTTTTTTTTTCCACCCGGATTCATCGCGTTCATTCGTGTTCCCAGATTCCTACAGTCTTTTAAAATAAATTTGGTCTCCTTTCAAGGTCTCCTCTCTTCCTTCTTTTGGTCTCCATTACCCTTTCAATGTTTTATTAAAAAAAAAAATTCCACAGAATTTTAAACTCCTGGCTGGCTGTAACGAATCTGAATAAATATTGTTAAACAAATGTAGCTTGGTTTAATTTATTCATATTGACCTCTGGGTCATTTTATTATGACACTGACCTCCCTAGCAACTAGACTTTTCCATAGCAACCAATTTAGCATATCTCTATCTCAGCCTAGGAAAATGCTACACAGTAAAATCCTAAGAATTAAATTAATATAGTATATTTGGTCCCACTCTATATAGAGTTAAACCGACTCTGACAAAGAGTAATTTAATAATCTATTTTCTTCATGTTTTTCCAAATCTGCATGGAGAATGCAAACTAAATATTAACTATTCAGAGAGGGACCAAGTCCACTCCAGAAAGAGTAAAAACAGACAAAAATAGACTGTTTAGTTCAAATAGACTTATTTAAATAACTATCCTTCAGAGTTGGTTTAACTCTATATAGAGTGGGACCAAATATACTCTGAGTAGAGTTAATTTAACTCTTAGGATTTTACTGTGTAGAGACATGGGGCTTGGTTTATTTCAATCATTGAGATATTGACAATATTAAAAAAAAAACATTTGTGCAGATTGTAGCCATCTAACTGGATTTGTAATCACACCAAAAGCAAGAAACCAACCCCGTAAGCGAGTTACAGAAATGAAATTGGAAGTGGTATTGGAAGAGTTAAAAAACGGTTTTATTTTCCTTTTTCTACCCGAAAAAATATTGTTTACTCTCCTCCTTCTAGATTAAACCTGCTGTCATTCTGTATCTGCGGTGTCTGCCATAAAAGCCATAATATTATGGCTGGATAATATACTTGTGTAGTATAAATACACCATAGTGCATGGTTTCTCTGATTATTCAAGATCCAAGCCCTTGTTCTTACAATCTGTAAACTGGTTCTGAGTGGGTGGATCTTCTTATCCAACTCAATGGTTGAAATAATTTAAATTCTCAATGTGAAGGAGCAGATGTCTCATCGGCGTTGATCAAAACACCTTTACAGTTCTCAAGAAGGTCATTACATCTCATTACATCAACACTTGCGCTTGAAAGTCACCATCTATTAATTCGACGAGTATTCACGCCTGTGAAGTCTGATTCTCTTGCCCCAACCCACTCAGCTTCCATTCACTTTCACTGATTCCTGCTTTTATACAGTATTCTATTCAAAGAGTTGTGCAGCTCTGGGAACAGATTTGAACCTTTCAAGAAACGATCATGATATAGTCACAGTTGTTTCCGTGAGCCACTTCAGCAACCCAAGGCTGCTCTGGGGGATTTTAACATGGTGATGTATGCTGTTTGAGTGTTTTCTAACATGGTTTTCTTCTTTTCCCTTTGCTCTGCTCATTTCAACTCAACAACACTGCTCTGCTCTGCTCTCTTCTTTCACTTATTTCCTCTGATGGATTTTTCTTGTAGACCAAGATAGGAAATGGTTCATGTTAATACATCTCGAAATTCAAGGTCACATCTATTTATCAGGGAACCAGATGCCCCTCTTCAGTTTGGTTTAATTATTTACTTCTGTGTATTTAAATGCAAGTTAAATGATGGTTTTGTTCTATTATAGATTCAAAACAATCTGTCAGGGATTGCAAGAACATGAGGTCACCATTTACTAAAGACACAGATTATCATCTGCTAACAGAAATAGAATTGGAAGGTGTTACTGAACATTTGGCCGTGTTTTGAGACGATGCATATTTTTCTGACCTTTTTAATGGGTTTTTTCATACATGGATATGAAACTTTAGCAAATATATGACAAACTAAGGTATATTTGTCAACCATGATTTAAATCTTATCAAAATCGCTTCCATTCAAAATAATCTTGCTCTCTGTCCTGATGAGGCTAATGATAAGGTCTCTAAAAACAAATCCGCTCACTTGTTTTGGAGCTGAGGCAGGATAACAGTCCGCACCGATCCATCCTGTTCGATCACCATGAAAAAAATGTGATTTTCTTCTGAGGTCAACTTTAAAATCTGTGGCCAAATAAGCTTTTACCCCTTTGCTCAGATTTAATTATTAGCAAAGTAACTTTTAAAACACCTGGTCTTTGTCCATAGCAACCATACTTTTAACCATAGCAACAAACTTTACATATCTCTATCTGAGCTAAAAAAGATGACCGCTGGTTTATTTTTTGACATAGGGGGCATTATATTATATCACTGAGCTCCGTAGCAACGAGACTTTTCCATAGCAACCACTTTAGCATATCTCTATCTCAGCTTAGGAAAGTCCTAAAGACTTTGGGTTTGGTTTATTTCACTCATTGCTATATTGTCACCATAATCATTGCATCAAGAGCTACAAATGACAGATAAATGCCTGGAAACAGATTTCTTGATGTATTTGCAGATTTTAGACCACCCCAGATAAACACAAAATCATCTGCCCCTGATAATCTTTAAGTAAAACCTAACCCGTCAAAAAAAGTTAAGAATTGTTTGTTGAAGGAACTAATACGCAGATTTTAAACACACTGCACCAATTACAGCAACCCGTAGATTGAGCATGTACCTACTGGCCCATTTTAATGGTGTGATAACAGCTGATCTTTCTGATGTTATATATTTCCTCGAGAATAACTTCCATTACCTTCAGATACCTGCACTCACAGCTTGATGGGAGCTGAAAACATTTTCCCTGGCGTTTTTTAGTACCTTCTAATTTAATGTACGGGTGTTTGGAGGATGTCATCGCTAAATAAATGCTCTCTTTATGTTTTTTTTACTGCACTTAGCACTTTAGAATGCCACCGGACAAGAAAAAAGATGACATTTTACCACTAAGATCTGGATTTAAACGCAAACCCACTGCTTTCACCCCTCCAAAGCAATGAAAGTTAATTGCAGACTCACTATAACATAATGTCATGGCAGTTTTAGAACACTATAGCAAAACAGATGCATGCAGGAACTCATTTAAATAGCACGCATCGTTACGTGTGATTTAGCAGGTGTGGAAAACATGAGATAAAAATTCCTTTCCGCTCACATGCGAATATTGCAGAAATGCAATATATTTTATTTAGTGGCCTAAACAAATTATGTAGGATAGACTTCTTATTAATTTCCTGAGTTAATCAGCTGCTCTCAGTGGCAGGTTTGTTGGCTGGAAAACTAGATAACACATTTATTTAGTTATCAGCACTGAGCTTAGATGTCCTGCTTCGAGAAATCCTGACCGCGGGAAGCCGAGAGCATCATTTTAAATGTTTCTCAGAAAGCCGCTTCCTCTCTGAACCCTGTGTCTGACTGTGATGCTGAATGACTGTGATGGACTGTAATGTCTCATTATCATAGTCTACACAGACTCCAATCTTTAGGAGCTAAAATGATCCTGCAGTGATTCGAGGAAATGCTTTTATGAAATTCATTCCAATATTGGCACAATAACCTAAAAACTGTGACTGTTCTGCTGGAGAAGGTTATTTGAGGACAGAGCTGTGAGGATATGATGGACACGATTCATAATTTATACTAATTTTCCATATCCCACCACCCTCCTTTCCATTTTAACTGTAGAAAAGCATCATAAGTAAACGCAGAGATAATGAAATTGCAGTATTCACACATGCAGAGACAGCTCAAGGTTTAATACCAGAGTTTATAGTGTCAGCTTGGTTGCTTTAGAACGAATCCTCATTTATTGGGATCATTTTACCTTGGAAGAGGCTGTTTTTTGGAGAGGGGTTGGGGGGTGTCAGGATTGAAACCAAGTGTGTTTTTGAATAAACCACATCCTGCAAAGAACACTATATTTTGTGGATTTTACAGCTCACTTAAGCATTGAGTTCAAAGTAGAGTCATTACTTTGTTTGAAACATTTTTGTGAAAATAATTTATTCAGTAAAAATAATTCTATATACACAGGTGGTACATATGAGTGAATATTTTGTATGGGTTTTGATCAGGGGTGTTAAACTCAGTTCCTGCAGGGCCACAGTTTCGGTTCAAACGGGGATTCGATCTGGCACACGTGACCTTGTGGTGTTTTCAAATAAATTCTTGCTGATCTATCGTGCCGTGTGATTTCAGCAACAACTGGATGCTGCCCCTGAGTAGTGCCGTGTGAAAAGATCTGTGACACGACTGCTCTGAAAATTAAAACTAAACCAATCTCAGACTCTCCAGGAACTCCCTTTGATGCCCCTGTTTAAATGAAAAGTCGAAACCACGGCTAAAGTAGGAGGACACAAGACTCAAGTTCTGGCATTGTTTTTACTCAAAGATGTTAAAAGAGCAGTTTCAAGCTCAAATCTGAAAAACTCTTTGTAGCGAAGCGTAATTTATCATTTTTCAATAATTTATTTTACAATTAACAGTTAACAATTATTTGTTGAGCATTAACAATTTTTTCTCTCAAGTCCAAATCTCTTTTGTCTAGTTGTTTTGACTACATTTACATTTACCCCATTTGGTTATTGGATAACAATGGTTAGCTCTAAGGCCAATCAAAGTAATAATGTTTTAAAGGTGCCATATTGATATTAATACTTGTGTAGAATAACTTTCTAAATGCAAAAAAACATCCTTGAATTACCTCATATTTTTGGGTTTATACAAAATGCGGCATTTACCCCCGATCATGCTTTCACCACACCTTATGCTGACCAACCCTCTCCTGTCAATCACAATTTGGTAAGAACATTAATACGAATTCAAAAACTTTGATAATGTGTATTACATTATAATTGACAGAAAACACTTTCTCAGCTTTGTTCACTCATACTCCGAATAGATATGAGCTTTACTAGCGATTCACCTGATTGGTCAGTGGGCGGTGCTAGAACTATGGGGTGGTGCTAAGAACATCGAGCCGTTTAATGCTTTGCATAATATGCAATAGCATTAATAAAAAAACAATATTTGTTTATTTCTTAAATTCTTTTATTTACACAACTTCAAGAAATTAGACTTTCCCTTGAAGAAAAAATAGTTTCAAAACAAATCTCGGGAAATATTCTGTAAAAATCTTGTGTTCAACAGTATCAACCGTATTGTTTTGCTTCTACAAGGTGATGTGTCCTGTAGCATGCAGTACACGCGAAAGTCCCCTCCCCCGCATTGAAAAGCAACATAGGGCAGGCACTGGAAGCCCCGTTCCCTAATTACCTCAGCCTTTCAAAAACACACACGCAGAGTACAGATGCGTCTGTCGCAATTTCATTTGCTCCATGTGGTGAGTGTGGGCCTGTCCTGAAACTATTTCTGCGTCGAGTTCACACGGGTACCATTCCACTTGCTGATCGTTTGTCATTCATCTCTTAATTATAGTTTTCTGGACCTCGGGGGGCTATAGATTGCACAACGCCTGCAGTACACGCTCACACAAACCATGCTCACACAGCTTAATATGCTCTGGTGCCACTGGTGCTGCAATGATTTAGGATGGCATAAACACCCAGAGTAAGTGGACTCCCGGGTAGGGGATATTGTCTTTCCATGGCTTCACGCAGGTCTTGTTTTCTCAGTGTATAATAATATCTAATGATGATGAGCCTTGATTACCGCTGCAGAGAGAATCAGGCCACTGGAGCATGGAGGGGGAAAAAAGCAATTTGGCCCAGCACAAAATCTGTCTCCCACTGAGACATCGCCGACGTAGGCTGCGCTGGGCCAGAATCATTAAAGTTCTGACATTGTCTAAATCCTAATGAAACTCACCCCCACCACATTGATTGGATCCATCGCATCTAAAATCCAAAACACAGGTCAGGTTGTCCTCTATTGTGTGCTTTTTGTTGGTCAAAAGGTGTGAGTTAATCACAGACCAATTTTAAAATACCATCTCTTTATTTGCTACTCCTGACAAAGTACGTTATGTGAGAAAAAGAGAGAGCGACTGGTAAATAACGGAGACCTTGTTTTGATACCCCAAGTTGATCTCTAAAGCAGAAAGAACTGGTACTGGTCTAGGAACCCTACTTGAAGACATGCCCGCTCATTCTGGGCAAAGGTATCAGTAAAATCCCGAAGTAACTGTTGAATTCAGAATTCCAGAAGACCCATACGATACAAGCCAGAACTGGTAAGTAGATCATTTAAGCAAAGAGCTAAGTATTTTAAAGTTTGGAGTTCATTGGTGAAAGATTTCACGTGGACAGAGTTGGTTCCAGGTCAAAATGTCAACTTAAGAGTAAAGATGTGCATCTTCTAAATGGAGGCGAGTGAAGCCAGGAGTCTGACGATTGGTTTTGAGAGTAATTTGAGGAAGTGGATACAGTTGTTTCTTGTGGATACTGATTGAAGAGTTCTGGGAACTGGTTCTCTGGCTGTGTCTGTAATCAAGGGTTTCTTTGAGAGATGATAATCCATTCCTATCTTTTTTTATGCACCATCTATTTCAAAATATAAAGACAGGTCATCGATGTACTTCTTAATTAACCGTATTCTTGTTCAAAACTAACAGGAAATATAACTGCAAGCAGTAATGCGGGGCCAAGCATCCAGTAGGCAAAACGTGAGCAGAAGTACCATCAAAATGTAAACCAAAGACATATGAAATCACCTCAAGGCGTGGTAGCATAAAAAACAAGTTGAATTGAGCGCTATTTAAAATTTTATGAATTTTGACCATTAGGTGGCGCTCTTAGTAACTTTTGTTTTGGGGTCAGCCTTTGGTACTGGTGACTCACAACAAATTTGGTGTCAATATGGCAAACGGTTGCAGAGATACAGCTTCGGAAACTACTTGATCTGATGGCATCACAATCGTCATGGCTCTTATCGAAATACAAAACTGCAATCAACACGATACGAATAACTTTTTGCCAGCAAGGTCTAAGGATGTTCCGATTCAAATTTGGTGAGAATCAGTCAAACGGTCTGGGTGGAGTTAGAAAAAGTAAGGTTTTCATAGTCTGCACTTTTTCTTCAGTAAACACCGACCGTAGGTCTTTGTCTTCCGTGACTGTGAGACCGTGGCAGCTATTAGCAATTTCCAAAATCAACAACACAGCTTTTAGTAGATCTTCATAGCTAGATGTATTATCAGTCTGAAGGTCTGGGATCAAACTCCTGTGTCAAGCCGAAATTTACTCAAACAAGGTCTCAAGGGAGCAATACTGCTGTCATTGAAGGTGTTAGCAAAAGCGAATCGCTTTGAGCACATGACGTTTAGATCCAATAGAGAAACTCTGTGATATAGTTTCACACAGCACCTGGAGAAGAAACCCGAAGACATGGAGGCAAATGAAAGTTGAGTGGAAGCATCAGAGTAAGTGTGTGCTTGGCATGAGAGCGTTTGTTTAACACTTCTGTCAGTCAGCTCTCATTTCTCGTCCATTCGAGCATGCACTGTGCTAAAGCACTTAAAGAGTTGAACGCGTTTGTGTCGGAGCGCATGTGACTGCTTCAGCATGCAAATTAGCATTTTACTTCAGCCAAAGCAATTAGACATGAACGGTTGGATTTGCACAGGCACACTCGCGTAAACATCTCGACATATCTTCAAACAAACAATCACAGGAGCATGCTGTCAAAGCTGTCAAGAGGAACAATTCAGACATATGCCACAGTGAACAGTGTTTTTGACCTTAAGGAGGATTTGTTAAAATGCTTTCACAGATGCATGGCAATCCTCACAATCAGAATCAGGTTTATTGCCATGTAAGTGAAGGGGATTCACATTGCTAGGAATTTGCCTTAGTGATTGGTGCATACAAAGAACATATACTAATTTACATGAAATAGGATAAAACTAAGATAAAATGAAGGAAAATGAAGTAAAAGACATGACGTAACAGACATACAATGAACAGAACATAAAACGAGTGGCGGATGTAATGGTAAACATAGACCCTTACGTGAACGGATGGAACAGTGTAATAATGTAATAGTAACAGGTATCACATGGGTCGGTGGGGTGGTACTAGTGTACAAGTAGTGCAAGATGGGGTAAACAAAAATTCACTTTCAGTTTACCCCTTTAAAAAATGTCCAAAAATGTGCTGCAGTTCCTACTTTCACACAAGCGGTGAAAGTAGCAACTGCAGCAAAACAAACCAGAAAATATTTAGAATGTTATGAACCGTTACCTTCTTTTTATGTTAGGGTCGGCACTGATCCGTTTTAAAATTTAAATGCTTTAAATGTCATTTGTTTATGCCATGGTCTGTCTGAAAACCCGATTCTAAATGGCAGGCAGTTTTCAATTAATTTTGTAAGTAGTCCGGTTAAGTTTGTTCACTTTTATATAAATCCGCCATTATTGGTAACCATAGTAACTCACGGTTTCCATTGTAATTCCGTGATTAGGGCAGCTGCAAAGATTGACTAATATCCAGATTTTTGTGGCATGAAATAGAAACCAGATTTGTGGAGCACTGCTGGTCTCCTCTAAAGCTGGACTGAGAGACACATAATGTTGTCAGCAGCACCAGACACACAAGTTGCTCACTTCTTGTTTGTTATTTAATTATATAATCAAAGTGAAAAGCTCATTGTGCTGTTGTACGTGTTTGAATGGGAGAAGCTTCCCAGCCTGAATGACTGCAGGAGCTGTGTGTAGGCGGTCATTCTCATTTTGTGTGGGAGACACAAAGGGAAACTCTGTCTTTTTATCAACATTACCTTTTCAGTGCTCAAAAATCATAATTTATCTAAACAATTAGTTAAAACATCAACTCAAACTCAGTTAATGTGTACTTTCTGCCCCTGAAAATGATCAAATTGAGTCCCATATTATTTCTAGGGCACAATTATCTGTCTATATTGTAGAAGATGCATGAATTTAATCAGAAATTCAGTTAATGAACTCCGGAGATTGAGACTCTAAAAAGAGGAGAGGGGCAATAAATCCAGGGGATTCTATTCTGGATGAATAATGTCCTTTTTGACGTTGGCAGGTCTGTTAATATAGGGAGCAGTTTCCAAATGTAATCATCTGCACTAGATTAGGTTTGCTGGACTGATATCTGTCATTACAGCTTGGCTTGATTATCTCTTTGTTTAGAAAAACACAAGATGGCTAGCAGACACTGGACAGTAGTTCCTTAGATAAATGAGGTGGTGGTTCCAGACTAATGCACAAAGCTTCTGTCTCCTCGATTTTTGTCCTCTACACTAAAAACAAATCTAAAGGAAAATATGATGTTAAATCATCTTACATCATAGTGTAAATTTAACGTAACTAGACATTAATTATGTTTTGATTTCTTTATCTGTAATCACTTTTGGTGCCCTCATGAGCTTATTTAAGCAATATCTTTCCCAGACCATATATTGTCGTTTCGCATCATGATCTTTCTCTCATTGTCTCCTGGGCAGTTTCATCTACACTTCTAACAGCAGGTGCACACAAAACTGAACAGCCTCAAAGCTCTGGGGTGATGCTCTCAGACTGCAGCACAGGTCATGTGATTAGCTCAAATGAGCGCCTGCCATCTGGCTCTCCTTGCTGCTGCTTATCAAGCTTTCATCTCAATTCTGTGCCAGTTGTGCTGAACTCCATCCAAAGGCATGAGTTGTCTTTGTGCTAAGTTGCTGAAATGGTCCATGGTGTGTGTGTGTGTGCGTGTGTGTGTGTGTGTGTGTGTGTGCGTGTGTGTGTGTGTGTGTGGTTTGTACTGGAGTTATCGAGAATTGCTTCATGAACGTATCATTTCATGTTAAAATCAAAGTTGCAAAGTAAAAAAATACACAACTTTACTTTGTACATGTGATAAGAATATGTAAAACTAACATGATTTTAGATTAAATGAACCTTCTAAACGTAATAAAATAATGTTGGTTGTGTTAGAATATGATAGGCAACGGAAATGTGTTTAAGATGATTATACACAAATGGGATTCTGTTTAAAAAAAAAAACATTTTATCACTCCCTAGCAACTAAACTGTTTACCCTAGCAACCAATTTTCTGACCACTTGTCTCAGCTTTGGTAAATGATAAAGACATGGTGGTTGGTTTGTATAACTAATAGTAACAAAGGGAACATTTTTATTATGACACTGATCCCTCCATAGCAACCTGATTGTTTACCATAGCAACTATTTTGGCGTATCACTAGGTCAGCTAAGTAAAACCTTAAAGACATGGGGGTTAGTTTAAATTACTCATATTGACATGGGGAAACCTACGATGCCACTGACCCCTCCATAGCAACCAAAAATTCTACCTCGGCAACCATTCCATATTGCTAATAAAAATACTTTTAAACGGCACTTTTACAAGCCAACATCATAGTTTGTGCACAAACTTTAGCCGTCGCGTTTTCTTTGTTTTTGGTTGTAGGTATACGTCATATTTCAACCGACTCACTCTCTGATCCGTATATTCCCATATTATTCGCCTTTACACTGTTCCTTTTTAAAATTAAAACCATTGTAATATTTTTTTGTTTGTAATTTTTACTTAAATGAGATCTTAGTATATCACAAGTTGAAATGATTCTTTAAGGGAATTTATTTTTTAATTTTACAAAGAAAAGTCATATGGCTCATTTACTGGTGCTTTAAATGATACTGAGTTACTTCTGACCCCTCCCCCTTTCATCATGCAGAAGTGTTTGTTATTAACAGACATAATAGACTACACAGACTAGGGGTGGGGTCTCTGTACACATGTGTGGGTTACATTCTAAGGAAGCAGAACATGGGTGAAACCTTATTGTGTTAGTCACATTTCGCATTTGAAATTAACAAACACACTCTTGCTCGCTTCAAGGGTCACAACTCACATGGGTCACAACTTGGAGTTACACACAATTGGCAATGATATGGAATCTGTATAATCAATAAGTGAAAGCAATGCGTGTTACTGTAGAAAGGTTGATCGTGGGTTGGTAGTACTCTGTATTAAACGGTGATTTTTTAAAATCCCATTTCATTCAGAAATCGAGGCAAAGGAGAAAGAAACTCAGAGATTTAAAGTGACACAATAACATCTAAGAATTCTGGAATTCAGTTGATAAAACCATATTCTATTTATGATCTCACCACATCATGAATCCACACTCCTGATTGGCTAAATGTTTTGTTCATCTGTCCAGATTAATGCAATAAAATGGGAGATTCAAAGGTTAAAGCCGATTATAAATATTATGTTGAGAAACATTTTGTACAGTGCTAAAGTACATTTACTGCAGTTCGTAACATCACACCCATATTACCCTCAGGCGAGCCATGATCAAATCCTGTTTATATCAAATAGATGTTCTCCTGACTAGATTCATGGCTTATGAAGCTTTTGATGGCTGCTACACACTTAAAGAAAATGAGTTTAACATCTGTTTTCTGCATGATCTACTGATTATTTAGAAGAATTATCAGATTTAAGGACTGGCAGAATTGCTACATTCGCTTTTCCATCAAACTCAACCCTTTTGTAATTCCAACAGTCCGAATATTTTGCTATATAAACCCTTTAGACCAAAGTAAGTATAACATTGTGAGATCCCTAACTGATTCTTGTTGTGTAGTGTTTGTATACCTCTTTGTCCTTCTGTTTGTGCACAGTGTGCATTTTCATACTTTAAAATGAGGAGAAACTGAGAAGGTCAGGCTCAAACAAGCTTGCTGCACACCTTCAGACATGTTGAGCATGCTGTGGCGCCTACATGAGGTGTACTAAGCTACAGGATAATTGCCTCATTTTCTGACTCTTGGGTTTTTCTAAGCAATCAATTGCCTCAAACGCACAGGGTGATGCACTCTCTCGGCTATAGTTAGAAACATCAGGGAGCTCTGTCTGTATGTTTGCAGAGTCTCTGTGTGTCTATGAGTGTTTATAGTTTAGTGTTCGAGTGGACCCCTGTGCAGACAGCGTGAAGCCCATCTGGGGGTGTGTGCGAGTGCAGCAGTCTTCATTTTCCTGTAGCCAGGGCCAGATGCTCAGGCTCCGGGAAGTGCATCCCTGCTTCACTTCATCTTACTTACACTTACATCACTTCCTCTTGTGTTGTTTTCAGTCAGACACATAAGTTTGAGGTCTAAACTTTGTTTTATAGAAAATACGTTAAAAATGTTGTTCAGATTATCAAATATATGTTTATTTTTCCAAATAAATGTTATAATAGCTCAAAGGCCAGATTGGAGATAGTTCAATGACTCTTTTACTGAAAAATAGTAACTAGTTACTTCATTTGTGGATTACTATTTGGCGTAAGTAATCCACAAAGTAACTGAGTTACTTTATGAATTAGACCAGTTAGAAAAAGTAACTGGTCGGCACTAAAAGAGTCAATGAACTCAAAAACTGGCCTTTAAGCTATTGTAACATATATTTTTTAAAAAAAAAACATGTATTTTATGAACTTAATTACTTTGTGGATTACTTACGCTGAAAAGTAATGAGTTACTGTTAAAAGTAACTAATTAGTTACTTAAAAAAATTTAAATGACCCCATTAATGCCATTTTGGCGTAATTTCCTGCATGGAAAATAAAGCATTTGTTAATCAATATTTTTTGTTTGCTTATTTTTACTTCACGCTAATCAGTAAGGTCCGTAAAAACTGTATATTTTAAATGCTAATTTGCCTAATTCAGTGTAATAAAATATATAAAAGATAACAACACAAAACATTTTGGGAGAAATAACTGGAAAACAACCTGAATAATAATTCTGAGTATTTATGGAGAAACATTTTCCCAATAAAAACACACTACTCATGTTTGGTGGTAGTATAGTGTTTTATATGGAAGTCCTGCGCTTTAATGAAAATAATCAGTAATACAAACTACGCAATAATACAATTTTCACAGTTTTGACAAAAGAAGTTTGTAGTATAATCTGCAGGTGATCAGTGATGTGTGGCTTGATTTTGGACATAATATTCAATCAACCCTCTTCCATATCAGCTGTTCCTTCCTCCTGTTCCCTGACTCATGGGGGTCTACTCGGACGCATACGAGCAAGACAGCAAGCCTGCGCATTCGTACCCGCCACCCACGCTTACGAACTTACAGCAGGTCCAGATATTCGAACTCCTGAAAAGTTATAAACTGGGCAAGAAACTTTCAGGGTTGGTCATCACTTGGCTGCTCATAGAAATGTGTTTCGGTGAATGCAGAGTTTTGATAAAAACGTGTTGTTTTGTACGCTAGGTTACGCTGCTTGAAAAGAGTGTCATTGTCAATTAAGAGTGTTTGAGTTTTAAACTATTGAGCAGAGAAAACCGTATGTGTGAATCTACAGCAAACCTTACTGAACTTGTCGCTGTTGATCGGAACTTCGACTTTCACCCTGGAACTGTTTCATCCCAACCCTTTAAAATATTAGGTAAACCACAGAGGAGCTAATGGACCAGCGGTATCCTCTCTCAATGCTATACAATGTCCACAAATTGTTTGTTTATGTTTTGTTAAATGTTAATGATAATGTTTATGTTAAATAAATGTATTTTAATGCAGTCATATCAGTTGCCTCAATATTTACCTGCTCTCTTCACAATCTTCCATTTTTAGTATTTTCCGTAAGACTTTTCATTCCTATCGACACAAATCCCTTCTCTTATCCATAGTCTGAGCTTTTAAGGTACGATGAAATCAGCTTTCGAGTAAATGACAGACCAATTTTACCTTTACTGGATTTATTTTTTTCTGTATACGCTGCTTTCATCCAGTCTTGAGATAATGGTCAGGTTTTATTCCTTAAATGGGACGATAATGTCTCATGCTTTTGGGAAAGGGATGCTTTGGAGTCTCAGATGCACACGTACACACACGCACACACTCTCCGAGTCATGCTGAGAAGCAGAAACACACAGAGAAGCAAATTACCAGGGAAATTAGGGCCAATTGCAGGCCCTCACCACTTAACCCAAGCCTTGTGAAAGAGAGAAAGGGGGACGGAGAGAGCAGAACCCGCTGTCCATGAAGAAACAAGCCAGTGGAATTTAATTTCCCTCTGGTCAAGAGATGTCAGTAAACACTATTGAATCCTGTTCCTCCCCGACATGATAGGAATTTAATTTAAGACCCACAGGGACTGCACCCCCCACCCCCATTCTCTCGCTCACTTTCTCTGTCACTCTCTCACTCTTTTTCTCAATCTTTCTTCTTCCCCCTTTACCCCATTTACCTTCTTCTGTCTTGCTCTCCCACCCTCTTTCACCCTGAACCTAACCCTGCAACTTCTTTCTTTTTTGTATCTTGAGTTTTTGCCATTGTCATACTGAAATACCCACCAACAAGTTTAGAGGAAGTGTACCAGGCTAGTAGTCAGAGTACGGACACAAATGAGGCAGTTGTGCACCTCATAAACATGTGCAGGTTTGACATAACTATGTTTATTTGATTTCTTTGTACACTGAATGTATTTTGGGCTTGTTGGATTTTTGAATTGCAATCTGAATTTATTTTGGATTATATGATAAACTTGGTCCTGTCCAAGGTGTACCCCGGCCTCCTCTATTAAGGAATAAGCGGGTTGGAAAATGAAAGAATGAATGAATGAACGAATGAATAAACTTTGCTTTCATTTTATGAGTGAGTTTTGCCAGTTTAACAAGCTCAAACTTACCAACCGATGGCTGTTTTGAGCGTTTTTTAAGTACTTTTCTTTACATTACACAATAATTCTATAATAAACCTGAAATTTTGTGCAAAATTCAAAAAAATTGAGAACGAACAGTTTTTACGTTTTATTTTTAAACAAATCCAAAGTGTTGAGAAAAAAATTAAATTCATAAATACCCCCCAAAAAGCAAAGACAATGTCAAAATAAAGTGAGAATTTAATGAGTATTCAATGAAATAAAAAAAAAACTGGCAAACCTAAGCCTAATACGCTGTTTCAAGAACTTTTTGTTCCATTGTACTTTGTTTTGTATCAGAATTAAAAATAAAACAAGCCATATCACAGGTCTTGTACTTCCAAGGGTTATCCCTTCTTTTCACCACTAGATGGCACTGATGGTTTCCTAAACCGAAAGTCACGTTGTCGTACATTTTCATTTGATTTACCTCGCAAATAACTCTTGTAAGGGTAGTTTAAATAAAAACTGACAAAATTTTTGAAACCTACACATTATATTTGAAATCAAATGAAAACAATAGTTTTTGATGATCTGTCCTTTCTCAAAAGTAGATGAAATACAATTGGCATTACGCATCATAGCTCCTGAGACTTAATGGTTAGGAAGAATGAAATATTTGTTATATACAATGCAATAATCATATAAATTATTTGTAATTTTTTGCAACTGACATGGAAAACAGGTGCAAAATGAAAAGTGGTCTTGGTTTATTAGAGAATTTGTTTGACTGGCTAAACAGTGAGCCTCGGCAGTCTGTTTGCTGTCAACCTGTGTTTAAACTGAATGTGAGGGCTGTCAAGGTCAGGTGGGCAGAGAAAAGCTTCTTTCTCTCTCTTTTTTGCATTTGGGATTAAAGAAAAGGGATCTAAGCAACAGTGGGTGTCACCAGAGCGTTGCACCCCTCTTTCAACCACACAGCTAATTAAACAATCATCTCCCTCATCCTCCGGCCTCATATCTACTCGTGCCTTTCATCCATATTCACTTATTCAAATGCAGCTTTCATCACACTTTTTATTATCCTGTTGGCACCTGTGAATAGCATTCTGGGAAATGCTCTGACACTTTTAATGTTAGATCTCCGGCTGTACCATTGTGTTGAGTAACGGTGAGGATGAACGTAGCCGTAGCGTTATTTGAGGTTTCGAGCAGAAATGAGGAGTTTGAGGTAGAATTGTGAGAATGAGAAGGACAATCTCTTCAAGATATCTGCAGGTGCCCCACCACACACTTCTATGCTCCCATCAAACGGAACAACATTTCGTTCGTTGACGCTACTCTCTCAAATACTTAATAAAACAAAAATATACTTTAAAACAAATGACCTCACTTGTTCTGGAGCTGAGACTGGATCACAGTCAGATGGGATGCAACTTTCTGAATGAACCATTTGGCAGTATACTGATCTGTGCTCATGAAGCAAGTATACATGTATTTCAGGTGGGAGCCAGCAGGTGGCAGTGCATTTTCTTTACAAAGATTGCATTTTCCTTGCATTTTCGAACGGTCATTAACAGTTCAGTTTCTTTCTCAAGACCCAAGGACTTCACACAGATATTGGAAGCTATGGCTAAGTCAGTTGTTGTGACTGAAAAAAAAAGGTTAAATTGAAATGTTGAACTTTGTTGTTAAGAAACATTTTTTATGTAAATAATATAATAATATAATATATATATATATATATATATATATATATATATATATATATATATATATATATATATATATATATATATATATATATATATATATATATATATATATATATTAAAGTGGACCTCAAGTCATTGTAATTGAGTATCCCTGCTATTAAAAAGCTCCAAACTATAAAATATTTAAGAGCAGAAAATGTAGAAATCATTTTAATTCAGAACTCATCCTAAAGCAATTAAAAGTAAACATCTGTTGTTTTGAGTCTCTAGGACAGGGAACGTGTTAAAAGAACAGATGTAGAGTGACGATCTTCTCTTGCTCTTTCGTTCCACTCCTCTACACATCTGTGGCCCAAATTTAAGGTTTAATTTTAAAGGGGACTTCTGGGTTAATGGCATTGGGACTTTGTTGTAAATCCCCATGGTCTAATTTATTGTTGCTCAAAAAAACATTTCAACCTCTTAAACTTAAATTAAATTGATTTGAGCGCATGCGGTGTATACTTTTGCTTTCAATTTTCTACCATAACCAAAAAAATAATTTTAATTGAAAATTCTCTTCTATTTCTTTTCAATTTCATTTGATTATGACATAAAATGAAAGTTATAGAATGGTACGACTTTAAAGTGTTTACATGATGAAACGTAAATAAAGATTGTTAGCTTGATTGCACCCCGGAATTCAGCATTGTACAGAGAAATCCTGCAAGTTCTCCTACTTAGAAATCATGGAGGGGTCTAGAGTTTTCAGCATCGGTGCATTGTCACCGTGACGGACATAATCTATAAAGAAATATCTGGAAATCACATTGTATGATTTTTTTCCAAATTATTTTTTCGTAAACAACTGGGTCAAATACATATTTGACCGCTTGAGTCAAAGTATCGTAACAATGACAAAAACATTCTTGTGGCTTTAATCAATCAGAAAAATAATTGTCTTATTCATCAAAACAGACTGATTGTAGTGTCAAGCAACCTATAACCTCTCTCTCTCTGTCTCTCTCTGTCTCTCTCTCTCTCTCTCCCCGTAGGACTATGCTAAGAAGGAGAAAGCCATTGCAAAAGCCTTGGGGGATTTGAAGGCAAACTTCTATTGTCAGCTGTGTGACAAACAGTACCATAAATATCAGGAGTTTGACAACCACATCAACTCATACGACCACGCACATAAACAGGTAAAACTCTCACTGCAGGTGCTTGCGAAATCAGGTGTTTCCTCTAGGCATGCTCCATATCTGTGAAAACGCATCGCCCTAACTGCAGATTCCCAGATTCCCAGTCTTTTAGGAAAATAACCTACCTTTAAATGCCTTTAAATGCAAATCAAAAACACAAATAAAAATATGTTGTCATGTTTTTGATTGGTAGTGGTTTTGCGCACAGACACTTATCCAAAGCGACTTACAAGTCGTGAAATTTTTACAACAGAGAGAGGATCTGATATAGTTAAGTGTTTTGGAGAACCATTTATAATGCATGCAAGTGCTCACCAAAAAAAGAGCTTGCTTTTCAAGACTTAAAACCTGCAGAAACATTGTAAACATACAAATGGACACCAAAAGAGTTAATGTGAAGAGTAATTAGAGTATTGTAAGCTAGAGGCAGAGACGGAGGGCTAGAGCAGGAGTGAAAGAAATGCACAATCTCCCCCTGTTACACCAGAGACAGACAGAGACAGGAAGGAAAGTAATTACACTTGTTGTTACGATGGATTTCATCGCGGTGCAAACATGGCTCCGATCAAACATGGACGACTGCACACTCGTTCATTCTGCAGATGTGTCTGCTTCTGTTAGAGTCAACGAGTCAGAGATGAACGGTACCAGTATATACCAGGATGATTCAGCAAAGCATCCATAATATTCCACAATGGATCACACCAGAGAAATTACCATGTCATTTCAGTTTCAGCTTGATTAAGTGAGATCAAAAAAAATAAACTACAATAAGACAGATATTTCAATGGATCGACAGAGATAAAGAGAGGATGGTTCTATCAACCACTAAACCACAACAATCTTAGTGACAACAATCACTGAGTGATGGCGACTGATTCGAGTTCAAACCATTAGGAAAGGACAGAGAGGAGCTGGAACTCACAGAAGACACCTGACACTGGTGCTCTTTCATAATAGGAATGTTTTTCAAGATTTTGACAATATCTGTGATTTCACTTGTAACCTTTTCATGCTGTAGCTTGAACTAGACTTTGGACTTCATTTGATATTGATGCATTTTAAATAGATTAATTTTTCCCAGAATACTCTGTTCGATTTAGTTAATGGTTCAAAAACCTGTTTATTTATTTATTTTTTTTTATTATTTTTATTTTTTTTTATTTTTATTAACATGCACTTGAAAGTGTCATATTTAAGTTTTTAATTGTTATTTAATTTTTCAAATTTTTTAAATTCATGTATTTTCTTGTATTTCTCTTTTATAAAAATCCAGTCATCCCTGAACATTTTTATTGAATTTATTCTGGATTATTTTTTTACTTTTTTTTTCCGTATTTCTTGTATTTTTCTTATTATAAGAAGCCAATCATTACTGTACATTTTTATTTTACTTTCCTGGATTTTTTTCCCCTGTATTTCTTGTATTTCTACTTTTATAAAAAATGCAATCATCACCGTACATATTTATTTTTCTGGATTATTGTTTTATTCTATTCCTGTATATTCTTGTATTTTTATTTAAAAAAAAATGCAATCCGCATGGTACATTTTTATTTATTTTTCTGGATTATCTTTAATTGTATTCCTGTAATTTCTTGTATTTCTCTTTTAATAAATTATATCATCACTGGACATTTTTAAGGATATTTTTAAGAGAGCATCCATTAAAATATCTGTTTAACTCTGTTAACATAGAAAATGTAACAATGGCGCAAAGTTATACACATAGTTTTTGATATATAGGCTCAAATTATTATTGCAAAGTTATTGCAAATTGGCAGCGAAGTTTTGCAAAACATGGGTGAGAGGTTTAATTTAATCTTTAAGCACCACAAACCCCTTCATGGAGAGCAGCTATGCAAATGAAGCAGCTGTCCTCACTTCTGTGAAAAGAGGAATGAGAGCTTGAGGTTTGGCATGAGTCAGAGAATGACAGAAGCGAGTCAGGAAATTAACCCTGGTGATGTGTTTGGGAACTAAAACAATGTAATAGCTTGGTGCATGTTAAAAAATATAAAAGGGGAGATGTATGCAACAACAAGGACATTTAAATGCTAATTTTCAGAAAGTCTTCCATTCTGTTGTATTTTAAAACTGGATCAAAGTAATGTAGACTTTATATAAAAAGAGTTCTGATGCAAAAGCCACTAAACGTCAGATTGAATCCACAAAAGGCTCCTCTCTGCATCAAAACTCTATATAAATACATTTGATACATCAGTACTTGAATTTCATTAATGATATTCTCAGTGCATTTTGGGGCAACAACAAATTGTTTCTTCACTTTCAGCTTTAAAAATGGCCCAGCATGCCATGGATTACCAAACACAAATCTGAAAATCGACAGGCTGATAATAGAGTCAAAGAGACATTCTGAGCTGCTCCACCAGAGATTGAGTGCAGAATCTGAAGGGAATCCCCTGCTAGACTCTGAAAGCTGAGGTGGATTTCGAGCAACGGAGACGTATAGAAGTGGAGCTCGGAGATAAATCCATATTTCATAACTCGCAGTCACTGGGGGGTGAAGGGGAAGGATTCAATCCGATCCCAAGGAGCCCGAGCCTAGTCATGTCTATGTTTCTATAAAAAGCACAGCAGGCTGCTTGATGTTTAAAAAACAGCCAAGGGACTTGTGTGCGTTGAAGTTCTGTCCTCGGGGCATTTGATTTTGGAGAAGGAAAAAGAGAATGTATTTTTAACACTGCACAAATACTTTATCTGTCCTCCAATGAACACTTCCTTTGTCTTATGCCAAAATCAGTCTGAAAGATTAACGTTTAAAACGAAAAAGGGATAAATAATTGTAAAGAATCCATTTGCAGCAGATGGAGGTGTTTGTATGATTCCCCGTGAACTTTAAAGAAGCCTGAAGGCATCGAGAGCTGTTCTGTTATATAAACAGCCTCTTCAGATGTTCCAGTCATTACTGAAGCAGAATTGCCAGTATCTGATTGGACGATAATATAATTTGTCCTGGGGGCTCTGAGTCTACCAAAAAGACGAGATTGAGGATTTGTAAATACATATCGCTTATATAACCCATCTGTTGTCATGCTCGTTCATTCTACCAATATCACATTATCTCTGTCTCTCTTCCTTTGCTAGACATAAAAAAAACAGACGTTCTGAGACTGCAGAGTAATGCGTTAACCAAGGTCTTTCTTGTGCACTCTTTTTTTTTGGAGCATTTTTACTACTTTACAATCTACTCTAATATTATCCTATTATTTTTATGCCGAATACACTCAACAAAACTTTAAATTGTACAAAAAAAATACAATCCTGAGTAGTAAATTGTGTAATTTTGATACTGTTTTTTTAACACCAATCAAAAGTGTTGTGAAAAAAAGATGTATAAAACAAAAGCAACAACACAGTCAAAACAAATTAGAAAAAAAAAAACACAAAAGCCTCTCCTAAAATATATACACTGTTCCAAGCATCCAACCATCTCACATGTATTCCGCTTCCAAGGGGTGTATTTTGTCCACTAGATGGCACTTATTTAGAGTCTTCAAGAACTGAAAAGGTCGCAAAATTTTATTTGAATTACCGTGCAAACAATGCATCTTGTTTAGTTACTTTAAACCAAAAATGTTCAAAAAGATTCTAAATTACACTAATGGTGGGTTGCATCATTCCTGCTTAATTCAAAACAGTCGGTGACTTCATTTGAGTAATGAAAGTAAACTAAATAAAATCTATTTTTAAAAGGGTAGATTTATTTAAAGTTTTACAATGGACCACAGAAACAGACATTTTTACTTAATTGCTTATACTTTTCAAAACTGTAAATTGTGAATGCTCATAGTAAGCGAGTGAAATAGATTAGGCAGTGCATTCTACTCAAAATCATTTCATCCTTAGTTTGTAAAAGGAGATGTGTCTTTTTGTGGATGAAAGCTTACCCCAAAAGCTCCTTACAGCACCTTCCTGCAATATCCGGCTCCAAATCTCCTCTCCAGCCTCTCTTCCGCTGAGCTTCAAAGAATCTCTTTCCTGATCCTTTCAGGCACCTTACACTCTGACTCATTACAGCTTTCAAACATATATGCAACACAGATCACTAACCCAGCAGCCTGTCATCTTACGAGTATCTGAAGAGGTTCTGCAGAAGTTTTAGCTGACAGTTTTTGCCTGGGGCCCAAAAGTCGCAATCAAACACATGATTCCCACGTATGCTCCAAATTAAAAGGAAGAGGAGATCAGAAGTTTCTTTGGTGGATTATCTGCTCTTTATAATTCAGACTGGATTGAGTATGATCCACATATGATGTGAAAAGCTCCAACGTGCTAAATACTAAGATTGTATATCTCTCATGCTATGCTTGTAGATGCTGTGTGAAACTGACCCAGGAAGGTCCAAAGGAGTTTTGGATTGCTCAAAGAAAGGTGAAACTACAGATAATAATTGTGAAAATAGCTCAAAACTACGGTAACATTCAAAAGTTTGCGCCGCAGTCAAAAACCATAGTATTTAGCTACAGGAAAGAATGGGGTAAGAAGATTCAATAAAATTGATAACTATCCTAATGTTTTGTACTTAAGGTTTAACTACAAGTAAAAAGAGGACAAGACACTCTACTTTAGATCACAGCCATAACATGCTGTACTTTGGATTTAGCTACCAGTAAGAAGAGGGTACAGTTCTCCAGTTCGTATAACAGGTGATTAGTACTTGGAGTGTAACTACAGGTAAGAAAAGGGTAAGAAGCTAAACTTTAGAAATAGCTAAAGTGTGGTGTACTTGGGGTTTAACTACAGGTTAGGCAGAAGGTTAAAAAATATACTGTATATAAAAGCCGACCTGTGCATACTAGGGTTTAACTACAGGTAAAAAGAGGATGAGAAGCTCCACTTTATATAACAGGCAACCAGTGCTGTACTTTGGGTGTAACTACAGGGAGAAAGAGGGCCGGAAAATCCACTTTATGTAAAAGCTAGCTAGTGCTATATTTAGGGTGCAACTACAGGAAAGAAGAGGGCGAGAAATTCCACTTTATATAAAAGGTGAGTAGTGCTGTATTTGGGGTGTAACTACAGGAAAGAAGAGGGCAAGACATTCCACTTTATATAAAAGGTGAGTAGTGCTGTATTTGGGGTGTAACTACAGGAAAGAAGAGGGCAAGAAATTACACTTTATATAAAAGGTGAGTAGTGCTGTATTTGGGGTGTAACTACAGGAAAGAAGAGGGCAAGAAATTCCACTTTATATAAAAGGTGAGTAGTGCTGTATTTGGGGTGTAACTACAGATAAGAAGAAGGCAAGAAAATCCACTTTATGTAAAAGCTAGCTAGTGCTATATTTAGGGTGCAACTACAGGAAAGAAGAGGGCAAGAAATTCCACTTTATATAAAAGGTGAGTAGTGCTGTATTTGGGGTGTAACTACAGGAAAGAAGAGGGCAAGAAGGTGCACTTTAGATTACAGTTTAAAGCAATTATTGCAGACTGTAAAAGATTGTGAAAACAGTATTATGTGCGTTGTTAAAAAAGTCTTACACTTTCTGTAATAATAAATCCAGCAACTACAGTGTACCACGTCTACTTTTATTCGCCCCCACGGTTTAATTTGAAATATGTACATAGCTCTGTAGGTGCTCCGCTGCCCTTATATTGTAGAATTTTCAAAAACAAGTAGATTTCTGAAGCACTATAGAGTTACACTGTACCTAACGCTTCAATTGATGTGCTGCAAACTAAAGCGTCGCCAAATTTTTGAGCACAAAAGGCCACCCCACAACAAATTGTTCCATATATTTAGCTTTCATAGGGAGAAGGTAGAAAGAGCAGAAGGAAATGCCAAAGACTTATCAGCAGCTTTCTGCAACCCCAGCAGTTGGGCACAGAATCAGCAGGTGATGAGATTAGGCTGAGTGAGATTGGTGCAGACTCCCAGCAGAGTATTTTGTAAGGTGAAGGTGGCAGAAAACAGACGGCAGGTTTTTCATCACGGTGCTGTGCAGTAGATTTTGAGGAAAAATTCTATATTTTCAAATAACTTGTTTGAAAAAATATATTAATTTACACGATCGCAATGAGCGAATTGATGTCTTACTTTGTAAAAACACCAAATTCTGCAAGCTCTTCTACTGTGAGTTCTTCATGCTCTGCGTGATTTAGTCACATATGTTGCTGAATCAGCTATTTTTGTCGTTTCTGGGAGATATTTTCAATCTGGGGTACTCTGAAATTAAAGGTTGCAGAACAGCAAAGACTTAAGGAACGTGTCCTGCTCGAGTAAATCATGTCATTTCATTTATTTATCCAGACGGGAATAATAAAATCAGCTCTTTAGAATTTTCTTTTGGTGAAGTGAGGGCAATAAAAATCTCCTGTCCTCGCACATTCTGAAGGCGCTCTATTAAATTGAGATCTGAAGACAGTGGAGGACGTCGGAGGGTAGTAAACTCACCATGCAATCTTTGTACAATCTATTATTGTCCAATATTGTTGGGTCTGTGTGAAATGTATCATTTATTTGGGGTTTAGAAGCTGACAGGAGTGGTCCAGTGTATTCAGCTGAGGCTGTAGCTCTGGTGCAAGAGGCTCTCCCTCTTTAAGCCAGCAGCGAAGTGAAGGATACTGCAACTGGTCTCACAATGGAACAAGACCTTTAAAAATTCCCAACTTCACAACAGAAAGAAAACACACTTGTGTGTAATGCCAGGTGCTGTGAGAGATGACAGAGAGTGGATGAGGGAAGCTTTCTGAAGGCTGGCCTGTATTCAGACACTGGCCAAGATCTGAAACCATTTCACATTTCAGAACCTTGGTCTCAACTCTGTTGTGTTGAAGTTCTGTTTGACGTTCTGACATTCCGATTGAAGCATGAGGGATTGGAATTCAGATTTGAAAGTTGATATGTCCCGTCCGCCTTGAAATGGCTGTTTTAAAAGCTCCCTTCTGCAAGGAATTTGAAAAGTGTCACAATTATTTGAATAAATAAAGCAAAAAGTTATTTTTTAATAAATTAAATTGCAGCATGTCATGAATTTATTTCATCTGTCGGTCACCCATCAAAGTCAGGTGGGTGGGGCTAAGGCAGATCTCTTCCTGAAATCTATTGCTTTTGCCTGATGTGCCTCAAAAAGCTCCTAAGGGAGTTAATGAAAGATGAATTTATACTATTTTATATCCAAAATATAAATTTTTCTACCAAGTGTGCAGTCTGACACATATAAAATAATCTAAAGTTTAAATAATGCATTTGGTGATTCTTTTTTAGTTATATTTATAGTTCAAACAAAATAATTTGTTACAAAAATTTTTTATGTGTGCCAGACATAAGCAAAATTAAAATAAATAGTCTTCATGAGTCTTTTATTATCATAACACCATTCACTCCATTAGCTGCTCCCATTGGCTGAGTCTTTGTAATCCCGTGAATTGCACCACCCAGTGTATCAGAGCACGCTCAGCATCACTTTTCTGGAGTCGTTTAGCTTTGACTTGAAGAGTAATCAATCAGATGAGAGAATTTGAATGAATTAATGTCACAATTAATTAATTAGCAAAAGCTGTATTTATTAAAATAATTGTGACAATTTTCATCTTCCATACACCGAGACCATGCTTTAATTTATTTAATAGTGAAGTAATTTTCATAAAGAAAATGTGTATTTTATTAATTGATTGCACATTTAATTAATGAATCTTCTTCTTCTCCTTTCGGCTGTTCCCAGTTTAGGGGTCGCCACAGCGAATCATCTGTTTCCACCTAAATCTGTTCTCAGTATCCTCTACTCTTGCACCAACTACCTTCATGTCCTCTTTCAGCACATCCATATATCTCGTCTTTGGCCTTCCTCTTGACCTCTTTCCTGGCAGCTCCATCTCCAACATCCTTCTACCAATATAACCACTATCCCTCCTCTGCACATGTCCAAACCATCACAATCTTGCCTCTCTGACTTTGTCTCCAAAACAACCAACCTGAGATGTCCCTCTGATTTAATTAATGAATGAATGGTGTATTTATTTAATTATTGTGGCACTTTTCGTACTCCATACTCATGTCCCCCTTGGAACTTTACAATTTTCTTTAATAAAAGTAATAGACTCGCTAAAGTACAGATCGCTCTTAAAACATTGTGCGCCATCGTGCTGGGCTTGTGTTGATTGGCTCATCAGATGAACAACCTCCTGGGAGGAAAGTCCCCATATTTATCACTAATGGCTTAATTGAACGATAGCATTGTTTTGAGGAGAAATCACTATTTTTCATTTCAATAAATGCCTTTGAACAAATTGCTAAGACTTTTCTCATTGGCGTTTTCTACGTTGCTCGTTTTGCTTCCACTTCAGACACTACACTTGGGTAAAACCTTATGGTGGCTCTCGACAGCCTTTGGGGAGACGACTTAAACCATAGCTCACTGTCTCGCGTTCCCCGGGAGGAGGGAAAAGGTGGACAGTACACATCCTCACCTGACAAACACAAAGTTAAGAAGTTGTTTGGTGAGCTGCGGAAAGCCATCTTGTGCTGTGCTCTAGATGAATTGAGTGAGAAAGGGCTGATCTATCTGTAGACTGCCAGGATGAGTAGGCTCTTATTGTCTTCTGCCCTTGTCAAACGCCTGGAGCTCTCCAGGGTCTCAACCGCCCAGCTGAGGCTCAATTCATCTCCACCTGCCACAAAGGCACACGAGTGTTAAAAAAAGAATCCCAGTTAGAAAGGGAGAGGGGAAAGGGGAGATGGGACTCATTTTGACAGCATCTGAAGACCAGCGATACCTGAGGGGAAGAACAGGCAGATGGAACCTTGTTAGACGGCTCGGTCCAATACAGGTTTGCAGGTGCACACAGACACAGGTGCACAGTCAGTTTCGCTTCAAATCTTCATTACGCAGAGAAGTTGCTCTCTGTTTAATGTTGCATGTGCAAAAGAAAAAGAGGAGGTCCCACCTGTGTGTTGTGCTAGGTGCTGAACTTGGATGGAGGCCGGGGAATGTTGCTCACCTGTGCTCACAGGCTCAGGGGTCCAAAGAGGCCTGTCGCAATATGGGAAAACTGGAGCAGTCTCTCTCTCTCTCTCTCTCTCTCTCTCTCTCTCTCTCTCTCTCTCTCTCTCTCTGGGTATTTGCCAGAGAGATACATTTGCTCCACGTATGTTTTATATATATTAATTTATATGTTATTTTTTTATTGTGACAAAACAACTCAAATTTATTTTGTAATTGTTCAAAAGTTAGTTGTGTATTTTGTTCCACTAGTTTCATTGCTGTAGGTTCACCAAACTGTGCCACCTGCTCCTTATTTTCTCCTCACCTGCTCCTTGTTCTACGTGCCTTTATGTTCTTCCTTTGGTTGACTGTCACTAGCCATGTTTCTATCCAAAGATGTAAATTAAATGTAAATATTGCATATGAAATATGTCTTGTGCCAATCAAACCAGAACTTTTATATTCAGTAGAAATGACTCGTTATGTTGGCTTGCTTGCAAAGCCAACATATTGATATTGCACCTAAACTTATTATGTTGGCTTGCAGAGCCAACATATTGTTATCTCTCTTAAACTTATTATTATTCTTCTTCTCTTTTCCTACGTCAAAAATTTACAACGCTTCTCCTCCTAGCCCGTTCGAGCTACAGCCACGAAACTTTCCACGGTCATCCAAGCTGTTCCCACTCGAGTTGCTATGTCTTTTCGGACCGATTTGACCAGCGGTTTCCGTAAAAATCGCGAATTTCGGCCCAAAAATCGCCCAAGTCATTCCCTATGGGAGCCCTAGAGTGGTGATGTCATCGCTCACTCTAACTTTGAGCAAGTTCAGTCTTGTTGCTACTTGCACTGTTTTCTCAACTAAAAATTAACCTTTACACACACATTTTATACCTAAATGGTAGAGATTTTTGTCCTCTTTCAGTTGGTGCTGTTTTCATTTTTAAAAAACACACGGTTTTTACGCCAGGTGGCCTAAACCACAACGAGTGCACATAATTGCTCCATTCACCTCCATTCAAAAATTCTGTTGGATTCTGTTTAAAATCTCAATCGCAGGCTATTTTTAACTCGCCATAAATCATTCACACTTTATCACAGCTTCACAAAATTTACACCATTCTCTTCCTTAAAATCTTGGGATTCTAACAGTAAAAGAAATATTTCAATACCTCTGGTCATTCTTTCGTAATCCTTATTTGTTTGAGGGTATGGATTTCTCTGAAATGAGCAGTTGCACAGAATCAAATGAAGGCTATTTGTAGCTCGCCATAATATTTTTATTTCTAATCACACCTTCACAAAAATTACAGCATTCTCTTCGTTAGGGTCTTCTGCTTCTTACAAAGAAAGAATCATTTCAATATGTCTCACGGTTCTTCTATAATCTTTATTTGTTTGAGGCATGGAAATCGGATTTTCTCCAGCAGATTTGCCATCGTTTGAATATCTGACAGTTGACTTTCCAGCTGCAGCTGACTCGTTTGAAAATCTGGCAGTTGATAACTCCAGCAGGTGCAGCTGATTTCAAATAAGTAGGTCAAAGGTGTCTCATTGACTTTCAATGGCCCATTGAAATGAATGGAGCATGAATCCCATAGATCCTATTGTGAAAGAACTTCTGTAATTGATTGACACTGGAAAGTCATACCAGCATTAAGGAAGCAAATTACTTATCCAGCCCATCATTGCTTGTGAATTAACATAAATTAATTAAGCCACACCCACTTTTGACATAACTTTCAAAGTCAAATATCTTCTGAACGGAACACAGTAGAGACATGGGGGTTGCTTTATATTAATCTAAATGGAAAGTAGATTACAACATGATGTCACTAACTCCTCCATAGCAACCAAATTGTTTACCATAGCAACTATATTGCCACATCTCTATCTTAGCTTAGGAAAATGCTAGAGACTTGGGGGCTGGTAAGCTTCACCCATACTGACAGCTGAAACATTATGTTAATGACACCTCCATAGCAACCAGACTGGTTACCATAGCAACCAATATGGCATGTCTCTATCTCAGCTTAGGAAAATCATAGTGAGATGGGGGTTGCTGTATTTTACCCGTATAGATATGGGGAGCAATATATTAGGTCAGCGACCCCTCCATAACAACCAAACTGGTTACCATAGCAACCAATATGGCGCAGCTCTATCTCAGCTTTGGAAAGTCATAGAGACATGGGGGTTGATGTATTGACATGGGGAACAATGTGTTAGGTCACTGACCCCTCCATAGCAACCAGACTGGTTACCATAGCAACCAATTTTGCATGTACCTATCTCAGCTCAGGAAAATCATAGAGACATGGGGGTTGCTGTAATTTACTCGTATTCATATAGGGAACAATATATTAGGTCAGCGACCCCTCCATAGCAACCACACTGTTACCATAGCAACCAATATGGCGTATCTCTATCTCAGCTTACGAAAGTCATAGAGACATGGGGGTTGGTGTATTTTACTCGTGTTGACATGGGGAACAATATGTTAGGTCACTGACCCCTCCATAGCAACCAGACTGGTTACCATAGCAACCAATTTTGCATGTACCTATCTCAGCTTATGAGAATCATAGAGACATGGGGTTGGATTATGTTATTGTTGCGGAATTGACAACATTTAAAAAAATAGGTATTAGCGGTACCAACGCAAGCCAACATCGAAGTTTGCGTGCAAACTTTAAAATCTAGTTCTTCTTCTTCTTCTCTTTTCTTCTGACAAAAATTCTCAACACTACTCCTCCTAGCCCGTTCGAGCTACAGCCACGAAACTTTCAACACACCTCAAAGCTGTTATGTAGTTTGTTGCTATATCTCTTCGGACCGATTTGATCAGCGGTTTCCGTAAAAATCGCGAATTTCGGCCCAAAAATCGCCCAAGTCATTCCCTATGGGAGCCCTAGAGTGGTGATGTCATCGCTCACTCTAACTTTGAGCAAGCTCAGTCTTGTTGATACTTGCACTGTTTTCTCAACTAAAAATTAACCTTTACACACACATTTTATATCTAAATGGTAGAGATTTTTGTCCTCTTTCAGTTGGTGCTGTTTTCATTTTTAAAAAACACACGGTTTTTACTCCAGGTGGCCTAAACCACAAGGAGTGCACATAATTGCTCCATTCACCTCAATTCAAAAATTCTGGTGGATTCTGTTTAAAATCTCAATCGCAGGCTATTTTTAACTCGCCATAAATCATTCACACTTTATCACAGCTTCACAAAATTTACACCATTCTCTTCCTTAAAATCTTGGGATTCTAACAGTAAAAGAAATATTTCAATACCTCTGTTCATTCTTTCGTAATGTTTATTTGTTTGAGGGTATGGATTTCTCTAAAATGAGCAGTTGCACAGAATCAAATGAAGGCTATTTGTAGCTCGCCATAATTTTTTTATTTCTAATCACACCTTCACAAAAATTACAGCATTCTCTTCGTTAGGGTCTTCTGCTTCTGACAAAGAAAGAATCATTTCGATATGTCTTACGGTTCTTCTATAATCTTTATTTGTTTGAGGCATGGAAATCGGATTTTCTCCAGCAGATTTGCCATCGTTTGAAAATCTGACAGTTGAGCTGCAGCTGACTCGTTTGAAAATCTGGCAGTTGATAACTCCAGGTGCAAGCTGATTTCAAATAAGTAGGTCAAAGGTGTCTCATTGACTTTCAATGGCCCATTGAAATGAATGGAGCATGAACCCCATAGATCCTAATGTAAAAGAGCTTCTGTAATTGATTGACACTGGAAAGTCATACAAGCATTAAGGAAGCAAATTACTTATCCAGCCCATCATTGCTTGTGAATTAACATAAATTAATTAAGCCACACCCACTTTTTGACATAACTTTCAATGTCAAATATCTTCTAAACGGAACACAGTAGAGACATGGGGGTTGCTTTATATTATTCTAAATGAAAAGTAGATTACAACATGATGTCACTAACTCCTCCATAGCAACCAAATTGTTTACCATAGCAACTATATAGCCACATCTCTATCTTAGCTTAGGAAAATGCTAGAGACTTGGGGGCTGGTAAGCTTCACCCATACTGACAGCTGAAACATATTATGTTAATGACACCTCCATAGCAACCAGACTGGTTACCATAGCAACCAATATGGCATGTCTCTATCTCAGCTTAGGAAAATCATAAAGAGATGGGGGTTGCTGTATTTTACCCGTATAGATATGGGGAGCAATATATTAGGTCAGCGACCCCTCCATAGCAACCAAACTGGTTACCATAGCAACCAATATGGCGCAGCTCTATCTCAGCTTTGGAAAGTCATAGAGACATGGGGGTTGATGTATTGACATGGGGAACAATGTGTTAGGTCACTGACCCCTCCATAGCAACCAGACTGGTTACCATAGCAACCAATTTTGCATGTACCTATCTCAGCTCAGGAAAATCATAGAGACATGGGGGTTGCTGTAATTTACTCGTATTCATATGGGGAACAATATATTAGGTCAGCGACCCCTCCATAGCAACCACACTGTTACCATAGCAACCAATATGGCGTATCTCTATCTCAGCTTACGAAAGTCATAGAGACATGGGGGTTGGTGTATTTTACTCGTGTTGACATGGGGAACAATATGTTAGGTCACTGACACCTCCATAGCAACCAGACTGGTTACCATAGCAACCAATATTGCATGTACCTATCTCAGCTTATGAGAATCATAGAGACATGGGGGTTGGATTATGTTATTGTTGCGGAATTGACAACATTTAAAAAAATAGGTATTAACGGTACCAACGCAAGCCAACATCGAAGTTTGCGTGCAAACTTTAAAATCTAGTTTTATCTGTTGTTTAAATTTACCTTCAAAAATATTGGGTAAAATATTGTTTTTTAAAAGGTTATTAGTTTTGATATTTTACAAGAGTTACGACACAATTTGCAAGGTAATTTGAATAAAATGTGAGAAAAGGCACAAACAATTCATTTTACAGCCGTCAAATCGATCGAATCAGTGCCATCTAGTGGTGAAAAGAAGGGATCACCCTTGGAAGTATGTGACCTGTGATATGGCTGGTGTTTTTCAAAGCAAAATCAAAATCACAGTGGAACAAAAAGTACCTGGAACAGTGTTTAGAGCGAGGTTCATCTGTGACAATTGTGACTTTATCTTTTTACTATTTTAATTTTGTCTCATCACTTTTGATTTTTGTAGTTTTTGCAGTAAAACAACGACATACTTTATTACCAGGAATTGCATTTTTGTACAATTTCAGGTAGCTGTGGAATTATTGTGTAATGTAATTAAAAAATGCTAGGGTTGTATTAAAAAAGTATTTATTATATTAAATTTTAAAGAAATAGTGAAAGAAATGCTCAAATAGGCCCCAGACTTCTAAGGGTTTATACAGAAAATACATAACAATAAAAAGAAAAACAAAGTAAGAGATTGGATAAAAAGAAACCATATGGATAAAAACAAATTATCTGCTCATCTGAACAAAACGCTAAACTCTTATTTCAATCAAGTCACAAACAGAAGCTCCATCTTTCTCTGTTAGGATGCAATTACGCTAACCAATCTGTTGCAGAAGGATCTGTATTCAAGTTAAATGTTTATAACAGACATTGAAGCTTGTAACGATGACATCTGTCCTTGTGACACAAACCGAAAACTAGAGATGTACAAAAAATGGCTTTTTTAAAAATCCATTCCCAGAGAAATCATAGAAGGGGACAGATCCATGTCTGGGGAATGCGGGATTGGCCAGAGACGTTCCAGCCAATTAGGGAACAGCTTGCTCATCTTGCAAATCATACAACATCTAGAGCAAGACAGAGTTCACAGACAGTCTCAGCTGTCAGGCCAGATTTCACACTACCAATGCACCTGCGCTTGCGGATGTGTCTGTGGTTCGCTTCATGAGTAATGAGCATCTGTCTTAACCTGTTTGCAATCTGAGCGCACACTGCTTGTTTCGTAGCTTGTATGTTGTTTTTGCACATATTTGTCATTGTGCTGTTGCCTCTACGTTGGGTTTTGTCGGTGTGTCCTTAAAAAGTCTTTCATGAGTTTGTTCTCTAGGTATCATTAGTCCTCTGGTTCTGCGAGCAGTGAAAAGAGAGAGCTGTTCAAGAGAGCAGAGAGCTATGTGAAAAGAGGGCAGCTTTTATGGTGTGGATAAATAACTTCATTGAGAAAAGTTGGGTTTCTTTGCTGTACTCCTTTTGACATTCACCAAAAAGTCATTGTGAAAGGTCTTAAAAGTGCTGAAAAGTCTCAAATGTACATTACAACAGGAAGCAGATGTACGGTTTGCTCACCCTGGCAAAATGTTTGATTTCTTGGCCATTTTTCAGAAGCTATGAGTCATAACACACACAAAAAACATTGTCCGCACTCAGTTAGTGGTAGGATGAAGCCATTTATTGTCAAATAACAACTTTTTATAGCTATTAAGCTCTTAATATTGCGTACTCCCCATTAAACATCAATCACAGCCTGAAATCTCTTGAGGTAGTTGTCGATGGGGTTCTTTATCTTCTCTGTTGGCCTCTGATTGCCTCCCACTACAAATTCTTGTTCTTTTTTGCATGAAACGAACGTTTGAGTTCTCCTCAGACTATTCAATGATATTGAAATCAAAGATGGCCGCTCCAGAACCTTCACTTGGGACTTGGACTGTTTTGGAAGCTCCAGTAACGTCCCATGTATAGCTTCTGTGACGATGGTGCACGTTTTCCTTGAGAATCCTTCGATAACATGCTCCATACATCTTTCCATCTAAGTTTCCTGTGCCTTTTGAGCTCACACATCCCCAAACCATCAGTGACCTGTCTCCAAGCTTCACAGTGGGAATGGTGTTTTATCATCATAGGCTCAATACCACAAGCATTTAAGATGTTGTTTGAGTTTCAGGAGCTTAACTTAATTCTTTTGCCATGGATCACACTTGCATCCACTCGTTAAAGTGGTTAACCATCACCGTAACTGGTAAGAAACGTTAACGGACAAATGCCTCCAGTGCTGTCAGAGATGTGTCATTCCTCTGCATTGATTCTGTAGCACGTGAGGATGAAGTCTTGGGTTGCCAGATGTTTGAATGTATGTATATTCAACCATTGCCGTTACAAAAGTGGGAAATTTGGACAAGGCTGGAGTTGCGGCACTTGTGAATCTGCTTGTTAGAACTTACTACAATTTGTTTATCAAATTTGGTGAATGAGAAAATAACTCACAATTTATTTTACAAAACTAAATACATTTCTATACAAATACAACATTTCTTTCACACATATAGACTGGTCAAAATGGCAATCTAATAAGGTTTTAAAAAGGTCGAATTTTAGGCCATTAATGACTTTTCCACCTGCTACCTACCATCAAATCCTGATGTGAAGAAAGAATGGATAAAGTTTATTTTTAACGGTGTGCAATTAAATAACAAATAACACAATTTATGTCATTGTTTTTTGGTGGTGAAATTGTTTTTTTTTTTTCGATTGTTAACCAAAGAATTTACACTTTATCCATCTGTGAAGAAAAGGTGTTGATCCTTTAAGAACTGACAATGGCAAACCTGCAGCCTTAATTTAATTATTTTATCCCCTGTTACCCAATACATTTTTTTATCTCTAGATTGCAGTTTTAAGCTACGTTTAAATAGCCAATAATAAGCTCTTGTACCTGTTGTGCCCGAAATCTGATTTTATCATTGAAGGCTGATGCTGTGCGCCTCTGTTTCACGAAGAATAAAAATGGAGCATGGTCAACAGAGCTTGTTTTATCGACTATTTCACCCTCGTTTAGTTGGGTCCCACCAGGGTAGCACCCACAAATACGTTCCACTTGACTTTTTATAGAGGTTTAACAATGAAAAGCGATCTAATGAAAACCATATGCTCTGAGCAGTTCACCGGGTTTTACAATCTTGAAATGCTTGGCATTAGTTTCCACTAGACTATCTTTATATCTCTCATGTAGGCTCTTTACCCTGCACACACTGATGTGATTCCTTTAAGCTCTATTAACATCAGGACTTTAGTAGCAATATAAAAACTGTTGAGGTCTGTTCTCTCAGCTGGAGAATCTCAGACAGTTTGAGATTCAGACGTCAAAGAAATCCACTGCATTTGGTAAAAGTTTGAAGATGCTGCAACTCGGGAGGTTGTTCCGAGACTTGAGCCTCTGTCCTTTTCCAGTGCCACAACTAAATAGATTTTAAAAACTTTAGAAATTTTCAAAGTCCATGCACCACTCTTTCTGCAGGTATCAAGCGATAGCTTGTTTGTAGAAGTGTTGCTCTTCTTTCTTCGGTTGTATTCTAGCTGTTATTCCACGACAAATTCTATTACTCTTTAGCAGAGATGGATCCTCACCTCTTGGGATCACCAGCGCCCCCTAGCATGAGGAGGAGAACTGTGTGCTTCACATCTCTTTAGGCATGTTATGAATGTTCTGCACAAGAAATAGTTATTAATTAAAAAAAAAAAGTATGTACATTCAGCTATACAATACCGACATACAGAGAGACAATTCCACACAATACACAGGGATTGCACAATCCAAGGTGAGGCTAGTGAATCTCATCTTGGCATCTGAATGCTGGTAAAAGTGAAAATCTGTGATTTTGACCAAAAACAAAAACCATCCAAAAGGCAAATTAGAATAATTATAAGGTAATTAATACATTTCTTTACAATTTTTACTTTCCATGATGTCTACTTCCTATTATTCTTTTCTACACAAGGTCAATAGGGGTAAGCCACAAGTCTGTACGTCCAAATCACATAAAGACAAATGTTCTTTCCTATCAATGAACCCATCATTGTTTGATCGATACTGAAAGCAGAACTGAGATTGGAGGTCAATTAGAGCATCTCGTCACAACAGCTTCGCAATAATCCCAGAGCAACAAGGGTTAAAGCTACAGGAACCACTTTATGTTCTCATTCGCAAGCGGCTTGAAATGATCCTAGAATGTTTCAGATTCATGAAAGACCATCGAATGGTTTGAAAGATTACTTGCTCCCCCTGATCTGTCAGTTCCTCATGGAGCAGATGTTTTGTTAAAATTTTCAATTATCTTCTGAAGGACAAAATTTAAGGCATCATGAATAGAATATAACCAAAGCTTATTATGAGTAGAGCATTTAGCCGTGCTCATCAGCATTAGCGGGAAACACTTTAATGTGCCTTATCAATCATATCAGTCATGGAAGGGGTTTATACCATAAACATCTCAGCCTGTCAAAGCATTATTGTGTTTCCAGGCTGTAAAAAAGATCGATAGAAAGAGTAAAAAAAACGAGGGCTGTGCTTTCTGGAGGGCAACCCATTAAGAGAGGCAGGCCTTTTTAAACTAAAAAAAAAAATCGCAATTGCCATACTCTATTGCTAAAAATAAGCATTGTTTGATTGTGAGATAAATTTTGACATTGATGTAAAATAACTTGCACTTTTTCTACCTTTGATGAATGAATTCCATGTTTCGAGGAGAAGTTATTTCAGTAAAACGTAATTTTCAGCACAGCGGAGGAATTGAGATATAGTGTATTCAAACCTAACCTAACCTACTTAAAAAAAAAAAAATAAAACTCTGAAGCACTGATTTGAATTCCCTTTCTGTACTAGCTTGAATGTGTTCTATGTGTATGTCTACTGATCAATCCACTTTGTACCAAACTGCTTAACCAAACAAGCGTCTGCTAAATACATAAATGTAAATTTCAAATGGCACACAGTCTCATGTATGTGTCATTTTATTAGTTGTTAATAGGATTGTAACGCTACACTCTGCTCATGATACGATACATACCTCGATATTATGTCTACGATATGCATCACAATATTTTACAACACTACTTTAACCTTCTATTCCAATTTTATATAACAAACCATCATTGAAAAAAGTCATTTAAAAGGTTTGGAGGGTCTAGTTTGGTTTGTACTGGAGCATTTGATTCCTCCATCCACTAGGGGGCAGTGTTAATATTTGCGTTAACACTTCTGCTCCATCTTCTTTCTTCATTTCATAACCATGGCATTCCCTTTTAAATCATCTTCATGCTGGGAGACACGAGTCATTCTTCAACCTGTTGTTCTATTCTTCAGAGAGTCACCGAGAGCTACTTCCTGGGTACTGATCAATGCAAAGGGCTACCACTTTGATACCCTCTTCTGAATTTATTAATAATCAATGATATTCATCTCTGCAAAGACACTGATCATGTTAATTATTTCTCACAATGAATATCAACAATGATTTAACAAGGTAGGAAACAGATAAATATTTATATGCAACACTTTAAATTTTGTCAGTGCAAATTTTGAAAATTGAAAATATATCTAAAATGATCACTTCTACAACAGTCCAAAGAAAATCACAATGTCCAATGTACAAAAATTACAACATATAACGACAAAAAGTGAACTAAGGTTAAAAAATGTGTTAGCATTTTACAATTTTTACATTGTACAAATGCATTTAACAGGTGTATATAAATATTTAGATCAGGATCACAACCGTAATTTTTCTAAAGATCTAGCTAAAAATCAGAATTAACTACAACATTCTTCAGGTTTTTGAAAGCCTTTACAAAGTAGTTTACTGGGTAATCTTATAAAATGTTGTTTTTATCAGAGCACGCTGACATTCTGTAGTTGCACTGCTGTTCTGCTCTCTGCAGCTACCTTGAAGCAGGCATCATTAGTGTGTTTTGCTCTGTAAACTCCGTGGCTTCTGTTGGGAGTTTGCTTGCTAACTTCATCGAGATACAGATTTTTTTTTTTGTCAGCGCTTGTCACCACGCTGCAGAGGAGATCTGATCTCTCTCTGCACTCGTTTCACACCCACGCCACATTCCACAGCAAAATCATTCCACAACCAATCCGTCTTATTTGTTAGGCATAAGTGTATTTTATCACCAGAATAAACCGTGCATCTCTGTACTGTTCTATGTGGCGAAGATGGAAATTTGGTTTGGTAAATTTTCTTTGATGCTTTCTGTTTTGTTTTCCAGCTGAGATAAGTCAGCAGAGTTGTCTATGGAACAAATTCTGGCATCGCTGACACTTTTATTGTTTTGTGAATATATTTTGCCTTTGCTGCTTTGCTTCATTTCTATTTCTTTCTCCAACCCCCTGAAGTGATGAATTGACAAATAGGCAGATAACCTGTCGCGGTTCTACAGAAGTAATGGTAGAAAGAACTCAATATGCCGAAGCAGCATTGCAGGACAAGCAACAAATAATAAACACCCCTGCTAGGGAAAACCTCCCTTAACTTTAACTGAAGAGATGTAGCTAAAACATAACTCACATGAAAACAGGAACTATGAAACATTTTTCATTGTGCAGGTAATCCACTGTAGAAAGCATAAACAACAGTGATTGAGTTACCTAAAAGGACTACAGAAAAGAGGAAAAAAAAGGGTGGGTGACCATACACCAAACACTGCAGTCATGTGATCAAAAGGTGCACAGGATTACAGAAAGAAATCAACCAAGACAGGAAGCATAAAGGTGTTTTGTAAAGATCTGTTGAACTGCAAACGCCATCTTCAGGCAGGGTGCGACATTGCATCAATATATCCTCGACTCAGATGAAGAGCACCCTGCTGAGAAGCGAATCTCAATGCACATTGGTGTGTAGAGGCTTTTACTCTCCACATGTTATGAAGTGTGTCACCATCCTTGTACTGTGGATAATTGGATTTATTTTATGAATGGAATTTGTGTTTTACCATAGATTTATTCTGAAGGAATTCGGACTGCTCTTCCCTTAGCGTGAACCCCTAAAAAGAAGAGGAAGGGTTATGGGAACTTTTTTGTCTACTTCTGATATGTCAACTTTCTCATAGATTAGTCTTTGAAGAAACAGTTCCGTCCTCAACTCAAGTCTCATTATTCCCATCTCTTGGTTTTATTTTACAGAGGCTGAAAGAGTTGAAGCAGAGAGAATTTGCGCGCAATGTTTCCTCAAAGTCCTGGAAAGATGAGAAAAAGCAGAAAAGAGCTCTGAAACGACTTCACCATCTTGCACAACTCAAACTTCAAAGAGACAGGTACACTTTATATGCTTTTTTTTGTGGGTGTAAGCTTTGTATAATGGCATTCTCTGAACTTTTTTCAACCTTTGGTTTGGTGGAACAATGAGCTGGTAAACAAGTTTTTAAGAAAACAGTATTCATTCTACATTTTAAACTTAAAATGTTATGCAATAGCTCTGGTGGTGTAGAGGGCAGTGATATAATGTGTGGTGAGCTCAAGGGTGACTAAAGTTTTTATCTCAAGTCTATTCCCTATTCCTACCAAAAACTAGTGTCCTATCAATAAGATCGTAGTAGTCAAGACCGCCTTGACTGAGACCAAGCCAAGACTGGAAAGTATTGAGACCAAGGCCGAGCCAAAATCAGAGACCAAGGCATGTTAAGCCAGGACTAGGACATGACTGGCAAGTCAAGACCAAGATTAGAGACAGCCGAGACTGAGATCACAGAGTCAAGACCGTGTTAAGACCGAGACCGCAATCGTTGGTTCCGGGTCTCAAGCACGATAATACTAGATCTTAGTACCGTTTACAATCAGTTTCCACAAAAGAGTTGAGTATTGTGACCTTGAGGGGGTTTACAGAGTATTGTACATGATGTATCATAATACAGAAAAATGTCTAATTATAATCTATTCTTGCCGACAGTGACGACCGAAAAGGACCAAAGTTAAGGTCTACAAACAAGGGGAAGAATAAACTTAAAATCCACTCTTGTGAGTTTGACCCAAAACCAGGGAAAAACTCAACACCTATTACCACAAGCATTTCATTCAAGAGCTTGTCCTCTACCGGGATTCCCACACATCATCAAATCCGTCATGAAAAACATCCTTTACTGACAAAACCCTCTGTGAATCATCGTGGCCCCAGAGCAGGGGTCTCGTTCTGTTTCTCCAGACGATCTCAGCTGAAGCTTGACTCCTGTGCATCTGTGTTTAGCGATGGACTGGAGGAGACCAATGATTATCAAGAGATCCAGCGCCACAGACACAGACTTGCCCTGGAGGCCCTTTGGTCTTGTGCCAGCTCACCCAGAACTCCAAGCAGTGATGAACACGATCTGTCTCATGATCCCCCTTCTCTCGACTGGGAAGATGGAGATGCTCAAACACCAGAAAGGGAAGCACAAAAAGGGAGTTCTAAAATTCAGACAAACTACTGCACAAATGAGCCAGAGAATCTTGGGTGTCCTGACATGCACAGTCCTGGAGCAGACTGGAAGCCAGCTGGTTCAGAGGACGGATTGCTTTATGGGGGGCAGAGGAGCAGAGCAGAGGAGGCTTATGGGGGATCAGTGGAGAGTGAATGTCTCAAGTGCCCCTGCCCTACTGTTTGTACAGATGGACAGGATACATTGGCCCAAGGCAAACTCCAAATACACAAAGGATCTCACCACTATACATTTGCAAGCAGTCAGTGTGATATTATGCAGAATGGGGATAAATTGGCAGAAGACTATATTGTACAGAGGGTCTCCAAGAATGATGACACAGGTTCATTCCTTGATGTACTCAGCAAGGATGGAAGTGTGACAAAATGGCCCTTTAAGCAAGTTCGGTTTACCTCTGAGGAGCCGAATGTTTCATACAGCTGCAACCCTCTCTGCTTCTATTTTAAGCACAAGGAGGTTACAGACAAAAGCACAACGAGTGAAGAAGCAGATTTTGGTGTTGCTGACCAGAGTAGCAGAGCTGGGTCGGTAGCACAGCATGTTCCAGGAGATAAATTAGGCATTTTGAAACCAAAGCGACACAAACACAAGAGAAAGGAGAAAAAACGTAGGCGTAAATTAGAGGCTGCCTGGATCCAGCAACAGGGGTCTGTGCTCAAAACCTGCTCACAGACAGACGCAGGAGGACACTTTGAATTCCAAAGCACATCACAAAACAAGCAAGCTTGCACCAAGAGAAGGCACAAGCCGGGTAAAAGGAAAAGATCAGTGAGAGATGAGACTTCAAATGAAACTGACACCCCGGGGCACAGCCTTAAAAGCATTGTTGTATGCTCGCTCTCCACCCCCGCAGGTAAAAGGAAGAAGTGTCAAATGATGAGAAGGCCTATGTCTGAGCTGCGCACTGTGAGGCGGAGGCCTTTGCACTATTCTGTTGAAAACACTACAGGGAGATGGAATAATTATCAGTTGTATAACAATCCCTACAAGTCAAACAGAGAAGCTGCTTCAACTCCCAATGGTGACTTGACCTCAGGTGGAGAATGGCCGGTGTACCACATGGGGAGAGTCTTTAACTCCCCAAGAACAAACTCTTCAAGAAAGAAACACAGTCAGACCAGATCCTCTACTGATAGCTACAACTTTACTCACTACAGACTGGGTAGAGATTTCAAACATGTAGAGCAAAACTGGCAATGCACAGATATCCACAACCAAAAGAAATATTCAACAGTGTGTAGCAACAGAAACGAGAGTTACAGCATTAGAAGGCACAAGAGATTTCTCAATGGCCATAAATGCAGCGACCACAGAATTCCTCACACAGGAAGGCAATTATTCTACAGAGTACATGACAGTCCAGAACCTCAGCCGAATGAGAGTCACTGGCGAAATGAAAGACTTAGCCCGATTGGTAGGAGGTACAAGGAGAGAGACGGATACACTTGGTCGAGTCCAGAAAGAACTGAAGATTTGTGGTATAACAAGCCAGTGAACATTCGCAGCCCTAGTTCCTCTAGTAGCACCACTATTTCTGAGCTTAGTGCGGACTCATTAACGAATTCTCTTGTTAGAACTTCACCTACAGCACAGCGCCAGAAACACTGCAGTCATTCCGAATGGCATTCTGACAAATTGAAAAATACCACGTCTCTCCGATCTTCTTGTAAAAAGAGAAAGAACTCACCTGCATGCGACACAAGTACTGATATAGTTCAGCCTATGACTGTGCTACCAGGAGTTGTGAAGGAAGATACACACACCTCAACTGCAATTCCAATAGATAAGCTAGCTGAAAACCCTAAAGAAAAGAAAGCTAGCTTCATTCTCTCACTTCCACTAATTGGTAAACTACCATGCATTCAGAAAGCTGTCCGAAAAAGAGGGACTGCTAAAGATCCGATGGACAGTGGTAGAAATCAGGTTCAAGCCACTTCAACCATCCAATCAAGTTCACAGGACATACCTCATGTTGACAAGACTCTGGAATTCTTACAGCACAAAGATGGGAATGATAATACCACATCCCAATCTTGCCTGGAAACTTCTATAGACTGTTGCTCAGATGAACCATTAACTCCTGATCCAAACAGGTATCAAATGCATTCCATCAAAGGACAAGCGGACAATGCAGGGATTTCCTGTGCAAAATGTTCAGCAGCTCCCATTTCTGGGAAACCAATCACATTCACTGAAGATGAAATCGAGAAATACAGACAGCTTCAGTTGCAAGCTCAGCAGCACATCGAGCAGCAGCGCCACCTCCAAGAGCAGGAATCTGCAGACATGACTCAATCTCCAAATCCACCTGATCAGACCTCTTGTTTGCCTTTCACCATGTTCCAGCCTTCTCAGATCAATACTCCTCACCCTTCTCCTGTTGCCCTCTTACCTCCTGTTCATCTCCCTCTGTCTTATTTTGGGCCTCCTGTTTCTGCTGCCCTATTCCCGGCACTGCCTGCCACTGTGTTGGCGGGACGGCCCATCCAACTGTTTCCAGCATCTTCACTCCATCCAATTCATGCACCGAGGTTGACTCTCCATGCTCTACATCCCAGCACTCTCCTCCCTTCAATGCTCAGCCCAGTGCCCATGGCTGCTGCCACAGCTGCTGCTGTTGCTTCTGCCAGTACTCTTCAGATCCACCCACTACTACACCCTCTGTTCTGCAGCCAGGATCTTCAGTGCCACCCTGGACCTGCTAGCTAGCTATGATCAGAATGAATGGGAAACAGGCATCTGACATGAAGTTCCTGGTTTGTACTTGTTGAACATTTTTATTAACCAAAGGTGTGGTTCAGTTGCATTATGTTCTTTTATTTACATCTTACACTGCTTTTCCAATTTGAAGACATCCCCATTCCATTAAAATACACTGTGATTATTAATTGATGAGCCCAGTCAGCCATTCGCTGAAGTGAAGCGTAAACATACATATGATTTGCATTGCATTTCCATTATTTACTCAATCATGTCATTGCTAAACTACACATAAAATGTAGATTTCAATTCTGAACACATTTCCGAAAGTGTGTTTTTTGTTTCTTATTTCTAGAATATGCAAATTGATGTTATTACTTCATGCCGATATTTAGCATGTGATAGACCTCTTGTGTCTCTTAATGGACTGCATTCACCAGTTTGGATGAATGTACTCCTTTTATTTTTCTGTTTTACGTACACATTACCTGCTCATGTGAGGTGTACATGCAATAGGTTTTTTTTATCTATTTAAAATCGAAAACATTATTTATGTACAAATGCTCTTTTTCTTTTGTTTTTTGATAAAGCCAGAAAATGCATCTGTAAAAATGTAATGAGAATACATTAAATGTCTTTCTAAGAAACAACAGTTTGGTCATTATTATAGTACATTATTTAATGTCTATATCTTTTAGGAGCTTTACACTTTTGTTGACAGGAAGCACTGCCTGGAATTCGCCTGGAGGAGGATTGTGGCTCAATTGATATTTATCCACTTTTAAAAAAGTCTGAAAATACATAGTTGAATATTGACACATTTTTATTGTAAATGATCAGTGGTACTCTTCTGTGACCCGGGAGTTCTTCTTATTAAGAGGAGTGGCACAACTGTACCTTTGCACTAATTAACTCTTGGAGGTATCAATGGTCTGCTCTCACAAACTGTAGCTCTCCTGTGCAGGTTTTCAGTGGCACTAAACGGGTTGGTCATTCCTTTCTCCACCTTTTATCTGAAATTACTCTGAAGTTGGAAAATAATACACTCATAAAAAGTGTAAAGTTGTGTCTTGATGTAAAACAGATCCTAAAAAGTTCATTTTTCACATTGTTTAATGGTCGAAATGTGTATTTGACCCCCTCCTGAAATGTGCAAGACACATTTGGCATGATGACACGTGCTATCCAAGAAGGACAGCGTTGGAGGGATGATATACTTCATCATCCCAAGGGGCAACCTCTCACTTTCTCTCCTGATTCGTAATTTTATGTGACTGGAATTCCTCAATTGAACGCTTGAGGCTCAGCCAGATTCCCATGTTAAAATCACTTTCCATGTCTGAAGCCTGGTTCCTCTTGGTTGTGGAAATACCAGTTGTGTTTTGGAACAGGATTGCTGGTTTAAGCTGGTCAGAGCCGGTTTGTTCGAACCCATCAGAAAATTTTGTTCTAATACTTCAAATTAGCTTTGACCAGTTCAAACCATTTCTCACCCGCAGACCCCTGAAAAGGAATAAGGGAGTTAGAAGATGAATGAATGAATGAGTGAGTTATATATTATATTATAAATTGATGAAAGCAGGAAATGAGTGGCTGTAGGGACGTAGTAATAAAATAGATATGGTGCATTAAATGTACAATAAAACTAAGCTACATCTGCTTCACAACTCTAACTTTCATCCTTATAGCTAAGGGATGAAGAGATCCTCCAGCCTAGGAAATCATCTTTCATTCAGGTGGAATTAAAAGTCGATTTTTCATCCAACTTTAAATGGCTTCATCCACCTGTGGAGCAGCACTCGCCTGATTATTTCTCCATTCCTTTATGTAAACTCTCCTTTTTACGCCTTCCACTTAATCATGCCATGAGTGCTCAAGCTAGCGGCAAAGAGTGAAATAGTCGCATGTATGTCTGTTTGTCTTGTGTTTCTGCTCCAAAGTCTCTTTCCTTTCACCTCAAACACAATCTATGGCTCTATTGGGCTCAAACTAATTTAATATTGATTCATGGTGTGCATCACACTCGGCATGTTTAATTCGCCTTTCTTAAGGACTGACCCCAGTACTGGTTGGAATTTATTTCTTCCTTTTACTTTCCTAACTGCCTTTCTCTCATTAAATAAAACTGTATATTTAAAACAAAAAAAAAAGCTTTATATGACTGCCTTTTACAAAGTGGTTGTTGACGTCAATGGAAATTTCTAGAATTTCAAAAGGCAGTTAATTGTTTCTAAGTAATCTGTACAATTTCTCTGCAGCACTTGCTTTCAATGCCTCCTTTCAAGTTCCAGTCTCTTCCCCAAGCTCATGCGCTTTTCTTCTATTGAAGATTAATTGCTCAATAATTGGATTTTTTTATTTACTTCAGTGTTTGTAGATAAGATCGTCAAAGATAAGATATTTACAAAGATCTTAAACAGATATTTAAGACAGATCAATTTTTTTAATGTTTTTACAGAAATATCTATCTATCTCAGCTCTAATCAAAACTTCTAGGTTTAACTCTGGAAGAAACTAAGCTTTTTTCACATACCTATCTCAAGGATTAATGGTTCTAAATGGTGATCAACAGTACAAATGTCAAATTTTATGATCAACAACAGTCAAAAAAGCATGATTTATATATTGAATATAATGGAAGTCAATGGGGCACAAACAATACGTGTTGGAGAAAAAAAAATTCAATACACAAAAACTAAAAATCCACCAATGCCCATGTTGTTAGTAATGTTTGACATGTCCAGGACTGTGATAAAAGGTTAAAAAAAATTTAGATTAATCAATTTTAATCAAGATTAATCAACTTTATTTCATTTTTTTTGTTTTGTTTTTGTGACATCATGTAAGAGCAAAAAGAGATTTGTGACTTAAAACCCTGGATGGATTTTGACCCTCAACAATTTTAAGCCCAACTTCCAATCAAAAACCTAAACAGGTCATAGCTTTCTCTAAAACCTGCAAAAAGGTTTTGTAGGATCCACAGTTTTTAGCCAAAAATGCAAACAAATCTATTTTTAAACTGAAAATTCACATGAAAATTTACTTTAGGAACCTCCAAGACTGACTTGTGCACCCATAAAATGCACCAAATGAAAGCCTTAAATCTCTGAACGTTTCACCGAAACCATGTTACCCAAAAACAATTAAGCACTGATTGTTTCCATGTAAAACGCAGCAGGGATGAATGAATGAGCAATGGATATTTTGATTTGCACTTCGAATTGCTCCAAAGCTGAACAAGTATGGGCTGAAACTCCCTTCCAAGCATTAGCACTGCTGCAACATGCTTCATGCTTCTTTCTCTGACTGAAAGGGATTTTGGTAAATCATAAAGTCACACATCAAAAGGAACCATATCTCACCATGCAACAAGAGTAGATGTAAAAAAAAAAAAAAAGACACTTAGATATTTGCATATGAACACAGCATGGGGTTTGAGCCAGCTGGCTAACCTATGCAGCATTAGGGATGTTCGCTGTAGTTATTCCAAACCTAACGCTGATGATTAAAGAAACCCATGCTGCCAATGGGAAGCACTACTCTTGTGAGAACGCTGAAGAGACTGAGAAGAACAGGAAAAATATAAATCTATTTGAGTAATAATAAAGCTTTCCCCAGAAACTTCCTCTTCAGGAGTGTCTGGTACAAGCTGTTTCACTTTCTTCAGATCATAGCGAAGTACAGCTGCAAGCAAGACTTTCTGGCCAACGCAAGTGGCTCCATGATGCAAATTGAGACCTGTGAGCTTGCCTCTTGAGAGAACCAGCTTTTGAACCTGCACCCCACTGGTATGCTCTCAAGTCTCGGGCAAGCAGAAACTCTGGCACTCTACAAAACTTCCAAAAAAAGAGAAGGCAGAGAAAAACGGCACACAATCGTTATATCTCTCGGCAGGCATCAAGACACGAGGATGAGAGAAGATCAGGAATCCTGCAGGCAGATGCTCAGGAAATGTGTAGGGCGATGTTCTCCCTAATAAACTGAGTGAAGGACTGTGACGGTGAAGCTATAAAAGTCTCTCACCAGGATGAACCACTCTCTGTTTCACCAGTGAAAAGTCGAGAAAGATCATGTTCGTAAGGACGCTTCTTTACCCTTTTAATCCCTTCTGTGGGAAAATGCTAGTGCAATTATAGAAACGCTAAACAAACCTCTGCTAGAACGGTACAGAAAAAACTAATAGTTGTTTCTACACTACATGGAACATTCTTGTCAAAACCATCGAAGCGATAAAAACATTTTTCTCTGAAAATCGTTCTGCTGTGTCAGTGATCCACAACCTTTTTTTCACCACAAACAAAATGTTTAATGCAATGGATTTTGTGACCCAGAGAGATTTAAGTTCCTGTCAGTGCTTAATTTTTCAAAGTTTATGGGACAAATCTAAAAAAATTTATCTTTATAAATCACTGCATTTTGGTGTTTTTAGTAAAAACTGGTTTTAAACACCTTTTGGAGTTGATGTGTTTGGTTAATACATTATAACTATTTATTAGCCTCAGCATGCCAACCACCTTTTTAAAGATAGTCAGGACAAAAATTCCATAACATAACTTAAATATAGAAAAATACTTATTTATTTTGAGGAAATTCAGAATTAAAATTCCTTGTGGAATGATTCCCCTGTAATTTGCTAATTTGTTCTTAATCATTATATAAGTCATAAAAGGAAACCATGAAAAAAAACAGTTCTGTTTCAATCAACTACAAGATTACAATAATTTGGGATTTTTTTCAACATAGATTAGTTTTAGTTTTTACTAATTTGTTATTATTTATTTGAGGGATCTTTAATTGTTTTTTAGTTTTATAGATTGGATTAAATGTCATGTGCAAGATTAGATAAATCAAAAGAAAGTTGATTTAGATATTACCCATAATAACCTGGAGCCTTAAGTTTAAACAAAAGCAGACAGACCCATGACAGAAGTGGTTATACCCAGAGGATCAGCTTCCTGTGACTAGTGCAGATTTTTTTTTAAGAAATCCCTAACTCTGTTCTTACTTGTCGAAATACAGCTGTTGATATTTGTATATATCTAAGACATAAGGCTATATCTAATTGATGTATCACTGGTTAAACTTTTATTGTAGATCTCTCTGATTATGGCTGAGGCACCTGCTCGAAAACAACCAAGAGCAGAAACAGATAGGAACACGAAAGAGAAGTTTGAAGCTTAACTAAACATTAAGCCACCAATCAGAGACATACACCATTATTTGAAAGAGAAAAGCAGGCTGCAAGTGTATTGGCCTCTGATTAGAGTATGATGGAGACCCTTGGGAGCTCATCAAAATGAAAGAGTAGCTGAATGAGCCAGGATGCAAGAGAGGAAGAATGTTGTAATCAAGAGTTTTTATTTGGGTTGTAGACGTGGTAAACCATGAGCACCAGTGGAGGAGAAATTTGGCTCAAATGCCTGTTTTGTCGAGAAGGGAGCAACATACCCCTAGTTATGGAACACCAGGTAGTGCGCATGAACAAACAAGGCTCACGGTCTGCTGAGCTTTGTGTTCTCCAGTTGTCATGGGGACCTGTGTGAAAATAAACATAGCCAGAAGCCCCAATGATTCACAAAAAGTAAACAAATATCTTGCTTTCAGCTTCCTAACGATTTGAAACCTACACAAGAAGCTATGATGCTATTTTTCATCGGCATACATTTTATTTCTGTTAATCTCTTGAAACAACGAATCAACAAAGTTTCCTCAAAGCTTCAGTGTTTGAACAAAACAAGCAACATTTCATCTTCAGACCTGAAGTCATGCTGGCCTCCAGAAGGACTGCTCTTTGTCACCGGTCCTCTTCATTATCTGTATAGACAATATTTCCTGATGTAGTAAGGGCCCCGGTTTGGCGATCCCATGATCCCATCATCTTTGCTCTTTGTAGATGATGTGCTCATGCTGGCTTCATCAGATGAGGACCTCCATTGTGCATTGGGGATGCGAAACAGCTGAGGTTGAGAATCAGCACCTCCAAATCCAAAGCCGTAGTTCTTTGGTTGAGTGCTCCCATCGAGTTGGTAAAGTGATCTTGCCTCAAGGGGAGGAGTTCAAGTATCTTGGGGTCTGCAGTACTGCGTTGATGTATTGCTCCAATAGGGTGTGGAGCTGAGTCTCCCGAGGGGAGCTCGGAGTAGAATCAACCCTTTCACATCGAGAGAAGCCAGCTGAGGTGGTTCATGCATGTTCGAATGCCTACTGGACACCTCCCTGGGAAGGTATTCCGGGCATGTCCCGACAGGAAGAGGTCATGGGAGACTCCCGGCTGGCTTGGAAACGCCTCTGTGTCCCTTCGGATGAACTGGAGGATGTCTTCAGTAGAGGGATGTCCAGGCATCTCTGCTTAGACTGCTCCCCCCTGTTACCTGACCACAGATACGCGGATAAGAGTTTTGTGTGTGTGTGTGTGTTTTCCACAGAAAAACCATCAAGCACAGATTTTCAAACAGAATAAAGTCTTTAATTTGAACCCATTTCCCTCCTTGATAAGCTGATATTTCATTCCACCAGGAGCCTAAAAGCAGATCAGTGAGTCGAAGCGGTGTATAGCTTTCCAAATCTACATTTGCACTGACAAATGGAACAGGGAATCAATTGTAGCAATAACGTTTGACAGTGCTTTGTTAAAAGCTAAATAAAAGAGATCAAAGCTTTCCACCTGAAGCGTTTTTGAGAAATGAGATCCAGATCAATATCCACAGTGCTCTGTTGAGTGTGGACTGTGTTGCACGGTCTCTGAATGGATTTGGCTGAGCATTGCTCATGGGAATTTGTTGCTGTATACAGAGAATTCTAGATAGCGAAAACAATTCCACAGTCACCGCATTAGCCTTTCAACCTCTCTCTCATTAGATCTTGTTTCTTGCCTCTGCTTAATTCGTTAACACACATTAACGAGTTTCACACTCATCCCTCCTGCTGATGTCGTTCGCTTGCCTGTTTGTTTATGTCATTTTCTCTGCAAAGTCTTTGGATTCAGATCCATTTGTGACATCTCAAATAACTTCCTAATGCCGTTTAGATGCGACAAACACAATCATGCAACTATCTTTCAAAGCAAGCACGAGTGATGAACAATAGGCAACTGGAATGTTTTCAGCCTAACCCTTCATTTCTTTCCATTTCCAGATCCTTTAGAGAAAGTGCCACATACCCAACTTTCAGTGCTGCATCATTAAGCCTCAGAGGCAATTTAGAGCTGAAAGTGCATAATCACAACAATAGGCCTTTCACTGCTACATAAATCACATGTCAGGAGCTGCTGTTCAGTGTTCACCTAGCAATCCAACTTTCTTTTTCTCCTCTTGCTTTTTTCTCAAACCTACCCTGCCATAATATTAATGTCCTTGTATTTATCCTCTAGACACGGAATACAAATTGCTTTTTTGTTATGTTTTAGTGTGCACCATTCCACTCAACTCATTTTATTCACATTACATTTTCAAGCAGCAGCCAGAAACAATGCTCTTAACACGAATATTCAGAATTAAAGTTACAAGCAGCAATGAATCAGACGGCACCTTGCAATAAGAGCAGCCTTTTGTAGGCAAACTGAAACCACAAAATACATGTTAAGGTGTCACTAGGGTGAGCTATGAATGGAAATAAATATAGTTTTTTTAATTGTATTGGACAATATTCTTATCACAAAGAATTCCTCATCAGTGTATTTTCTGTCGTGACCCGGTGGCGCTATTCTGATCCTGTAGGTTGTTATATCAATGTGTTCAGGCATGGTTTCTTAACATATGTACCAAGTTTAACCCCAAATGGAGATTTTATTGCTGAGTTACAAGCAACTTCCTGTTTACGGAAAAGTTTTGTTTTTTTGATAGCCGCTACACGCACATGATTTAAGAAAGTCAAAAATCCTTTGTAATGTAGCATCTCATATGCCATCAGATAATGATGGAGGTTGGATATTAACCAATACATTCTCCAGGAGCAATTTGTTAAGGTAAGACACGAGTAAAAGTGACCTTTTTTGAGGTTTTCTCAAAATAATCTACTTCCTGTCAAGTTTGGAAATGCAATCCATTTTAATTATTTTTAGGTCTTGGTACAATACACATCTCCTGCATTTCTTTTGCATACTAAACCATAAGCTGATATGCATAGGTGGCGCTATAGAGACATTTTTTTAACATTGGCTTTTTGAATTCCAATGAGAGAAACTTTTCACCAGTTCTGACATGCTGCTCAAAAATGCACAGAAGTCTCTGTGAGGATATGGGAAAGAAGTAGAGGTGAAACTCGGACATCAGGCAGGAAGAAGGTAAGGCTTGTTAAAAAAAAATAACGGAAGTAAACAGAAGCATTTTCGGGACCTGAATTACAAATCCTTTTCAGTCTTTGAAATCACCTTTTTAAAATTGTATACAACATTTTGTATTTGACATATTGTAAAAAGAGAAACGGGAACACTTAGACTTAAATAAGACCCAAAACACCGCAACAAATGAAAGCTCTCCTAGCTTTTATTTGCAAGAAATAAGCAGATGAGAGAAAGGTTGTGCAAACAAGAGGGAGAAACAAAGTGTTAAAGAGAACATAGTGATGGGGCTGAAGGGGGGATGGGCAAAGGAAGGAGTGAAGAAAGGAAAGAAGGATAAATCATTTTGTCACAGAGTTTCCTGCTGTCTGCAGATGACTGATTAAGTCATTCTCAGAGCCGCAGCGCTGAGGCCCTCAGCATGAGCACCATCTTTCCCTGAATTCTTATTATCCCCTCTATAATTCACTGCTCATGCGCATCTGCATGTGTCTCTGTCATTTCTGTGCCAAACCAATTGATTGCCTTGGCCCCTGCAAAGCAAAATGAAATAAAAGTATTTAATAAAACCATATTTGCACAGTTGGCCTGAGTAGATTTGGCTCTGAATGAGATTCCGAACCTAATTGAACATTTGGAAATGATTCCAAATTTTAAATCGAGGCCTTGGGGTTTAGACCTGTTTTGGCATTATCCTCATTAGCAGGTAGCAGGCAGAATTTGGCAACAAAATTGAAATTTGTAATGTCTAAGGTTTTTCAATTAAGTTGTCTTCTTGCTGTTGCCTCACTACCCAGATTTAAAGAGCACTGGCTGACAGAGAGGGGAGAAGCTGTGAGAGAACTATCCACTGATCTGCTGAGCAGCTGTGCAAAACACTAGACAAATGTAGACACCACTGTTCCTGGAGTGCCATAATCCTCAAGTTTCTATTCCAAACCTGATTCAATACGAAAACCAGAATCCCTAAACAAGCGAGACCTTGATTTTGATGTGGTTCCTTTAAGGAAATGCTTTGCATACACTTGCACTATGGTTCACACCCCTGACTCTCCATGATTGGTTCCTGCCATCTTGGATCTCCTCCCTACTGGGTTCTCTCCATTTTTCCATGTTTACAACATATCAGTGTTTGTAACAACAGCTGAACTCACACAAGCATTTCTCACTGGTGCCAAGGTAAAGTTAAAAAACAAAACTTTTTTCAATTCCTGTGGAAAACTTGTATTGTGTGGCCCACTTAGACACCCAACTGAGTTCTAAAATCCTGGTTTCTACTTGAGGCTGTTAATGTGCCATTTTGATATGATGATAACTAGGAGAATTGATATTAGTTGACTGCTTTTAGTTCCATTGTGCCACAGGTTTATGCGTAGCGTGCTGTCTGAACTCATTTGTCCATCCTAACATGCATGCAATCATCTCCCTGTCAGACATTTCTTTGCTCACTTGTGATTTAAATAACGTTTTTTCTGCCAGTCGGTTTGATTTGAATGCAAAATTACGTTCACACAGTCACTTTCTTTTCTGGTCAATACTCACTGTGCCACAAGCACATCTCACTTATTCCATTCCATACATCAGGCAGTTGTCAGGAGTTTTTTTTTATTTTGCAACTCTGCGGCATTTACCAACCAAACAGACCATTCAATAGTGTTATTTATTGAGATCAATCAAGCTCATTTGAGCTTTACCAAGAGCCACAAAACTCGTTTAACTTTCCTTCGGTTCCCTGAATGTCAAAGTGAGCAGCAACTATGCTGGATTGCACGGTCCAACAGTCTTACAATTGCTTTCAGTGGATTTGAGAGCTTGGATTTCAGAAAAGAATATAGAACATCAGAATATAAACATCAGCTTTGTCAGGGATCCAGTGTTTCCTCCAACCCCCCTCTGTTTAAAACTCAATTGTCAGATCTACAATTCACACTCCCCCATAGCTCCCAAACCTTCTTGGATGTCTCCGTCAGCCCTGTTTCTTCCGGGTTCAATCATCTCTCTATCTGCTCCAGCTACACATCAACCACTAACGTCAACTTCAGTGGTGGAGAGTCGGTGTTGTGCTAGAAAAAGCACATGCTATAACGGGAACTCAAAGTGTCAGTTAAATGAAACTAAACGTTTCTTGCTGAATTGGATTTTTTTCTCAGGCTCATTTAGTGGTCTCTTAAGAACGTTTTGGTGATGTCCGCCGCCTAATATGCAGCTCGGGCTTGGTGTGTGGGAATCACAACTAAGCACAACTCCTCATAGATCTGTTTCTTGTTCGTTTGCGGGTTCAATTTTGAAGACATATTTGATAGAATATGGATTTCCTGTGCAGCCCAGTAGAAACTGTTTCACTAGTTCAAACTCAATAAGACCACCTTCTATTTGAGATTAGGGGCACATTGCCCAAGCTTAAGGCGGCTTTCCCACATAACTTGTTTATTTAAATTCCATTGAACTAAAGTTCTCTTTGCCTTTTAGTACATTTTATTTGGGCAGGTGGAAAAGCAGCAACTAAACTCTTGATCAGCTGTCGGAGAGCTGCTCAAGGAGGTGGTCTCAGTGCGGTTCAAAAAAAACAAAACTCTTGAACAGTTTGATTGCAAAAAAATCATTTGTTCCCCTTGGTCCAAACCAAATTAAACAATCTAGAGGTGTGAAACCACCCAAGTTGGAATTAAAGTTTTTACAGTCTGAACAGCTCTGCATTTTAAATTAATTTCATTATTTAGTTAATCGGCATCTAACTTTTAGTTTCCATGGCAACTATTTGATTATCTGGTGATCACAAGCGACTGATCACCCGGTTTCCATGACAGGACAGAACTGTTTGTGTGTATGAAGGCACAGAGCACTGATGATAAATGATTTAAATAATTAGCTGAACTTGCACAGTTGATATGAAGCGCTGTTAAAGTTGATATTCAACACCAAACCGTTGAAGTGAAAGCAATATTTAATTTTGACATCACGTTCAACCTTTAATTGTTCGCATTATCAGCTTTCTGAAGTTTCTTTCTTAAAGAATCATCTGGCTGCGGTTTAATGTTGTTGGCGACATTACAGTCAACACTGTTGTTTTCCAGGAGGCTCTCAAGAGTCAGTGCGCATCACTTTGCACGTTTGTGTTGAAAATAGCTCCGAGGGTCTTTTCTCGAAGAGCCAATTTAAGTGAATACTGTCAGAGAGAAAATCCTTTCTAAGGAAAAGCCAAGGTGACGGAAGAAGCCTTGAACTTTGCTGCACAAAGGAAAAAAAAGATGACAAATGTGTCCTTGTTCATGTTCTCATGGAGTCCAGAATACCAAATCACACTAATTACACGTCAAACTGCAAGACTGACTGCTCTATTAGCCTGTTTGGTATAACCCAAGCTTGTATGGAGTTGTCTCAAGGATGAATGGGCTGATAATAAATTCTTTCAGCTTGTTTTTGCATGAATCATGCTTACTTTGGATGTTTTTTTTTTTGTGTTTTTTTTTATTCATTTAACCTTTACATCACTTTCATTTTTGTTTTAATATTTCTAGAGCATGGAGACAGATGGTTATTGAACAGGTATTTAACTTGGCTCTCTTTTATTCACCCTCTCCATCCAACAACAGCCCTCGAGGGATATCAGTGAACTTGACTTTATGAGAGTGCTTGAAACAACAACGCTAAAAAAAATTATGATTTTGTAGAATAAATTAAAGGTAGACTGTTTTGCCACTAGTAGCTGCTTCAGAACTATAACAGTGTTTTCCCTACCGTCAATCTAGGGGGGTGCACTGCTCACTCCAAGTAAATCAAGATGTTTTTTTTCTATATTGTTTTGTTTTGACCACCTACACATTTTCTTTCCTTGATCCAGTCCCATCTAATCTCTTTTTTAACAAATCCCTAGTTACTAGCCAATACTATTTCAATAATCCCTAAATAATCCAACCCAGTGCATCTATGTTGATTTCTTCGATATTCAAAAAAAACTGCCAAATGGTAAAATGTGTGTTTTACAAGCCATTTATTGAAATTTTTAGCTTATGGGCAGTTTGAAACTGTTTGTGGGACTATCATGGAGAGTCAAGGGGGGATGAACTGTAAGTCTGTGGTGGAGCTGGGATGATTTTTTTGACAGTTTGAGAGGAATTGGGAGCATGTTTTCTCCGGTTTCTTCTCTAACTATAAAAAATGGTCAGGAAATTAAAGATGTCTGATTAAACCATGTCTGTTATGTTTGAGCTGAATAGATTATTTGTTTGTCAGAAAATTAAATTGTGTAATACAAGTCAGATTTCTAATATCCAAACAATTAAAGTTTGTATTTTTCAGAGACAAGTTGGATGAATGGAGAAGCAAGGGTTGGTACATCCATTAAAGACATCCTCAAGAAACGGAAATCAGAGTAAATCCCAGTTTGGAAAGACTAGTGTGAAATTCTTACTAAGTCATCCAAGTGCATCAGGACAACAGAGAGCCCACAATGTCTTTCTATGAGTTCTGTAGCTGGGGAAGAATGGAGATGGAGTAATCCAGCACACACAGGACGGGAGATCCAGGAAGGCAGGAACCAATCATGGAGAGCCAGGGGACATGAGCCTGGGATGAGCTTTGGAATTGGGAGCGTGCTCTGAGTTTTTATATTTTTTGAAACATGACTCAAGCGGCAACAAAGAGGGAATTAAATGTGGCTGTCGGAGTTTTTTTTTTTGTTACACATTCCAAGCAATGCTCTGAATTAATTTTGTCACAACTGCTCAACTAGTCTATTAAACTCTCCATCAAGAGACGTTTTATTTTCTTATGCCTCCGACCCTAAAGGGAGAAGCCATTCACTGTGAGCTGATGAGTGTCCATTAGTGCTCATCGATTAGAGCTGCAAAGAAAACATAAATGTGAAGATCTCATAACTAGCCAAACACACGAGAAAACACTCTGATTGCAGTGAAGAAAAAAAAACAACACTTTATAAATGAAGTTTCCTATGGAGTTTTTAATCACACTATTGCAAGTTAATTAGTGAGAGAGAAGAACTTTCACTCCGCTCTTCATTTAGCAGGTATTGGATTTTAATTTTAAGTAAGATTTATGATTAGGTTTCTAATCCTATTGGGAGCTGCCATGATTAGCTCGGTAATTAACTCTTCTATGCAGTTTCCGCCTTGGGATAGCACTTTGCAGACTTAATACGTGGCCGTTTAAGTTATACAGTTGTTGTGATGATCCAGACATCATAATCTTCTAATCCTTAAAAAATAAATCCCAGAGTTCTAATTAAACACTGCTTTTTAGATTCATTGGAGGTAGTCTGGGTCTCTGAGGGGATTAGGTGAATGGCTATGTGGGTACCCAAGCTAAACAAGTCCTGTCAAATGTTCCCTGCTACAAAAATTACAGATATTTCATGCTCTAAAAATGCTAGTTGTGACTTTATTTCCCAGAGGAATCCATCATTGTCTCGTAGCACGCTAGTGGTTTGAATAAATAACATATTACATAAAATTTGTGGAGGTTTCTGGAAAGAAAATTGGATTTCGGGGAGTCATTTTCATATTGTCACATTGAATTTAATGTTATCCCAAAATGTTAAAGGTGAGCAATGTTTATTGTATCTGTCAAGTCCAACTTGCCATTGGAATCAGATGTCCATCAAATATGCAGTGGCTGGCATGAGAGCATGAAACAAATATGTCATGTTCTTCATTCATGAGAAGGGTTACTGCCATCGTCTTTCAGAGTGGGATATGACACTTAAAGGGAAAACATCCCTCGCTGTATAGAATTATATTTCCACTGAGGCAGGCCAGTTCTGAACATATTGCTTGTCTGAGATTACATTGTGTAATGTATGTCAGATACAAAACCAAAACTGAAAAACGCATGGGGGATCATGGCAAAGAGATAGCCACACTTCTTATATCCAAACAATTTAAAGTTGCAGACAAGTCAAATAATTAGAAACTAAACAATCCATATTTAAATGTTCCCAACTGTCCCCAATCTGAGGCTCTTGTCTCCTAGTTCGATGAAGACAATTTCAGCGCTCCTTCAGCAGAAAACATAAGGAGCACCTGGGGAAATGATTTGGGGTTGAGATTTCGGGAAATGAGCTAAGCCCTCGACCTGCTCCAGAACAGCAATTTTCAACCAATACAGACCGGGTTGTCCACAGATTGCACTATTCTTGACCCAAATTGCACTCCATACACCCATCCTTCGAGCATCGAATGCCAGACCAATTCTGGTTCGGTCCCAAATGAACTACATTTCATTTGCCGTTTGTCCTAAAACGCTTGGGAACAATTCTCTTCTGGATTTAATATACATTTTCTGAAAATACAGACTATTCTATTTTAGATAGCACAAGCGAAAATAGTATTTTTTATGTGGAGAGTAAGTTTGTTTTTGAGATATGGCTGATGGAATTGGAAACCAGATTAAATACAAATGTTAGATATCCAGATCGAGTAAATTAACGAGTTTTGTATTCCTTTTCCCCGTGTCCACACAGTATGAACATTGTTACATATTTTAATGTAAATATGAAGAATCAGATTGTAATGTGACAATGTCATGGTTTTAATTGTCCTGGTGTGTGTTGGGAGGGGGTTGAGCACAGTGAGTGTTTGTGACGGTAATGGGCAAAGCTTCTTAGTTTCATCAAATTCCCTTTCAAGTTGTTCATCAATTCTTTTTGCACAAAAAAAATCTCTTTTTCTATTACAGCTCTAATCAAAACTACTTTTTTTATCTAAGATTTTAATCTTTTAATTGAGACAATCAGCACTGATTTTGATGGAAAAAACTAAGATGTTTTCAATATAAAAATTATTGAGGCCTGGATTTCTTTTTACCTTTTATCACAGCGATGCACATTTTAAGCATTGGCATCAGTGGATTTTTTGTTTTTGTGTAACACCAGATTAAATTTTTTTTCGCCCTCATTGGCCCCATTTACTTTCATTAAAACAACTTTTTTTATTGCAAAGCCATGACACCAAATAATCACGCATTCTTTATTGTTAAAGGTATTTCCTGTTGGCAAGAGGTTAATCACCATTTACCTTGGTTTCTGAATGAAATATGGAGTTAAATGGAGTAAAAAAATCTATTCTGCATTAGATTTCCATACGTATTTATTATGAACAAAAAGTAAACAACAGTTGGTGAATGATTACAATATGAAAAGTACAAGAAACAATGCTCAAATTAACTGAACAATGGTACAAAAGTTGAGAATGGATGGAGAACTTATCTGCAGCATTTTCTGGGCCGTAAGACACCGAAGGAGCTAGATAAAACACAACAAATAGTCACACAAGTGTACAAACTTTCCATTGAATAACCATATTAAACACAAAATACAATAAATACAATGACCCCAAACAACCTTAACACAGTATTAAAGTTTGCAAGCATGCTAGCAGCCAACCACAGTAAAATTACCACCAAGATTACATTTGCAAAATCTAAATAACACTTAGATAGAGAAGAAAACTATCAGCTAAGAGCTAAAGTTTACATTTTTACCTTCAATATGCTGGAATTCTCATCTCATCTGGACCCCTACACCATGTGCTTAAATCATGTGATCTCCCTACTTCCTCTTGCCATCATTAAACCATTAACATTGCCCCCTACTGTTTGGGATGAACCAAACATCTCTATATAAAGTTGATAAAGCTCTCTTACATTAACAATTAAACCAACTTTTAGTGTGTATGTGTGCAGATGGAGGGTGTGCGTGTGTTTATGTGTATTCAAATGTTCCAGCAGGACTTGCAGGAAGTCACATGATGGTCTTTACAAGGGTGTTAATGGTTCTAAACAGGGATCAACAATAATGACCAACAGAAAAGACCACAAGAATAAAGAATGCATGATTATTTGGTGTCATGACTTTGCGATCAAAAAAAAGTTGTTATAATGGAAGTCAATGGGGCATGAACAATAAATACTGTGATAAAATTTATATAACATCCAGGCCAAAATATTTTTCCATATTGAAAATTAGTCAAAATAATGTTTTGTTTTGTTTTTTTTTAAATCAGTGACATAATATAAGATCTTGGAAATTAAAGGGGTAAAAAAAAACGGATTAAAAAAATAGTAGATTTGATTAGAGATTTATGCAAAAGAATGGAAAAGAAAAAAATGGAAAAGAAATAAAAAAAGCATTTTCTTAAAATGTGTGTAAAATTATGATTTTTCCATCAAAATCATTCGATTTGATGAAACGGAGAAAAAAGCCAAATTTAGACTCAAAAATCACCCTGAAGTGGCTAAAAACATCCCCAGCACATAAGGGTTAACATGAAAGTAGTTTTTTGTACACCAAACGAATGCCCCTTGTCATAAATACCACTTTGTTACTTAAAATGTCAGAATTGTTCTTTTCTGAAAGTGATTCCGCCTTGCCACAATCATTATTTTTAATAATGGCATTCTTCTCTTTGTGTCTCTGGTTCATTTTTTCCGTTCTCGTCTTGTGTCGACATTTTCAAGAAAACAAACAATGCTGTTGAAACCCCATTAAACGCCCCTAATGCCATCATGGTGAGTAATGCTGAAATCTCTTTTTGCCAGTCACTCAATCCTTCCACCAGGTGCTTGCTTTAAGGATCTGCTTTGAAGGGAGGTCTTCACAGGATTTGTGTTCTCTGTTCCAGCGGCCTGACGCTTGCAGAGCAATTCTGTGAATCTCTGTGTCGGGAATCTTCCGGATTAGAAAGTTCATAGAGCCCCTGACTTCAGTGCTACGTAACCATTGTACAGCTCCACTGCAAACATGTCACCACCAGAAAAAATAAAAACATTACGCAGCATGAATATTTTAAAATGGTTTCAAAGGATGCAAAACAAAGCATTTGTCACGCACTGCAGCTGAGAAAAAGGGGTTTCATTTTGTTCTCTTCGAAAGATGATCTCTGCGGTGACAGTGAAAGTGTGTTGATCTCAAGTTACTGCTGACAGCACGTATTTATCGCCAGAATAACTCTTAAGAACAGCTTCTTCAAATTATGCTTTAAAAAGGGAAAGGGACCCTCTTTACTGAAATGACCCTTAAAGCAATTATTTTCATTTTAACTGCAAGGTCAAACAATTCAGAGCATTTAAAAGTATCATTAGGATAAAGCTAGATCATCCCTTTCACTCTTCAAAACACTGGCTCTATTTTTTAAAAGACGGAACATATACCTTTTAAAAGATATAGAATAAAATAGCCACCTTCCATAAGTTAAAGCGAATTCATATTTAGTTGCGTGTGATTCCTGTCATTTCTAGAGCTATTCTCTTTCAGTTTCGCATATCTATGAAAAATATCACTCACTCAGGTACTTTCCATTTCTTCTGATCATCCTTGAGATGGTCCCTTCGCCATCATTTGGGTCCAGCTGTGTTTGATTATACTGATTGGACTTGATTAGGAAAGCCACACACCTATCTATATAAGACAGAACAGCCCACAATGCCTGCAGAGCAAATGAGAATCATGAAGTCAAAGGAACTGCCTGAAGAGCTCAGAGACAGAATTGGCAAGGCACAGATCTGGAGTTACACAGTTGCCTCCATAACCCTGAAATAATAGACGTTTGGAATGACTAGAACCCTTGATAGAGCTGGCCGTCCAGCCAAACTGAGCTATTTAGGAGAAACGTCTTGGTAAGAGAGGTCAAAAAGAGCTGTAGTTGGCAGAAGGTCCACAATCACTGCAGCCCTTCACCTGTCGGGACTTTATGGCTCTACGACACATGAAATCTTGCACAAAACAAAAGGGCTCCAAGATTTAGTGGTCTGGTGTGACCAAGTTAGAATGTTTTGGCCTTAATTCTCAGTGGTGTGTGTGGAGAAAACCAGCCAGTGCTCATCACTTGTCCAAGACAGTCCCAACAGTGAAGCATGGGGGTTGCAGCATCATGCTGCAGGGACAGGAAGACTTATTGCAATCGATAGAAAGATGAATGCGATACAACTATATCCTGGAGAAAAACCTCCTTTGGAGTGCTCAGGACCTCAGACTGGGCTGAAGATTTACTTACAATGGCCCTAAGCACACAACTAAAATATGAAGGAGTGGCTTCAGAACAACTGCATGGCGTTTGTGGAGAAACCTAAAAATGGCTGTCCACCAACATTCACCATCAAAACGGACAGAGCTGGAGAAGATCTGCAAGGAGGGATGGCAAAGGATCCCCAAATGCAGGTTCGAAAAAATGTGTTGCACCTGAAAACTTATGGGATATTTCTGTTTTTAAATGATGACCAATTCTGTGTTTTTCGGCCAATATGACGGTGCATTAATTAGGAGAAAAAAATGATTTTCCAAATATAACAAACACTGAAAGATGAACACATAGATACACGTTGTGATTGCCCTCACCTGCTGATTTAAAAAGAGCATCTGCTCATAAGTTAAAAAAAGTGTTAATAAATAAAATAGAATAAAAAGCCAATAGAAATCCCAATGAGGAGTGAAGATTCTACAAAATAGAGGAGTATGTTGTGCATCTGCTGATGGAAAAATGAGAGATCGAGGCAAACACTTTCCCAGCAATGTTAGATGAACTGCAATATTGAAATCTTATTATTCAAGTAGGGCTCTTGCATAAAAATGCCTCATCTAATCTTTGCCATAAATTTATTTGTTTTTTGTGCTGTAGTTTGTTTATTTCCCTCCTGAAAATATTGAGTGATGGCATCAAATTTGCATATTCCTATTGAATGCGTGCCACTGTGTTCCCACAACGATGTATTGTGCAAACCTATCAATTTTTAATACTTTCAACGCTAAGGGCTCTCTGCATAATGAGAGTAAATACATGATTGGGGCTTTCCAGAAGAATACATTTCCACTGACATTTTCACATTTTAAAACCAAAGCCTAATCCCATGGCTCGCCTTTTTGAAATATATATGTTATAATAAAAGGGATTATATTGAAAAAGGATGCAGCACTTGTTCGTTTTGGATATTGTATGTCTTTTAAAAGTTACTTTTGTTTACACTGTGAAATATTTTGCAGTAGCATCCGCAAAACCAACAAGATCCATTATCTTCTCAGATTGCTTTAATTCCTCCTCCACGATGACTCCTCAGCCTCTCCATCATCAAACACATCGTCTGACTCCTCTTCCTCTATTTCCACCTGGATTTTCCCTCTGGAGTCTTCATCGCTCTTGCTCCCTTCCTTTACACCAAGCCTTTTCACTCGACCTTCCTCTATCTTCTTCCACTGAGTTACCTCTCTCAACTCAGTGTTCCTCCAATCAGAGTCAGCATTTGCTTGGACCATCCTCTGGATCTTCTCCAGCAGCTCTCTAACCTGCTGCCTCTCACTTGTGGATGTATCTTTAAAAGTATGATACCTGTTCCCACATCTGTCCACAAGCCACTGCAGAGCTACTCCTTCACATTCAATCTGTAGCTCAATCCCCCTGTCTCCCAGCTGCTCTTCAAATGTGAACACTACTATTCCTTGATCCCAGACTCTGGAGCCCAGAAGACTCAGATGTTCTTTCATTGCTTGGAGCTCTGGTTCTTTGAAGGAACAGTCAGCACGAAGAACCAGAAGGAAAGCAAGTGCTCCAGAAAGGTTCAGAGCCTGCATCTGGGTGATTTGCTGTTTGATGAGTGTAGGGTTTTGTTCAGTGGGCAGATGTTTGCACCAGCCAGGGGTGTCAACGATGGTAATCTTCTGCCCGCGCACTTCTCCATGTCTCTGAATGCAGCGGACAGTTCTTCCTGACCCAAACATCTCTCTGCCAAAGATAGTGTTCCCCGTCCAGCTCTTTCCAGCTTCTTCATAGCCCAGCAGGACTAGAGTCAATCCGGAGGTCTTGGCAGGTTCTAGAATAAAAAACAAAAGGAAATCTGTCATCTTTTTGTTTCATCTATTGCCTCTGTTCTACTACATAATATGGTTGGGTTCTGTCTATATTTCAGAGTATTTGCTTTGTCCTGAGTACTAGTACTTTCTTTGGTAACCGTTCCATAACCATGCTGTATAAAACTAGAGAAGTATTAGATTCTGACAGAGAAAGAGTGACAAAAACCCTTCCTCTCTTTCATAGCAGTGCTTTCTTTATCTGGTACATGTTTAAGATAAATAAAGTTGCATTTTCTGTTAGATCTTCTTAAACCTTGCTTCTTAAACCTCTTCGTACTTGGTTTAGAATTAATATTAAAACAAACAAACACCATCAAAAGATTGGTTAATTTAAATAAAAAAAATCTCTAAAATGCTCAAAGTCTGAAAAGCACAAAATCAAGAATTCAAACTGAACTCAAACTCTCTGCATTATAAATATTGCATCTTGAATGGCACAGCGTTCGGGGCACGCACTGAACTCTGAGCAGAGACGCAGCTGCCAGGATTTTTCATCACACTGAAGCATTGCTTTTCAACTGCACTGTCAAGTTCACAAAGGATGAAACGCAATTTTCAGCTTCATCTTATGCACAAAACACCACAATATTATGCAGTATAAGGAGGGAAGATTTTGACCTGTACTGATTCACTCCACGGACTCAATTAATAAAATCAAATAGTAGGTTTCATTTCAGCAGAAAGAGCGGCACGATGGCCGTCCAGTCAGAGCGGTTCAAGGCTCACTGATGACCTTCCTGGAAAGAGTTTTCCTCCAGAAACCCAAAAACATGTGGCTGATTAATTCAATATTTCAAATTCTCATTGGGTGTGAGTGAATTTGTGTGTTGCCCTGTGATGGACTGGCAACCTGTCTAAGGTGTACCCCCGCCTCTTGCCCGATGTGACCTTCAGGCTTTCTCATTAAAGGTGAGGTCCCAAAAATCCATTGGTTTCTGATCTTGTCTAGTTACGTCTATAAATGTAATTAGGGTGCATGTTGATGAGAGCTTGAATACTTTTTTTTTATGGAATTGTTGTTATTCTGTCTAAATGTCAACTGGTCGTTTCGTACATTTTGTTATTCATCTTTTGTTGGACAAAAAAATTCTTAAAGCACCTCCTCCCAGACCATTTGAGCTGCAGCCAGCAAACTTTGCAGAGACATCCAGACTGGTCTGACTAGGGTTGTTATATGTTTTCAGACTGGTATTACTATATGAATTCTGGGAAATTGTGGAGAATCCTGGGAAACTCCATTGACTTAACATGGGGTCAAACTTTGTAAAGCTGTAACTCAAACTGAGAATCTCATAGAAACTTCAAACCAACCACATTTCTATCAGTCTGTGCAAGAACATACCAGCCACTGTGTAAAAGAATTTGAACCCTAGGGGGAGTATAATACTTACCATTGACTTATAATGGCAATTGAAAATAAATGTAAAACGACAATGAAAATAGAGAAATGGGCGGTACATATTTGGTAATGATATCGCTGACAACTCCCTAGCAACCAAATTTCTAAACTGTATCTCAGCTTCAGTAAATGATAAAGACATGAGAGTTGGTTGATTTGATGTAAGGTGACAAAGGGAACATTTCATTGTCACTGACCACTCCATAGCAACCAGACTGTTTACCTTAGCAACCAATTCCACATATCAATATCTCCCCTAAGCAAAATCATATAAATATGGGGATTGCTGAAGATCACACCTATTGACATGAGGGACTTTGTATGATTTCACCTACTTCTCCATAGCAACCCCCAAAAAAATCTAGCTGGTATTGGTGTTCTTTTTAATTAGCTTCCTTAATATTAACTGGATTATGTTAGACATAGTTATTCCACTCTGAACATGATTGGAAAGAAATGTAATGTGCGTAAACAAGTGACTTTAGTCAAACAGTATCTCCCAGTTCTGCTGTTTCTGTATGTTTTGATGAAGCGTTTCTAAGGAGAGATGCTTCTTTTTTTTTCAAACTTTTTGATCACTGGGTTTTGTGTCACTGGAAATCCTTCTTTACTCAGATAAAGTGTGTCAGGTGACAAAATAATTGGGATCTACCCTCACACCGATCGCACTAATCTTACCCTTCACAGTGTTCTTCATCTGTTTACACCTCTTCACTCTTGCCTTTGCCTTCTCTTCTGCTTCTTTCCATTTCTGCTTCACTTCCTTCACCGTCTTGAGCTCCATTTCATAACAGCGCCCTTTATTTTGTGCCACCATCCTCTCAATCTTGTCCAGCAGGTTTGTCACCTGACCGCCATCATTCCAGTTCTCGTTGTCGAGGACGTGATATCTGTTCCCACATCTTTCAACAATCCCCTGCAGAGCTTCCCCTTCTCCCTCGATGAACTCCTCAATGGTCACATCTCCAAGACAATCTCCGTGAGTGAACAAAACCATTGTATACACCCACACTTGCTCTCCCAGAAGCGCCATGTGCTCCTCCATTGACTTCCTCTCTTCCTGTGTGAAAGCCATGTCCACACGCAGGGTGAGCAGAAGGGTGTGTGCTCCTGCTGGACAGAGGGATGAACTAAATAAAAGCTCTTGTTTGTCTCGTTCAGGTGTGTGGGCCACTGAGAGACTCTTCCACCATCCTGGAGTGTCCACTATGGTCACATGTCTCCCATTCACTTCTCCTTGTCTTCTTACACATGCACTAGTTCTTCTCGATGTAGGGGTTGCCGTTCTCAAAATAGTGTTTCCAGCTGAGCTCTTCCCAGCTCTTCTGGGACCTAATAATATGATCCTCATCTTCTGAATGGGGATTTGTTTGTGACCTGAGAGAAAGACAAGAGCATTTAACAACAAACCGTCAATATTTAAGTGTCCTAAGCTTTTTGACATCTATTTCCACTCGTTGCTTATATATTATAATTCCCTCTGCCTTGTTGATCTGTTAGAAAAGTTCAATCTAAACCCTTAAATCTTGCCCCTCCTGCTTGCACCTTTAAATGAGTACAGTGGTACCCCGAGATACGAATGCTTCGAGATACGAAAGGTCTCGCGGGAAATATTTTGCTTCGAGATACAAAAAAAATTCCAAGAACACTACAAAAAACACCAACAGTTCTGCTCTATTATCCACTTGCTAAGTCTGACGTCATGCTGCGCTTCCGGGTCCTGGCGCTACATTCTCCCATTGCAGACTGTGCTAAAACGGGCTGATACGCCTTAAAATACTTTAAATCAGTTTTAATTCAAGCGAAACATTATGTAGATATTACCAATAATGTACTTTACCAAGAGTTAGTCAAGGTGTCGTAAAAGAAATAACGTTTATAACGTGGAAAGTGCTGTTCTGTAGCACAACTTAGAGAAACACTGTGACGCGTTCTCAGAAGCTCTCTCTCCAGTTCGCTCGCTACTGTCTGCGCTTGTGCTTGAAACCGTGTTGCTTTTCGTAATTCATGAAATATATTGAGAAAGTTAACTTTTTATTCGTACTGCCAAAATTTTCTGCCACCTCCTCCGACACATCCCTTCTCTCTTTCACATTTGTGTAAATATTACATATTTCGCATGTGTTTTATTCTGTTTTATTATCATTTATTACATTATCAATGTGTAGATTTAAGGGTTGAAGAAATGTTACTTGATTTTTCTCTGGTTTTCCATTTTTTTCATCTACTTTTACTGTTGATTCTGAGAGCCGTTGCACGGATTAGACGTTTTACATGTAAAACTTGCTTCTAGATACGAAATATTCGAGATACAAAAGCCATCCTGGAACAGATTAATTTCATATCTCGGGGTACCGCCGTAGTAGGGATATTCCAATTTAACTATTGTCAAGTCAACTAAACACCAATCAGGAAATTTTGGAATAATTTTTGGGGGTTCCAGGGTCGTGGACGGGGGCATTGGGGTTTGCTGAGTTGTCACCTGTTTGTGGGGTGACGTGTAACGTTACAAACCGTGTAAAGAATATACTTTTAGTGCAATGCCAGACATTCTTAGACGCTTTGCAATAGAATAGTTTAGATTTCCAAAACTAACACAAGTTAGGCCCACTCTGAGCACTGTATTTCCTTCAAATAAATACTGTGATTATCTGTGATTAAATGCATTTTTATAATATTTGTAAGTAGGAAAATGTTCAATATCAAGGTTTTAAAAAGTTATTTTCAAATATGGTCAAGGTTACAAATCTATTTGGTTCTTACCTTGTCTTCCAAGTGGAGACTCCCATTGGTCTTGTACAATTTTCCTCCTCTGGTTTGCCCTCGTGTATCTCTTTGTCATTTTTCCTTCAACTCTGTGCAACCATTTTCTGTCCATCTCAAAATGACAGTCACCATTTCCCATGACCATTGCATCGATTATCTCCAGCAGCTCCTTGAGCTGTGAAGCCCTGGCTCTCTCTATGTTCAAAACATGATATCTGCGGCCACATTTCTCCACTAGCCAGAGCAAAAGACTTTCAGCTTCACTCCCAATGCACTCGGCTAGAGTTTTTTCCTGGATATGGTCTCTGTATGTGAACACAACCACAGCGTGACTCCAAACTCTTTCCCCCAGAATTTCCAGGTGCTCCTGCACGGACCTTCTGTGCTTCTCTTTGAATAAAGCATCAACACGTATAACAAGCAGAACTGCATGAGGTCCAGGAGCACAATGAGCAATACTAAGCACAATCTCTTGCTTTTGAAATTCCGGGGTTTCTTTTGCAGAGAAGTTCTTCCACCAGCCCGGTGTATCGATTACAGTGACCTGCCTTCCAGCAAACTCACCATGCAGCTTCACACACTGTGCCGTTACTGTTCGACGAGGCTCTGCATGACCCGTTATTAGGTTTGCCAAAGAGGATTTCCCTGCTGCTTTGTTTCCCAATAACACCAGCCTCAAATCAAAGACAAACTGGACTCCTGCCAATAAGAGACAATGCATGTCTAATATCAAAACTCCAATTTCTTGTTCCCCGCTGTCTGTGCTCCAGACAACACTCCACTTACCCAAAGCACTTGGTTCACGTGCAGCCATTACAGCTTTCATTAAACTCCCTGAAATATTTTCAAATAGACATGAATAAATGACATGCAGATGCAAATACAATGACGTCTTCAAATTGGCTTTAATGTGTTTTCGTAGCTCAAGCTTAATAACGATGCTTTTAAAATCATAGTACTACCAACCAATATATTTACAGCTTTTAGAAGCCATTAGCTGTCTGTGAAAGAATGGATAAGTGAGGTAGAAGAGGAAAATCTTTTACCTTTATTCTCATCACCGATGTGGAGCTGAATGAATCTTAATGATGTGTGGACAACAAATATGAGGAAAACTGGATAATCTGGCCGAGCCGGTGACGTGAGACCTTTACAGACACTTATCAGATAAGATTAAGTTTCCTATTCATTTCACGCAATTTGGAATGGATCATAGCGAAATCTTGTAAGAGAAAAAAATATTTAAAATCCTATTTTTTGGTTGATTTCTGAGAACAATCGCTAAAAAAATCCTCACAATTAAAAGATAAAATGTAAAAAATCCTCCAAACTGTTTGCTTGAAAGCCATATTTACTGTAGTTTTCTGATCACAAAAACAAGAAATATAAACATAAAGTTTATTAGTTTTTATTTTGCTTTTATTGCAATTGTTTCATATTTTTACACATTAAAGTCTAAGTTTCGAGGCCGTCAGCCTTGTTTGCTATTATAAGCTCTGTTTCTTGTATGTACACTGTACTTTTATTAATTATTAAAAGTATTAATTACTTTTTCCAAAAAAAAGAAAACAAGGAAACAAAAAGAGCGATCATGTGATAGAACTCTGATCACATGACCAAGGTGGAAGTTAATAAATGGGAAAAACTATGAAATGGTAAAAGGGAAACAAATAGACATTAAAATAACAGACTGTGACAAAAAGTCCTTCCTCGGTCTTATCCATACTTTTTTGCATGTTGAACACACAAAAAATACAAAAAAAAATAACTTTTTTAAAAAACAAAATTAAAAATTTGAATGCATAAATTTTAATCCAAACTACTCACTTGCATTAATGCCTGACAGAACTACAGGAAATACATTACAACCAGGAAGTTACAAGCATACTTTTGTGTCATCTCATTCTGCTCTCTTCCCGCCCTCCTTGCATTGACACGCATGGATTTTTTTTTAAGTTGTTAGCTTGAAATAAAGCTGCGTTTTCTGTTAAATCCTATTAAACCTTGCTTCCTACTTGGTTTAGATATGATATTCTAGAACAATCATGAATTTCATCTCCTTGTGTTGTCTAGTCTATGTGTCTTCAGCAATGCTCTTTGCCATAAAAACATCATATAGGAACGTCTGAAGACGTCCACTCGTCAAAGCTCACACAAGTGTCTACAAATGAAAGAGTTTTACACTCTCTTGACGTGCATCACAAAAGATGAATAGATTTGTTAGACAGAGCCAGACGAGGAGAGATGGGCGAGCGGGGCATGACTCATGGACAATGTCAGCCGGTGCTTGTCTTGTTTTGATGTACAACACTAGACTCTGAGATCGGTCAGGGATAGATATTGCATATCTGGTTTCACACTACCAGAGGCAGAATGCAGAAATTGCTTATAACCTTGAAAGGATTGAACTTGCAGAAAAAAAAAATTCTGAAAGTATTGGTGGACAGAAACTGAGCTATTCTACAAGAGCTCTTGAAAAAAAATACAGGTATTTTCATTTCGTTGTAAATAGGTGAAAACAGTGTAAAAAACTGTAATGCAGTTTAGATTAAACTATATTTTAGGGTATTAATGTGATTAATATGATTATTAGTTTTAAATGGTAGTCTACATAATATTGTTATTAATTTTGGTATGTTTTACATACCACTCTGTATTCATTTATGTATGTGTATCTGTTTGATCCTTTTTTTTAACCAAAAAGAACATTTGCATTCATTACATTTTCTATCAAATTACAGATGATTCATTCAGTCTCTGAGGTCTCCTTCTGCGGATAAATCTAATTAGCACTGATGCACCCTCAGCCATACAGGACACACGTGAATTATGAAACACCATAACAGAGGCTTTGTTTCTATTCAGCACAAGCCATTAAAGTTGTATTTAACTCACACGTTATTATCGCCGTTATCTACATCCCTCAGTGGAGGATTACTGCTGGTAAAACATGAAAAGTGAAGGTTAAGAACACAATATCAGGGATCAGAATTGTTCCTTGTCTCTGAGGAACTTGGCAGCTTAAACAAAGCTAACTTGCTGTTTTTAAACCCGTGTGTCAGATAATTGGAAAGTTCTGCTCAGCTGGAACCTCCATAGCCTCCAGTGATCTTGGACATACTTATTTCTCCGTCCTTTAAGAAGGAAAGGAAGCTTACGTGGGTTAACCGTCAGAGCTGTGATAAGGACAGTGTTGTGATGTTACTTGGATTATGTTTCGACAATCCTTCTATCTTCTTATTTGAAGACACAAACTGCCAAGGAATCCTTTCCAAACCCTGGCTTCATTTCCGCTCATGTTCTTAAGATAGCAATATGCCTGTGGCTAATCAGTGCCAGGATCTTACTCGCTCCCAGATTATTTCCCTTCATGGACGAATGACAATTCTTCAAAGAGTCTGTAGTTTTCTGTCAGACACGCATTTTAAATTCAGTGGAAATGTCTGTGCACTCATTAGGGTTTTTTTTAGCATATCTTTGGCATTGTTAGCAATAGAACTTATTAAAGAAAGGAAAATTACTCATCCCTGAACCATGGAGGGTCTTTTCCAAGAATACACTAATCAATATTAGTTCAGTTGTGGCAGGATGTGTTTGATGCAGGGTGTTTTCATGATGGGTTTTAAGAAAAGAGCAGCACTCTGCCCACTTTTGCCAACTTTCAGAGTAAAACTAACCAATTTTCATCATGGATACCAATTAGGATTTAATGGAAAGTGTTTTGGTGTAGATAGACTAGATAATAAACCTACTAATAAACCTAAAGCAGTGGTTCGGGCTTACTTTTAGCAGTTTACATGGAAAAGTCTTATGTTACCAGTGACAAACCACAGGTGACATCCAGGATCAAGATCGCTTGTCTACTATTTTGTGATTGTTGAAAGTTTAACTAATTAGTTCTATAAATTAGAAAAGAGTTGTTGACTGGTCCAGTTCAGTGTATGATTGTTTGGAGTATAATTGTTAGCTTCACATTGTTATTATTAACTTGGAGTGGGATAGTTTCCTTGGAGTGTGATTGTTATCTTCTAGTGCTATTGTTAGCTTAGAGATCGGTAGTTTGCTTGCAGTGCGATTGCTAGCTTGGGCTGCAAATGTTAGCTTGTAGTGTTATTGTTTGCTTGAAGTGTGATAGTTCACTTGAATGTGATTGTTAGCTTACAGGGTTATTAACCCAGGGTGCAATTGCTAGCTTGGAATGCTGTTTTTAGATTAGGGTGCTATTGTTAGCTTATAGTGCAGTTGTTAGCTTGGACTAAAACTGTTAGCCTGGAGTGCTATTGTTAGCTTGGGGTGCTACTGTTAGCTTACAGTGCAGATGTTATCTCCGTCTACTATTGTTAGCCTTGAGAGAGATTTTTGAGCTTGTGGTGCTATTGTTAGTTTGGAGTGTGACTGTGCATTTGATATCCATGATTAAAACCACATCATTTGCAACCAGACTGCGTTTTATGAAACAAATATTGATCACAATCGCTGAGAGGACAGATCTGTGTGCTCCTGACCTATCGTGATAAGGGTCTACAGCACTAAAGATTTTGAAATGAGTTTTGTTTTTAATTAACTAACAATAATAAAAGATTATCAGTGGTTTTGACCAAATGGTGTCCAGTGTTGAGATATGCTGATATATTTCTGTTTTGTTTACTCATTACTTTCTCTTTCCAGAACAATTTTCTCAATGGCAACACACACATTATAAATGGCCAGTGTAATTAATTTGCTATTGCAATGTTTAATGGGTAAAATAGCTAAAATATCTCTTAACAATACTTTTTATTTAACATTAATATCTTACTTGGAGATTTTTTTTCCCGTCAGCCTTCTCGGAGCAGAGAGCAAGCTCTCCCTCTTCTTGACAGAGGACCAGTTTAATTAAAACTAATGGCAACTTCCACTTTCACTATAAATAGAAGTCTCCTGTAAGAATCCCACATCTACGATCCATGCAGCAGTGTCTTGTCTAAACTAGCTCAATTGGGAAAAAAAAACATTAATTACCTTGGTGGTATGAATAACAGAGTTTTATAAAGTACATTTGCACTTTAATGCAGTTCTTTAAAAATGAGCTGCATGCTCATTTAGTTCCAGAAAAATGGTAATTAGCATATTATCATGCAGTCATTAAACCCCATACAGTTGTAACTTCTGACACCAAACCAGAAATATCTGTTATTCCAGTCGAGGCCTCATTAGTTACTGGATGTTTTTAATGAGTTTCTTTTTTTTTTTATTTCTGCTTAATCCTGCATGCAACATGCAACCGAAAAGTGAACCTGATGAAAAACGTGCATGAAAACATTTTCTTTTTGCCTCAACAAACTGTCTCCAATACACAGCCTCTCTGTTATATTTTATCAAAACACATGGATTACAGGAATTACTTGAGCCAGAGATTTGTAGACCTGAAGGGATCAGAAGATTGAGTGTAATGGTTGGATTTTGTGACCCCGCATGACCTGATTTAAGTGAAATTACAGTCAGAAATTGCGTTCAGCGTAATGTCAAAATAAATGCATAATACAAGTTTAAGGTAAGTGTAACTTCTGCCTGTTCATCCTCACACAGACTCTCTGCTAGCATCTAAAATCCTGGTTGTCCTCATTCCGGATTGGAACATAACCTTTATTTCTTCGTGGTTCTTTTACTTTGTTCAACATGTCAAGGTTGTACGCCACTTAAACGATGAACCCTGCTTTTCTTTACCCCACTGTGACTTGAAAAATCTGATGTCCCCCAGAAAGACTTTGGCTCTGAATCACAGACTGGCCTGATAAACTGAGCTGTGAGCTAGCCACCAATCTATCATTGATCCTCCCATTTGGCCCATTGTTTTCAGTTGATTTTCTAAAGAACAGACCATCGTGACCTTTAACAGCTAGGGGGCATCACCAGTTTGGCACCAATCATCATTAATCTTTAAAGATTCATGAATAAAAGCCCTTGAATTATCGGAACACCCCCATCTTCATCTTAAGCATTACTAGGTGTAGCATTTCTCTTCATTTATTTTGCTCTGCTTTCTTTCAGTTTCAATTTTTGACTGCGTTTCCTCTTAATTAAAAACTCCATATCCATAAACTGAACGTGTCAAACGCTCATTAACTTCACATTAGATCAGCCACATACTCTAGTCGTTAGCTTTTAGTTCATTTGTAGACTTTTTTCAGCTTTTGGAAATGGATTTAAGTTCGATAAAAGGTTATATATGTAATATCTGGTTCTTTGGCTCAAAGTCATAGGGAAACCTCTTTTGGTGCCATTTAATGTTTATCTTCAATGGTGCTTTTAAGAAACAACCATTAAATGTATGAAATAAATAACCTGAAATATATGTTTATAGCACATTAAACACAACAAAGAACTACTTTAGAATCGCGCATAACCAAAAAGTGCTATAACAGTACCTTAAAAACCCCAAAGAACCATTTAGGAACCTAAAAGAGCTTAAGGGGTTCTTTAAAGCGAAAAGTGCTATATAGCACCTTCAAACCTGAGTAGAACTGGCCAGGGACTTCCTGGAACTCTCTGTGAATCCGCAGTTACTTTTGCAGTCCATGACAAGGATTCATCGATGTGTGGTGGCTCAGTCTGCTTCTTGTGAAGTTCTGTCAGTTTCTTGAATTGATATTTCGCTCTTGTTTGAATGCACCTGCATTAGCCTCCATGTGGAAGGTGTCATTGACCGTCTTCTAGACACCCATCAAGTCCACAGATTCCCACATATTTCTGTAGAATATACCGGCTCAAAAACCATGTAAAGTAATAAAGGGGTGAGATATTTAATTGTGCATAATAAATAAAACATATTTATCACCTAAAAAAAATTGCAATGACAGTGCCCAAATGAATGTTTAAATGGTAAAATTAAAAGCTTGTTAAATCAAAATAAGAAATTAGCCCAGAGAACTGGCAGTTCAAGTGGGACCGGATTATGTGATTTTCCTATGAATCATCAAATGAACCACATGTCTCATTTGAAGAATCACTGCAGCACTTGCGAAATCTCGCAAATCTTACAAGAACAAAATATTGAACTTCGAAAAAGCACATGTAGGAGAGAATAATAGTAAACAAATGAACATTAAGACTAATGCGAGCACACACAGGGTGATGATGGCATTCTTGTACCATTTTTCTGAGCTTGAAATCTGGATAAACAAACACATTATGATTTAAAAAAAAACATTCTGAACAAATACATGAGTCATCAAACGAACACTGAGCACGTTGAGATGGTTTGGCATCTACATAACCTCTAATAAACACAGAATGAGTTCTTGCTTTCACAGCACAATCATCAGGAGCTTTTAGAAGTATCCAGGGAACACATTTATTCAGATTTTTATAAAATGCATTTAAAAACCCCATTGTGGTTTCAGTCGTCCACAACAAGAGACTGAAACGCTTGAGAGGTCACTTTCCATAAACCATAATAACGTTATTTCACTTCTCACTGTGCTTGTCTCCTATATTACATATTTAACTGCCATTTCTTATCCAAAAAAACAATTATTTATGAAGCAAATCCATGACAATTTACAGGGGTGCCAAAACTTTTAAAACATTTAACAATCATCAAAATCGCTTCTGTTCAAAACTAAATATTTGCTCGCTGTCTCTTTAAAGGGCTCCTTGTCCTGGCAGAAATGAACAATATGAACAATAGTGAATAAAACAATAATTATTCACCCTGTTCTGGAGTTTTGGGCTGAATCCACGTGTTTGCAAACTGCATTATACTTGTGTATGATACATTCTGCAAATGAATCTAGGCGGCAAAAGGGGGCAGTGCATTTCCTTCATGAATAAAACATGTCCATTGCATCCTGGGCAGTCCAGTTGATGGAGGATATGAGGAAAGTTCTGTAGACCAGAGGACATCTCACAGACTTCTGAGGCCGTGGCTGCAAAATATCAACAACCAATAATCACCAGGCGAAACTGGGAACGGACAACACACAATGTGCGGAGGGGTTTTACATTTTTCAGACATGATTGTTTTCAGAAGGATCAATGACTTTTGGTCATTAACAAAAAAAATATGACTAAATCCTTGAGTTTATTTATTTATATATATGAAATGTTGTATGTATATATTTCAAACAGAATGATCATGTGTATAAAGTAAAATTGGTTAATTTCTTTTCTTTTTAGTAGGAAATGAATGAAACAGAAATAACTGAAAAATCACCAAACCCTGTGATTATGAATCTCAGCAGATCGGGGGACTCCAAACAACATCATAAAATAAAAACATGTTAACTTTATTTACGTTAATCCAGAACAGAGAGCAACATTCAGAGGAAGATCTGAGTGAGACCATGGCAAACAGCGTGAAACCCATCCATCTGCTTCCACAACTCCAATCAGATGAAAGCTAATTGACAACGTGTCCAGTTAGTGATTCATGGCATCTTCATCTTCTTCATCACTGCTTTGAATGAAGTCGTCATCAATGCCTTCAACAGATGGTCCAGCTTCTTCATCATCCTCCTCCTCCTCCTCCTCATCATCATCTCTGGCCAGCTCTGCTAACAGCTGCTCCGTATGTTCAAACATGGCTTCGTCCTCACAGCGCAGCTTCACATAGAGCTGTGCATTACAGACAAAAAAAAAACAATGGATTAAAAATGATAATCAGAGAGATCAAATTCATAATCAGTAGGAACTTCTCAGGGTGCTCACTACGAGCAAATTCACCCCAATCCACATTTCCCCAAAAAGAATTGTGGTGTGTTGTCGGAGGAAACTTTGCACCGAAACTCAGGTCAGAGTTCAATGGCCTTTAGCCAGTGTTCCATGGGCGTTCCATTCAAGCCTGAGATTACGTAAGCAACAGCATTGCTCCATAAACCAGGTTTATGTATAATAAATGACTGCATCTGTGAAATGTGTATTAACTGTTGGTCTCTCTCTTTGTAGAAGTCCTCAACCATGTGTTACAATCTAAAATGTACATATTCAAGAGCATCAGCCGTATAAACTTTGACCTCAAGGTGGCGCTGATGTGTGGTCAATGCTTATTTATAGAGATGCACCTTCAAATTAGACTTCCCATGAAGCCGTTGGGCAGCTTCAGGGGATGTTGGCAAACATGCAAGCCAACTTTTGTAAAGATATGTTGATGCAATTACAAAAAGGCAACTTTTGACTAAATCCAAGATGGCCGAAATACAAAATGGCTGACACATAACAATGGATATGATCTGCATTATGGCACAAATCAGTATTCAGAAGACCATGGAAGAAATCACTAGTTTGTCTCAAAATCCATAGCCTAACTCTACTATCTCGCACATCTTTTCCTTATTTCTCTGCTTCTCTTTTTCTTGTGACTTTGCAGTGTGAGAGAAGTCAGCAGGCAATTTTCACAAATGAGCGTCTCATCTTAAGAGTCGAGTTCTGCATCAGCGAGAAAGTGTTCTTGGAATGACTGAGTGTTGGCCAGAAGACGAGGGGAATTCAATCCTCCTACTGTCTCAAGCCTTATCACGATAAAATATACCCCCAAAGAACATGATAAAAAAGCAATTCTAAAAGTGAGGGCAAAACTATATATTGCCTTGCACTTTCTCCCTTTGGGTTATTGGAAAGGTTTTCATGCTGTTTCTGCAGGGGAATCTATGCTGGGCTCTTTCAGAAACTACATAAACTATTAAAAGGATCCATTCTCTGTCTTTACCTGCTTATTCCAGGGGTCTGGCAGTTCCTCCTTCCAGTTTACATTGGTTGACATGTAGAGGGTATTCAAGAAAGGTTGCCGGTTTATCATAGAGGCCAGATTCACTTACTTTTACAATTTAATTCACTTAGTCTTTAATTAACCTGAAACATGTTATTGGAAATCAGAGTGACCGGGTGAAACCCATAAAAGCATCTCAGGAGGGCCTCTAGCGGACCTTGCTGTTCTATTCAAACCAGAGAAAGAAAAGTCACCACAAAACTTTTCCTTTCACTATTTAGGTATTTTAGGACAGTAGGGAAGTATTCTGGTCATGCTAGGTTCTGATATTTGAGGTCAACTAATAGCAAGTTTCAGCACGGGGTAGATCTTTAGATATACTGACACGCTACAGAGAAAGTTTGAAATGTTTTTGTTTAATCAAAAAAAAATATTTTATTAGAACCAGAGATGAAGTGGCCCATGTTAGAGACATGCAGACATTGGACCACCCCTGGTAGTGACCATACACACAGCCCTACCTCCATTTTTGCTTCAGTCAAACAAAAAAAGGAACTGAAATCCGTTGTAGGTACATTTATGAAACAACTGTTCAACCTACAATCAGAGCCTATTCTGAAAAAAGGAGCGAGCCTGCGTTTGGAACAGAACGCATCTGTTTTTTCATATCAATTTTACAGTTGTTTTTTAAAGGTCAATTGGTCCCTATTCTTGCTTTAAAAAATATTGAGAAGCAAATCTGTAGTCACAGTAAAAAAAATAAATAAAAAAACCCTAAAAAAACCAAGAGTAACATTTTTTTTACAATTTAATTTGAATGTGACTTCTGCAGTTGAACTGCGTATTAAAACCAAAGAGAATGATAAGTTGTGATTATCCGTCAATGAAACGGCTTTAAATTGGGCACATGATGCTAACGGTGATGGTGAAAATGTAAAAAAAAAAGTCATCACATTTTGAAGGTTTTAGAAATAAGCCACCCCTCAACACTGAAAATTAAAAACTGTCTAATGCTCAAAATAATTCAAAATCAACTTAACCTCTTAAGCCCGAGAGTCCCCGGTACCTGGGACTTGCCCCCTTGTGCGTTACATTTTCACTCATAGCTCACGAACCCTGAGAATAACCCACACATATTAACCTCTTAAGCCCTGAGGCCTATTTTCCGAAAATCCTATACTTTTACTTTTTAAGGCATTTCTCAGCTTTTACAAGGCCTAAACTGCAAATCTTGGTATCAAAATGAAGATAGGTTCTTGGGGAGTGGTGTGGATGAGTTAATTTGACAGTCAAGAACACAGGGTAAGAGTAATTGATGTTGGAATGGCCAAAAAATGAACTCCGCCTAAAAAAAAAACACATGTTTCCTCCAATATCTCCTTATTTTACTTATAACGAAGCAAATAAACACAATCAATTGTAACCACTACATGTCAAGAACATCTGTAGCAAGTTTGGTGTTCATACTACAAGAAACTAATATTCTGTAAAGGTTTTGATTGAACAAAGTTCAGGCGTAATCCATGTTGGCACAGTTTGGCACAATTTGGCACAATAATTGAAATATGGAAAAAATCTTGTCCAAAGCTTCAGCTACGTTAATAGTCTTCTTTTGTTGCTTATGGGACATGATTTCAGCAAAAAAAACTCCTAAAGAAACGCTGTAAAAGGGGGGTAGAAGCTCATTTACGCCATCTTGCTGCGCTTTTGGGAACGTTTCACTCACAAACGCTTTGACGTCGAGCTTCTGCGTGTCCCTACCCCCCCGACCATCTGTCCAATCCAGAAGATCTATATGTCGACGGAAAGCTCTGATTCTATGGAAACCAATCAGCTCAACCATTTTGAGACTGACGGGATCGCCGACGAATCACACGACGCGCAGCGTGGAGAGACGTGCTCTTACGCACGGGGAGTCATTCCATATTTGGTAACGTAATGACGCCACAAAGCTAAAGAAACAATCAAAAATGGCGTTTGCACGAAGCTATTGACCGGACATAACAACAAACGGACTTTTATCGCTATGGAAATAACTTTTTGTTGAAAAAAGCGGCAAAGGTAAGACAAGATTTACATGCTTGCTTGGTTTTCGCTGGCGTTTTTTCGTGGAACTTTCGCTCCCTGCTCTGAAATACTTCATGCAATGTTAATGAGTTGCATATCACTGGATTCAGCTGGTTGGTAGCTTTCATTTAATGTAATGGTTCGGGTGTTTCCGTTTATATTGTGGATACATATCGCACATAAACAAAAGCGTGGTCATGAATTATACTCCGGACATGTTGTTGTTTATTTGCATGGCGTTCGAGCTGTGGTTAACGGATATGAAATTGAATTAGATACGTTTTTAGAGGAGTTTCCGCTGAACACAACAGTATTTAATATGTGTGGGTTATTCTCAGGGTTAGTGAGCTATGAGCGAAAATGTAACGCACAAGGGGGCAAGTCCCCGGTACCGGGGACTCTCGGGCTTAAGAGGTTAAATAACAATCAGTAAATAAACATTTCTATTTCTTCAACAACGAAAATGTTACACATTTTAAGTTACGAAGAACACTTCAACATGTCACAAACCTATTAGATAAAGACATGTAAATCATCACAACACACAAAACTTAAACACGCTATTTAGGCGCTTAGGCGCTAATATAAACAACAAATAGCGATCTATGAAATCCCTTTTAAATAAACAAAATATACTTTTTTAAACATTAGCTTACCACGCTGGGAATAAATAAGCATTAAATGAAGGTTTTTGTAGAGCTTGAACCTTTTTTTTTAACACGAGCACATACATGCGAGTCTCTCATATTTCTTCCAGATTCACGCACGCTCTAATCACGTTATCAACATCCTTAAAGGGGCAGCACACAACAGCTCGCATTGCAAACGTTGCATGTAGCTACCAGACTAGAATCACTTTCCAACTTAAAATACTTCCACACTGCAGACATCTTAGCACCGTATTGCAAGTAGTAAACAACATGCGAGTTTAACATGCGAGTTTGCGACACGTGCGTGACGTAGCTGACGTAAACATTCGATCGGTCCGATACATAGAGCCGATTCCGATCAGTTAAAAAATGCCTCAATCGGCCCCGATACCGATCTTTTCGATCGGCTCGGGACATCCCTAGAAAGAACATCAGCATCTTCTAGAGCTTTGTAATTAAATCACAAATTTCAAAAAGTTTCATTTGTGCATACCATCGACATAAAAACAGAACTGAAAATCCAATTGTATTTTGGTACAGCCCCCTGAGCTTCCATACTGCAATAGCTACAGTAGTAAACACAATGTAAGACAAATATATTCTGAATCCTACTGTTCTGATACCACAAACAGGAAGTTACATCAAAAATGTGTGTGTAGACAAGGTTACAAACTTTCACTTTTCCTGCTTTGAAAGTAAAGTTAAAGCAAACAAAAATGTGATAAAATATGAAAATGTGGATAATTATGTCAGGTCTACACAAAAAGATGTTTTACTTGCTGGAAATGTGAAAATTCTCTTTGACCAGATCAGGGATTTAAAAACTAAATTTAAAAATGTAAAAAAGAAAAAAGAAGAAAACACACACACACATAATTTTACTTTATATGAAATGATTCAACAAGTTGGTCTGACACCATCAAATGCATAGGTTTATGTGGGTAATGGTTTTAATTGGATTATGAAAAACCTGGCTTTAAACAAAACTTATCATAGATCGGAAGGGGTTAATCTGAACATCCACAAATTAAACGTTGTTGGTATTTAAGTGTACATTTATGTTAACATAATACAGATTCTTCTAGCTCCTAACATTCTGATTAAACAGACTGAATATCATAAAAAGGTAAAACCACACAAATAACAAGGGATTCTACAAATGACTTGGTTCACTTTTAACAATTTAAACGTTTGACTGCTGATGCCATTTCAAAATAAGTCCTTTATTATTGGCTCGTATGTGTTGCCAAATAATGTATTAGGTAAATAAGTCATGAACGGATTTCTGCAGAAATGTTTAGCAACACATAAATGTTGATCCCCAACTTCATATAATACTTTTAATTTGATGCAATCTGATGCATTTAATGATAACTGAATGCTTTAAAAAAAAGTCTCTGCTCTAAACTGGAAGCAGCCCATTGTAATGTGTACAGAGTCTGGCTGATGCACTAAAGACTGGTGAAACTTGTAACATACCAAAGCAGCTGTAACTGCACTTCCTGATTTGCAAGTTACCCTGGAGACCGAATAAGGGGTCTGGAGGCCAGGGGAGGCCATGGCCTCTTATGCACACAGCTGTCAAAGAGCACAATACAGCAGCCGCAAATGCACAAAGCCAGACACACTCGCTCAGATCAAATCGTGCATTTACGCTTTCTTCGGGAATCTGTCACTTAAATAGACTGAAATGCCATCACAGCACAAGCGCAGAGAGCGCACATCGAATAATAAATAGTTCCTCGACTTACTGGCCAGAAGGAGGCAGGAGAGGGCGATTATGTAGAGCTGTCGCACTGCTACATCATAATGGTCCATGAAGAGGTCGAGCAGGTAGACAGCCAGGTGGCGAGCAGTAGGGCACAGCTGGTAGCGATTACTGAGAACTGCGAGCAGATCGGCAAAGTACCGCCGCATCCCAATCTGAGGAGAGTGGGCCTGGTACGTTGGCAACTTCAGCTCCTGAGGAGAAAGAGGTGTTGTAAGATTTGTATTCCATGCTGCTTGAATATCTTTACACCGTATATAAAGCGAATATGATTAGAAACAGTCAGAGAAACACTTCGTTTTGAATATTCAGGTTGACAATACAGATAATCTGCGAAATCCGGCATATAAAATAAAATACCAGCTATCATCACTTAACTTTCTTGTCCCGTGCGTTTGTAGAATGTTTCAGATTCAGAGGGTCATGTTTTGGTCCCAACCAACAGGTCAAATAAACAATAGTGCACAATAGTGTCTACATCATATCTCAGTAAATAAGTGTAATACCTCAAGCATTGTGATTCATTAAATGCACATTTCATTATAATAAAAGCAATTAATACACATATTGCACAGTCTGACGGATTTATCTCCACATCTTGCTCAGAATCATTTTGGTTTGTGATTCAAATTATGCCATTTCAATGTTCTTTCCAGAAAAAAAGCAATCAGTAAATTGTTTTATTCTTTTATTGTAATTACTAAACTTCACAACTGACTAGTCACCCCATAAACAAACCAGGTTGAATTAATTTTTAATCGAACGCACAAATGCTAGTATCTAATTCTCAGATTATATACATTTTATTACCCTAATCACTGTAATGTGACTTCTTAAAGTTCCTCAGATAATTAAGGAATAGGGGAACTTTTTAAATATTTAATTATGTGATATTTAAAAGACTGCACCATGATCACAAAATACTGTGTGTTTTTTTGCTGCTGTAGCGCAAGTCAGAGATTAACATGATTCAAAAATCTCCCTCAGTCCAAACAGTAAATAATCAATAAACACTCCTAATGCAATTTCACACAACACTTTCACTCTCTGCAATGAACACATGATACTTGTAGCCTCTTGATTCAACTATCTGCACATTTACAGGCAGCTCAGGTTATTTCGTTAATAGTAACTATGTAACTTCACACACATGCAACATCCTCTCGTCCAGGACAACTAAAATATTGAACAGGGCAGAGTTGTCAAGATTGCCTTCACACACAGCCAAAAATATTTATGTATATTAATCGGGATGTCGCAATATTAAACTGGAGTTACTAGGAGATATCTTCTTGGAGCTGAAGTGTATTGGCTTCTTGTATTGAGGGTGCTTCTAGTCACTTCTGAAACTTCTTTAAGCTGCCTTTTTGTTTGACTTAATATTTACTAGGTGACAATTCTACTTTATAATAGTATTTATTTTATGTATCATATAGTGATCAGAAATGGAATGCGGACCTCAGTGTGCATCGTTAAAAAGCCAATAGTGACAGACAATGATGGGCATGACCACCCAAATAAATGGTATGTATTGAATTTGTACATCAATAAAATACTAGGTAATGCCAACAAAAGCAGTGTGGATTGGATTTTTGAACGAATACTTTAATTTGATTTTATATTAGCATCTGATTGTGAGAACAAGCTGTAAGTCCCAATGATTTGTGTGTGTGGACATAAGTTTTCATGGATTCCCAAAGAAGTGTAACATTAATGACAAAGACATCACGTTGTGACCGAAACCAGAAGACCTTTACTACAATTTCTGCAATAGTGTATAATTTGCTCATATCTCCAATCAGCAATAAACGTTTCCAAACAGAGACAAGCTGGTTGAATATGCACCTTTATAGAAAAACATAGGTTCTTCACAGGCTTAGCCATCATGTCTCGCAGCCATCTGTCCCCTGTGGGGTGAGGGGCTGCGATTTGACCCTCTCTACCAGCCCTTTTGTGAGACTGGGCCGCAATTTAGACAACCCTACAGCTGCTGCCGTAATTTGAATGGCTGATCATTTTCTCAACTGCATTTCTTGATGCAAATCAACAAGCTTCAAACACACCAAGACTGAAGCAGCATCGAATTTTTTGACATGGAAACTAAACTAAAACTGGCCTTGCACCTCTTTGTGGGTTGCACAGTGGTAAAACTGGCAGTAACACCACACAATCGCACTTATTTCACACACATTTTTATGAGAAACGTAAAGAATGGCATGTAAAACATGCACTTTTTCAGGAAGAGGCTGCAAACAAACTGTAAGGTGAGCGAAAGGACTTCCGTATTATGTAGGAAAGAGGTGGTCACCCAACCTCCCACATGAAGGATACATAAAACCAGGGCTTAGCCTTTCAAAGATTTCTCAAATACTTCAGCACATCATGAATACGGCAAAGCACATTAGTGGACAGAAAGAGATTGTGTCTAAATAAAATCCACCAACACCAATCCCCCAGTCTCTGCATATTTCCCCAAACAGCTGAACCACTCCACGTACATCTGCATTGCATTAGTCCTACACACTATGGGTTTCACACAGTACAACTCTCACACTGACCCGGAGTGGATTTAAAAGGCACTTGCAAGTCACATTCAGTGCTATAAATCATTCTGACTCTCCTAAATAAACCAAGCAGAATAGTTTCATCCAGTAATCTTAAACCAACAGACAAACTCAAGTGCAAACACACAGAGACAAATACAGCCCTTTGCATTCCAAACCGGATGTGAGCACAGCCGGCCATAAACAGCACACAATAAAAGACTGCACTAAATAAATGCACTTAAACCTCACTGTCTGATGAGTGCAATTCACTTGGCAGCGAGGAAACAAAAGAGCACATGGTTTAGCAATAAACACCTAAGTGGCCAACACAAAATGTGAAGCGAATTGTAACAGTGACCAGCAGCTAGCACAGAGCAACAATTCCAGCTGATTGGAGAGTTTAATCATGATTCATTGACGACAAAAAATACTGAAACCATTACAATTAGCATCCTTTGATGACAACAGATTATGGATTATAATGGATACAAATGGCTCCTTTTTTTCTCTTTACAGGTAAGAATTCAACATAGTTTTAGAATTCAGTTAAACTAAGACCAAAAAACATAGTATACTTCTTGGAATATAGCAGGAAATGTATCTATTTCAAAATGACATTGAACATCTACTGCAAAATACATTCTTTGTAAAGTACTTTTATGCACAATCAAAGTGTTAAGAGGTTTTAAATTTTATTTCAATTTCTTCAACTGATTTTCACAATTTCTAAAATCTAAGATTTTAATAAATTATTACAAAATAAATAGTTACAGTCATTTGTTCCTAAAAGATGTTTCCAACATGACCTATTTTGTAGCCCCACCACAAAAAAAGATATATATTTATATATTAGATTTCATTTACTGTTTTTATGACAGAAAAAGGTTTACATGCAGACAACAGATATACACCAGATTATTAATGAAATGTATTTTAATACGTTCACAAAAATGTAATAAGCTGCTTAACATCCAGGACAACCACTAATTTTATCATATTTCTTTGGCAAAAACAAGGTAACGTTTGCATTGACACACATTTAATGCTAGGGTTCAAACCTAAAAATGTATCTTTACGTCAGTTTATAGAATTACTTTGTTGAATTTTTAAAAAACTGCTGAACTAGTCAGCTTCAGTAGTATTGTTAATATCCTATCCGTGTTTGTGCTACTGACCTCTGGGTAAATTCCAAGATTCTAACCCATGTTTGAATCCAATCCAGATCGAAGGTCCAGTTTACAGAGATGTTTTTACAGGAAGCATCAATGTTTTAAATCTACACTATAGATGTAATATCAGGGTCACTGTACAAGAATCAATTTTAGTGCATTTCAGAAAATATTCACCTTTTCATATCATTTAATCATGGTGTTCCCAGTGTATAAAGGCCTTACGGCACAGGAACAACAGGAAATAATTCACCTGTGTTTATTTATGCAGTTCTGCTTACACAAGGGGGGGAATGTGAACACATATAAAAAGCCTGCCACAAAGTTCACATTAAAATTATTGGTAAAGCATAAATGGTTGAATGTATAAATATTCTCAGAGCTGCTGAAGGATCACACCTCAGCTGGATGAAGCCTACACACGGTGGAGTCCATTTCATTAATGAGAATCCACTTCTGCTTTATGAAGTTGTGCAGTAATCATGTGCATTAGCTTTCTATAAAGATTTCTTTTTTATTAAGCCCCATCTAAATTCAAACGTATTAAAAACAGCAAAGAATGAAAGCAATCTAGAGCACACGCAGAGTTTCATCTCTCCCCTATGAAGCTGCATTCATCAGCCAAATGGTTCTGAAGGATCAGCAAATGCATCTGGCAGTAGATCGAAGAGACCCACAAATGTAATGTAAAATGTTCAAAAAAAATTACATTTCATGCCCAGTGTCCAAATATAGGTCAGTAAATGTGCTAGATTTAAAAGATTAATGCACCATTATTTAAGCCTTGTAACATTGCCATTGAAAAATAGACTCACATGTGGCACATCAAAACTTGATTTGATTAGGTTTAACATGTATTATGGTTAATTTAAAAAAAAAAAACTATCAGGAGTGATCCATTTTCTGAACCTTTCAGAACCATTTGGCCAACAAATATGGCGACATAAAAATGTCCCACTGATGCATATTTTCAACCCAACCTCTAAGGCTGGTTTTATTTAGCACAATTCCCCGTGAACCACCACCAGTTTACACATTCACGTGAGGCAACGGGTGAGGAAGGTTAAAACGGAATTGTGTGTTGCACTCGTTTTGCCAGGGAACCTTTGAAATTAAGTGGTAACATGACAACCAAGCAGCCATAAAGACCAACAAGTATCATTTTTCTAGCTTATAAAAGTTTTCAAATTATGAAAACCCTCGTTTTGTGCTAGTTTATATTACTCATGTCCAAATACAGGTCGGTAAAAGTCATTTGAATCATATGAAAATCTCTATTTTATCAGGAATGAGTGCCATTATTTATTAGCCAAAAACATCAACGTCACACAATAGACTCTAATATGTGGAGTATATATTTGAGAATGTTTTATAAAACTAAAAACTACAAGGAATGATGAATTTACTGATCCATCAGAATCATTTGGCTGATTTATACAGCTTGTAGGGGCGTCCTGGTTTATAGGGGTATGTTTCCTGTATGTATTAAGTAACTAATGGGTAGGTGTAATGGTAAATGTGGGAAATGGAACGCTTCAAGGGCTATGGTGTTGGGGTAATTGAGAGAAATTCAACTTAGCTTTATTACACACCGATCCAAATTTTTGTGCGACAACACACCTTGATCAAAAACGATGGGCAACAACAATAATGGCACAGTCATTCCGGATCTGTTTTTGGAAGGAGAATAACCAATGAAAGCCGGCTCTTTCGATGACATGACTAGGATGTAAAAGAGACACTTTTACATGTCGCTCATCCCACATTTTTATAGCGACTTCGCCCAGGAAACAGGAAAGAAATACCACGCCACAAATCCTCCCCATTTTTGTCATACAGCTCTGTGTGATCAGCCAGAAACAGAATAAACCGTATGAAGTATATTTTTTCTCTACATGTTCTTTGATTTTTCCCCCCTTGTTGTCGTCATCTACTTTCCCATTTCACCACGTGGTGCGGAGTGCATATGTTGTATCGCAAATGCCATCTTCAGGCAGGGAGCATAATTGCATCAATATTTCCTTGACCCAAACGAAGAGTACCCTGCTGAGAAACCATCCGAAGTTCGGTGTGTAGAGAGACCTTTAGAATTTGAATGCAGATGATACTTGATGTGTTAGCCAAGGCCCATAATAAAAGCCCAATCAGAGGATGTTTTCTAAGGCCAGTGTTACATTTCACACACACACACACACCCCCCACACCACCACCACAGCTTGAACAAGTCAAACAAATATAGTTTCAATATGTGGCAACCACAGTAAGACTTTGGATTAGATTTTAAAATAAATTAAAAATATATATACACACACCTTAATTCGCAGAGCTTGATGGATGTCTGCTGCAAGCTGGCTTTTCCACCACTGGCTCTCTGATTCCATCTTTCCCATCCAGAGAGGGCCCCAATCCTGAAAATAAAATAAAAATCAGAAAAAAACAACAGTTAGAGTTTCCACATATATATACCACTAGATTTAGGCTTATTTATCTTTTTTGAGAGCACCGGCTTCAGAAGCGTCAACATTGTTCCGTGAGCTTTTTTAAAAGTCCGACAAAGTTAAGGCAAACCATTTCGCAGCCTCTTGTTTGAACACAAGCGACATCGTGGATGGAGGAATCGCGAATTAACTTTAAAGTAGCAGTCTCGCGATATTTTACCGTTTTTGCGAGGTTTCTGAATCTGTTAAAATCGGTTCAAAATGAAAGTGACCGCGTCGTCTCGAGCAGTTATCATCATACACGACTTGCGAATGAATAAAGTGAAGACTTTAAGAAAACCGGTTCCATAAATGCGCCATACACAAAAACGCGCTATGGTAGAACGCATCGCTCTTTATTAAAAGTACCAGCGCGTCTTACCAATGAGACAGCAGCGCTCCAGACCCCTTTGTTTCAAAACTGTCGCATACTGGAGTTTATTCTTCAACAACACGCGTGGGAGCTCCTCAAATCACATCCCAGCTCGAGAAACGGGTTCCGCGGGAGTCTCGCGATCAATTCAGTGATCAGGTCTAGTGGGCTTTTAATCAAAACACCGCCGCGTGTGTATCCAAGTTAACCCCATTGACTCTTTTTCGGCCCGTGTGCTGGCTCTGCTGCTGTGCGGTGCTCCCCCAGCGGCCTGAGTGGAGCAGCTCGGTGTCGGTGTGAGGAGCAGCTTGCGCACGCTCCAACCTTTGGAGGGGAGGAGCGACGACAGCGGCCGCTCCACACCAAGCTACGCCGACGCGTCACCGAATCTACAGGTGACACAACAATAGTAGAAAATATTAATTTAAAAAATATATATAAATACGATAGTCCTGTATTCAGAGGTAGCTTGTAACACATTGCATTTACTAGTACTTTTGGAGTATTTTTAAAGGAGTACGCCATCAATTTTACTCAGGTACAATTGATGTCGTTCCTCCAACACAGACAAAATTGTAACACGTAATATATTTTACGTATTACAACGCCATTTACTGCTAAAGTCCAACAGCAAAATTCTGTAAAATTGCACGATGAAGACAGAACAAATGATCAATAAACATTTACATACTTAAACGCAAAACACATAAACACGTTCATATATGAACATAATAACACAAACACACACTTCATCTTTTGTTCGCTTATTTAAATGCAGATTCTGACAAATGTTGTGCTGTGAATATTAAAATAAAGACAGTTAACCATTAGAAAAACATCTGAGTGTGTTTGAAATTTTATTTCAAATGACTATATTTTTATTTCAACGTTTAAGTGACATTAGTGTGCCTATCACAGGACTGTGGAAACTGTTCCAAAAAGTTTGAAATTCAAGAAAAATTCAAAGTTTCCGCTTAACAATAATCAGATCAGAACTTGCTACTTGAGTATAGTTTTTCCATCAGATACTTTTTTACTCTTACTCAAGTAACTATTGGGATTTTTAATTTTACTCTTACTTGAGTAAATAGTTCCATTTATACTTTTACATGAGTACAAACTTTTGGTACTCTACCCCCTGCAGTGTAATGGAGATATATAAAAAAACATGTATTTCATAGTCATTTGATGTAGCATATTGAATTATGATGGAAGATGAATAAAATAAATATTTGAAAGCCGCTTAATTACTCCTATAATTATAAATACAAACAAATACGACAATAACACATTTTAATCAATACCAGAATTTTGATCAAATCATCAAAACTGATTTTACAAACAAGTATGTTTTACAACTAAAATAATTGAAACATGTTTATCTACAAAAAATTAGATTAGGCCAGCATTTTAAACACATATATCACTTGGTTAAATCCAAACAAGAACATAAATTTTAATATAAAACACATGGTTGCTCTTTTATAAGAAGTTATGCCTGCATTTGGTCAGAAGATGGACCCAGTATTCCCCAAACAAGCAGCTGCACATGTTGGTCGAGCAATCTGCCGATTTGATAAATATTTTAAGAAAATAAAGCAACATCGAGACATTTTATGGTGCATGTCATTGTACAATTGATAAATGAGTAACAAAAAATATTGTAAAAACGCTACATAAAATATTGTATTTCACAAAATGTATGGTAGAATTTACAGTTAAAGCCTGTAATTAGTTTTGCAGAGTAAATTTACCAGTTCAAACATGAAATTATGGTTTTATATGATTTACATATGAATTGCCTTAAGAGATTTTACTGGGAAATTCTGTAAATTTACTGTGTTTTGATATTATTGACCTTTATCAACCCCATGTTTGACTTTGAACACTGTATTTTATAACCCTGTTTTATATTAAGAAACATGTTTCTTCCTGAAGGCAATTACAAAAAATAAAATAAAATATACAGTACTGAGGGTGCAATAAAACACTGCTACCATGAGTGTGAACAGCTACTATTTTTTAACAGCAGGGTTTATTGTTTACAATGTAACTGCTTTAAAAGTAAATGAAAAATACAAAATTGTATTAAAAAAAACCATCAAAGTCTTCTATCCATGCTGGAATAAAAACGAATTATACATAATATTAATAAATAATGTACATAACTTCAACATGGTTTTACTTTGTTTAACTCTCAAGTATATTTTATATTATTGAGGTGTTTGGTTTTTGAATGTGCTTGATAACTTCAGGGATACATTTCATGTGGGTGTTGTCTGTGGGAAGTAAGTTAAATAATATATTAAATTGCTCCCTCTGTGTATATCAATCCACAAATCAAACATCATATATTCCTCAAAACTAAGAAAATATTAAGTGCATAAACCCAAATATTTTAATCTTATACAAAAAAAAAAAAAATCAGTGCTTAAGCCTGTGGTTGTTAGGACACAAGCAAATGTTCAACTATTCGTCCAGCTATTCAAACCCTACTCTATGAGACTCATCTTTGGAAAAGATCAAGATCCTTCCACAATTTCTGGTTTCCTCAGTAGCATTTGAGGCCACCATTTATATATATATATATATATATATCAATAATATAACAGCTGGACTATAATCAGGAAAAAAATTCAATTTAAATGACATCAAATGTTTGTTTTCTGTATGTTTTTTCATTGCTATTGTGTATTGCCAATCAGTTCCCTGAACACAGTACTGAGTGGAATGGAAGTTATGTTATAGGTTGATCCTTCCTAACTCCCTGTAATGCAATACACTTTGCACAACTTAACACCACAGTGTCATTGATCCCCCCTGGTTTGATGTATGTGTTACTAAGCGGATGAGAAAATTTTGGAGCAGCACTGGTGTGAAAAGATGAAGTCTTATGTTCATCGTTCCCTCTATATCATGTCATTAAAACCATTAGGCACAGTGGAAATCAAGTGGGTCAAATGCCATAGCTGTCATGACCTACATGGCCATGTTCAGTATAATTTCCACAGTGAGCTGGCAACGAGCACAACACGGGACGAAGTAAATATCTGTTCTATGACGCTTTCCAACATTCAGTATAGTTTTTAAACATTTATTTAATCTTTCAGGAAATTAACATGTAACAAAGCAGAAACTAGTGTGTGAATAAATACATTTAATGGCTACTTAAAAAAGAAGCTTCTATTTAAAGGGCCGGTACTTACCGCAGTGTACCAAGAAGACTCAAGCCCTATCTTATTAATGATAGTGTTACGGGGCCTGGAAACTATATTTAGCCGGCCCTGTGACTATACTGGCTATGTTAGTCAGATTCCACAGAGAAGGCTCCAGCGCACCCACTCCAGCACCAGCTGTCAAAGCCAACTTCCATCCATTACCTACGACTGGACCTAAACCACATGCACCCATCAGCACTCAAAAAATTAAGGTCTGATTAATCTCTTCTACTTAGTTTGATAGCCTTACTTGTTGTCCATAACTTTTAACATATTTTTCCTTAACTTAATATTCACGTTTCAGGTTGTTGGATAAAACTAGAACTGCCCATGGATGCTTAAAGGATTGTGGAGAACTGATCTTTTGTGCATTAGTTTACTTCTCGAAATTACAGACATTTCTCTGCAGGTTTGACCTGCATCACTGAGACACAGCTTTAAAAACATCAACATAAAACATCAACATAAAAGGTGATGGATAAGTCATTTTTATTAATCAGAAAAAAAGGGAGCCTCTTGTTTCCACAAAGGGATGATGTGGAAAGTGACTTAGATTCCACTGATGACTCAGCAAGTTCATACTATAGCACCTTTTGTTCTTTGAGTGCGTACAGTGAAGGTCCAGACACCAGAAGGCATACAGAGTGCCCTGCTGAGGAAAAATCATCTAAGCAACTGGACTATTATTCCTCTGTGGATGACATCATTCCAAAATCATTTCCAGCTCATGAATACAATTTGCAAGATTGCAAAGACTCAGAAGAACTGCCCATGATTTCCCAGCCTGAACAGGATGGAGACAATGAATACCATCAGCCAATGGGTAGAACCGTGACAAATGAGGAACAAAACCCAGATAATACTGATGAGCTTAATACATCAAAAATACATCAAGAGCTGTCCGTTAACTGCAGAGATGTTTCTGGAGGTGGATTGACTGCATGTCACATTTTCACAAGAACTGCTGAGCACAGCTCCTCAGAACCCAAATTCTCATCAAATCATCAGTGTAGCAAGGGTAAGGAACAGAAGAGTCATGGTGCACATCCAAGAGAGAACCAGTTGACACAAAGGGAGAGACCCAGAGAGGGTTTGCATGGACCTGAATGCAGACTTGAGGGAGGCGGAGACATTCTTGGTCATATGCAAATGAATGAGGAGGGACAAGATAGAGTGGTGAGTTGCAGAAAAGAGCAGCCTGAGCTGTCACTCAGCTCTAGAAATAGAGAAGGGGCTGCAAAGTCTCTCTCAACACTCACTGCTACCAAACAGAACTCAAGAATACCATCATACTGTTATTCAGAGTGTATCCCCGCAACCATCCACCAACACCAGCTAAAGAGATTTGCTGATACACAGAGCCAGCAAGGGGCCTGGCAATCCAGACCACTCTCCCTGATGCTGTGTAGGAGCACTGAAGACCAGACAAGTGGAACAACCAGCATGGGAACAAAGCAAGCAGAGCCTAGTAGTGAAGTGGAGGGTCTTGCAAACCTGGTCCAGGTGAGATCTTCCTGTTCTGGATCTGACTACATGCATGTTCTTAGTTCGAGTGGTGTTCCCTCAGGACAGTGTAACCGCAATAAATGGACAGAGGATCTTCTTTCCTTCAATATGCAGATGTCTTCAGAAACTCAAAACACATCTGCTTGCTCAGAAACCAGCAGTTTTGAATGTGTTGATGTGGCTTTGGAAACCAAAGACGAAGTAAAGAGAGGCTTAAAGACTGTTCCCAAAAGACAAATTCAATTGAAGCGTCGCGACACTGCAGAAGATGAGGGAAACGAGAACAACTGCCAAACCTACAAGGGTCTGCATCCTCGGGACCTATTACAGCGTCAGCACAGCACCCCTGCAGCAATAAACCAGGGGAGCCATGACCGGGATCAAAGAGCAGCACAAGCGGAGCGAAAGCAAAAGCTTCAGAAATCCTTTTCCTTGGATGAAACATTCTGCAAAACCCAAGTGGCTTCCTCCATCATAACAAACATCCTATCAAAGAAGATGCAACATGAACAGAATCTTCGTTCTTTAGATGTTTCGGATAAAGCTTTTGCTTCCGTCAATGTAAGCAACAGAACTATTACCAGAGAAGAATTGGCAACAAAGCCGAATGATACCCCAAACAGGGAACCCCAAGGAGAGTCCATCTCTTCTCAAAAGTACTGTAGCAGTAACTCTAAGAAACAACCCAAACCTTTGGGAAAAAATGGGTTGGCTCCTCTTTTAAGTGGAATAGGCATCTCCCAAGTTCATTGCAGTGGAACAGAAATAACCATCACTTCAGAGAATGAGAAAGCAGAGAAGACGAGCCCAAGAGAGGCAACATTGCTGCTGCCTAACCTGAACCCTAGAGTGAGGGTATCTTGTGACTCAGCAAAGGGCAGCTCATGGAACTCGAGTGCAGCAACAAATGTTGCCATCTGCACACAGGCCTCTGTGAAAACCACACCTGAAGAAAGCCACACAGGCCAAGGATTCCATGAACAACACAATATCACACAAATCTCTGAGATGAAAAATAAAGAGCAAAAAGCTGGCAGCATGCAAAGTACACTTAGCCCTACTAATGTTGCCTGTCTAATCTCTGATTTGGAAGCAGCTACGGAGGATAGTACAACTTTCAAATCTGATGATAGCAATGTTGGTAAAGAGCAGGTCAAGACCCAAGGACAGATACCAAATCTAGTTATCCAAACCCAAGGCAAACCGAAAGCTCCAATGCATGTAGTAAGAGACATGAGAAGCCTTGTGAAAAACACATATAACATGGCAAACAAAAGCCAAGGGGACTCATCGCAAGGATTGGATAAGACTGCTTCCTTGCTTCAGCCACCTCAACACAATCTAAGCAACAAGGGGGAGAGAAAGGGATCCAGACAAGAGGAAAAAACCCTATTACGAAAAGTTACTCCACCACTTCCACTGGACAGAAGGAGAGATCACTCTGCAACAAGAGGACGTTCAACTATGGCAAAGCCTCTAGTGGAATCAGGTGACAAATGTCACATTGTGGGATACAAAAAAGTTAGCCCGATTGGTGTAACTAAGTTTGCCTCTTCAAACCCCACAGAAACACTGGATGGTAAAGTTAGCATTAAAAAACCTGAAGCCTTAGTTACTGATCCAAACTGGACAAAAACAAACAGAACAGAGCTGGCACTGCAACAAGAAGACTCCACTAACATCAACAAGATGGTGCAAGAGATCTCCACACTGTCTCACAAGGATGAACTACAATATTTTTCTGCCTCAACTTCTGGGCTAGATGACCAAAACAGACTAACACAAGATGGCCTTCAGACACCATGTCTTCAACCTAGGTCACAGGGGTCAACTGGACCTCTCCCTGCTTGTGTCCTAACAGTTGCTTCGACACCCATGGTTCCTTCTTACTTTTACAAACCCAGCCTATTGGGTTACCAGTCAATCTCTTCTAACATGGGAGCCCTTCATGGTTATGTTCAAGGACCTGTCTTGTTTCAAACTCCCCTTTACAACCAGACGACTGCATCAAACTGTCAAACACCCCTAGAAAGTAAAAATCTTGTTTCGCCCACCAATCAAACTCAGAACCAAGGAGTAGAACTGAAAGTACCATCTCCAGAAAGCCACTACAACACAATCTTCGTTACTCCCATGAGTGATGAGAGCAGGCTTGGGGGTACAACTATTATGTATCCACAAACTGGAAGTGTAGCTACAGGACAAACCCCTCAGCAATTGTTTTTAGATCCGGAAACTGGCCACTATTTCTGTGTGGACATGCCTCAGCTGCCACAGCGGAAGATGCTGTTTGATCCAGAAACTTGCCAGTATGTTGAGGTCCTACTGCCACAAAAAACATTTCCCAGGGCTGTTTTGTCCACACCTTGTACTATACCATTTCCCCCTCTTCACATGCCACCAATGTACAACCCCCAGTGTGTATCTTATGTACAATCCCAACAGATGTTCCCGCAACCAGGACCCTAAAAACCATAAAAATCTAAAGACTATTGGAGTTCCTGTTTCGCAACATTTAAGAACTGGTCATAAGCTACTGAATGAGTGCTGCCCTAGCCTCAGTAAACAGATACACTTCTTTGTTTTGCACTGTATTGAGAATCCCTTCCTTTACGATGACACATCTCTTTATTCTTGCCAACTAACAGGTACAGATTATATATTTATAAAACCTATTGAATCTTATGCTCAAGGCAATCAGAGCAAATGCCTTTAGAGAGTATTTGTAAAATGGGCAATGGAGACGCACTTAAGCTATGTACAGACATATTTTGATGACTAAACAACCCAATTCTAATGTTTAAAAATCAGACCGAAGCACTTTCATATGTGATTCTAAATCAGATATGCATCCTTTTTTTTTTTATAATGCAACTTCAGCATGAATGGACTTGTCGCACGCATTCATGACATGAGTTACACCACAATTCTAAGGTAGAGGAGGATAACAACCAGACCAGATGACAGAATGAAAAGCAGTTTGACTTAACAAGTGCTTGTTGCAGCAGTAGAGGCCAACTCCAGACAACGGATCACAGACATATTAAAAGGTTCGCCTCCTGGCTCTAATTGGAATCTAACGTCAACAAAGCCACACAAGCCCCTAGATCGGCATCCCAACTATGTTTACTAGGAAAGTGGTGTATCCTCTTCCGTGCAAGCTGGGCACTTGTAGTTCACCAAAATTACAATTAATAAATCAGAATTCACTAAAACATTTGAATCTAGACATTGAGACCAGAGTCTAAACCTGGAAATCTAATGATAAAGGTAGTTCTTTTTTTTTGTTTTTGCTATGGGGGCGCAGGGCAAATTCATGGCTCAGTTATCATCTAAATTATGGCCCAAACATACTACCTAAATATACGTTTTGCATTTCTAAATCATTAGTGGTGTCCGCTGGCACATTTTTCAAACGGCTTCTTTTACATACAGCTGACAGTTGTTTGTCGAACTCATTTGCTTCACTGCTAAGATCTGTCATCATGTTCACAGAACTGGTATCATCACGAGCAAACGATGAACTGATATAACACAATAACATTTTTATATGTAGAAATCTTTAAATAAACATAACTAAGCTATTTCATACACAGATAGACATTAAAAGCTGTATTTTTATACAAAACTTTACAAAACAATTATAATAATAATACTGGATCTTTTTTTGACTCACAGTATTTACAAACAATATTGATGATAATTATGCGCATGGTTGTGTTTCACTCTTTTCTCAAATCGAGACATTGTTAATCACTGGAATATTTTGTACACAATAAAAATATCATAAAACAAAGTCCTGTCATGTCAAATGAATAATACTACATTCGATTTGATTTGAGAACAAACAGCGACCCTCTGTTCACAAACTAGCCATCCATTGAAAGTAATTTAATAATAATAAATAAATGAATATTAAATTTTGGTGCAGACCATTTCAACTGGAAGATCACTGACACCACCCTTTATCTGAATGTCCTCCTCCTCTTCCTTGTGTTTATGGCAGGGTGATTTAAAGCCCTGGAAAGTGGGACAGATGGGCAGGTAACGAAGACAGGCTAGTTTCCGGACAAGTCCCATTCCCAGTGGAAAATTATACGTGTTTGTTGTTACTGTTCCTTTTCCAGGGGAGCCTTCAGCTGCCCATTCAACCAGACCTCGTTCTTTTCGGGTTCCTTTACACACACAAAATAGATTGCATTATAAATGTAAGCACATTAATAAAAACCAGAATATTGATGAAAGGTGTCAGTTTAACTCAGGGTTCATTCACTGATGCTGTGCCCGCCTCCAGGCAGATGAGCAAAACAAACTTGTGGTAACTTTCATATTTTTAACACCATTTTATCTGCTGAAGTTGTTTCTTTTAGGAGTAAATCATACAAAGTGTTTTATCTCGACACATACCTGGGATTGTATTATCAAGAACAAAAGCTAGGAATCCCCCCACAAACATTTCCGTTGTTAGGAGTACTGTGATGATTTGGTCCAGCTCAGCTACACCTGTTTAAAATCATTCAAAACGGTTTTAGTCAAAGTAATTCCTAACAATTAGAAAGTTTTTTGTTAACCAAAACATTAATCGAAAGACTTATGAACCTGTCTTGATGCTGCCTGGATGGGCATCCAGATAATTTGGCAACATGAGACCAGAAAACATAGAGAAGCCAAGAACGAAGAGATTTCTGGAAGAGTTCAGATCCACACTCTGCAGATTAGAAAGTCCGACGGCTGTGATCATTCCTGTGTGCGGGCAGAAAGAAAAATCTATTTTTGTCCGCTGTTAAACACATCCGTTCCGTGTCACGTTGTACTTTTAAAACGAATGTATTAATTCTTCATTTTTAAATCAGTAACTCGTTTTTCTAAAATGTATTTACAGAGCATCATGTCTCATTACTGCCACCCAGTGGACGAAGCTTTAGTAACCAATTCAAATAGTTACCAAACAAGGTGCAAAACATCCCTCCCAGCACAGGGTCAGGTAAAGAGGCGAAGAGAGCAGTGAACTTCCCAACAGTCCCCAGTATAAGCATAAAGCCGGCTCCATACTGGATCACCCTCCTGCTTCCCACCTGTCAGCAAAAAACAAAGTCTTCTGTAATAGATAAAGTTAGTGAGTCAATATGGAAAAGGATGCCTGAATGCATCCGGACTCACCTTTGTGATGCCAAGCACCCCAATGTTAGGACTGGAAGAAGTTGATCCATTCCCTGTTCCAAGCAGTCCAGCTATGATGCAGCACACTCCCTCTGTAAAGATGCCTCTAGCAAACAAGACAGTGTGATAAAAAGCAAAAAAATCTATATTAAAACTTTATATTGTTATAGTATTTAATTTTTAATGAGTAAAACAAGCAAATGCAAACATATTATCAAAATTTCAAAGGCAAGAGAACCTGAGCTTACATTAACATTTCGATAAAACTGGTTAAATTTGACCTTTTGAGGTTCTTTAATGTAGAATGGCGCTAAAGTGTTCTAGAATATTGTGAAAATGATGGTCCGATATCAGCTGTTTTCAGATGTCAGGGGTGTTTCTCTGGTGAAAAGCAAGATGCTCTTTGGGTCAAAGCTAAAGTTGACATTTCAGTAGACTGTATGTCTCTGGGGTCTAATGGGTCGGCAGGGCAGCACAGACAGTCTGTCTCAAGCCTTTTTGATTGACAGTTTTTTTCTGAAGTGTTATATCCTTAAAGTTTTTTTTATCCTTCTATTGGAAAAAACCGTTTTAAGCAAATAGTATGTAAGTTATTGCATGTCCCTCCATGTACAATTATAAGTAAACCCTACAGTGAAACATTTGCCTGTGATGTGCATTCTGATATGTGGACATTACCTATTGATGGCATGCACAGGAGGAGGTGGCGCACCAGAGAGTCGGGCACAGGCGTAGTAATCCCCAATAGATTCGACAATCCCAGCCAGCGTGGCACTAAACATGCCCAACACCCCTGCTACAGTCACTGTGGGCAAACCCCACTGGCCTGAAACACACATAAACCAACATCAAATCTAGAAAACAACAATTCACCCACTCTGTACCAGTAGATGACCATTAATAAAACAAACAATATTTGATTAAAGAAAATGAATTGATAATATATGACACAAACTTTGATTTAAAAGTATTTTATGAGTAAATTGGAATGGTGGCCAAGGTAGAATTTTTGGTTGCTATGGAGGAGTCACTGACATCATATAAAGATCCTCCATTCCAAATTGAAAGATGTAACCCAGCCCTCATGTCTCTTATATTTTCTATAGCTGAGATAGTGACATGCCAAAATGGTTGCTATGGTAAACAGCCAGGTTACTATGGAGGGGTCAGTAACATAATATAATGTTCCCTTTGTCACTATAAGTTAAATAATTCCCACATCTTTATCATTTACCAAAACTGAGGTAGAGTTCAGAAAATTTGGTTGCTAGGTTAAACAGTTTAGTTGCTAGGGCTGTCAGTGGTCATAAATAAATTGTAATGACATGGATTTTCAAAGGGCATTATTGGTCAATGGTAAATATTCAAGCCCTTGTAGATCCAAATACTTTTCCACAGTGGATGGCATGTTGTTACACAGGCTGGTAACCTCCACAGGTGTTTTCAGTGTGAAGTTTCTATGAAGTTCTCAGTTTGAGTTACAGTTTACAAAATTTCTCAGCAGTTTCCCAGAATCCAAAAAGATACAGCAACTCGAGTCAGACAAACTTGGATCTTAACAAAGTTCGGTGGCTGTACCAGGAACAGCCTTGGTGCATTTGTCATGATAATAAACAATACACATCTGTATTAAAGAATGTAAGAGCTGGAAACCTGGGTTAAGATGATGGAATAAAATGGAACACAATCAGGTTTTTCAGGCAAGTTTCCAATTTTGAAACATCGTGACCCACTCTATCTTTCACTTCAACCACAAGTGCACATAACTCAGCTGTTCTAATTGTTTTACAGTGAACATGATAAGATATTAGCATGATAAACATGTAGCCATTATAACGCAGAGATATGAGTTCTTACATGGATACGGGACACGAAACCAGGGAGCCTGGGTCATGATGTCACCGCGGGCATCAGTGCGAGCTTTGTAGCCATATCGACTCGGGTCATTGGGAAGCACGTCTGTCAGGGTGAGGATATAGCAAACCAACCAAACCACCATGATCGCCATGATGATCTACCGGCATCAAGAGAATCCGTTAACAAAGGCAAACATGTGCATTTCAATCTTGGAACAAGTAGACTTTGTTCAGGGGCTTATCAAGAGGGGAATTAATTGCTTTGATTTATTGCTTAGCCCTGTAGTTCATTATATAATCAAATTAGGTAAATAGCTGCATGTTTTCTCGTACCGGAAACATCTTGAAGATTTGCACGTGTGTTATATGGCAGCCTTTTTTTCTAGAGAAGCTTGGTAGCGGACAGGCCCAGTTCCTTAAGTATTGAGCGAACAAAACAATGAGAAAAATGCACCTGGAAAGACAGAAAAGAGGAATGAGTGTGAACATTAATGCATTACTATTATATAAAATGATTATAATTATGTTTTAAATGTAAAGTTAAAGTGTAAAAACAATCACAATTCGGTGATGAAGCTCCAAGTCAAGCTCAAACTCACAAATCTTGCTTAACTTGAGATCTTTACTAAAGGAAAAGTCAGATTGCAGATACAGATGCTCTTTTAGGTCAGAGGTAGCCAACGTTACTCTTGGAGTGACCGCACAGTTTCAATGAACCCCAAGTGTTTATTTAGATGAGGCTTTAGTTTTAACCTGGGGTTAACAAAGTAAAATTACTAGAATGTCTGTAAATATTTACTCAGGCAAGATTGAAAATGACAATCGTACCATTTACAATAAAAGACTGAGTAAGTAAACGTACAAAGATGGAAAATAAAAGTTATAGAAGGCACTTTATATATTAAATAGTAAACATTTAGTACTGTTTGTAAATCCATCTGAAAACATGTTTTTTGTGTGTTGAAATCAATGAGTTTTTATGCAAACATCGCTCCAGAAAATTGAAATTTTGTGTGCCAACTGAAAGGATTTGAGACTAAAGGTTTGTGTACTGTTCATTTTTTGAGTTTACGTTAATTAGCAAGAGCCATTATCCTGCATGCCGATACTTATTACTAGCTCTTTATGTCCCAAGGTGAAATATTGTTTATATTTCTAGACTAACATCTGTAAGCTTTTAATGTAAAAAGACATGTTTTTGCTGTTTAAGTACCCAAACAGGATTTCAAAGCAGAACATAATCATGAGCCATCTAATGCCAAGCATGCTATTGCCAGATCTGGAGAGTGGGTTAATGGTCTACAAAATGGTAAAACATTACTTGGCATCAAAAAGTGGAGCGTTCATTTAAACATTTGAGGTTTTTCCAGTTGGGGACAAGGGAAATGTGTTGGTTGTGTTCAAAGCAATTATATTGGTTGGATATATAGCCAGTGTTTGTGCACTAGTTGTTCCACAGTTGAATTCTTACAGCAGAGACAGGCCCCAGTGGCTTCCTGCCCGGTCCCCTGCTGTCTGGAACACAGACAGACCAATGAGAGACACTGTAGGGGTCACAGTCAGTGGCCCGATGGAGTTCAGCAGGAAGCCAGGTATTCCAGCAAAGCCGATGACCACCTCAATCACACTGGACACAATGATTGCACCTTGAATCTGCAGAGAATTCACAAACGAGGGTCAGGAAACAGTGGCACTGGAGGACAATATGAAGACCGGGTTGGTCTCATACCTCTCGCATTCGTGGATGCCAAATGTGAGACGTGTTCAGGGGAAGACTCCAGTCTCCATAAATCTCCTCTGTGAAAGCCAAAACCAGGTTAAGAGTCAAGAGTCATTGATCCTGACAGCCAGAAACACATGAAGATCTTTAACAGATGCTGCTTTGGAGAAGATGGTGCTTTATTGTGACGCTATGCAAACTTCTATTGAATTTTATCATTCAAAGGTTTCATCACATAAATATCCTTCAAGAGCTCATCAAATGTTATAGCCATACAGTAAGATCACTCTCCAGAGTTTGTGGAGGTAATTTACAGTTTCGTATGAAATAACAAGAAAAAAGTTGTTGTTTTCTGCAGCAACATGAATCACTGTAAGAAGTCCTAATGGATGTACCTTCAGGAGGACATTTCCATCTGTCCAGCCTCAAAATTGCCTGAGCAGGGATGAGAAAGGCAAAAGCACTGGCCTGGAACAAAGGCAACCTGAAAATGAATATAAATATGTTAATTTATGGACAATTGTGCATGTGCTGGCCACATTATCAGGGTTTGGTGGGCTGTGATTATATTCCAAATTGAAATTAAGGCAGATTGGGCAGCTGCACAGCCACGATATTAATACATCTGTCATGATATCTCCTAAAATGGTACACATATATAAACTGGAACGTCATGAAACATTTTTGGCTTTGCTCACATTGTCTGTGACTGTTTTCTGGACTTCAGTAAAGTCCTCGGTTAAAACTACCTCAGACTGGTTAACGGCTGGAGAAATACCCAATGCAGGAGAAATATTCACATTTTCACTTGAAATCTGTAACATAAAATCCTCCTAAAGGTCACTTTCACTTTAACAGTGTAAATAAAAAAACTTTAGTATTTAGCTCTCACAAGGTACAGTCCAGATTAGGACCAGTTTGCTTGTGTAACATCTTTAATCGTCCCATAGCCGGGGCCTGAAACTAACTTTTACTGGGTAACAGCAGCGCTTCTCCTTTTTAAAATGTTAGGTAGTATCAGAAAAAGTGTAATGACATTGATTAGCTTGAAACAAGTAGCAAATGAAAATATAGGGCCTGTAGTGTGTAGCACTGTGGCATTCTAGTTAGAAGGTTGCCGGTTCAAGGCTCGCCGGTGACCTTCCTGGAAGAAGTTTGCATGTTCTCCCCGTGCTTGCGTGGGTTTCCTCCGGGTGCTCCGTTTTCCTTCACAATCCCAAAAACATGCGGCAGGTTAATAGAATAATCTAAATTCCCTTTAGGAGTGAATGTGCAAGTGTGTGTTGCGCTGCGATGGACTGGCGACCTGTCCAGTGTGTACCCCAATGTGCGCTGAAGATTGGCACCGGCAGACCCCCGTGACCCCAAAACGGGAATAATCAGGTTGGAAAATGAATGAATGAAAATATAAGTGAATTCAATAAAACACTGATAAACCCCCAAAAACATTGATAAATGTAAGGAGCCCCCATTAAATTCTTTGTGTATCTCCCAACCACTAGGGGGCACAGATCTGAATCTTTTCATTATTATTTTATTTTATTAATCTATTTTATAATAGACACGGTTCATGTCAATGAACAAATGTTATTAAATGAGCATTGCGTTATGATTATTTATAGTTAACAAACCAAAATTATTCTGATGATTTTTGGTCGGCATGGTCTTCAGAGATCTGGGCCAAATTTTCCAGTAAATTAGAAGAAAGGTCTTTGTCGAATTCGAACAACATCATTTTTTAAACAATTACAAATGGTGGTTATTTTGCATGTTGGAAAATTAAAACATAGTAGCCGTCTGAATTGGCATGAGCCAGGGAAACATGGGATTGTAGAAACACATTTTGTTTCTTGACCATACAGTTCAAAAATGATTAGCAAAAACATAAGCGAAACTTGAGATTTTAGAGCTTAGGGTCCAAATTGGGTTAGGCGACTTTTAAGTCATACCATGACTTCAATGGTGGAATAAGAAACATAATAAAAATACCAAAGAATACCATTAGTGCCTTCACACCATCATTGCTTGGCCCTTAATGATTTTATTAAAAATATAATGTTAATAGAAAGGGATTGTCTATTCATAAAAGGAGCTCAAACTGAACTTTGGGATTCAGGATTCAGTGATACACAGAATCCATGTTTCGTAATTCGGTTTCCACTGTTTCGCATGACCTTTCCACTCGGTGAATCTTTATTGTTGAGGCAGCTTTTAAAGACCAGCCCTATACAGTTTCGAATTTTTGAAGCAGACAGCTGATTTCTCACCTGACACCAAACGTGGTCTGGATAAGAGTTGTGATCCCCACACAGGTGAAGATGGTGCCCACTAGCTGACTGACAGTGTACTGGTCCTGCCCGACACACATGGACTCCGCCAGCAGGAATGGGACTGCGATGGTCCCACTGAAGCAGGTCAGGTAGTGCTACATACACACAGATGAAGAGTGAATTAAGGAAGGTCTTGTGTTTAGAAACGGTTCTGTAAGGGACAAGGGCTTACCTGAAGGCCAAGAAGTAGACACATGTACCAAGGAGGGACATCTTCGATCCGGTAAATCATATCAAAACCAGCAGACTGATTTGGGCCAGCGGTAGATGTCTTGGCCTTGTCATTCGGCGCCTCATGAACCCCTGTATCCACATCTTTATCTGAATTTGAGACCTAATCAACAGAAACACAAACGAGAATTTCTCCGTCACAGAAAAGAAAATCAAACCTCAAACCTTCAGCTCCCTCCACAGATTCTCTACAGGATTAAGTCCACAAAACTTTGTAGATCACCCCACGAAGCTAGCATTGTTAAATTTTGGTGTTTATTGTAAATTATTTGAACACATTTAGAGAAAAAGGTTCAAGATATTTTACGCAGCAACCAATTTAAGAAAGAAAGTGAGGGTCCAGCAGAAAAAAAGAGGCAAAAAACCGCGACATAGTTAAACCTGGAAACACTGCCAAGATTTTCAAAATAAACGTTGGATTAACAGAATGTTTTACTGAAGGCTACATCAACCCCATTAGAAGCTAATGTTAAACATTTTACATAATTGGTCTGTTTATAATGCATTCCTACGGGTTGTACACAACAGTAGGAAGTTATTCTTGCTTTTCTTTACACTACTTCACTCTTAAATTGGTGAATTAACACATTTAGATTACACTCCTTCCTTTTTTCCTCGATATCTTTAGTCATTATCCATTTAGTGTGTAGTGCAGTTAAATACATGAGTAAAAATTTCTTTTTATACAAGTGTCCTATCAAAAGTGTCAGCACTCAACCATTTGCAAGACATTACTTTAATGTGCTTTTCCACCAGTTTAGAGACACAAGTTCCAACTCTTACAGTTTTCTCTCATTTGGTAATGTACTTAATATTTAATGATTAATCAAAGATAATGTGTCCTACTGTAAAAAAACAGCATAGTCTATATATTATACTCTATATATATAAATTAATATATATTATGTTACATAACACTCATCAAGTGTGCATTGGGTTATTATTATACAGACATGATACTTTCAAACAGAAATCTAGTTTTCTAACACTCCGAGTGATTGATTTCGAGTTAGACAGTAACTCAGATGAAAAAGTCACTGACTTGGCACAATCCACTCTTTCAAGAGTTGGCATTTTGATGCACATGACAAGTTAAGTGTTAAACCAGTTTCCAGTGATGTACAATCACAAACCTTGTGAGTCATTGTTGGGAGATTGTAGGGTTACGCAACAACTGTCAAAAGCTATGGGCAAGGAACATCCAAAACTCTGCTACCAAAGTGAGGTTGAGGAAGACGACTTGTTGCAAAAGGAAAATTGAGCAGAAAGTAGTTATACTGCATTAACAAAGTCACAGTGGCTTAATATAAAAGATTAAATAAAATACATAAAAAAGGACTTTTATAGCTAGAAAGGGTAGATGAACAAAAATGAGCAATTTTTTTATACATTTTTTCATACATTTTTTTTTTACTTTTTTTTGTACCGGTGTATTATAAAGATAATGGCTGAAGACACGCAGAAGTCATCAGATATGAGTTTAGATATTTTTCTTTTCACTTCAAGATTTTTTTAGAACACTAAGCATGAAATGAAAAATAACATAAAATAAATTGAGACACTAAATGCTTTCATTAAGCTCCCATTCAAGCTATAACCAAAGTGCCATTACGCTCCAGGTTTGATCCTCCTCCCTGCATAATCTTTGTCCTTTTACCAGTGGAACAATATACACACAACATTACCTTCACATTTACTGTGGTATTCCGGTCAATCATTGTGATACACATGCCAAAGCACTTTGTGGAGGCCGGTCAATGGAGGGCGCTTTACGCTGTATGTTATGATAGAAAGGTTTCCCTGTTTCCTTTATTTGTCAGAAAACAAGCTAAAAAAACATTTTTTTTGTGCTTAGATGCATAATAAGGTTCCCTGAAAAAAATATGGTTTATTAAATGGCATTGTACACTTTTATTTTACAGTAAACCCACTAAAAAAATGTTAAATTATTTTTGGCGGGTAGGGTTATAAAAACTTCATATACAATAATTGAGTAGAAAAGTTTGCTCTAAAGGGTGCAAACCTCAGCTTCTGTACATTTGATAAACGTGCAGACTAAATATTTACAGCAGAATTATTTGTATGATTATAAATGAAAATGTTAAATAAATCACTGCACAAACACATGATAAAGAAACACATGATATATTTATCATATGTTCTGTATATTAAACATGTGATGACAGATTGAAATGGAGAGTTTCAATGTTTTATACTTATTATTCTGCTAATGCTGATGGATAACAATAGCACTATTTTTGCTTCTAGAACTTCTGATGACCTTGTCAAACAAGTTGCCATTTTTGTAATTTCTCAAGCGTAAGGGTTACTTCTATTATACAATAAAAAGACTGGCAAGAAAAGGTCCTTTGCTGCCCATTCGCAAATCACTCCACGTTCATAACATACATTAAAAGTCCAAGTCTCCCTGAACATGTTTCAATGGCATCTATAACTATTGCAATACTGACCCAACAAGGACTCCCCGAGATCAGCATCTGAGGTGCATCACAAATCTTTGTTTTCATTCACAACTCTAAACTTGAAGGAAATTTTACCTTAGTCTCGTCTGTAGTGTTTGACTGATTCATTGGCCCCCAGAGGATGTACTGCAGTCTCCCAGAAGGCCGGCCGGACAGACAACATTGCTTTTATTGCAGAGCCTGAGACTGAGGGGGACCAGATTAGACAGGTTAATAATCTGCCCTAACTCCTGGACTTTACTCTCCAGGCCTGTGCTCATCAAAAGAGCGACAGTGTGAAGACAACAGAAGCTGTGTGCATGAAGCAACGTGAGGTCTCTTCTGGACAGGAAACACAGGGCCCTCAAAAACATGTGAGGTTAATCTGCAGAGCAAAGGCTTTTCAACAGATACCAAGAAAAGTGGTCAGAGTGACCGTAATCTAGGCTGAGGAGCAACCAAAACTATGCCTTTTTTTACAGGTCCTTAGAAAGCTGTTTAGACACCCCAAAATCCCCAGCTTGTCACTGCTGATTTCCAAAGGGAATCCACCCTTTACTTCAGGATCTACCATCTGACTTTACACCTATGTTTGATTTATGGAGGCCTGTTGATGACTTCTGTGACCACCAGATGGCACACCATTCTAACTAACCTACAAGTCTCACCGTGAAAGTGACTTTCAAAGGAAATGCGGGAAAGTTAATTAAGAGAGAGAGAAAGAGAGAGAGAGAGAGAGAGAGAGAGAGAGAGAGAGAGAGAGAATAAAGATTTTCCCATCTAAACCTGCTTTTAATAGGATCAAAATACGCTCACCGGCCACTTTATTAGGTACACCCAACCAACTGATCGTTGACGCAAATTTCTGATCAGCCAATGGCAGCAAGTTAATACATTTAGGCATCTAGACATGGTCAAGATGACCTGCTTCAATTCAAACTGAGAATCAGAATGGAGAAGAAAGGCACTTGATCTCTAGGATTTATAGAGAATGGTCCGAAGGAGAAAATATCCAGTGAGTGAGAATTCTCTGGGCACAAATGCCTTGTGGTCAGAGCACAATGGCCAGGCTGGTTACAATTGAGGTTTCCTGTACCTCCAGTACCTATGCCAGAAAAGGTTAAGGCCGTTTTGAAGGAAAACAAGGGCTGTAACCCATTACCAGCAAAGTGTACCTAATAAAATGGCTGGTGAGTGTACACCTCATTAGATACATTCTGACCATGTGGAACCAATGTAAAGGTTAATCAACATAATTTAAAGGACCATTTAAAGAATTGTTCTTACTAAAGAAATTGAACAGTGTCTAGCACCTTCATGGGAAGCCCAGGACAGTACCAAATGCTCCAAAACAGATAACGGGATTTGACCTGAAGATGTGATGGTAGCTTTGCAGGTTCTTCATGATTGTGACCAGGTAAGGTTCATGAGGACTTGAAATTGGTTCATGATACCCATTTTGAAACTACAGCCAATGATGCCAGATCACAGGGGCGAAACAGCGTCCATTCTTCAGAAAATCTGCAGATCTTGAAACAAACACTAGGGATGTGTAGGATTAACAAGCAAAGGTGACCACAAGCACAATGTCCACTAGGTGGTGACACATCATAGTTTTCAATCTGTGGCATTGGGCCCAGGCAAAGCAGATTGACACTCGTTACATCAGCTTCATTGAAAAAAAAAAGCAACCTCTCTCTTGGTTCTGAAAATGAACATTAATATTTTTCCATTAAGGTTTTCTTTGGTGTGTTTTTGTGGTTTTTCATCTAGAGTGCATCTCTTGATGTGCTTGCTTCTTGCATCACTAAGGCTGCCTACTCCATAGTGTTTTTTTAGTTCCTTTAACTATTAACAGAATAAACGCCTTGGAAAAAGTATTTTCAATATTTTTAAATACAAAAGACGATTGATCAATGTGTTTTGACAATTTTTAAAATACATATCATGTAATTAAATGCATAGTTCAAACAGAGGAAATCCAGCAATATCGGTTCAGCTAGAGGGGCAATAATTATATTGAAGAAAAGCAATAAGGTTATGTTTACAGGTTTTTTTCATAATAAACTAGAGACAGTGGTAGAGTAAATCTCTGCAACAATGAGCAGACGGGTGCATGTTATATCACCTGGGATACCGTTACTCACCCAAAAATGCTTCCTGTTATTAAGTGACTAGATATTTACACATCAACTGCAGGAAATTGGTCGTCTGGAGCCACGATAACAGGCATTGAATTGCCCACAGTATTCAGGATTCAGCCTGTTCTGAACCAATATCAGGCTTTTAAAAGGTCATCGAAGAATCAGTCAGATTTAAAGGTCTTATAAAATAAACAAAGTAATATTTGAAAGCTTGAATTATCTTCTTTCTGAACACACACATTATTTTTTACCACATTTTTCCCTTTACATATTAATTATTATTTCTTCAGTTGAATTTGAATCAGTGCTAATTAGTGTATTTGTATGGAGAGTTAAAGTTTCTACTCTCTCCACTGGCATTTAAATAACATTTGCATAAATCACATGAGAAAAATTATACATATAAAATTCTATGACAAACCAGATGAAGAGCATTGGTGTTTTCAAGTTAACAGAACATGACACAATTAACCAGAATGATAATATAAACATAAAAAAACCCAAAAAACAAAGCGACCATTTATGAGGAACAACATCCTACAATGGCGTTATGCTTACATGATCCCGCTGAGCTAGGGGGATATCAAGCAGACACATCTGTATCAGGAAAGAATGAGATGAGAGGCCAGGAAACATACAGGAAGTGCTGTCTGGAAGACTTAAACAGAAGTTTCAACACTGACTCCTGAAAGACAAGTTTTCACAGGCAACACGCGAGTACCCTAATTTAAGAAGAACAGAGCGACAGAGACCAGCCTGGAGGAAAAGAGAATGTTCAGAGGAGCTGGCAGGAAACCAGTGACGTCCAATCTCAAACCCTAGAATTCCCAGAATAACGAAGGCATCATTCCAATCACATTTTAATAACTCTGTAATTACAGGACACACGCTTAACCAAATTTGCTGGTTTAAAAAAAGGTCACCTTTATTATCATGTCAGCAGCTGAATACATAAACCTTTTTTGCTTTATTATGAAACCGTACAAAAAAGGAAAAACTCAATAACTTAAAAAGCAATTTAGAAATCACTCAGGTGTCAGAATTAACACGAGACAGTAGCAGACGGATGGTACATTCATATGTAACTATTAACCTAAATAAACTTCCTGTGTTCAGTAAACAATGGCCTGGGTGTCATGGGTTTTCTATGATTTCAAACTAAGGGAGTGGTGTACAAAGGTGAAAGACAGCTTTTGTATGCATGCAAGTGTGTTTTACTGGGCCCTACGGGACATCAGCATCTCTCTGATGTTGTCCTCTGCGTCTTTGACGCTGCGCTCCAGGTATGTCTTCTTTTGCTGTGAAAAAACAAAGTTAAAGTTTCAACGAGGAAGCTTAATTTTCAGTAACATCAGAGGGATTTCATTGTGAGCACTCCCTTTTACTCCCCAATCTACGTGACCGAGCTGTTAAAACTCAGAGATAAGATTATATTTTGACCTGAATAAAACCGTTTGCTTGAGTTGTGTAAGGTGCTTGAAAAGGGGATTTAGCTTTTAAGTCACAACTAAATAAAAGTCATAAAGACTTCTAGGTGTTATTGAGAAAGAGTGGAGCTGGTCAAAGGAAGAGATACTCTTCAGAAACAGGTCTCTACCTGAAGAATTCCACCATCGTGTTGGCGATGGAATTTAATGTAGGTATGATTCAGCATCAGAGAGGTGCCAAACTTTTCCAAAAAGCAAGAGATTTTTTTAACCAAATGTCAAATCAAAATGTCAATCTACTCCAAGACTTTATGGGCTGACGAAATAGATTTTTAGCTTTTGTGTTTCTTCAAACAGACCATCAACCTTTGTGGTTACCCCATCACTAGGATCAAAAAGTGGTTATAAAAATGCAGTATTGCCTGCCAACATCTCAGCGATTCTTCAAGTAAAGGCATGTGTTTACATCTGTAGCCAAGCATTACTGCGCATTAGCTCACTGCTGGTGGAAACCCCACCCTTCCTTCATCCTAAAGCCAGTTGCCATCCAACTTTTCAGATCATTGATAAAAAAAAAACTAATCACTTAGTCTTTTTATTTAAGAAACGTGTTGTTTTTGAGTATTGACAAAAGATGGTAATATTGGGGTTGAGCTTGATGTGTAACCCTTAGCCATTCAACTCAGTTTGGGCATTCATGTGAGGTTTGAACTAAGGGGAAGGGGTAGTTCCTAGGGAAGGCTTGAACCACACTCGCAAACACAGACCTAAGACAGAGATGGTTGCCAGCGTGACCACAAATGCAAGTAATTTTGTCATTTATAAAAATGTTTAAATGATAAAAACCATTGTGCAATGCGCATTATTCGCCAAACAACATTAATGTTACATAATAGAGCTGTGTGTTACATGTCAAATTTTAATTTGTTAAGCTTTAAATGTTTCACACTTTTAAAACTCATGTATTTGCTGTATCAGATTATCTGCCATTTGACAAACATTGGAGTCTTTTGTAGATTCTTCTATCAATCGCTGACTGATCTGGCCCATGTTGATGTTTGTTTTGTTCATGTTAGGGCTGGCCGGCTACACATAACGTCACTTTAAAAATGCTCTGATATCCAACAACCATCACAAACCTTACAGTCCTATCTGGGCTGTGGGAAGCTACAATTTTACCAAATGCAAGCTCCTGCATTGGTTGGCATCTGTGCAAAGGCTATGGGGTAGGTTCGATGCAGAAGTATAAACTGTGCGAGAACTAGGACTAAGTTTACCATACAAAAGCCAAAACAGAAAGTGACCAATAAAACCTTAAAAGTATGGTTCTAAACAAACAAAAAACCCTTTTTGATATTTTGAGAGTTTGTTATTGTTTTGAGAGTGTTATCTTGATTTCCACGTCAGATGTCTAGAGGTATTTTCCATTTAACACCAACTGTATCAAAAATAAACTAACAGTGGTGTGAATTGAGATAAATCTCTGAACTTTGTCCTGTAAAAAGCAAAAGCCATATTAAAGGTTGTTGTGGAATTTAATCTGGCAAGTTTTGGCACTAAGCTGTTTCTGTGCCTTAGGGCTCATGTATAAAATCATAAAAAGGATTCTTGCGTTTGTCAAGAGGGTGATGTTTTACAGTTTGTCATCTGTGTGCTGGATTCCAGAAAGGGAGGAAAATATTCCCAAAGCAAACACTGTGAGAGACAATTTAAATCAGTCTTACCATACCTCCCCTTTATGAACAGAAAAGCCCATTATTTATAGCTTACGAGCTTGGAACATTGAGGAAAGGTCAAGGAAGAATTTCAAGGGGCAGAAAATACTTGCAACTGGGTCTATCCTCCATTTCAACCTCATTAAATTGTTTATCTTTAAATAAATTTCACAGCATACTTCTGAACTCTGAATGTTCCCTCTACAGGTACACCATTAATACCAGCACTGAAAATGTTTTATTATGAAATGAAAAAAATAAAGCTTCTGTGTTTTTAAGTAAAAGAATCTAGAATACATTTTAGCCTGCAAATAGTGACTCAGAACTTCAGTGGCAATGGTAGATTTTCACTGGAAATGTAATCATGGCTATGACTCATTTCATATAGTCATGTGACGACATTCTCGCAACCTTTTAATGGTCCTTTCACCAGATTATATTCTAGGACTGGGGTGTCAAACATGCGACCCAGCAATCTGACCCACAGAAATAGTCAAGGCTCTTTAACTTTGCTACCTGCTGTGACTAAATGATCAACAGCACCTCAATGTCCCTCTGCCCCTTCTTTAACTCAAGATTCCATCATTAAAAAAGAAAAGGTGACTTGGATTGCAGAGATTTTTTGAAGTTCGTTTTTATATTGTGTAATGTTACTCGACACTACAATGAGACGAAACAAGACAAAGTCATCAGTTGTGAGTGTTTTGCCATCCCAAAGCCTGGTTTGAAGACATGCGCTCGGGCACGTTTTGGATGGCCCAGCCATAGTTTGTATTCAGTGTGTGCGTGAAGCTGGAACTATGATGACTTAGAATTTTTACTCAAAACCACTAGGAGCACTATGATAGACAGTTAAAACACAGTACTGTTAAACAAAACAGTCATATAGTTCGAAGTGCTTAAAATATTAATTGCTTTTCGTGTATAAAGCACTTTTACAGATGCTCAAAGAAACTTTACAATTTTCAGAGCATTATTCATTCACTGCACATTCACACACTGGTAGCCGTCATGGAACGACGATGTCATAAAGTTTCTTTCCATGCTGTTGTTCCTTGAAAGGTGACAATTGGTACGTTTCTTTAGCATTTTGGAAATTTAAGGAAGACTACATCAACTCTGCATGTGCAAAAAACGCAAGAACCTTATAAATGTCTCCAGGAAAAGAGATGATCACAACTGAGAGTTGTTTGCCTCCTACACAGCCGTCCAGAGCTAAGAATGAAACAATCATTCTTTTGAATTCATGTCTGAAGTCTCGTATCTGGACACCTCCTCTGAGCTCTCTTCTATGAAGCTGTAGCCAACTCTTTAACTTAACAGAAATGATCTGCTTTACAAAATGTGTAAATGCACAATATTCCAATAATGTAGTTGATATTTCTGCTCCCAAATTATATCACCATAAAAATAAGTTGATGGTGCATTATTTGATTTGAACAATCCTGATAATGTATTTTATTTTGAGTTACTTAAGCGAATACAATTTCACGACATGGCCTAAAACTGGTTCATTGAAGGTCAGGGTGGCATATAAAATATATATATTAAAAAAATACTTCAAATGTCAACATTTAAGAAAAAAAAAATTCCCACAAGTTCCAAAGTCTGTAAAAACCGGTTCCCATCAAAAGCAGGAGTTCAAGAACTAATGGGGGATTCCCCTATGAGCCAAACATTTGTGTTTTGGAAATATTGCCCTCAATGTGGAAAATAATACCTCAGAACTCTGACCTGAGAAAAATGCGGAAGAAAGTACAAAGGACACTCTTGTGTGGTTTTGTCTGAAGCTGCCCGCAGAAGACTTCATTGTCTAGGCCTGAATGGGTCCTCTCATGGGCATGAGGCCACAGTTGATAGCACAGAGAGACAGCCCATACACTACAGTTAAAGAGACTGCCATTAAAATGGCAGAGGGTATATTTCTGAAAAGACCTGATCTGCTACAACAATTTACAGAATATATGAGCTTCAGATCTGTCTGTAAATGCTCCTCTTTTGCTAAGCCAATGGAATGTTGCTTGAGTGATGTATTTAGCGAACTAGTGAAATTATTGAAAAATTGGCTGCTATAACAGGTTGTGGACCATATGTTATATTTCTTCTTCTCTCAGCCTTCGGCGGTGATACACGCTCTTTCTCCACTTATCTCCGCCAGCTATTTTCCCCACCGCTGTAATCTGACGGGTCATTGGACAGCGCCTCCATGGCTGCAGAAAAATGCCGGCTGCGGACTACAGCGACTACACCACTTCCCCGACCCCTACCTCATCCAGCGATGTTCTTTCCTGTATTTGTCAATGTGCTTGATTGCAAATGGCTTTTTTTTAACCTGCTCCACAGTGCTCTTTTCTTTGAAGGACAATGCGGAAAGGCTCTTTTTTTAAGCTAATTTACCTAATGTATATCCATTTTCTCTATTTCTCTCTGTAAATGCTACCTCTCAACACTGGCCTGTTCCCACCCTGTCTATGTCTGTGGCCAGAGGGGTCCAATTTCACTACATGTAACAGTGTATGTGACAAATAAAGGCTAATTCAATTCAATTTTGAAAACATTCTTTTTCAATGATCCAGTGCAAAACTATGTTTTAATTTTGACATAAAGCAAGATAAAGTGCAAAAAGCTCTACAGCTTTCATGAGGACAGTCTTATGCCAACAGCTACTGACAAATCTTCAAATAACAAGACAAAGTCCCCTCTTTTCAATCAAGTTTTTATAGTCCAATATAAACACATGCGTTGATTCATATTTACACTGTTACCTAGTAACAGCTTTATCATCACACCTCACACCATCAAAAGACAACTAATTTCTCCCTATACGTCCATCTGGGATTTAACTGGGGTTATGTAATGCTAATCAAGGAAACTGAACTGGATGTCAATATATCAGAAATCACTAGTAAACTCATCTTTCAAGGGACTGTGATGCCAAAGGATGTAACTTGACAAGTTCATGAAGAATATCAAAGTAAAATAATAATAAAAAAACGTATTTTTATCCACGCAACTGTCTGTGATGAGCAAGACCTATGTAGGATTAGCTCACTAGTTTATCAACAATGAATGCTTTTAAATATAGAGACAACACTTACTTTAGTGGAAAAAAACCTCTAGATATTCATCCTTTTCATATACGAGGAGAAAACAAAAAAAGACAGGAAGAACCCCACCACGACAAAGATCTTCCTGTTTATGGTGAAATTTAGACTTTTGACTTCCGTCATGAGGACATAGTTTAACAAAGTCAAAAAAAGCTTTACAATTTAACATATTATATGCCTGAAGATAAGACTAATGGAGTTTAGAGATGATCAGATAAAATCTCTAGGAGTTTCTTAAAGCACGATGAGCGAACGTGGCCATTTTTAGAGCTGGAAGGCAATAGGTAGCGGTATAGAGCTAGTTTGCCAAATGATTTTTCGAGCACGTTAAGACACTTAAAAATGCGCAGAAAGCCAAGAAAAACTATTACTCTGAGCTAGTACAATTGGGTTCTATGCAACTTTGGCACTAGAGCCCTAATAATAAATGTAATATATCATCCATGATTACTGGGCACTCAAAAGAGGTTTTAAAACAAGACGAAGACACGAAAGAACCCTTTTGGGCACTAGACCTCACGCAAAGACACCCAAGACCCAAAGCCCTTTGCAGCATCTACCTTTCAGAGTATTAATAACTGATCTCCCATTCACTGCAGACACAGCAAACAATTCCTCATGAAGCAACTGCTGACAGATCCCCAATAGCTCTGTCATTAAGTCTTTCATCAGAGGGCCCTCAGCATGCATCATCTGCATCGAGGCCTGTTATGAGCACATTTGGGAAACAGCAGTGGGGTTATTGTCACCCTACTTCTCATAAGTCATTTATGGGATCATGAGGGTGCTGAGTAGGACAGGGTGTTGCTCAGATGCTTATGACATCAGGCTACTTTGTAATGTGTGGCACCACATCCAGCCAATATGGAGGTCACAGGAGCAGTGAGTTTATGAGGTCTAAATGCGGTGCTTGTAAGTAGTAGGTGGGAGATGGCAGCTACAGAGTACAGAGGTGTCAAAAAGCAAGATGGCTTCTGAAAAATTTGTGTGACTCTGGGTTATTTTTAATATGCAAGCAATTGTGATCATTAAATCAGAACCAAGTATGTTTATGGTCGGTCTCGGAAGTAAATTATTACAGGGATTACTCATATTGTGGGGCACAAACATCAAAAAAAATGAAATGGTCACTGTGTATGTTTTGTTTTAGTTACTTCATAATTTAAAGAGATTTGCCACCTTCTTATAAGCCAAAGGCATTGGAATAACACCAGTGTCACAAGATGTAGCAGGTGAAATAATGCACCTAACCAATCCAGATTCTCACCATGATGAAAACTGACAAGCTTTTGACTTAAATTTCCTAGCATACCATTGTGCTCTTCATTACATCTTATCAATGTATTACAATTCTATACACAGAGAAAACAATTATAAATAGCAGAATATTCAAATCTGCTAATTTGGCATTACTGTGGCCACACATGGTGGATTGATATTAAAAGTGCACAAACCAAACCGAAGCTACCTGTGCAGTTATACAAATTTAATCAACACAGCCAATCAAAATCCAGTATTCAGAGGGACAATGGCTTAAAAACTAGTTGTTTAAGATTTTTTGGTAAAAAAATTTTTTTCTAAATAACAATTTACGTATGTAACCAATAGACAGAAAGATTGAAACAGACAAACTGTCATTATCTCTAGTGTTTTCTAAATTTGTATCATTCACCCCCCCCCCCCCCTGCACTTGATGAATTTAATTCCTTGGTACACTAAAGACACTAAGACTGAATGTAATTGTAATAACATTTATAAAACACCAGTGACATTTATAAACTCTTTGAAATCGAAGACTGTAACATGCATTCCAAGGCATTATTTCAGCATTATAAAATGTATGTCTGTTCTTATGTCGGGTTAAGTATTGGTCTAAGCTGAGGGAAACCCTGGGCCTCATTCCAGAAGTCATCAACCCTCAATTTATAAAGTATGAGGTCACTGTCCAGCCAGAAATTACATCCCAACTACCCAACACACCCTGTAGAAGCTCAAACACATGCAACCAAGAAATATGGTGTAAGAGAAAACACACAGCAAGTACTTTTTTTGATGTAATCCAATTATTGGATTGAATGGAAATTTCAAAAGTATCATTTCAAAAATTAAACTTTCATCTATTTTAAAATATATTTTAACTGAAAACTGAGTAAATATGTAAATACATATGCTACTGCAGGACTTCCTTCATATTTCTTTCCTTCTGACTCATATTGCCACAATTCAACTGTAACTTTATTCCAAAGAACAGTTCATTAAAAATGCACATCTGGGAAAAACCATCACTGACATCATAAATGTACGAACAGTTGACACAGAGAGGAAGATGTTCATTTTCATAGGCATTTGTGGTGAGTCAAAAGAATGAAAGCATCTGTTCACAGTTTTTTGTAAGACCACCTACAAGGTTCCACTGCAAACCTCCCATCAAACTTTCACAATGTGCATTTGCGGATAGACAAGAGCATCATAAAGCCATGGAGCTCATGTGGTTTTAACCACAGCACTGGGAACACTGTGACGTGCACCCATCGCCTAAGCTTAAAATACTCCCCCCTGAACACACGCTGAGCTAAAACAAGCTTTGATGCTTCATGTGTTCCCTACAAACAAGTGTGACATTTTGAGTGTGACTGCAAACCTGTGGGAGCAGCCGGAACCTCAGCCGAAAACAAGAACCTGGTGTGCAATGGAGTTTCTGAAGAAAATGATGTCGACATGATGCAGTTTCAAGAAACATGTCATCTCTTTTCCTGCCCTCTATGAGTTTCACACAGGACTTGTTACGAACTAGAGTTCATTTTCCCTTTTAGTTAAGTTCATTTGAGAAGATCAGAAAGCAACAAAAAATTTGGACCAAAAGCAGAGACCTACTTGAGGAGGTAATCTCGGTACAAACCAAAAAAAAAACAAAAAACAACTCACGTTCAAACTATAACTCGAACTTAACAAATGAAGATTACAAAAACAAGCTTTTTGAACAAATATACACACCGTACTCACTTGCACATGGCATTAAGGGTTGGGATGTGTTTGTTTAAAAAACATTATTTATCATGGAAGCTTGCAGTTAAACTTGGAGTAATTTGTAATCCGAGCATCATTAGAGAAAAAATCATTTTGATCGCGTTGTCCCAGTCTTCAGGCATTGTGTACATCCATTTGTGAGTTTATTCTAAAGCAGTCGAGGAAACGCAGGATGATGTTTGTGACAAATGAGCGGCCCGCATGACGTTATCGTTATCAGCTGGAGCGGATCAAAGAGAACAAGGACTAAATCTGCAGAGGATTGCAACAACTTATCATTTGTTCGCCTTGGTCCAGACCAAATAACCAAACTAGAGGTGTGAAAGCACCCTAAATAGGCAGACTACTGCAACAATGCATCAGCTGTTCCTCTTATTACGGATTAAATCAAACAAACTAGAGGTGAAAGCACCAATGAGACCAGTCCTCATCAGTGTTCTTACAACACTGATCAAAAGTTCCACAGTGTTCCCCCAACCATTCAATAACGGGGTGCCCCCCCCCCTTTTAAGACTGGGATGCCCCAATCGTGCAGGATGTACAGATCTTTTACTGACACCCAACCTTCAGAACCTCAAAAAAATCTAGTTTTGGCTGTCTACACAAGAATGCGTTTTAAAAAATGCACCATTACATGAAAACTGCACAGAAAAATACCCATTTACTAAAAAACCAGGTACAGGACCTCAGTTAGTGGAAACGCTTCCGTTACTGTGTTTAGCAGCTGATTGGCCTTTCAACAGGTAATGCCATATGCTAATTAAGATGAGAGTTTATACAGGGAAGAGGGAAGAGATTACGGACATTGTGAAAACATATTCACTAATTTGAATGCACCTTTTTAAGTGAATGCACATAAAAAACCACCAAGCCACTCAGACTGAACAACAAAATGTCATGTCACCCACAAAAATAGTATATTTGATTAGCAATGATTTATTTATTACAATAATGTTTCAGATAAACTTTAAATAAAAATGAAAGAGGTGTCCACACAAATGGCACTCACCAGATATCTAAATGATGCACTAAATCTAAAACTATTGTAAAACATGAATTATTGAGCGTGATCTAAGTCTTAAGTAATTTTCAAAAACAAAATGTTTGCATGTGTATTGTTTACGCCTCCTCCAGGGGATCTGCAATGGGCTGGTGACCTGCTCAGGGTGTACCCCTCCCTTTGCACAAAGAATGATTGGATCAAGATTTGTGACTTGAAATAAACATGAAGGTGAAGAAAATTGGAGGATTTCTAAATAGAAATAGCCGAGATGTTATTAACACCAGTTAAACTATGATGGACCTCGTAGAGTATATTAGTTGAAAAGTTTAGAGGGGAATAATACGTCTAAGAAGCTTTATGTGTTTATGTTCATAACTTACCTCAAGCTCTTTTATCTTCTCATCTGCAGTCTTCTGCTTGTCTGAAAGCTGATTAGAAATCTCATCTTTTGACTGTAAAATGAACCTGGAGACAGCGAGCGTGCAGTGGTCAAATGATAAACAGGGGATAAAAGGTTTAGATTGAACACAAGAAACTTCCATACATGCGTCCAGCGCCCTCGAACATGCGAGTACTGTCAGGAAGTGCCATGATCTCTGCATGTGTGAGATTTGAGTGTTTCTTCACACGATTCAGCTGTTCGATCTGTAGGTCTGCTAGCTTCACTTTCTGCTGAGTGTCAATCATTTTCGCCTGGAGCTCTCCAAAAGCCTATAGCGCACATACACTCAGATCAGCAATGAAGTTTAAATTCAGTGAATGAATTTAAAAGTGAAATAAAGACGTCATGGACTTTATTGTAGATGCTTTTGTCTACAATGTCTAAGAAACATTGTCTAAAAAGGAGTACATGATAGGTTACATATAAATATAAATAAATATTTTTTATATCCCCAAAAGCAATAACTTAAACTAAGCATACACTAAATATAATGTATGTTAAATTACTTGTGTTACCTTTACTAATAAGTGAATTAATGATCAAACTAAACATCCTTTGACTATTTAAAAGGCATAAATGAAAACGTTTTGGGACCAACAAACAATACAGTGAAGTCACGTTTTTTAAGTATACACCACCGGTCAGCTCTAGAGTTAGTTAAAACGTTTACTTCTTACATTTATCGTTCCTAAATAGCAAATACTTAAAGTTCCTGTAAATAACGCCAAAAAACACGTATACCTTCTTCAACTCGAGGTCTACGGGGGCCGCCATGATGCTGAGAAGAACACGACACTGCGCATGCGTCAACCAGCAAGCGAACGCCCAGACATTCTTTTACTGCCCCAACCAAATGCACGAACCTTAATAAACGGTTTATGTCTATTGCATAGAATGCTTGGTGAGGATTATATCATATAATTGATTATGAAACTGATCCAGGGATAAAATTAACCATACGGTTAAATGCAAGTGTAAAGGTCAAATTCTATTTCTGTTTTCAAAGCTAATTTTGTCAATAGGCTACTAGAATGTTTCACCCTAGTGTAACATTTCTCGAGAAAATATTCAAATAAAAATAGCATGTTGTTTTGCATCTGTTCAGGCAGCACTATGTTCTGTATTATGGTCAGAGATTAGTCACATGATAAAATAATATTGCCTATGTAGTATGTCAGAATCATACGCTATAAAATAAGGACCAGCAAAGTCACCAATTGGTTTCTGATAAAGGGTTTAGGGGTCAAAAAATTGGTGTTCTCCTGATTTGGCCTCATGTTGAGAGCTTATTACCCTTTAAATTTTAAATATATCTTCTCAGAACTGGGAGAAACAAGTGGAATCCAGGAAAAGTTACAGCCAAAAGGCCATACCTCTGATGTGGGAACAAGTAAAATTTATATATAGCGGTTACAGATGGACCCTAGAGTAGATTTCTTCTGATGTAAACATGCAGGGCGGAATAGAGTTGCTTAGGTAAAGGTAGGCGTTTTGGAGTATTTGTAGAATTGGCCATCTACAAAAATTGAACCTAGGGTTGCGTACAACAGTGTGTGGAATAGCTTTTCCCACCCTCACGATTTTTCCATCTCACAGGAGACCTGAGCAGATCATGCACTAGCCCCTTCCTCTCCAAGTGGCCTGCCATGAGTTTGGAAAAACAAGACACACAGAAAAGCAGATTGTAAAAAAACCCAACTTTTTATTAAAGTGAAACTGTATTTTAGGTCTGCGATGGACAGACGACCTGTCCAGGGTGTAGACTGAAGTGAGCTGGAGATAGGCACTAGCATACCGCCGTGACCCAGAAAGGGAACAAGCGGTTAAGTAGATGAATCAAATTAATGTATTTTTACATGTCAAATTGAAACTGTGTATTAAATATATTGCAAAAATAATGAAACAAAAATTTAGTTTTCACTTAATTTAAGCTACATTTTCTTAGTAATACACACAAAGACCTACAAAGTCTAACAGCCCTCCATGCACTCCAGAAATACGTTTCACAGCTTTGCTAAAAATGTTATTCAAATCTAGTGGAGGGCTCTAATCTGATTTTATTCAGTCTGTCAGGCAGTCCTTTTAGAACATTATTTGATTGATAGAATAAATATCTATACAATACAATAAAAACACATTTACAAAATGTACACTGCATTCGTTGCAACACATAACACATCACAATAAATAACAAATGCATTATAAATAAATAATTTGTTGTTTTCGGACAGTACAATAGATTGAGACTGATATGAGAAACCAGAAGCACACTTCTGAAATAAATAAGCAACAAACAAGCAAGCGACTTGATTGAAGTCACAATACATTCATCAGGTTCAGTCCAGTCAGAAAGTTCTTGAGCTGGAGCAGATTGCACTGGAAAAATAGTTTAAACGCCATTCATGCCAGTGCAGACAGTCACCAAAGCTGGAGGGCACCAGGAGCACACAAAAGGGCTGCCTGGATTGGAGATAATCATGATTACCTGAAGGAAAAAATGCAGAATGGTGTATTAAGTATTAAAAAGTATAGATACAGAAATAGAATGCACCCCATTGTTCTGTGAAATTTACAGAAATATTCACCTGTCTTATCACTGTTGTACTGATGTCGCCTCCAGTTTGACCTTTTCTTCTCTTTCCACTTCGGTGTCATCTTTTTTGTGATATCTGTTTGAAAGCATGCAGAACATCTTTGGAATTTCGTAAATCAATAAACACTTAAGCAGATAAAGACTCTTCTAATCCGGATCGATGTTCACTGACCGCAGAGCCAGTAGAATGGCGATGACAGCGAGGCACATGAGAGACAGAACCACAGCTATTACTGCCAGAGCAGTGGTCCGGCTGTAACGCTGCTCCTCCTTCCCCACAGGCAGCGTGAAGATGTGGCATCTCTCCCCAGAGTAACCTCCATGACATCTGCAGAAGAGGTCAGAAGTGCAGAATCTGAATCAGATACTCGAAATGCACACAGGCTGCAATACTTTTATTAGGGCACCGATAATGTCTCTTTCAGTCAGATTTTAGCAGATGGTTGGGAGTTCTTTGGGAGGCAGTGGTGTAAATAAAGTTGAAAAGTTTAATGAAGGGGAGATGCACCTCCCAAACTGCATGATTCCCCCTCATTGAAATGAGTGTAGCCATGTTAAAAAACAAGCAATAAAAAGTTTTAGAAAAGTTTAGTATTCCACAGAATTTTATTTCACATAAGCAAGGAACCAATCCAGAAGGAGCCTTAACCAATCAGCAGCATCCTGTTTAGAATCCTCTTCTCTGATTTCCTAATCTACTAATATTGAGTCTTTATAACATATATTTGTTAAAATTATATATGTATTTATAACATATAAAAGTATGAATAAAAGTATTTTATTTTTGTCAATGTATTTATAACATATTAGCATGTTGTAAAAGTGAGATAAAACATCTTATTATGTAAAATAACACTCTTTATATGCCTAGAGTAATAAAGAGAATGGTACATAAAGAATTGAAAATCTTTCAATAAACTGGCGGAGAGAAAATCTCCATACGACAAAACTACTGTTGCCAACAGCTCACTAAGAAAAGTCACTGTTAACTGGGCCAAAAGTCACTAGATGATGTAATCACCCAATTTGCATAACGACCAACGTACACTTCGCCAGATGCTATTTGTTCATGACCAAAGAACAAAATTACACATGCTTCATGTCATAATTAAACTAACGCACTTTGTTTACAAAAAAAACGTGAGGCAACATTTTTTTTAAACGTGTAAAAAAATGGGTATTGGATGAAGGAAATAACAAAGAAACATTTGTGCTTATTGATTTCAAGCTAGGTACATATTCAGACGTTTTTCTGGTTTGTGTTACAAAGGTAACATAAAAATCAAAAATTTAAACTGTGAAAGTTGACCTTTGCATTGAATAAAATTTCAATGGATGTTGAGAGAGGAATAACTAATAAAAGATTTTATTAAATAATACATACAAGTTAACCATTCTTGTTAATATGTTACATTTTCCAGTATTCCTAGTTTTTATTATTAAAAGCCGCAACCTTAAATTCATTCCATTAATCTGTGTAGGATAGGGATCAACTCCTTTTACACCCTTAAAAATACAGACAGTGCAGGGATTGGGATGTAGCATGAGTCTGTTTGAGCGTGGCGTTGGTATAACACCAAAGTCAACAAATGCACCAAAATTGCCAAAACGTTGCTAGATTTGTTGCTAGTTTCTATATTTGAAAAAAAAAAAAAAACGTTGACAGTCTGTAGGGATTGCTGACAACACTGAAACAAAACTCACTGCATCAACATATTCTCTGCATGAAACTCACACACAAGAATGAGTGCGTAGCTCCCGCAGATAATGACATGCTCCGTGAATGCAGAAATCTTTGAATTCTTTCAGGCAGGGGTTTTTCTTTCTGCCCTTCCCCTTTCCTTTGCCCTTCCGTCTTTCTTTTCTCTTCTCAGTAGTGGGTAGTGCCGACGGATCTTTCGGTCTGGTGGAAAATGCCACTGTTGAGCAAAAAAAAGAGGAGTGACATCAGTCCTTCGTGATCTAATTCAGTACAATAGCCCAGCACATGGAACCTAAAAATTTGAAATCCTTCAGAATCAACTTGAACCTGTCTAGACGAACACTATGGAACAGATTCATTCATGTGGGGGGGTACACCCTGGATAGGTCGCCAGTCCATCATAGACTATAGAATACAATATTTATCAAATAAGTTCCTTCGAATAATCTATCAATTTTTAATAAAATGCTTAAATCTTGTCCGTCATCCTGCTCTCAAGCTTCTATTGCGCTAACTCTGTAGGACAGAGATGCTGCGATCTTTACAATAAAAATGTAATAAACTGTTGCTGCTGCTTTAAGACTATGCTGAGGATAAAATGGTTAGCATAGAAAGATGGAAAAACCCTTCCTTAACATGTGCACATGAGATTCTGGGTGGCCAAGGTCATTAACTAGCGTCATGGCAGCTCTCAACCTCTATTTATCTTGTTCTCCACTGTTTTTGTCTCTTTATTCTTCTAAATAATGCTTCTCTTTATAAGCATGTACAAAGTACATCTTTAGATGGCAGTGAATGTTATTTCACTAGCTGTTTTGCAAGATATTAATCCTCAGATTAAACTGCAATTTAAACTCTAAACTGCTAGGGGTGTAACGATACTCTCTGCTCACGATACCATACATACCTCAAAAATATGTCTATGATATGATACGCATAACACAATATTTTTAACCAACAATGGAAACTGTCTATATAACGAACCATCATAGAAAGAAATGTAATTTGCAAAGTTTTGAGACCACACAGCTAAGGAGGCTAGGGTCTAGTTTGATTTGTTTGGGAGCATTTGATACCCTCCATCCACTAGGGGGCAGTGTTAATGTTTGCATTAACTCATCATAAGTGAAGGAGAGAGCAAATGTATAATCTTTTTTGTTTAAAATGTGAGTAAAGGATAATTGTCTCCTAGTAAATATTATATAAATCAAGAAGACATGGCAAAGAAATTTCTGAAGTTACACTACAGCTCCTAGACGATATCTCCCTGTGTTAGTAGATTCTGTGTTCTGTCTAATTAGTTTCTATGATCTGTTTAATTACTTCATTTCCTCTCTCCATTTCTCATTCAGAGCACCTGCCGGTTTCTATTGTGCGCACCGGTTTCCCGTCGCGCGCTGTTTAGCACACCTTCTTAATGATTCCTCTTCAACTTCTCCCTGTCAGACGATTGTTCTTACCTGTCTTAGTTGCTGCTACGTTGGAAACTCTGATCTGAACTCTTTCTCAGCAGTGTTAGCCAAGTCAAGTCCAGTCCAACGAGTAGCAAGGAACCTTTTCTTCTACCTGTCGTTTGTGAACATTAAGAGGACGGTGGTTGCTCGGGACCTGAGGCTCTCCGCGGCTTCCCATTTGGACAAAGCTTGTTTTTGAATTCGTCATACCGTTCAGGCTCCTATGCCGGTGGCTGTGTTTTTGCCTTTTTCTATTTTTTATTAAAGACTCTAATTTGAACTTGCATCTGGGTCCGACTGTGCTTCCCCTATTGCACCTTACACCCTGTAGCTCTATGATACGTACTGTGACAATTTTGTATTGGGATATATTGTTACACCCCTATTACCTACATTAAATACATTAACTGTGCAAATTAGGTTGAATAAGCAAGACATTTCACCTATTTGGACAACAGTTACTTGTGAAGTTTTACATCTTTCTTTTAAAATGTAACTGTGTGTAGCCATAATCTATTGTTATGAATTAGATTAGGTCTTTCACCCTTAAAGCTGTAATTACAGCTCATAATCCATACTTTGATGTCAGTCTAGCAATAGAGAATACAAATTAAAGTAAAATTTGTTTAACAAATAAGTGTCAAATCTGTTAAATTATAGAAATTCATATATTACTGATTCATTCAGAATTATGATTCATCGGGTCAACAAATTTTAATTGTCAACTCGTAGTATTGAATATTTTCACCCCGGAATCCAAGAAGAGATTTCAGGGCAACATTTTCCAAGTAACTTTAAATAAATTATAACCATTTAGGTATGTGTGTCTTAATAAACAAACATTTGGAGCTGTTTCCTTTTAAGTGGCCAGAAGCTGTAGTTGAAGCCCGCTTTGAGCAATCCACACACTCAGGATACATTTGTAATTTTTTCATTTTGTAATAGCAATTAATGTGAAATCATTTAAACAGTTACGTGCTGTAAAATAAACAAGGAACATTAAATGTAAAAAGATACAATATATATATATATATATAAATATATTATAATATTTTGCATATATGGTTATTATATTTTTAAATTATTAAAAATATATTTTTAGCACCTATAATACCTATAAAATACTTTACAGTGTGTAACAATGGGTTTCTTATACACAACTTACTTTCTGAAATGTGTGGCAAAGTTTGTTTTCTGATTTCAATAATAATACTTTGTTACTGTCCTTAAGTAGTTTATGGATGACTTTGCGTGAGTATTCATCCTTCTTTCTGCTTTTACTACATTTCCTGCATAAAATGTGTACTAAAATACTGCATGCAACACAGCAAACATGACGTCAACTGGGATTATGCATCAAATATTGGTCAGACACTGGCCAATACATTTATGTCTTGTATTGTATATTATACTGTATACATTTAAATATATAAATCTTAACTTAGTCATTACGGAATGTTTTCTTTTTATATGGTATTTGTACTTTGTGTAGGTCTCATTTCACGACTGCAACTGTTTATGTGAAGACTTGCCTGTTTTGTGAGAACTAATCATGGTTCATTACTTGCCGTGTAGTATTTATTCGCACGAGGTTTAACATTTTGAGAAGCTGAACGTTTTTTATTTGATTCTTCAAATAGTTATTTGAAGCAGATTCAAATAAGTGAAAGTGCATGTAATCTTCCATACACCGGCGAGTTTCGTACATTGCATCATTTCAAGTTTCATAACGGCAAAATATATGCATGTCAAGTATATTTTAGTAATGCAAACAATTACAAAAGGGTTAAAGGTTTAATTTCGTAAGAAAAACCTGCATGAATGTACAGAAAAGCACCAAAAAGATGTCTTCTGGATGTTCTTTCCGCACTATTTTGGACCATGACTCAACATTGCAAAATGACGCAGAAAGGATGAGCTTTGGACATCTGAATGTTTGCTGGGAAGCTATAGATTTTGATAAATTTGTTGGTGCCGTTGTCGTAGACTAAAAAAAAAAAAAAAAAAAAAAAATCCCAAACGCAGTACTTTATGAATATAATTCTTAATCAGGTACAAACATAACTTTAATAGCTTCCTTTAACGAAGGAACATGTAATTTAAAATAATTAATATCAACATAATTTTTTTAAACAATTGTTGTTGAGCAAATTTACCTTTAGGATGGTTTATTTCAAAATCCCCAGAGAGATCAAAGTATTCTTCATAATCAACCTCCTCCACCTGCTCCACACTCGTGCCATTGTCCAGATGAAGTCCTCCTGAAGTTATGTTAGTGGTCACTGGGCTGTGAAAGGGGCTCAGGGTTGTCCCGGGTTTAGCGCTCTCGTACCTGTCCACCGAGGCGCCAGTGCGCATGCTCAGTAACACTGGAATGCAAGACAGAACTTTAGAGATCTACAAAACAAACCTTATTGTAAGGAATAAACACGCGCTAAATTGTAATAGTTTGTTTGTACAGATGGATATTAACTTCAAAACGTGTGTTTTTAAATAAATGTACTAATAGAGCCAAACCCAATTAGTAAAAGTACAGCAATAGATCTAGACTATCAGAAGTTATGTATTACTCAACGCTGTGAAACGCCATGTAAGTCCACTCCACATGGAATTCCGAATGTTACTTAGATATTTGCAAATTCTCACCTAGAAAATAAACACAACGCCCAAGCCGTAACGTATTCATAATCCCGTTTTGGTATAATCCGTGATATTTAATGATAAATTGTTCAGAGCGATCCTCTCCACCTCCAGCACCGTCCGCGATCTGGACGCAAATGCGCGTGCTGGAGACTCAAATGTCTCGTGAGGAGAAAAAGAGGCGAGAACGCAGCCAGAGGAGATTATATACCGGAGGTTCAGCCTTCAGCGTCAACTTCCTTTTTATGAATGACTAGGTGCTACACGACACATCTCGTGGACTTAATGACTAGAATGAAAAAAGCTGATAATCTACACGGGATTGCTTCACTTACCACGGAGCAGAGGTGGAATCAAATCTACTTCCAAATCAAGTCCAAGTCCCAAGTCAATGTGAGGCTCTGAATTTTAATTTCAAGTAAAAAAAAGCATCTAAATCTAAATATTTAAAAGTTCATGTAAATTAAATATTTGCTGAATCAAGCCAAATGAGTCAAGTCCAGGTCGAGTCGCAACTCGTGTCATATTGTTACGTCGAGTCTCAAGTCACTCAATTCCAAGTCATATGTCTCAAGCCCACACTTCTACCATGAAGACCATAGCTGATTAAATGGTACAGTGCGGTGCAGTCATTGATCTTTATCTGCTTCCACAATAATACAGTGCTCAGCATAAATGTGTACACCACCTTTAAAAAAAAATTACAAATCTAATCAGTAGCTCAATGAACAAAAGTACAATTTTCATACTACTCCCAAGTGGTTTACTAAACACGTATTTGACTCCATTACATTAAATTAAGGTTAATAATATAACTATTATCACATAATACTCAAATTGGTTGGAGCAGAAATCATTACACCCAACAAAAAAAAATTACAGTATTTTTATGAGCGTTGTTTTTAAGGGCGCACCAAATCTCGGGGGTATGGAGTGAACACTTTTCAAGAAAGTTTTATTCAAGAATAAAACCTCTTTTAGAGCCTGGATGGAGAGTGATCAACTTGTTGCTACAAGATTCTTTACAGGTGTTGGGTTTAGATGAGGAGACATTCTTTGCATTTAATTGGCTTTACCTTCTTCTTTGGAAAAGCAACGGTAGCTTTAGAATCCAATATCAGAACAGTTTTAAATTTGAGACGAAATATTAAATATTGGGGAAACAGCACAGTGTAGCATGGAATGTTTGCCCTGCTAGATGGTCATATGATACAAGTACATCTGTTTAGGAATCACGCCTACTTGTAGCCATTTTTTAATATGCAAAAAAGTGTTTCAGATGATCAGAATTGAGAGCAGTTCTGATAAACAAGAGCTGTTTCAGTCCTTTAGTGGATATTGGTGAGGCGAAATATAGAAATTCAACCTTGAGTTATGGCCAGATTGGTTCAGTGTACGCGATACAGCAGAAACCCCGAGCTTATACCCCATAAAGCTAGTCCCTTGGGTTGGCAATTAATTGGGGTTATCATGTGTGCTCATCGATAAAGAACATCTCCAGAAGACTCCACTCAACCTCCAGAAAGCCACTCCCTTTATCTACCTTAAAATGTAACTAGTGTCTATTGTTGTAGTTGAAAATACAAACACAGCCATGTTATTGAAGACGATACACCTGTGAACATTTATTAACCACATATGAAAAATCAATGACATGCCAACAGCAACATTTTCAATACTGCAAATTAAAATAAACATTTTGTGAAGAAGCTGGACAAGAAAAGAAAAGGGATTTTCCTGTTGCGTTTAAAAAATAAGTCGCCCGTTCTTCTCGCATAGTAAAATGTTGAGCCAGAGCTCGTCATGCCACGTAGAAGTGATTTGCTGCAGTCTGAATGGTACATCTGAAAGATATTTACAAGTGTTTTTCATGGGGCTAGCCAACCCTTCAGCTGAAGAACAACACTGACTCCAATGCTATGTTCCAGAGAACGAAAGGGGCAAGGAGGGTCTGCTTCTCCACACATTTAGAGTAGTGACAGAACAAAAACCTGACAGCATTAGCAGAATCAAAACGACCTTCAACTAAAACACAAGCTCCTTCAGGTGCATCTACATGCCCCATCCTCCACCCATGCCATTCATGCCAACAGATCCTCGACTGCCACCATAGTAACTGTTGCTCATTCCACCCGGGCTATCTGTAGCAACACAAAGAAAACACAAATTACTAGTGAGTAACATTATACTTGTGTACCAGCAGTCTTTCAACTCTGTTAATGTGTGATGAACAAAGCTAGTGTGTAACAGCACAATAAGATCACCCAAGCACTTACATTTGACCTTAAAAGAAGCTTTTTATCCCATTACCAGTACTCCCAATAAATTATAAATTCCAGTCTCTGTTTACTGAATACTAATATACACATGTAAAGTGTTAACTTTCTGTCTGTGTACACAAATCTGCACTGATTGCAATACATTTTAATTTTTCAACCCCAAAATGGGAAAAAAAGTATGTTTTGTTACCACCCACTTTATCAAACTCATACCAATCCAGGACGTGCAGGGAAAAGGAACAAGTCATTGTCTGTGTACTAGAACAAGGTCATTAAAAAGAGATCAGTCTAAAACGCACTGTAGTCATTGTAGCCTCCCATGCTGGACTGGTTGCCATATCCTCCAGAGTAACCCCCACCCATTTGCTGTCCTCCATGCCCATAGGACGATTGGCTTCCTAAAAAACAAAAACAATAGCGTTTTAAAAACACATTTGTAACTTCAGCTTAACTGTTCGTCTAACCCGTGCGCCCAATAAGAAATCACTAAACAGAAAACAAAACCTTCTACTCTGTTCTAATCTCGTATGTTGCAGCCAACATTCTGTGTTTCAGAACTTGAATAGTAATCTATTAACTTACCCATTCCACCCATCATCTGCCCTCCGTATCCACCATTACTGCCCCCTGCTGTTGAATTTAAGAACAACTCAACATAACGGTGTTCTGAAAGTAAATGGGAAAGGTAAAAAAGCAACGTTAAAATAGTTATACTTTGTAATAATGGTTAATAAAAAGAACAGAGAGCGAAAAATCAAAGTCTCATTACATTTGCTTGCTTTCATAGGTTGGTCTCACAACAAAGATATATTGATTCAATCATGTATATGTGGCCATACAATGACAAAAAGAAACATTTTGATCATTTTCCTGCTTCATAACGGATTCAGAATGAAAAATTCCAAGATGACCGTACAGTCTACCAAAACCATATTTAGAGAGCAAACCAAATTAAAATGAATTCAATTCAAAAGTTTTGCACACTCTTAAAAATGTAAGATTTTTTTGACCATTAAGTTAAAGCAGTTTGCAAGCAAAACTGGTTAAGACTCATTAATAACAGAAGCACTGCCTTCAAACCCAAAGTGATATCACACGCTGAATGACAAGACATTGACACTATTGCAACTGCATTCATTTATGTGGAATTATGTGGAAAATATTTTAATTCAAAACATAAGATCAATATATGAACCAACTCATGTCAAAACTTACGCATGTTGGCCTTGTCTTTTGACATGGCTGCCACCGCATCTTCATGTGTGGCAAACTCCACATCCGCCTCCCCAGTCACACGGCCATCTGGTCCGACCTCAATGTGCACACGCACAGGGTTCAGAGGAGAAAAGAACTGCAAAAAACAACGCAACATTCTCTTAAAAAAAACTTTCTGTATCATCACCACCACTTTCAAACATGGGGCCTGAGGCTTACATTGTAGATATCTGGTTCGGATGCCCGGTAAGGAAGTCCCCTCATATGAACACAATGACCTGTGGTACTCTGAAAATTGCCACCATCACCGTAACGCCCCTCTGAGACTCCTAAGAAAATACAAGATTTAATCAAGCCACAGTAGAGTTCATACAGAAAACAGAACACAAACGCATCACACCTCCATATCCTCCTCGACGCATCCGATCAAACGACCCGCCTCGACTCATACCATTGTAGCCGCGGCCTCCACCACTGGGCCGGTCATATGGGCTCGGCCTCTGCATGCCCATGCCTTTGCGTGGAGGTTCATAATTTGTCCGCACTTCAGCTCGGCTGCTCTTAAAGATCTCAATATACCTACAACCGTACAAAGCATTAAGATCCAATCCAAAAAGACAAAATAAGAGTCCTGTCCAGATGGAAAATGGACATCAGAAAGAGAACACAAATACACCTCAGCCTTATCTTTATGTACAGCTACCATGCATTTAAGGATTTAAATTACAAAACCAACCTTGATGAAATTAGATAAATCTTCACTGTTACGTAAACGACACTTCACCACTAAAATAATATTTTAAGCAAGCTCCAATTTTTAGGCTTTCTTTAAGGTTTATTAGGCATATTTTGGGTAATAATTTTGACTTATTTTATCTTCTGAAGTAATTTTTCCCTGTACATAGTTAAAGACTTAAATATAAATAAACTAGTTTGGTGAAATTTAATACATCTATTTTTAAACATACATTAATTTGAGGGTCTCCTCTCCTCTTTACAGCCTCCAAGATTAAGCAGCATCAAGAATAAACCAGTTAAAGATTAAAATCATCATTCACATTTTAGTCTTTGCATCATTAAAAATCAGTTTTCCTCTGTACATTGCATGAACACAAAATCCTAAAGTATCCTACATTTTAGCACAATGTAGCACAAAACAGTCAGGTTTTCAAAGTGGCTCATGCACTAAATCATCAAGTAAAAGACCCCAAGTGCTACGCAATAAACATGCATCCAGCCATTTTGAAAACCACAATGTATTTCACTACTCAGAAATAAACCAAAAGTAGGAAGAAACAGTGGGAATCCATCAAGGCCCTGGGACCCCTCTGGGTGCATCGCCATGTGCAAGTTTATATCGCATACCACTTTCAGTTTACTGTGTTTACCAAATGAAAAAGCGTAACCATCCAACCATCCATCCCCACCTGTGCCCTATTCTTTCCTTGTGTTTCTTTAGAGCCTTTTCAGCTATATCCTGTGAAGCAAACTGCACGAAGGCCTCCCCCGTACTCCTCCCCTGGAAGTCCACCGGCAATGTTATCCCATTTGGCACGATTTCCAACCCTTCAACCCAAGGACAGATAACCCCAACGGGGACATATTAAATAAATCACATACCCATTTACAAATAGTGCTTTGTTCTTTCTTGAATGGAAAAATATAGATATTATAACACAAAAGCATGTTCATGAATCCAACAGGCAAACTTGGCTTAGACTTTATAAACGGGCCATTCAAAGATTTGAAAACTAGAATGGAACATCCCTAATGAAGCAGATTTTTTGGAGAACTATATGGCATTCACTGATTTAATAAATAGAAAACAATTCTAGGGAGCTATGGGAATGGCAAATGAGGTAAATTTACCTCAGTGAGGACAAGGCTTGACTTTATTAAAGACTAAGTGAAAGGTTAATGGTAGAAATCTGAAAATACCTGAGAAGAACTGCACAATCTCTTCCTTGCTGCACCCAAAAGGAAGGCCACGCAGTCTGACCAGACCATCACCCTCTGTTTCTGGACAGTTCGGACCAGTGTGCTTCAAAACCCAGTCCATCTCCACATTGTTTGATTTGAACACTGACGGCATAAACATAAAGGGGAGGTTATAAGAAAGGCTTCAAAGTGTTCAAATCATTACAAAGGATGTGCTTTAGTTACATTTTTTCAATATTCACACCAAATTACAGACAAAGAAGTTGGTTAAAAAGAAAAGAAACGAGTTACCACCTAAAAAAGCGCAAAAAGCTTTACCCCCCCCCCCCAACAAAAAAAAGCACCAGCTTTTATTTACAGTAAAAGGACAAACACCATTAAGACCAATCCATGGCAACTATTTTTATCACATAAAAGCACATTTTTAGCACCAGTCAGTAAACACATCTTTACTGTTTGATATTTTTTTAACCATTAAAAAAAATTAATATCGATGAGCCTAGGCTTGTTTTGACTGTGGGGAGGACACAAAAGCCATTCAAAAAGGAATGACAGGAACAGGTAAAAAATGTGAAATTCTAGGGCTGGAAAGAAATTTGTTATATCTTGTCGCTCGCCAAGAAAAAGCATTTTTCTATAGACTGCAAAGCTATTTCCTGTACAGCACTAGGTGAGTTGATCTTTGGTTCAATCAAAATATTTAACAATGTAACAAATGTATACTTTAAATGGTCACAACACATCAAAACACATTGGTCTCTGCTTTGTATAATTTATCTTATATTAAACAATATATGTGTTAATTTCAATTTTTGGGTCATGCTGACACTTCCTGTTTTAAAAGCAAAGTTAGTGGCACCACAGTCTAAGGATTAAAACAAAAAACATCACATGGTCTATCAATATGCATGTGAAGCTATCCAATCAGTGAATAGTTTCATTAATGTATTAAAACGACATAAATAGAAATGAAAGCATTATTCAGATTTATGTGATCAAGTGAAATACTTTCAGTTCAAATGCATCCACACGGAGACTCAAAAGCCAGAATCGTTGTCTAGATGTATGCCGGGTGAGGAGTGTTTTAAAAATGATTCCCTTTGTCCAGCATTTACATGTAGACAGACAGTATAACCATGCAGAATGTGAAATCATGAAGCCCATAATGTAAACCACCCGTTTAAGTGTACGGGAAAGTTTAAGATTTGCCAAAAAAAATGTTACTGATCTATAGTTTTAGAATCAATCTCTTTTTGTATAATTCCCTTTGAATTTCTTACCTTCCACATATCGATGCCCCATTGAGTCTCTGTCTTTTTTTACTGCAATCTTCAGGTCTTCATCTGACTCCAGCTCCACAAAAGCTTCTCCGCTTGGTCTGCCTTCTCGTGTGTACGTGAAGTGGATGGCTGTTCCATTGTTGGCAATTTTGCAACCTTGTGCATAAAACGTATTTCTTAGACTTTCCGGAAAACAGCCTCAAACTTATCAAAAGACATATTGCATATACTACCTGAGAAGAACCTAGACACTTCCTCTGCAGCGCAAGACCAAGGCAAACCTCGAACACGGACGACAAATCCTTCATCATCGGCCATGATAACACGGTCAATTTGTTCTCAGGTTGTAAAGAGAAACTGTTCTGAAAACAGAAGCACAGCTCGGGTTAGTGGTGTGGAAAACAAACTTGTCAATGACTATGAGGAAACCCACACTTCACGCACACGATCATTTCTTAAAATAGAATGTTTAAGATGGAACAAATATAACTTTTTAATATTAAATATACGTAAGCAGTTAATATCTGGGAGCTAACAATTCCTATAAAAGAAAGTAACGTTAGCACGGTAACGACTCCACTATGACCGGCTAATTTCGGAACAAAGAAAGCTAGCAGAGGCCTATAAAGGCCGCCAGATTTAGTTGATTACCTGAACACTGAATGTAGAAATAAAACAAGCGCCAAGTGCCAGACTTTAGACACGTGTTTTCCTAAACATCATAAAGGAAAGCATACCTGCTGTAAAAATTATTTTATCGGCGTGGTCTCGTACAACGTTGCTCTTCTCGCTCAGGCTGAAGGTGGCAGACTGCGGAGTACTTCCGGCGCGTGTTCCGCCAACTTCCGCGTTTAGAAAAAAACGCGTTTTCATAAATTCTTACCAAAAGGCAGCTAATAGACGGGCTTAATCTTGTTTAGACAATAATTAAAAAATATAATGGACAAATTATTATTGTGAATTTATCACATATCATGAGATCGTTTCTGACAGAGAATGAGTATCTCTTTGTGAGCTCGTTCATTTAAATTAGATAACTCGTTTGTATTATTTATTTGTATTTTAATCTTTGGGTTATTTTTATATTAATATTAATATATTTAGTATATTTTTTGTTTATATACAGGCTTAGAAAATCCGGCATTGGACACCGAGATTTTCTAATATCGACCTCTGCTCATTTCAATGACAGATAGATAAATACCTACACTATTTAGAATATACATTGTTTTCATTCTAAAAACATAAACTACCTACATTACTGCAAATGTACATGTTATTTAACATTTTACAAAAGAATGTTAGTTAAATTGCGAAACAAATGATTTATAGTCTTTAATTGGGCCGTTTTTGTTTAAATATAAAAATAGAAAGACAGAATTTATAGGCTTTTGAATTTTCAACACATACAAAACTACAATGAAATCGTAGTTTAAGAGAAATTTTAAATATAACCAGTAGAGGGCGACCTCGTATCAATGATGTATGTTTTTAACAGACGCACAGTGCATTTAGGCTGCTCAAAAAGGTTAAAAAAGCAGGACAACAATACTGTATCAACACAAAGGAATTGGAATAAACGAACAAACAAATAAATAAATAATACCCAGATAAAGGAAATACATAAAATAACAGAAGTGCTGTCGATATCAAAATGTCTAGTGTCTCTTAAGAATATAGCTAAGCAAAGTCCCATAATGTTTGGATTTAGTTTTCCTCCTTTGGAAATGGCGATCAGGTTATTCGTTGAAAAATGATGGTAACGGCTGTATTATTTTTAGAGAATTGGGGAAAACAATGGAGGATGCGGGCATCGATCCCGCTACCTCTCGCATGCTAAGCGAGCGCTCTACCATCTGAGCTAATCCCCCATACGTAATCGGTGAACATGTACAAACAACCATAAAATCCTAAAAACAGACTATTGTTTCATGTTCGTTCTGGTTCAGACAAAAGCACACCCTAGACCTTTAAATTGTAGTTGCATATTACAAACAAGTATGACAGGCTCTTACAAAAGAGCATAGAATAAGCACACTCAAAAATTTGGGATTCCTAAGGACCATTTTGGACAGGCAGTTTTCTACAGTGTTCCAGCTGGACTATTAAAACTCTAAAAATCTTTGTTTGGAACACTAAAAATCTTTGAGGCTAAATACAAAGTGTAATCATCAATCAGCAAAATTGTTAGAAGAACTACCACTTTTACAAAATTAGGTAAATACAATATTCACTGATCATTCAATATCAAACAATTTCAAGTATTAACTTGTTTTATTTTAACTGCAGGTATTTTTGTATCTGTATGTAAAGTGAACATTAACAAAACAAATAATCATGAGTAGTTGTAGCCATTCATGTTATTTTCTGTTAAAAAAAATACAATTATATTAAAATAATTTATAATTAAATATATTGGAAAATATAAAAATATAGAAACAAACAGCCCAAGCCAATGGGTACCAGTTTTCAATGTTTTTAAAAGATCCCCCAAAACATTCCTCTTAAGGAATGCCTGTTTGTTGTTATTTCCATTATGTTTGTTGTTAATTTCATTGTGTTTATCGTTAATTTAACTTAACTGTAAAATTGAGCATTTTAACATTGATGTCGATAGGAACCCGCTCACTTCTGGAGTCACCCTCTAGCGGTCAGACGATGAACTCGCCCCTGGGTTCTATCACTAGATGGCGACAAATTACTTCAAAAAGTTAGATAGATACATCAGTGGTTTTCAAATACAGTAGTGGTTAAATACAGATTTAAAAGACAGAAAATGCTACCAAAGGTGTTGTGGGTATATTACAATTGCTACATAGATTTTGATTTTAACACTCACAACATTTGGTGCGACGTTCAAAATTGTGACAAAAACAGCTTTTTTTGGTGAGAATCATCACAAAGTTTAAGGAAAATGTATTGTGTGGAAGAAAATTCCTTTTGAATAAAGCTCATTCTGATTCTGAGTATCGAAAAGATTCATTGTATTCTACTCGAACTATCAAGTCACAATCTCTTCATTTTAGTCTTTGTGTAATTAAGTTAGGCCAATGCATATACAGGAGAGGTTATTGGGCTATTATTGTGTAACGATCTTGAGATAATAGACTTTTTGTATTAGATGATCTAAGCGCATTTATCAAAAGTTTCTGGATTATCATCATAACGTTATGAACCTTTATATACGAACACGACGAGCGTTGCTTTCAGTCAGGCATCATCATCTAAGTTCTCGACTAACTTTTTATCGCCTAACAAACGAGGGTATCTATTCTCCAAATGACAAAAAATCTACATATACATCATATTTATGACAGAATTAGCGATAATGTGGTAAAACATAACACTAGTTAAAAGAAAGGCCTACATAAAAATACTGGAATAACGTCGAAGGCGTTAACACATACAAATACCATGGAATCTATATGTATATATATATATAAAATATATAAGATAGATAAAAGATAACCGTGTATCGTGAGAGGCATTATTCGATCGCTGCCTGAGATTCTGCATCAGCTCAATAGAAGCTGTAAAATCCGGCATTTGACGGTCTTGTTAACACTCGTCAAGAATCTTGGTGAAAAGACGGCATCCCTAAATTTAGCAATTGTACTTTTGAGATAAGACTTTTTTTAGGGGGGGGGGGTGCACATGTACTAATTGATACGGGGATTCGTTGTCGATTCGGATGTGATCCGCAGAAGCGATATGTTATGAGAATTTAGTTCAAATACAGATGAGTATTAAGCCATAGCATCACGTCAATGACAGGACGGCCATATCGGTCACACTAAAATGCAAAGCAAAATCAAACTTGCGAAATTCCAATGAATCCCATTTAAAGGTCCAGTGCAGCATTTGCATGCAGAAAGCTGAGCGATAATTGGAAAAGTCAGACCGGATATGCACATTTACATTTGATTGCCTGACACTGACATGCCAAATAGAATACAGCCGAGGCAGACATGACAAAATGGCGAGCGGAGTGGGAAGTGAGTATACTACTCTCTTTATTTCGATCATTTAACGTTATATGCATTCATGTAACCAAATGTTCTTCGTGTGGCGGAGGAAACACATATTTGATAATAACTGCATGTCAAAAGCGCGTGCCGTGGGATGCAGCGGTGCGCGGGCACGTTCATAGACATTGACGCCCACCGAGCGAATGTTGAACTAAATTACACGAATATGTTGCGTGTCTGCTTTCACGACAAAGCTCTTCGTTTTTCACGACCCAGTGATGGGTATTTAACGATATTGTTAAAAACGGCCCCGGTTTTAGTTGTCAAATGACCATTCACTCTTGATGTTTAGGTATAAAACAAAGTTACAGTGAAAAGGCTTGTATGTTCGTTCACGTTAGGTGCACGGTATTCACCCAAATGTTCTATTTGTGCTATTTTATTCTTCTGACAGAACATAAACTGGTGCTAGGACCAACAGAGCCATGGTCCATCAGGGAAAAGCTGTGCCTTGCCTCCTCAGTGATGAAGAGTGGAGACCAAAACTGGTCATTGCTTCGTCTCTTGCTTTGAACCTCTTCAGCCTTCCTCAAATTTTTTCCTATTTTGCATAATAGATTTCACGCTGAATGCAAATCTTTCATAAGCATTCAGTGCTGCATTAAATTAACCTTTAAAAAAAATCTGAAATTGTATCTTAGCCCATAGCACAGCCCAATGCTTGACTTGTTACCTGGTTGATTTTAGGGTGTCTGTGAGCAGAGCCATCAAGCCTTTTGCAGAACCTGGTCGTCCTCCTGACTGGTTCTCTCAGAAGGTATTGAGAAGCTGAATAACAATTCAGTCACAAGAGAAAATTATCTAGTCAAAAAAGAGCGTTATTCACTCATATTTGTACATTTAGACTTGTACAGTTGAAAAAGAAAATAATTAGCCCCCTTGTACAATTTTTTAGTGATGACTTACAGAAAGACAATTTTATGAACACATCATTTAAAAATAATTTATTCTGGAAGATTGTAGTGTTTGCAGTGCAAACAGAAATAGATGTTTAATCAAAAGATTTAAAAAAAAAAAACTGGTCAATTGTAGTAAAACAATTGACTATTTGATAACAGCCTTTAGGTACAATTACCCATTCCTCCTGAGCATGGTGAGGAAGAAACAAAACTTTGTTTTTTTGGTCTCCTGTCCAAAACTCTGTACTATATTGTGCTCCTCGGATTTTCTATTGGATTCAAGTCTGTGCTTTCTGCAGCCCAGTCAAGTTCACCCCTTTGCTCATTTGGAGGTATTTCTTCAGCAGAAGTGAGGTCTGCTTTGGGTCTGTGTCATACTGGAAGACAAAGTTTTCTTGCAGACTGTCTGAGGTTGTCTTTCAAAATCTTCTTATAGTCTTCCTTTTCATGTTTCCTTAAACCCTAATGGCATTCCCAGTATCAAATGAACTGAAACATCCCCATAGCGTTATACCCCCTCCACCATTTTCATTGTGGGAACATTCTTACGTTTAAGTCTCCCCCTTCTTTCTTCAAACATAGGCAACGTATTTATTGCCAAAAGCCTCTAGTGTAGCCTCATCTGACCAAAGGATATGTTCACAGAGCATGCTTCACTTTCGCTAGGTCTTCCTCTGAAAACGTTATTCTTTCTTCGAAGTGTCTCTTTTTCAGAAGAGGTGTCTTCTTTGGTCGGCAACATCTAACCCTGTTTTCGTGGAGACATCCATTCCAGACTTGACTTAGCCACTCACTGGTGTCTTGACAGTTGTCTTGACAGAGTGACCTTGACACTGTGTTGGCCTCTTTAAACTTTTTGATAATGCTTCTCACTTAATACTTGACAAATGTATCTAGGAACATCTGTATAGATGGAACAAATTAATAAGAAATAATATTAAAACATTCTGTTGCACTGTTAATAAATGTGAAGGGGGCTAATACTTTGGTCTTCAACTGCATATCTTGCATGATTACAAGGTGAATGTCTCTTTAAAGCTCAATGCATCTGAGGTTTAATTACCTTCTCTCCTGTACTTTGACAGCACTGCGCATCAAAATATTCGGAGCTTCTGGAGACAACAGAGGCTCCAAAGTGAGTCTGTTTCATGATCAATTACATTACAACTTCCACTTTCTCCCTTACAACACTTCATACAACGGTTCACCCAAAAAAGTACAGTGAGTTTTTTGACAGTTTAACAATATAGATTTTAGGGTCAACAATGACAACTGATATCACCTTTTCTTATGATACAAATGGTAATTTTCTTTTACAGACTTATCTCTTTACCTTAAAAGGCCGTATAAATCAAGTTTTCAGCATTTTCAGCTTGCTGGGATGTTTGAACAACTTCTGTTCATTCTCAGGAGAAAGCGAGGTGAGAAAGGCGAGGTGGTTGAGACAGTGGAGGATGTGATTGTTCGCAGATTGACAGCGGAGAGGATCGAAGAGCTGAAGCGGTTGATCAAGGACACACAGGAGAAGCACAGGTTGAAGATCTTCTCATGGATTTCCATCAAAGAAAATCCTCATAACTCTGGACCGAAATCTGTTTGTAGGAAACTGAAGAAAGAAACTGAACTCATACAGGCAGGTCATCTGGACTCCAGGCTTGAGGAGCTGTGGGAGGAAATGATACGGTCAGAAACACAATGAAACGTATATATTGTCAACACATTATATCAATACAGGTGTTATACTGAAAGTGCTATACATAACTTAATTTGTAGAGGAACATGTCGAAAATGTCATTATACACTTAGCAGAATCTAAAAAACAAATCCCTGTCCAAAACTGGTTCTACAATCACACAAAAATATTCTGTAGCATGCCCTCCTGCCCACCTAGATTAGAGGTTGCCAGATCCAGGATGACCACAAGTGATGAGTCATAGACTGTGTATCATATTTTAATAATGATTACCCTTCATACTTGATGGTGAAGTTATTAGCATACCTCAGCTGTATCTAACTTGATAAAAGTAGGCACAGAAGTAAGTAGGCGTATTTAAAATAATCCTATGCTTTTTTTAATTCTTTTCAAGCAAATTTTTTGAGCATTTTTCATTATGACGAGATGACAGGAAGAGATATGAGTAGAACGAGGTGGAAGGTTGGCAAATGACAATAAGTTTGGGATACGAAGCCATGACACTAAACTACTGTGATGGACTGGTGATCTGTCCAGGGTGTACCCCGCCTCTCGCCTGATGTGCGCTGGAGATAGGCACTGGCAGACCCCCATGACCCCAAAAGGGAATAAGCGTGTTACAAGATGAATGAATGACACTAAATCACAGGGTTCCAAGACTTCAAAACAAAAGAATGAACCTTCCGTTATAATTGGTGCTCTTTCGTGTAGTACCTCTTTACAGCTGAAATCTTATTAAAAATTGGTAGAAGATAAATGTTAATAACTACAGCTTTTTGAGACTGTTTGTGAACGATTGTCATTTTGATTCTGTCATTCAGGAGCCGCAAACAAGAAGAAGAAGAAGCTGAAGCACAAAAGGCGGCCATAGATGCCGCTTACAAGGGTACAAATGAAATATCACAGAACTCTGTGTTGACTTGCATCAGTGTGGATGTAGAATTTGCTTGAGCAGCTCAGATGAAGATAAAAAGAGAGATAGATTGGGTGATTTGGAATTATCTGTAAAATACATATGGAACCTGGGCACCTACAAAATTAAAAACCTTCTAAAGCTCTTAATTAGTTATCTATCGAATAGAACCTCTTCTGTAAGTACTTCTCAAGATTAACTGAACTTTTTACAAAGTAATTGTTGTGTTGTCTTCCAACATGTAAGTCACTTTGCACAAAAGCACTTGCTAAATGCATTACTGTAAATGGCTTTGTGTTAAATAAAGAGTTAGTGGAAAGGTTTAGTTGGAAAAATGGAATTGTAATGTGGGAAAAGTTTTGTTTTGTCACATTAGTTGAGTTAAAGGCCCACAACATTGTTTTTTTATTACAGTTTAATTCCCCTTAGGTGTGAATGTGTGAGTGAACGTTATGTGTGCCTCATGGCTCAGTAATGGGCTGTGGTCAAACAATATGGGTTACTACAGCTTAAACAAATAACTTGAATTACTTAACTTAAAAAAAAAAAAAACTGAGACGTGTCTCTAGCAAGTACATTTGCTAGAAGTTTGGCTCAAATCTCTTGTTTTGGGGCCAGGCTGGACAGTCAATAAAGTCTTGTTTCAGTCACTGCTGTATTAGGTTGGTGGGTTTCTGGTTTGCTGCAATGTTTCAGATGCTAAAATGAAAATCTTGAATTAACTTTTTGTGGCTGCTATCTTATTAAAAAAATCTCAATAAGTTAGATCTGTGGATATTTGTTCTTTTCAGCCAGGCAGGTGCTGAAGAACACCCCCAAACGTGTGCCCAGTGTAACTGTACTCTCCCCATCTGGAGCCAGCTCTCCAAATTTGGATTTTACAACTGCAGACTCATCTGACGATCCTATCTCTAAAGTAAGTGTTTCTTATTTTTGGTATTTGTTCCACTAAATCCTTTCCTAATCATCACTTTTTGTACTATCCATCTTCCTTGCTCAGATGGTAGGATCTGGAGTGTTCACTATGGAGCCAAGTTTGGGTTCTTTGCTGGATGAATCAACACAAAAGAAGCTGCTGGGCCAGAAGATCACTCCGCCTCCATCCCCTCTGCTCTCAGAACTGCTGAAGAAAGGCAGTCTGCTGTGCACTAGCCCCAAACTGGTCAGAATTTGTATTTATGATTCCGTATTTGCATTGTACCTGGTTGCTGCATGCTGTGTAGAGATCACAAAGCGAAGGGAATCAGTCTGTAGAGTTTATTAATGCAAACAGTAGGCAGATGGGGCTACAGCAGCAGAAGACCACACCGAGTTCCATTCTTATCAGCTAAAAACACAAAATTGAAGTGCAATTCACAAAGGCTCACCTAAATTGGACAATAGAAGATTGGAAAAAACATTGCCTGGTCTGAGGACTCTCGATTTCTGACTGCAACACTCATATGGTAGGGTAAGAATTTGGTGAGAACAACATGAAAGCATGGACCCATCCTCCCTTGTGTCAACGGTTCAGACTGGTTGTGGCGGTCTAATGGGATGGGGGATATTTTCTTGGCATACATTTAGTACCAGTTGAGCATCATGTCAATGCTACAGCCTACCTGAGTATTGCCCATCTCTTTATGACAACAGGGCATCCCTCTTGTGATGCCTACTTATATAGATATAGTGCCTTGTCATAAAGGAAATATCATCACAGATGATGGTTTTACATAAAACGAGACATCTTCTGAACAGTTGTTTTGTAGAAATCAGATCTTCATAAGCTCTATTGATCTCTATGCCCTGATTAGCCAATTTGTATATTTATGTGTGATTGAAATGTTGTAAAATATGAATTTATACCATAGATTCATAGTATTCTGGGCACTTGCAGCAGATATTTCAAATTTTTGCTTTGATATTAATACACTCGATAACTTTCTCTAATCTAATTGGTGGACGTAGATGCAAAAGGTGAGATAAGGAATAAAAAATTGTAGTTAATGGTAGAGTGGATTTCAGGGCACCTCTGTTACATATTCACCAACACAGCATTGGTGAAAGCAAAGTAATACAGTACTCGCATAAAATTATTGTCTAAAATAAAAAGTTTTCTAGGTTGATGACCCTTTAAATGCGTTTAAAATTCCATTTTGCAGGCAGTCGAGGGAGAATCTGCATCTAGTCTTCATACAGGGAATCAGGAGAATCAGATGATGGCCCCTTCACTTCCTCCCTCTCAGGCAACAGGTAGGAGTCAGTAATATAGAATCAGTGGAATAATTAAATTGTCATACTCGAGTAAAAGGAAGAGCACCTTTAAAAAAAGGTAAAAACTGCAAATGGGACAAAAAAAAACTGTAACTAGGAATTATTTGGTATATTCAGGTAGGTATTTTCCAATTTTCTTTTTCACTCGTGAACCTTTCCCCCTCCCCCTTTCAGTCCAACTGTATCTTGTCCTGACACAACTAATGTAAACTGACTCGTTGGAACCACAACTAATAAATATTTACTTACATTCAATGCTCCAATCCAGAGGAGAAAACACCACACCAGGAGTTTTACTCCCCTGGAGAAAGCAAAACTGTTTAACTCAGCAAAGCATTTACTCTCCCATGTGATGGCTTTTGAGCGGGACAGGACAAGGTTAAAAAAAAGGAAGAGCACCTTGTTGAGAAGCAATTACTTGCCAAAAAAGTAAAGAAAGTAGAGTAAAAAAAGTCGTACTTTACTAGTTTCCTCTGCGGCATAACACAAAGCTCACCTCATTCTTAGTGTCCTCTGTGACTGAAGAAGCCAAACATTTTATTTTTTGGTCTTTGATTTCAGGGGCACCCACACTGTCACGTCTGCTGGAAGCTGGTCCCACCCAGTTTCCCTCTCAGCTGAGCTCACTGGCCACTGCAGACCCGGCCCCCAGTGCAGTTGATGTTGTTCATCCACTCAGCACAGGTCTTTCTGTGTTTATTTGCATTTTGAACTCATCTTGTTGGCTCCAATCTAAATCTAATCGATAGCATTGTGTAATGCATTAAACAAAAGTTGATGGAGTCCTAAATCCTTCTGCAGTGAGCAAAGAGGCAGATTTAGGCGATGAGGACTTGGTGACTGTGTCCTATATGGCAGAGGAGCTGGATTTGGAGACTGTTGGGGACATTATAGCCATCATTGAGGAAAAGGTATTTTTTCACATTTCACCCAAACAGAAAACATTGGATTGAATTATAAGGGCCTAACTAAACACAGACAGTCTGACAGTTCTCCTGGTTCACGCAGGGTGATGAGAATGCAGAGGCACTGGATGCCGCCGTGGTGGAAGCTGCTCTGTCTCTTTGCGAGGACACTGGTCATAACCTGACTGGTTCTTGGGAGCCAGACCCCTTCACGGCCATTGGTCCAGAATCCTCTAGCACTTCAGATGCCTTAGAATATCATTCTACTAATCTGTTGGAAGGAAAGGGAGAGGGTCCCGACACCTGTGGAGCCAGCAATGGTTGCTCACAAGCATATCCCACACCCTCCAGCACTGTTCCACCTGCTCCTCAAGAGCCCGGTTCAGGATATCATTCAGAACCATACAGACCAGTGCCAGAGCAGACAGACGAGGTCAATCACAGGCACCCGGAATCACTGCAGGCTCAGATCCAGAAACAAACTGATGACTGGACACAGTCCCTATCAGGTACATCAAGGGTTGAACCACCAACAGTGTGATCCTGCCCCGTGAGTTTAAAAAAATATATAATTAAAAAAAAAAACAATAGTTTCTTTTTCTAAGTTATAACTGGCTACTTGGAATATTCATTTACTTGTAGGTAATACATAAAAAAATATTAGTAATCATCTCAGCTAGAAAGACGTTACTAATGCTCTGTTGTCTTCCAGATCCAGAGGAACCTTTGATAAACCAGCTCTCAAAGGTGTGGTGATGCCGTGTCTAGATTTTTCAAAACTAAACCTCCATCAGTATACTGCACAAAGAAGTGGAGAGTATTAACCTTGTTTGTATTCCCTGTTGGTCCTCAACAGGAAGTGAAAGAGGAGGCAGAGGCAATGAGTGATGCAGAGGACAGTGTGTCAGAGCCAGAGGTGAAGGGTGGATTGGAAAGGGATGGAGGAGAGTACTGTGGGGCAGAAGAGGATGGAGATGGATATCTCTCTGATCCTGAGGGCGAGACAGAGCTTGATCCTCCAATCAGTGAGAGTGAGGATGGCTACAGCATGCACACAGCCTCTTCCTCCGTACAGCTCCATACCACTGCTGACTCCATTCCAAGCAGCCCCGCCTCCTCACAGTTGTACGTTTCCTGTTGTACCTATTAGTCAAATGTTAATGGTTCCATGTATGGAATATTTTTACATTCGCATTGTTGAATGCCGAAATTAGACATTTTCCGAATCTAGTAATCAGATTTGTAATGGTTTGCTTTTATGTCATAATTATTTTTCCTAAAGCTATCAGAATGGGGTGGGTGTGAATTTAAATGCTCTTGGAAATTACCTAGCCTGACTTTAAGCTGAAAGAAAAAAAAACAATATATCTATAACTATATATTTATACATTATATATATTTTTTTTACATTTGTCTTTGTGGTTATGGTTTGACAACTGCATTTTCCTCCTCAGTTCTATCTGCAGTGAAGACCAAGAAGCGATTCAGGCCCAGAAGATTTGGAAGAAAGCAATTATGTTGGTGTGGCGGGCAGCAGCCAATCATAGGTGTGTGTGCCTGCTTATAATTTAAACTGACCAATCAGAAAACCTCTCTGCCCATACAATTTTTCACTCAAGCTTATATGATGAAGTGCCTAATGTTTTTAATTCATGACTCATGCATGTTTTACACAGAAACCCTAGTAAACAATTATCTGCTTGGAGCTTTACATGCTGGTTTGTTTTTTTGTTACATACGGTCTATTAACAAGCCTTTTTGAACAGGTATGCAAATGTCTTCTTGCAACCAGTAACTGATGACATCGCCCCTGGTTATCACAGCATAGTGCACAGGTAAGAACTAATGGAAGTAAAATAAACCCGTTTGTAAGGAAATGTGCATTTAAATAGCACTTTTATGCAGATTCTTGAATGCAACTTCACAGAAAGAGGAGCTTGATTACTTCTAATATGAATGTTTTGTGTGAGAATGGCTTAGTTGTGAGTTGAAAACTATAATTTAGGTCTAAGTGTTATTATAATCTATAAACTAAATAATTTAGAATAATTAAGTAAGCAAGTGCATGTGTTTTAGAAGTGTGAAAGGGGAAACTCACACTTACAATTCCAATTCACATGGGGAGCTATATGAAAGTTTGTCTTGTCTATGTGTTTAGTGTGACAGCCACCTCACTGGGGAAATCTAGCGAAGCAGACCAAGGCCTTCATCTCCCTGCTGCCCACTATGTTCTGAAAGATCCCTAAAAATTCTTTATACCTGAAAAACAGACTAAAACAACAGATAAATAGTTAAATTAGCAGTAAAGTTAATAAAACTAGAAGCCATAGTTTCCGAATTAGAAAGATACCAATAGAAGATGCTAGTGTCGAGAAAGGCAAGGCACTTGGATGATCTGGTGAACATCATTCCCTAACATTCAGTAGTGTTTTTGGAGCATGTTTGGGGGCATGTTTGTTGTTTGAACTCTAAAAATAGCACTTGTAGATGTTATTTTGGCATCAATCATTCTGTGAATGCAGAAGGTAGACTGTATAGGTGTTAAAACTAACTAAATACAATTTTTTGTTGTTAAAAAAAAGATAAAATTTCTAAATCTCGCCTCTCATCTTGATGTCTATGCCCTCCTTCCGTTTCACTTTCTGTCTCTCTCCAGTGTCTTTTATAAGTTCATAAAATTAATAAAGGCTACAGCCCAAAAATAGTCTTAAAAAAACTACAAAACATCTCTATGAAATCAAACCTCAAGAATGTCCAAGTGCCAAGACATACCCCTCCTGGGGTGCGGTTTGACCAAAATGTGTCTAATCTGTGTATAGTGATAATAACCACATTTATGTTTTAGTCTAGTACAGTAACTTTACTGAAGGAAAGAATGCGTCAAAATCCATAATTTTGATACATATTTGGGTTATTAGGCCAATGGATTTGTCAACGATTAAGAAGAACATTGAGAACGGACTGATCCGCACCACTGCCGAGTTCCAGCGGGATATCATGCTGATGTTCCAGAACGCTGTGATGTACAACAGCTCAGATCATGACGTATTCCACATGGCGGTGGAGATGCAGAGGGACGTCCTGGAGCAGATCCAGCAGTTCCTGGCCACACAGCTTATCATGCAGACCTCAGAGTCAGGAATAAGTGCCAAGAGTCTTCGCGGGAGAGACGCCAACCGCAAGCACGACCCCAATGACAAGGTAGTACTTCTATTAATTTAAAGCTATATTATGTAAAATTTTGCCACTAGAAGTCATACTTTTAAAACAAATAGCGGCGATTATTCAGCTGACCAGGGGCGGGGACACGAAACTACCTGTGTTTTCAGCCAATAAAGGGGTGTAATGAAATCATCAAACACTCTACAGCCGTGACGGTTAGAAACTCGCTGGGATCATTTTTTTTACCAGAAAAAAACAACTTATTGAGATTGATTTGATTACTCAATGAAGGTGGATATTAGGAGTTCCAACAGTTGTCAGTGCTACAATACATGTATTATTATTAATGAAACATGATCCCCTTTCCCCTTCTAGATTTCAGTATAAATTTTCACACTTTCCTCTCACAGGACTGTGTTCCCATGGCTTCTCCTGCATTCCTTCTCTCTCTTTTCGTAAGTATTAAAATTGCTAATGTTTTAATTGTTACACAAGTAGGTTTGTCTTGGAGCATTTTTACCGGTGATTCATTCTAAAACACTAACTCATAGGCTTCCTCTCTGTAGGATGGGGGCACAAGGGGGCGACGCTGTGCAATAGAAGCAGACATGAAGATGAAAAAATAAGCTGCTGGAACTTTCAATGCATGTGCTGCATCCCTGTCTACATACTTTTACAGGTACACTGTAATTCCTAAAGTATTCACTCATTCCTCTCTACAATACTCGAAACACCTCTTCTAAGACAGCTTTCCACAAGGTGTAGAAGCAGGTTTGGGGAATTTTTTTTAACCATTCTTCCTCAAGTACATTTGTGAGGTCACTGATGTTGGTAACAGTCCTGGCTTGCAGTCTTCATTATAAATTATTGCAAATATGTTAATCAGGTTCTTCCACTTGAAACTAATGCATCTTTGTCATTATGAACCTTGCTGGAATGGGAATGTTCAATCATCCCCTTGTGTATTGAGACTTTGAAGTTCCTTTCATTAGAAATGAAAGGTTCCAAGTTGAGCACAACCCCACCAACCAAGACACATTCTGTTCTTGACAACAACCAAACCCAGATTAGTTCATCGGATTGCCATTTGGAGAAAGAAGAGTCATCACTCTGGGGAATCCGTCACAATCCCTGAAGTTTGGAGGTCTGTAGCAATTTGAACTCTATGGACTTCAAGATCTGCTGACATTAATCTGTCATTTTATGCAACCATTTTGTGGTTGTCATCAATTCCACTTTGTTGTAATTACACTAACAACTGACGAATATTCAAGGATATTCCAAAGATGATCACAGGTGGCTTCCTGTTACAGGTCCACACAGAAACTCTCTGATTGGGGCCCTTATTTTATACATTTGTGAGTATGGGACGGGTACATCAAAATAAATGTTTAGAACGGGTGAGTGAAGACTTCTGGGAATATAGTGGATATGCACTTTTTGTGGAAGAATTGCGTGAAGGATAGTGGTCCTTTAAATCACCTTTTCAGGTTTCCCAAAGCATATAGTTCATATTGATGTTGCATGATTTGCGTTATTCCCTACACCAAAACACCTCAACAGGTAATGACTTATCTTTTTGAAAGTTTTCCACTTTCTTAGTAGTACCAGTTAAACGGAAAAAGCTGATAAGTGGAATTTTTTAATCACCTTTCATTTAGAATACTGTTTAAAGTGGAGGGTTTGCAAACTGGGTTGCAGGCCATTAAAAAAAACTGAAAACAAGTAACTGAATGATAATGCCAGGACAATCTGTCAGTTTATTAGATATTTACTGGAGCAATGTGGTCTGGATTGGAGAATGATTAATTTGCCTCAAAAATATACTGAAGATGTACATATACTCTGTCAGTCAGTGGTTTAATGTAAAGTATGTGGTGTGATGTACAAGACTTGTACAAATAGTGCCTTTATGGATATTGATTTATAAGTGGAAGTAAACCCCCAAAAACAATGGCATAATGAAATAAAAAGAAATGTTAAAAAGCAAAGGTGCACTTCTGATTGTTGTCTGAATGAAGACAGATCCAAATGCAGTTTTACTGGAAAAAAATAGATAACGCATTGAGAGTTGTTGAGAAAACTTCAAAAGGTATATTTTATCATTAGCAAGAAGCTTTATATAAGTATGACTGTAGATGTAATGTATTTTATGCATGTAGCAACTTTTAGACTGAATTTCATGATATAACCTGATATTGCACCTTTTTATGTGATATTTAGATTGTGTGGGTTAAGTTTCCCATTTGTGCAATCCTACACTTTTCCTTATTTGTCTAATAGTGAAGAGCAAACTTTTAGATAGTTTTAACGTTTAAGAAATTGATTGTAAAAATCAAGTCAAAATGGAACAGTGTAGCCCACAGTGCTGCCTGAGATTTACTGCCATCTACTGGTGGAATATAAAATAGCTTTTTGTATCGTTGTATTTCGCACTGTGGTCAGCAGTGCCAGTGGGCCATGTATTGTTGCTTTTATGAAAGGTGCTGTGGGCAGGGTAATCTAGGGATGGCTTACCAGAGAACAGATTTCCTTTTCCACAGACACTTTCTTCAACACAATATGGTGTTCTCAAGCTGTCCAAGAGGCATAACCTCTCTGGTCTTTGTCATCTTCTGAACCCTCTCTTCTGATTTCTCAATAGTAGAGGTAAGGGGAAAGCCAAAACATGAAACAACGGCTGCCAATTGATTGAAAACAAAGCAAAATATTTTACAATGATAATTGCAAAACATTTACAAAAGAACGGATAAATATAACTGGAAAGTTGGTAAATATGACAAGAATGTGTGAATAGCTTAAGACAGGAAAATAAAAACATGATGTGTTTCCAGGCAAACGGAGTTAAAACTCATTGTAGTCAAATGATTTAAATGCTATTGAAAGGTTTATGATTTTTGAACATTAGGTGGTAAAATTGGACATGGTTTGTCAAGCTTGATACCCACTACATTTTGAAACAAATTTTTGGCCAAACAGCTTAGGAGAAATGAGCAATACTAATTATTTTCATATCCCCGGTCCACTAGAGGGCACTATGCCAATACCAATGTGCAAGTGGTTCTAAAGGCTGCAAGTGACTTCCATGTTAAAAATAAAAAAGAACCCAAAAACCCAACTGAAACAATAGGTGCAGCTTCACTGCTTGGCCCATTATTCTGGGAAGATGACTGAACTGGTCAACATAGTTCAACCAACACATCAAGTCTGAACATCTGGAGCGATGTTTGATTACGGTTTTATTTAAGTGGCACAAATTACACTCCAAACTTGCACCAATTTCATACTGAAAGGAAATGAGCAAAGTACCACATCTTCTGCTCAATCTGAATGAAGGTGCTTTTTCATCTGCTATAGATCAATATAGTCTACATGGAACTTAAGTGTTATTATGTAAAACAGTCAAAACATACTCGTGGTTATAGTCTAGTTATGATTATTGTGCTAATGCATGGACGGATACATGCAGGAAGTTAAGACAAAGTGCAAATCAAATACAGTAGCTTTATAACAAATAAAAGAGGTAATGGCTTTAACATTTTTACCAATGTACTGCATGTACTGAACGAACTGTAGCATTATTAAAATACAGTAATAAACCTAAGAAATGAACACTAATATCCACAAAGGTTCGCTACATCACAAGCTTCCAAACTAAATGAAAAAAAAAAATGCTTGTGTCTTATTAAAATAAAGTTGTCTATTCTAAACCACTGCAAAAAAACAAACAAAACTTTTAAATAATTATTTAATAAGTTATGTTCCTAAAACAAAGCTTCATTGCAACTATTAAACAACAGCCTTTTGCTTGAATCATGTCAGACAGCCTGAAGTCAGAACTCCTTAATGTAAGGAAAAGAAATCCCAGGCTTTGGAACTTGACCTTCTTCTGTATGCCTCACAACAGAGCCAGATGCCTTAGCTAAAGGCCTTCAGATTCCCCCCCATTGACGTATCGAAGGCACAAACGCTCAAGAGAAAATTTGCTTGGGCTGTGACCTATCCTTTCCCTTTCCTAAAAAGACGACCTACCCAAGAAAATGTAATTATTTAAACAAAGCTGTCTGTAAAAGCTTCCCTTCAGGCTGCCCATGCTTTCTTGAGAGCAATGCCACCTTAGTCTGCTCTCTGTCGGCCCATGAACCGGTGCAGCTTTTCACAGTGATCCAGCTTCATGGACTCCGCCTTCTGCTTTAGCCGCTCATCTCGGTACAGCTGACCCAGGTTAGCCAGATCAGACTCTGAAAAGAAACAAAATACAGTAAAACCCCATAAAATTGCTATTTCTAAAAGCCATTTATAGATCTTACTCTGCTGCTTCTCTTTCCAGCAGCTGCTCTGTAGATGATCAATATAGTCACTCTCTATTGTTTTCTCCAGCTCGTCCAGGGCAGAATCACGATATTCTTTCTCAAAACCCTTATCTACATAGTACTGCACACCCATGTGCTGGGTTTCCCTGGCCACCACCAACCCCATGGACCTGTTGGTTATAAGGATTTATGTCAGGTGTTTCCAAAAGGTGATACTTTAATCTAAATTATGCATGAGATTCACTCACGGTTTGTAGAAGAGGCTGTAGGGAGGATTGGTGGCCATCAGCTGAGTGAACACAGAGATCATAATCAAGACCAGCAGCGGCAACAGCTGCAGGAGCGGTGTGTAGTTGTTCTGCTTGAAAACAATAAGTAATACCAGTAGGACTTTATTACAGATTTCCAGAATCGGTTGGGGCTTTTGCCATCAAACTCCAACTCGACAAACCAGGAGCAAATGTACAAAAGTGAATAGATGTATCTGAATAGATTCTCAACGAGAGTAGATTTTGGCGAAAAATAAACATCCCAGTTCAATGTAATAGCAATTTGTTTTTCTGTTGAAACTAGGGCAGATCGATTTCATGGCACAACTCCTGAATAGTTGTTCTTTTACTAAAATTCCTTAACCAAAGTCATCAACATGTTTCAGGAATAATCTTGAACAATCTCCCACCTCCAAATGTAAGATGATGTGACTGCGCGTTTTGTGTTTCGTCTACAGTTTCTAAGACGCAATAAGTTATTATCCAAGGAAAAAGCCAGAAACACACCAACTTCCATTTTTCTTTTGATATGTGGCGCAAGTTTATCAGGAAGTGACATTTTTGGACGGAAACGGTGCTTTATTCACAAATGTTTTATGCGCTATTCCAGTTTTGTGAATAAATTTAATTCGCAAAACAGAATACAGCAAACCTATCCCTTCATTTCTTAAATAAAAAAAACAGACTATCTTTAATCAGAAACAGCTTCTGTAACAAACTTACAACCAAGTCTGACTCTGAGGACTCTTTATTGTGAATGTGGGAACATTGATAAAAAAAAAAACAACACAAAAATGTATCATGCAATTAGGGGTGTAACGGTACGCTAAAATCGTATTCGGTTCGGTACAGTGTCTTGGAGAGTTCGGTTCGGTAAATTTTCGGTACAAAACAATAAGAACTTACATAATCTTTATTTTGAAAAGCTGCAAATACACAATAGAATTCTTGCATAAAATAAATAAAAGTGACACATTTGGGTGATATTTTAAATAAATTGCACTCTTTATTAAGAAAAGCACATTTTTTTAAAATAAAATGAAATACTGCAACTAGTTAGGATAGATTAACCTATCCACATTTTCTGAAGAGAGCATAGATCTGGTTGCAGTGACAATATCTCCAGCAGTAGAAAATGTTAGATGTGTTGCCTGCCCGATCTCCGTGGAACAATGTCGGCATACAACTTTAAATTTATCCACTCGTCTATCCCCGTTATGTATTTTAACAGAGAAGTCAAAGTGTTCTCAAACACGAGACCGCAGTGAGATGGGAGGGTCTTCAAGCTCTGGCTTCCCTTTCGCTTTTGCCATGCCATTTTCCTACTCGCACTCGTGCTCGTCACTTAATAGCGTCCGTGCGGAAACTCGCCATGGAACATTGTTCCGCTGCGCTTAATATCGCGCTAATAATAAATTTAAATTATTATAAAAATACCGAATACCGAAACGGTACGCAAGTGTCCCGAACCGAACAGGCCGTACCGAAACGGTTCAATACATCCCCGTGAACCGTTACACCCCTACATGCAATATCACTTCCATAGTGTATACAGTGTTTTTTTTCCAGCAGCACAAATTAGTTTTGTAGTTTTCGCATCCTAGTTTCTCTACACACCGCACTGTTTTGATACTCAGTGCATCAGTCGTGCTGCTAAAGATACCCATGTGTTCATATGATTTAAATTTGTTGCAACTCTTATTACTTAATTAATTTAGCAAATGCATATTTCCTTCACTCACTGCTTCAGCTAATTAAAAGCTACAAGCTGTTATACCTGCTGTTCATTTGTCATCTAATGAAACTGGATCCATTAAGAAGGGTTTAATTAAATATTGTTTTTAGAAAGACGTGAATCTCGATCGCACGGCAGATGTTCTGATGGGACAAACAGCATTTTGAGATATCAGATGCCCATTATTGTTACGACTTTTTCATTCTAGGTCTAAAACTTACAATAACTTTACTGTAAGGTCTCACCTGACTGTGGCTGTCTTCCATTTCTTCTTCTCTTCTCTCATACCCACGGCGCCTGCGGGGCTGGTAATAATGAGCATATGAAGCCCCTCCTCCATTAGTGTAAACATGAATGTTTCCTGCAGGATGAGACAGGAAGTGATTCCCTAACCACACACCCCTTACCGCTGATTCTTTACAAGATTGTTTTTTTTTCTGAAGCATTTTTCAAAGATTATCCAACCTTCTTTAACCCGTGACACCAGAGAACAATCGTCATGTTTTAACCATGCGATTAGTGTCAGAAAACCTTCCTCATCATGTTACAAGCCAAAGATAGAGACTCAAACCTGTTGGAAACCTTCCACCGAAGAAGATGTTGAAGAGTTCCTCTGGAGAGATGTCCGGCTCGAAGTCTCTGGTAAAGGAGCGATGCCGTCCGTATGCTTGACGAGGCTGAGCTGAAGCATGACTGGCGGCCTCTGCAGGACCCTGCTCTCCACACACATCATACTGCTGTCTTTTCTCTGGGTTACTGAGCACTGCGTATGCATTGCCTATAGCTGAAAACCAAACACAAAAAAAGTCAAGTTTCAAAACTATGTAGCAATAATGTGTGCAGGAAATTATGCATTCTTATATATTCTATATATTCTCTTTACAAAAAAAAAAAATACTGTAAGACTGCAAACATCGTTATTGTACACGTGTTGTTAGGGGTTTAAATATTTACCATTGATTATAATGGGCATTCAAAATCAATGGTAAATGAAATAACGTCAAAGATGTTTGTTTTGGTTAATCATAGTAACAACTAGCAGCTACTTAGCAACCAAACTTTACCCTATCAACCAAATTTTCTGAACACTATCTCAGCTTTAGTAAATGATAAAGATTTGTTCAAAAGGTTCTGGCTCCAGACTTTCACTGACTACCACTCTCCTACTATTGGACTTTTTTTTTTTTTCATTGTTTTTTAAACGCCCTTCCAGCTTCTATGGCTATTTCCAGGGCAAGAGCAATTTATGTTATTGAATTAGATAAAATGTTTAAAACCAGCTCTTCCTAGAAAGTTTAATACCATATTTGGATCTACTTGATTAAAAATGTGATCTAGAGTTGTAGTAGAATAAAATTGTTTTACTATTGGACTTATGTGACTGGCTTTCTATTGGATGGCACACGACATGTGACTCAATCTGTTCCTGAAGCGCAGCGCGGACACCCAACATTTAAAAGTGTACCATCTATTTGCAGACTAAAATAAAAGTTCAAAATAAAGAAATATTGTGCTGTAGTCTTTTCCCTTAATCTATCATGTTGTTGACTTCTATGATATGAATAATTTCATGATTGAAACAGTGGTCCTAAATATTAAAATAATAAACTATTCCGGGAAAAAAAATTATTGTACTTGAACCTTTTTAAAATTGACTAAACCTGCTATGAATCGTATGTAAAATTAATGTCAAACTTAAAAAAAATCATTTATGATTATTATAGCAGAATCGTTGACATAATGTAATAACGAACAAAAACCAAACTACACAATTTAGGATTAGTTGTTTGTACCCCAATTCTATTATTAACGCTTTTGCAGTAGAGCGAAAAAACGCAAATGAGTTAATAAACGCACAGAGAGTGTAAATCACTTTCAGTCAGGTGCTATCTAATAGTCCGATAGTGCCAGTCAAGTCACATGTTAGAAGTGACGTGGTAGATGCTTATAGTTTACTTATAGTGACAATGGAAACATTTTATTATGTCACAGACACCTCCTCCATAGCAACCAAAAATTCAAACTTGTTAATTAGCCCATTTTGCTTATAGAAATACTTTTAAACGCCACATTTACAAGCCAACATCAAAGATTTCCGACAGTTACTGAAACTCTCCATTACATATCTGTGATTACCAGTAAGTGCGATCTGAGCGAGCAATCAGCACAATGTTAGTCTGATAGTGTGGGACCTCAGGCTGATGACGCTTCCCAGGGTCTTTTCACCTTTATTTTATTCTAATTTCGCATTAAAAGCTAAACATTAGCTCCTTCAGCTATCCTGTGCAGAGCATCACAAGTGTCTTGCAAACATTTTGCAGAGCGATTAGAATAGTAGACCAGTTGTTTAGCAAAATGATTGAGGGCTATTTTTACACAAACAAAATCTAATACCTTTAAAAGCATCAGTTGCACCAGGGGCACAGTTCTTATCTGGGTGGAACCGTAATGCCAGCTTCCTGTAGGCTTTTTTCAGGTCCTCATCACTGGCATCCTTTGGGACTCCCAGAATCTCATAGAAGTCTCGGCATTTCTTTATCCTGAAACAGATTAATCTTCAATGTTTCATTCTTGGGCGATTTGTTAGACCACCAGATTCAGTACCTGTGGACTCCCTGCCGCTGCTCCTCAGTGTATGTCTTCTTGTCTTCGCTGGAGCCCTCTGCTCGCTCTTGTGTACCACGTCGCTGGTGCAAAGGCACATTGTCATCATCATCATCATCATCTGTGTTTCTCCAGCCAGGTGGAGGTGTGTATGTGCGCTCCTCCTCAGGAGGAGTAAAGCCATTCTTCACAATGGCATCGATCAGAACTAAACAGAGATTAAAAATAAATAAATAAATCTAAAAAAAAAAGTCTGCTTTGAAATCTTTGTCCGGGAGAGAGCTTGTTGATGCAGTGCAACCATCTTGTGCCTTGTTGCTGTGCTCAAAAACGCCATGACCAGAAACTTCTTTCTCAATCAGAGTTTTGCTGTTCCTCTCCATGTTTTAACCCTACTTAACAGTTTCAGTTAATGACTGCGTTTCAATCTTTCTGTTACATTGATGCTCTTTTTCACCAATTTAGTATAACTGACTACTTTGCTCACTGAATTTGGTAAATTTACAGAAATAAAGAATCATCATTTATATTTTATGAAGGCACATTTTGTTTACCTGCCTAAAGTTTTTGCACATTATGGAACACAGTGTGATGTGGTACACTGAACTGCACACAAATCACTTTAAATAAAATATGTTTTAATAACGTTTCACAAGTTCAGCAGCAGCAGTGAGACGTTCTTTCATAATATCTAATATCTTAATTTTCATCAGCAGTGACCAGATGACAGCTTGTGTAAGAAGCGAGACGCTGCACTTTCTATTTCAGCACACCGAGCAGACGCACCTTGAACAGTCAATCAAATAAAACCAAATGAAACAGCAGAATGATAGAGGACAGGTGACGCACCTCTGGCACGGGTACTGGGGTAGATCTTCTGCGCCTGGTACAGCAGCTGCAGCGCCTGCTCTTTGCGTCCTGATCGCAGACACAGCTTTGCTTTCTCAATCAACCTGTCTGACTCCTCTCTGTCCATCTCAAACATTGACATTTCTATCAATGACACATCGAGCCTTCATAAAAATGTCCCGTTTACTTAAATGAGCACAGAAATTAAAATAAAAGCTTACGCGAGTGCCAAAACAAGTCGCGACGTTGTTGACATTAAGCTACAGCTAGCGCGAATGCTAACCTACCACGACTTCCCTTGATATATTTGACATCTCCCGCTCTTTAAAGGTGAGCCACTTCGATGCTATTTAGTCAAATTTTAAAATATATAAATAAAATAAAACATTGTTTGTAAGTATAGAAGTCTAGGCTTAGTCACTGTAAATGTGCGAGAAAGACAGAAATGTAATACTGCTAGTAACCCCCATTGCTAACCGGAAGTAGGATGACATTATGCAGGACTACAGTCCCCGCAGCCAATCAGAAGTTCTCTTTCCTTGCCGTAGATGGCATGATGGAACCGATTCAACCCAATGGAACCGATATAACTTGCACGGAGAAGGACTTGCACCAGGACAAAGAAATTATTTTAAAAAATCATGTTTGAGGAAAAGGTTTAATTTGACAGTGCGACATAATAACAACAAAAACTGACAAAAAAAATCCAATGACTTTTAATTTATAGAATACTGTGCAAAACAAACAAAGAATGCTTTCAGAACTATGAATTGTGATTGTTTATTTTTGTTAATTTACAACATTGATAATAGTCAGGTGTATAATCCTTACAAACAGGAGGTAATGATTACTGTCACACGAAACAGTTGAGAAGGAGGCTTAAAACTGTGAAAGGAACAACCAACGTCTGCTATCAAGGTGAGGTTGAGAAAGACAGCAACTACAGCACAACAAGGTCTCTCCCTGACAAAGATTTTAAAGTAGTTGTGGGTTTCAAAATCTTTCAAACCTGCTTGAAGCACAGTATCATTAGGGGGTCACATACTTTTGACCTCACTGTAAATCTCAAGGTACTTATTCTACAGCTTGTGTCCAAGAAAGAGGTAACATTTGCATCTGCACCAAATTCAAACTTCATCAATAATAGTTGTTTAACAGTATTTTGTGACAAAATATTGCAGTGCAAAAATGTAATGGAGTTAAAGGTGTACACAGTTTATACATGCACTGGAGTATTTTAAATTAATATCATACATAAAAGTGCATTAGAGTGCGGCAGGTTCTAGTCCAGACTGAACATTGTGACACTGCTGCTCTCCCCCAGAGAACAAGAAACTTCTTCCTCTGTAATGTTGGTTGGCTGTAAATGTCAGTAGTGCCCCCTAATGAGAGGTTTATACCAAACTCCTCTTTTGTTCTTAATTGTATTGCCTTGAAACTGTAAAATGGTACATTTGAATCATTACGCCCACAAAAACAAAAGCACAAACCAAAAGAACAACAGACAACATAACTCTGTTTATACACTTTTAAACCAAAAAGTGAAAGGCATCAGTTTATTGAACTTGTCCCACAGGAGACAGTGATAATAAAAAAGTGCCACCATGACAGACATCCAGCCAACATTATAAATAAATCAAATAACAATGTAGCCAACAATCTCTATACTTAAGACCCATCTTTAATGCGTTCTCTGGTAAACTCTTGCTCTTCACTGTCCACTAAGGTGCTGTGAACTGAAGAGATCTGAAGAGAATCTGCATCTGCGTCAACAAACACCCCAAATGTCACTCAGAGACAGTGTTTGGTATTGATACGATGATGATGAGGATGAGGTTGATGATGATGCACACTTTAGTACATACCATTTTCTGTGTGTATTGTCCTAACAGAGACAAGAGTGATGCTCTCTTTCTCACCACTGTTTGCCAAATTGCTAAAACAAAATTAAAACAGATTTAACAACGTGGGATTTTTGGTATTGTGAAACTCTTGCTTAAATTTGAAACGGTCGTATGTCATGTGATTGTTGTGTAAGTTCTCACCTGTCAGACAGCAAAGAGTCACAGTTTTTTATATCTGTTAATTAAATACGGCAATAGAAGTTGCACTTGTAACCAATTCTGCTTTTTATGCAATTTAGAAATGGTCAGACCGAGAGAGATACTCACCTTTGTGTTGTTTTCTTTCTCTACAGCACCTCCCTCTGAGGTTGATGGCTGCTACCAAGATCACCAGGACTACGATTAGAACCAATATCAGACTCATCACACCTGGAATGGCAGGCAAAAGATTGAATGATGGAAGTAAAGTGTACAATGATTTAAATATCAGAATTACCAAAGGCGAGTAGGGTTAGGCCACGGTCTGGTGCTGGGGTCACCACCATGGTCATGCTTGGTTCAATTGTTGCTAATGTACTTACTGATACAAGCACTGAACAAGGTGAACATAAGATAGGAATAATTTTTTTCATGTTGTTTTGTCAGTCAGGAGAACACAAAAGGAGTTTTTGAATATTGTCTGGCAGTGAAAAGTGAAAAGTTAAACTGCTAAATGCATTCATTTAACAGAATGGCTCATATTTCCAATTATAAAGAGTTTTTTGGACGTTTTTGTCTTTGTGGAGCTTTAAAAGGGTAATGGGTGTTAACGGATCTGCTTGAATGTTTCAAATGCATTCTAAAGAGTTGAAAATCTGATTAGATTATCGCTTCACTGTACCTCCATAAATAGTATTTAATACATCTTTAAATAGAAAGAGATCATTCCTGTTGTGTTCCCCTATAGTGTGTTAAAATGCAACTTTTCACACAATTTTTTTTCCTTCAAATAAAGATATAAATCAAACCGATAACTGTGTCAGCACTGGATGAGGCAGCACTGGATGAGGCAGCACTGGATGAGGCAGCACTGGATGAGGCGCTGGAGGATTTTGTTATTAATATGGAACCCTGGCTGTTGCTGATGATGGATGGTGCTGCAACAAATCCACAGCATTAAAATATCCATGTGGAAAGCAAAGATGATCAGGATTTAAAAATCCTAAAGTGTCCTAAAATCTTTCATCTGTTCAACAAAAAAGTAGTAATTCTTTTAAAAAAATTATAATGTTTTTAATATATAATGGAAGGCAAGTGTTACTGATTTCGACATTCTTCAAAACACAGGACATCTCTATCACATTGGGATACATTATACAAATAACCCATGCCTTCCGTATTAAAGTTAATGGAACTTTTGGTATGTTTAAAAATGTATTGCTCCTAAATTGTGTCATTTAAAAAAATGTTTAGATGATTTTTGGTAAGTGTCTATTCAGTGGGAAGCCTTGTTAAAGTGTAATTTCACCTGGTTTGTTAAAAGAAAAAGGAGACTGCTGATTGGATAGCAGACCTTTGGGGCGGAGCCTGATTTAAAGTCACTGATTCATACCTGCTCTCACATCAGCTCGCAATTCCCATTCAATTTGGCCTCAAATTACATGACACAAAGGCAGGGGCATTGATGTGTTGAATATATTTTGACAATATCTAAATGAAAAAAATGTCATTGCAGAAGATGAATGTATTACCTGATGTATTGTTAAAACTAGAGAGAGCAGCTCTGTCAGTGCTGCCTGAAAAACAGGAAACCCATGAGCAAAGCAGTCACTATAGACTTATCCATCAGCAGTGTTTGTGTATACATATTTGCTTTACCTGGCTCTCCGGGGTAGAAAGGTTCCTTGGTTGAGTAAACAGTTTCTGAGCCCTGGTCTGTCTTCACATTCTTATGTTTAGATGAAATATTAAATGATGGAATTCTTTCAATTTCTGCTGCAATGAAAAAAAACCAACATAAAAAAATAACTGATTTTAATCATTAAAGTTCAAATAGTTTAATATTACAGTTCCAATATAACTATAGAAGTATATAAATAGAAGCTATAGAAGAGTAAATTGTAGAAGAGTTCACGTGGTGTTTCATTTAAGAGCTATGAACATCGTAATTGGAGAGATCGTTTATGACAGAAGGAGGAATCTAATTTAATCACCAATGGCCATTGTGCAATGACGTACACCAGTGTTCATTGAATTATAATTTATAGAGATTCCCCCTTTGTCAAATCCACAATAAATATGACCCCCAAAAACTCACCCTTTTCAGCCAGACTTGTGATATTTGTGTCATTTCCTGTTCCGTTTCCACATGTGTAAGGAAAGTAGCAGTTAAATAAAGAATAAATAACTACAAAGTCAAAAACAGATTAAAACATGGCATTCTTTTGTTCTTTTTTAGACCAATTATATAATTATGCTTCTTCTCATGACATTATTTTAAGTGTATCTGTTTTTGACAATATTGACTGTCTGTAAATGTTACATACTCTGTGTAGAACACAGAGACGTTTTTCCACTAGCGTCTTTGTTTAAAAAAGACACAAGTGAATTTTCTTGTGAAGTTTCGATTGGTTGATCTACCTGCTGAGGAGATGGATGGTGCTGCAATCAGGAGAATGAGAAAAAAGGGAAGAAAATCCATGGCTCAACCCAAATAGCCTTTCGTCTCGTCCGTCTCCAGAGGACAAAGTTCTTGATAAATGATAAATAAGCAAAAGAGCAGAAAATGCCAAGCACACACTTACTTGAGTGACTGTATTTTTCTCAAGTAGTAATCGCTTCACATCCAAATCGGTTTCCTGTTATGTGTAAGAGAAACACATGAGAGGGAATGTTACGTCCCATGGAGCAGTGTGTGTTTGGGTGTGTTTTAGATGGACTTGGGCTCGGCTGTGAGGGAGAAGGGACTGCTGCAGCCCACCGAGCTTCCTGAGGAAGAATAGCAGGAAGCAGGTGGGATGCCCTCATGGAAAATAACCCTCATGAGTAGACAGAGCTTGAAACTCTTTTTGAATGGTCTGTAAAGAGGAAATATCCAGCAAGCGGCAGAGGTCACTGGCAGATGGCAGAGGTCAGGGGGGAATGACCAGACTGGTTCAAGCTGATAAAAAGTCATAAGTTACTCAAATAGCCACTCGTTACAATTGAAGATTAGAGCATCTCTGAATGCACAACCCGTCGAACTTTGAGGCGTAGGGCCAACAGCAGCAGAATACCACTCCGGGTGGCACTCCTGTCAGCTAAGAGAAGGAAACTGAGGCTACAATTTACATACGCTCACCAAATTTTGTCAATAGAAGACTAGAAATTCTTAAGATCATAAGCAGATCATACGTCTAAATTCAAAGCGTGCAAACTGCACAATAACATTAATAGAAAAGTATCAGAGCATTATAAAAACAGTTTTATCACAAAACAAATAAACTCATTTAGATTTTAGAATGCATAGACTACAGTCTACAAAATACAATGTGTTATTTCATAGCACTCACAGAAAGAACAACAAAGATGCAATACAGCTTTTAGAATTTTTTCATTGTTTCTTTGCCAGTTAGCTTGCCATAATAAACATTACTTTGATTGAAATCAGCATTGAGTAATTCTCAAATAGTTTTTTTAGATACAGTTGTGATTTTAGACATTGAGAGTTCAACCCGTAGTGGACCCTGACATCTACTGCCATCTTCTGGTGGATTATAAAATTGCTTTTTGTATGAGTGTATTTCAATCTATGGTCAGCAGTGCTGGCAGGACAGAAACTACTTCTATGGGCTGCATTTTGGACTGCCATAGCCACTGACCTGAGATCAGTAGCTGAGTTGATCACCAGAGACTTACCATTCTTAACATTCACATAAAAACAGAAGCTTACTCTTTTGTAAGCAGCTCATGTCCCATTGCCCCAGCAACTCTAGAGTCTAATACATAAACAAGGCTGAACTTTTGGGATTGCAACCATATTTGAGTGTTTACTGGTGACATACTGATACCAAACATGTGCAGTTGATGTAAAAATAAAATAAATATATGTCCATTGAAGGGCTTTGTAATGAATCTAATGAATATTTCCACTCTGAAAATAACAGGGGAGTCGTTTTTAATTCATGCATATTTTATTCAAGAGTAAAAAAGTGATTTGTCCCACAGGGCATGCTTACAGTATGTGTTTTCATTTAGGAAGTCAAATGCGAAAACTGAGTTCCAGAGAAAATTACAAGAAAAATAGTCACAAATCCATAAAATTCCCTCTTTGAAATAAATCACATCTGGACCAAACAAGGATCAGAAAACAGTGGAAATGAAATAAGCGTAAGCTTAGTCATAAGAATAGGTAATAAGAAGTTCATCAAGAATCATAATCATAATATACTTTTCCTCTTCAAAGTGAGACACTGACTTTTCCTTGTGTCCAATTAGTTTACATTTGAATAAATCATGCGATCATGCTTTGGCAGCCTGAATGTTGCTTTTCACTGAGTAATATGTTCATTCACACTACTGAACAACTTCTGTACAACCAACAGAACCAAATCAAAAGGTAGAACCAAAGATGACGCGAAAAAAACACCTCCGAAAAAGCTCCAGTGCCTGTACAGCCAAACTATAAAAACAAATCAACAATGATGAACAATAATGATCTCTAAAAAATAAAAAGAATAAAATGATAGAAAAATCAAAGCTTTTTATAGTTATAAAAACAAACTAGACCTTTACAAATATAATTTCAAGGGAAATAATTCAAGTCTACTATATTGAAACACATCACAATTATATTTTCACATATCAATAAGGAACTTAGTTGCATGCACTGATGCGTTCAGTACCATAGATGCTGTTAAGATCATTATCTTCAACCATTGTTAATGAATAATCATATATATTGAAATATATTTATGTATATATTTATATTTATATAATATTTATTTGACTTGCGAAATGAACTATGTGCATTCTCTTTCTTGAGAAACAGGCAAGTGATAAACAATCAGAAAAGTGGCGCCAAAAATCGAGCCAGAGTTCCATCAACAGTTTTCCTCCGTCCAAAATGTTGCTTCAATTGAGAGACCAGAAGCAACAAGCAGAGCCGTCCCGGCCATCTCTACTGCTTCACCACATCTTAGCGAAAACCCCTCAGGCAAGAGTGTACCCCAGTAATCAAATGTACAGCTCTTGATGTTAAATGTCCATTTCTTACAAACAGCAGAATTTTTTTACCATTTCAAATTTGTATAGATAATAATACTAGTAGCAAAACATTGTCAACAGTGAGATGGGAGCATGACGAAAATTTCTTGATTCAAAATAGGAAAAAAGTGTGCATGGAACAGGTGCGAGCTCGTCACCCGCACCAACTGATGGATCAGGCTTCCTAAACCCCACCCACTTTGAAACATAGGCGTAGCCTGAAAGGAATCAGGACGGCCCCTTCTTTAATAAAAGACACTTTCAGCCCTTCATTGTCACCCCCACCCCTCCATTCAACACTCCCATAAAAGGCAGAAACTTGCCGTCGCTTTGAAAATTGCGGCATAACAGGTTCTCTAATTTGACGTAGGAGCAGGGAGGGATGTGTAGGTGATGTTGTAGGGTGTTTGTTGGAAGCAGAAGGCCTTAAATCACGGGTTTGGCATTGTCCTGCCAGGCATCTCGCCACTGGCACGGACTCAGGTGCAGGTGATGGGCAGCAGTTTCATCACTGGATGTTACTGTTGTCATCGGTGCCATTGGTCTCAGACACGTTCATCTTGCCCATGGAGTGGCCCACGTGGTTGACTCCATCCCTGCGGGGTGGCATGCGCTCGTTGATGCGGTCCAGACCTTTAGCCTCTTCGAAACTGCTGATCTTGTGCTGTGGAGAAAAGCCACGAATGGCTGTAGAGAGACCAGAGAAGTCCAGAGTGAGAAGAGACCTAATTAGTCTTGTACTGAATACATAATGAAAATGGCACCATAGGGCGGCATATCTAAAGTTGTTTATTTGCAGTTTAGCCTCACGCATTCATGGGACATAACTGATAAAACAAAATACGCTTTACTGGTTCAAGTATTGAAGTAGTGTTGGAACTAAAATGTGCAAGGACATCAGAGTTTTATGGGAACATCCCTTGCCAGCTTTGACACAATGAGGTGGTATACTGCTTGCCAAGGAGAAAACAGGATTTTGTGCAAGCTCAGAGTGGACAAGGAAAAGTCATTCTGATTCTACCATAACTCTCATCTGGTGCGTTCATGAACTCCAGAGGTCCCCTTATCCCGTACCTAGATAAATAGTCAAGACTCTAACCCACATGTGTCAAACTCAAGGCCCGCCAGATGTGGCCCGCCATGTAATCTAATGTGGGCCACGAGAGCTTAAAAGTTTTGAGTGTCTAAAAAAAAAAAAAAAAAACGGAAAAAAGAAAAAAAAAACTACATTTCCCAAAATGCTTTTGGCTAATAGTTTATCTGTGATCTGTTTCTTGAGCCTGATGATAAAAGATGATGATCGATATGCATCGTCTTCAGCCTGTGAGGGTTTTTTTTGCAAAACAAATGACAAAAATGCAATTTTTCTTTATTCACTTGGACAGTTTGATCCTTCATTAATGGAGTTTTCATAAGCTGACAAAAATCAAAAGGCTTTATTTTAGAACAACAAGCATACAATTGTTTCTATGCAACTTGAATAAGTTATAATTATTATTAAAATTCATTTTACATTACATTCGATTACATTGTTTTACATTTATAAGTTACATCTGGCCCTTAGAGGACAGCCATTATGCTAATGTGGCCCTCAGTGAAAATGAGTTTGACACCCCTGCTCTAACCACTTTAGATCATGTTATGGTGGAAGGTGAGGTTGGTTTGCTGATTGGAAGGATTCCCTCAACTTCTGAAGGTCTATGATCTCTGTCTTCCACAAACAGGTAGAGGGAAAGTCATTGGCCACCATAAGCTTACGGCTTCTGACCACTCTGCACTCTCTGTCAGGCTTGTGGGATTTCTCTGTCACCTGCTGCCTTCAGTCAAAAATGATGTGGATAATGAGGCCTTCTCCAACAATGAAAACTGCCTGGAATCTGGTGTGGGTTCGTGCTTCAAGGTTCCCACTGTCCTCTTCAGAACAGGTTCAGAGCCTGCATGCCCTGCCAAGGAGCACACTATGTACCACACTGTCTTAATGCATAAGTAAAAGCGCTCCTTGGAGACCACCATGTGGAAAAGGATGTATCTAAGCAAGAGATTCCATGCCCGCTTCATGGGGCCACAATGGATGTTGATGTAGTTGAGATGGACTCTGCCGCCAGACTCTCCCTCCAGGTGCTATTAGGGCTAGGTACTGTGACCAATTCTGAATTCGATTCGATTCTTATTTGTATGGTTTCGATTAGATTCAATTTCGATTTTGATTCGATAGCGATTAGCTATAAATATTTCATTTAAAATGTTAGTTTTGCAGAGATGGGATCCAAGTAGGAGAGTGAAACTCTCCTACTTAAGTTTGTTAAAGAAATACACATCTACATTAATGATAGGGTGCACATAATTGTTTATTGTAAACAACTTTTATTTTAGCTAGAGGGAGAAATTATTTTATTTTATCGATTCAGGGGATTTCCCGAATCGATATTGTTGCGTTAAACTAAAGATCGAATCTAAGAATCAATATTTTTTACCCAGCCCTAGGTGCTATACCTTCTGTTTGAATCTGTTTCTTCTGCAGTGCTGAGTATTGGCACCAACTGAGAATGAGGGGAAGGATATCTTGCACATTTTTTACTCTTTGAGCTCCTCCCACGAATGGTCCACGCAGTCATGGCCCTTCGTGGTTTTTATCCAGCAGTGTATCTTACCTCTTTAGTTATTGACCTGAGTAGGGCTAAACCCCCAAGATGTGGATTTCCTTTTGGTGACCCCTCATGGAGTATTTTTGACCAGTTCAGCTCCCAGACGGTGCCAACTGATGTCAAGTCAGTTTGCCTGTCCTGGCTATAATTTTTGACAGTACAAAATATTTCTTTAAGGTTAGTACCTCCGGATTTTGTATAGTCTCCTAGCACCTATCTCTGAAAAGGTCGAAGGGTGCCAGATTTGTTTGGGCCATTTTATCAGATTGGACAGCAGAGAAAGACAGGAAGTGAGTTGAAGCGAGAAAGCGGGGAGGTCGGGTGATCCGGCTGGTTAGAACTCTGCTGCATAGGCCTCGACATAGGTTTAACTTTGGAAAGAGCAAGTAGTTCCTCATGGAGAATATGGTATAAAATCCCAGGCCTGGTGCTGAAAAAGAACATGTGCAGGTTTTAACTTTTATGTTTAGCGCCAACCTGCGTGGATGGACTTTGGTTGTGATTCTGTTTGAGGGGCCCCAAATGTTGAGTCTTTTGTCATATGGCAAAATAATTAAATGGAAACGTTGGAGTTAAAT